>BSBM01001814.1:0-639856 GCA_027924585.1 Larix kaempferi
CATCCTTTTAAGAGCAACTCTTTTGGGTGAGTTTCTTAACCCCCTTATGTTGAAAGATAAAATATGCAATAAGAAACCCACTTCTAGGGAATTCATGCTATAAGAGACCCTATATCATATGATGGAGATGTTGAAATATCCTTAAATAAACCTTTAGAAAATAAGGACGAAACTCATGGGTTTACAAATTTCAATTGAACCATCGAAAAATCATCTAGCTTATCCACTATCGATTTCCCTTTCTCGCCTCTTTTATTTCTAGTAGTGACATTTGCTAAGAAGATAGATGAGATCGGGATAGAACCATTATCCTCATCAACAAAACCCGAAAAAGTCTCAATCGATTCCTTTAACCTCACATTCACTGGAACAGAAGGGGGATCCAATTTGACAGGGGAATAAAGGGAAATATATTGCACACTATCAGGTATTGGTGAATAAGATAAGACTATAGTTAAAGGAACCTTCTCTGAATTAAGTGGACAAAAATCCATAGGGTCCATAGCCCCAATCTGGTCGCACACAACAATTTCCAGGCAAGAGCCGTTTTCTTAAGCATGACCCCTATCTAAAGGGCTTTGATCAATTGAAATCCCCAAATCACATCTAATTCCATCAGACAATTCCCCCTGGCAATTCCTTATGGGCCCTGTGAACGCTGGAGGATCTACAATTTTATTGGAAACTCTACGCATCCTAGTATCCAAATTTAGATCAATTGATAAAGAATTGACAATTTCTTATTTAGATATAAATTTTAGTAAACGAGGGAGAGAGATTTGTAACTTACTCTCCTATGTTAAGAAATGAAAATATATCCAACCATTTACTAGCATCATGACCTTGGGAACATATCAATTATAGGTTTCCACTTCTTCATAGTACAATCCAAAATTTTAAGTCTAGTAATTTTAATAAACTCAAACTTTCCTAGCAGGGCTCTAGAAGATAGGCTAGAAACCGTGTTAAAAGTTACATCTTTACCAAATACACAGTGCTCTACCTTTTTTAACCTTTTGATTATTTAATAATCTTCGGTTACGATCTACTTCACCAGAGATACCCCTGTTAGATTTTCCCTCCGCTAAACCCTCTCTCGCTTTCCTGCCATTGATCCTATTTTTCTTGATTTCATTAGAATACAGAAGATATGGGTCTAGGGACAAAGAACTAGTACCAACATCCTTAATACTTCTACCCTTTGAGATACCTGGCATCGTCGGTACTACCAAACCATTCGAACCACCCAGATTTGAAGAAAACACACTCCCTAGACTAGAATAATCAATCTGTAAATTAGGGTTTTCCAAACTTTGGGTCCGACATTAGAAGAAGCAACAATGCGTTTTAAATTAGGACTGTAAACCTCTTTGTCAAGATCCGCAGATATCAAACTCCCAGGTATCGCATCATTACTAAGATGACGTGTGAGACGTTCTTCCAAAGCTCCTATAGGAAAACTATGATATCTAAAAGGGCCCATAATGAGTATCTATCCCTCTTTTTGAAAACTAAGGAATAATCCAAAAAGGATACGACAAAAACCAGAAATAGCTAATGGAATAGCCAAAAAGATACAACAAAACTAGAATGGAGAGAGAAAAAAATCCCACTTATTTTTACTTGGTTGGTACTAAGTTATCTTCACGAAGAACTGAGCCCAAGTGGCCTGCAAATTGGGCGCAAAACCTAACGAGGGCTGAAACAGGCCAAAATCTTGCTCATATTGAAAACCCTACTTTGGAATTATGACTTAATAAATGTAAAAGTGGGATGGGTACATGACATATTAGCAGAAACATGCATGACAAATTACTTACTCTTTATATCTATATCTATATCTATATCTATATATATATAAACTAGAAAGTATATTAAAATTCATAGTGTAAATAAGTTGTTATACATTTTTATGTGCAAGTAATATAAAGGTTGGAGCTATGAATTTGTAAATACGAAGGGATAGGTACATGGAATATTATCAGAAACATACATGCATGTGAAATTCAAATTACTTATAAATATAAAATATATCGAAATATATACACATTATATTTATATATTTATATAAAAGAGATACATAAACTTAAAAACTAAAGTCCCATATTATTTACAAAAAATTCATACCCAAGTGAACTAACATTATGTTCCAGGATCAAAGAATTAAAAAAAGACCAATAGAGTACATAAACTAAGTTCCATATGTTCCTAATGCAATCATTACAGTGGAAACAACTCGTCCAGAAACGCTCAAGGAAATAGAGCAACACCCATTTCCAAGTGGTAAAAAGTTGGATGAATATCAGGTTTGGAAGGGGTTAAAGATTACAGGAGTTTGGTCAAAAGTTGGACGAATCTTAGGTTTGGAAGGGGTTAAAGATTACAGTATTTTGATAGAGCTACTGAATGAGGCAATGATGACATGATTTTTTAATAGGGTTGAACATTACAATGGTTATGGGATTATATATAGTATGAAATGGAAACAACAAGATTTTTTTAGGATGAAGGGTTACATGCATATGCAAAGTAATTCAAGGAGGAGGGATTGAGACTCAAGGGAGTTGTGGATGGGTGAGAGAAATAATCCATGGGAGGTATTGTAGCATGAAGCATGGTGAGCATGGTGGGGGCCAATATCTTCCTTCAGAGACAACATATGTGGTTGCCACGGTGGTTGCATGCAAGTAGTGAATGAACTGTGTTTAAACACAATGAGGATATTATCTAGGGTTGTGTTTATTTAATATGACAACTAGAAATCACACTTCTAGAAGCCACAAGTGATTTGTAAAGGTCACACCTACATAAATTTTGTGTGTACATATACATAATGGATGAGATGGGTAGGAACCAATGTTGGCTAGGTAGATAGAATGATTGGATCTAGCTGGTACATGATCACGTTTGGAAACATGAAATGGGATCATTGTCCACTTTGGAAACAAAAATATAGTATCACTGAAATGCAAGGTAAGGTTGATGGGGAAAAAACTAGGGAAAAGCTATAAATGAAATTAGAAAGAGCTAGAATTGGGAACGACAAAGCAAATCAGGTCTCTAAATGAGTGGATACATAAAATTAAGAGATGAAGCCAATGATACATACCATTATTGATAGAAACCATTGATATCCATTGTGGAAAAGGAAACTCAACTGCATTCAACAAAGGTCCTTTCAGAGCATAACAGAGTATATTTTTGAAACCAATTCTCATCCAGTGTAGTGTAGTGCAGTCCACCGTCCTTCTTTATCACATATAGAATATACTTAGGACTCATACAGACTCATGGATCACATAGATTAGACAAACACACATACATACATGAAGTGCTTCTATCACAACAAAACACAAACAATAATAGAGGAGGAGGAGGAAAATGTTGTGAAAGTATTTAAGAACTAGGGAACAATTAGGACTTGAGCCTCTACTATGAATTTACAGATGCAAGTTTGCAACATCTAAACTTATTTTTAGCATGAAATGATTAGGTTTGTGCCCTTTTTCTATAATGGAATTTATATTTATTGCTTGACTTCTTCAATGCTCCTACTGGTAATTGTTTTAAAATGTTGAACTTTTCATTTAAGATTGTAGTGAATTGGTAAGCAACTGTAAACCCTAGAAAGACACTAAAGATAAATCCTTGGCACTCTTTGTTGCTTCACATGCTTTGGGAGATTTGTCTTATGCATCCATCTTTGCAAAATGCAAGGTTTTTTGTTCTTGCTCTACTTTCTATATCTGTTTCTCCTGTGCACATATTATACATTCTTTAGGGCCTCTTATTCCTATTTCACTGCTTGGCTACATTTCCTCTGCGTAGTTTCGTTAAAATTATATATGGTTTTCTTTGGTTGACTTGTTTTTTGGCCTCCATAAGACTAACTAAGCTACTCCATAAAAAAACATAAGATGAACACACACACACACACATATATATCCAAAAGAAGATATATTAGAAAAACATAAACTATTGTATTGCAAAAATAAATCCTAAATATCTGATATAATGCAATTAAAAAGTAAAATATTTTATCTTTGAGTACATCAAATCAAGAACTTATTAAACTCGATGCAATTTCCACCAAGACCTGGATTTAGAGAGTCATAAATTCAATGCAAGTCTTATATCAATATTAAATATAGCCTTCCTTTGCACAATGCAAGGCTTCTCATTTTTCTCTACTCATTTGGATTCATTTCTCATGTGAAACATCTTTTGTACACTTTAGGGTCTCTTGTTCCTATTTTATTGCTTAGCTACCTTTTCCCTAAATAACATCCTATGCATTATATATGGCCTTCTTAGTTTGGGCTATTTTCTGGCCTCCATAACAATGAGTTCTTGCATAAAAAAATCATAAGATGGGAATATATATCCACAAAAATATATGTTAGGTAAAATATTAACTATTGTATTGAATTTCAAGCTCACTTAGATTCTCCCTCAAGAAGTAAGTCTTTTCCCTACATCATTCCAAGTTAGTTAGCAAGAAATTTGAGAGAGATCAAAGGACTCTCCCACAAGTAGTGTTGGCTAAAATTTACAAGCAACATTTTCCTAGGTGACACCATTGTATTCAAGCTTTTCCATTGGACACAAACATTTGGTTGAAGCTCATCTCATTCTTTTTTTTTTATGTCGTTTATGCAAGTTTTATCTTCCAAGTAGTCTTGATATGTGTTGTTATTTCTATACTAGCTTCAACATTGTATATTGGACTTACTAACCATCCACTTAATAAGTTAATATGTTTCCTTGCCTACAACTTGCAAGGGAAGGAAGGATTTCTCACCCTTGATTCATTTTTCTCACAACATAATTGGCGGATTCACTTTGTGTTTTTTCTTATTTTCCACATATTTAGGTTATCTCTTGCAAGATCATACTCTTGTTGTTTACACCCCTATCCAGTGCATTTTGTTGGTTGAAGTACAAGTTTTCTTTATTTCTCAAGCTACACGAATTCCTTCATCTGTTCCATGAAATGGTGTGGCTTTTTCTTTGACAATCACACATGTGATTTATTTTTATTTTCACCTACATGGATATCCCACATAGGAATTCTTACCTATTCCCCGCACTATCATGTAATATATGAGTGATATTTATCTCACTACTTTTTCATATGAATGTTAACTCTCAAGCCACTAGTGTCACTAAGAAGCCAAAAACTTGCACGACTGAGTCCAATTTGAGTATTTCAGCTTGCTTTGATTCACAATTGCAGTCTACATGGTTGTTCACACTGATTAAAGATATAAAATCAACCACGGTTGTTTTTTACTTCCTTAGGAATTAAATCACTTAGTTTAAGTACGGGTCAAATTCATCTTTTGCAACTTTCTATCTCCTAGGGATTGAGTATGGAGGTCACCAACAACCTCCTAACTTACGCTAGAGTAGATTGCCAAATTATTCATTTATTTCAAGTTATAAGAAAATAGCAGTCTAGTCATTTGAGTTAAATTGCAATAATTTAAAATATGTATGCTTTCATATTTCTTTCTTTATAAGCAATTTAGATCAAATTCCACTTTTCACACAAACAAGGGACTTAAAAACTCTTAGAAACCTAGTATGATCTTGGCATTGCCCCCATAAAACGATCTTGGTGAATTAGAAAATATCACAAGAGTGAAATACCTCCCTTTTCACTTTGTTTGTGATTATCTATATTTTGCAAATCGGTGACACTAGAAGAATTTATTAAAAAGGAGTAACGAACCACACATGTTCATATTTATTTGCTATGTTTTCTTATAAAGTTATTTGCAAAACATTTACTTCAATCATGTTCAATCACACATGTGTTTTTCCACTTCAAGCACACACTAAGGGACCTAAAGAATCTTCTCATTTGAATATGCTATTTATCTTGCACCCATAAAGCTGTCACGAACCCAAATATCCCTATTAGTAATTTGGTGAAATTTTTAAGATAAATTTTCGCAATGGTTACTTAACTCTACAACTTCATACATATGAGATAGGATATTCAATCATGCATAAGTGTGTCCAACCTTAATTACTCAATACCGATTCATAAACTCTCCTACTTGAAGTTCAGTTATCTTCTTCTATCTTACTTGAGACACTTATATAAAAAAGAAATAGTACATCTATATTCCCTATCTAACCATCGCAATTACTTCCAGCAATATGATACCCAAGTTGGTCACTCAATTCATTTTTCCATAATAAACTTGATTTCCAATGAAAAGACTTATTCAATAGTAATAACTTAAATGTGCTTAAACAAAAATAATAAATATAATTGCATTAATATTACATCAGTATATGCAATCCAGGAAATATATTTTGTCATAGCAATGAGACTTGACGAAGTATACTCTCACATCGACGTGGCTACTACCTGATCAACATGATTAAAATGAGTTATCAATCATCAACACATACACTTGTACAATGACATAAAAAACAAAGCCATCATGGTGATCAATAAATAAAAACATAAGATACACATAAGAAACACATATACAGGAGACTGTTTTAACGTGGTTCACTCGAATCTTGGCCTACATCCACAAGGAAGGTTATGTGATATTTATTGTAAATCATACAAGAGTTACAACCTGCAACTTAGTTGTTGCTTTCCC
Source organism: Larix kaempferi (assembly GCA_027924585.1). Classification (NCBI taxonomy): domain Eukaryota; kingdom Viridiplantae; phylum Streptophyta; class Pinopsida; order Pinales; family Pinaceae; genus Larix; species Larix kaempferi. The sequence continues at coordinate 6,627 of BSBM01001814.1, forward strand.
TTTTCTCCACCCCTCTCATAAAGAGCATTTTCTAACAAGTAGAAGTATGTAAAACATACTTTTCTTTCCTCCAACTAAATGCACTCATTAATAAAATATTCACACTAAGGAATCCATTTTTATTTTTACTTATAAATAATAATAAACTGATATATTATAGACCAAAAGCACGTGGGCAGTTAAGGCTAAGAATATTTCCCTAGAGTAACTTCTCCCTATTCTTTCACATTCGGATAACAACAGATTCTAGGGAGTATATATAGTCTAAAAAGTAGATAACATAATGCTTAAGAGGCTATGCCCTTATTCTTGCTTACCACGAATGCAGCTAGAATGAGACAATACATTATCAATCACACAACAAAACACTTTCCTTTCCTGTAATCACAGAAGAATTTAAATACATGTGGCATTAACTCTAATCACTACAAAAACAAGTTCAAAGAGAGAGGTATTTAAATACCACATGTCACACCGAGCTATGGCACTAACTCTCTTGATCATGCAGAACATTGTTCATATTCACACCAAACTGAACTAACTGGCATTAACTCTTACAATACAAAAACTAGTTAAAAGACAGAGGTTTTTAAATCAGGATCTACGCTCAAACCCTATCTTTTACAGAGATATCTCATAACAAAATTTAATATATAATCAACAGAGTTTTATTTACGGAAAAACTATGCTGATATCTATGGCATTTCAGAGATCTAAATAATAAAAACAGAGTTATATATATATATATATGCTCAATCTAGATCCAACATACTGCATACAAATAGTGGCTACGAACTTGACCTATCATAAGGACATATCTATATCTCTGCGATTTCAATAAATATATATAAGACATAAACAAAGTTTGCTTTAGAAAACAACTACAGGGATCGGGCTTGTAACAAGCCGTCCCTTCCCCTTCTGTGCAGCCAAGAGAATGGTCTAGATCACATCAAATCTCATGGAGAAGACAACCTCAAGGTAAAAATCCCTTCCCTCATATGTGCAGCATGAATACTTAAATATCAAACTAAAAACAAGAAGGATCAGGCTGCCTCCAGCCGTCCTATCCCTTAAAACTAACACGACAGAGAAAGCTGCAACAATGTACATGAAATGCAGTGTTAAAATACTATAGATCCAACAAGATCTTTTATTTATGATACCACAAATTTTAACCCTGCATTAGCTATTGGAAACGCATCAATACAGTTGTTTAAATGGATAGTCTCTATCTAACCGGAGGTCTTCTCTTTCCACGAATGTGGGTAAGTATACTCCAGCGTAGAAGTATTTTCCAGCATATCAAATTTAACCATTCATAAAACATGCAGAGGTTTCACCCCACAAAATAGTGAGCAGAAAAATAACGATCCCTCCTTCTCCAATGACAGTCCTTGTTCAATATATATATATATATATCTGACGGACTGGTTTCCAATAGAGCATTATAACTATATCAGTATCTCCAAGAATAAAAAGGGATAGGGGTCGATCCTTCTTGATCGCCCAACTAATGCACTCAAATGTAATCTCTAATTATAAGCATAGAAGAATAAAATAATTATTCCATGACTAAACACTAATGTCAGAGCCGAGATGCAACAATGAACTCACATTCTTTGATAAAAACTAAATAGAACAAAACCATAGTGCTTCCCGGGGATCGAGCTTTCTCTACAGGGTTGAGTCGTTTCATCCCTAGGACCATCGATGATTTCCTCCCTTAGCATCAATTTCCCTATCCCAGAGATCCTCTCCCTATTTCTTGATACTCTGTCTATTTAACAACCGGAAAGTGTTTACACCGGGAAGGCATTGGCGCCACCTCCCACCAAGGTTTATACAAATGGCATTCCATATCCCTAGACTGTGCCTACCTATTGACACGTCCGCCCAGCCTAAAAAAATCTATCCCAAATGTAAACAATGCCGCTCCATTGAGCTAGGGTGGTAATTTTCCAAATGGAAAGTTTAAGCAATTCCCACACGTTTTTCACGTGCGTTATTATGGGGAGGAAAGGTCCGCCAGGAAGTCAGAATTATATAAGTAACTAGAAAATTTGATCTATAAGTATATATATATATATATATATATATATATATATACATATGTATATATGTATGTATATGAATACACCACTTCTAAAAAGACTTAGATTTCTGACTTCTAATATATATATATATATATATATATATATATATATATATATATATATATATATATATATATTCGATGACTTAGTTTTCCCACAACAATTCATTTGGACACATTCATAATTTCCAAATAATTAAATATTTAATAGTTATCTTCCCTTATCTTTCTCATATGTGCATAGGTATGTATATACTTTAGATGGTTTCTCCGATATCTTTTAGATATATATATAGACTTTAATAAAAGTCATTTAATTAATAACTCTACCCCCTTCTCTCATAGGAGGGTGTTTATATATATATATATGTCCTATTAACCCAAAAGGTTAAAGTAGTAGTATAAGTTCCTCATAGGTAGGTATGTAGAGTGTTTGTTTTTAGCTCCCAATACTTAAGCGACATCTAGTTTAGGATGGCCCTATAAATTGACTCTCATGGGTTTTAGCCATCGACTTCTCTCTCTTCCCTAATGGTTTAATTACTTATCATTTAATTAAATTCATGTCATTGGGAATATTTAAGAAAATGACACAACAATAATCCTAAGTACCACTGGTGGGGCCTTGGCCTTGAGCTCTTCACCAGGGCCGCTTACATAATTACAATTACATTTACCAAATTTAATCATAATAAGGATCAAAATAGGAGGGATGCTACATCCTTCTCCCCTTAAGAATAACACCGTCCTCGGTGTTCAACATTTTGTCTTTCACAACCTTACATAATCTTTCGCTTTCTTTGTTCTTCTGTTTTGGTCATCTTCACATTTTCGCGATTTTCCTCAAGGTCTTATCATTCATATCCTATACATGGTACAAATCATACAAGATCTTCCATCATTCTTCAGCATAACATAATTATAATTCACAAAATTTCACCAGTAAATGTTTAACATTTATCATTCATCCTCATCCTTGAAGAAGTTTTCGCTTACTCAAGCATTCATAACATTCACACATAAAGACATCCGATAGTCTAGTTACAAGACAAATCATTAAAATTTGTTATATCATAAAACAAATCTTTCAACAACACTTTTTTTATCATCAAACTCTCCCATGAGTTTGGAACTTCAGCAATTCCTTTGTTGGAAACATAACTCGTCCTCGATTTTTGTTGTCTCATCAATCAAACTTGCATTTAGAATACTCTCTACAAACTCAGTAGAATAATCTGACAGTCTTACTCTGCAACTCATTAGTTAGCATTCCCCTAATCGAATCTCTTGTGTGCTCAACATAGCAGTTTCCAGCAACACAAGGAAAACGTTGTGAGCTCCCTGCTCAATTCGATGGATATAAAGATTGCCTAGGTATTTTGGGTCAGTTTAACATTCAACGAGCCACCTGCTCTGTTCCACTTCCTTGGGGAACATGACCACATTTTTAGGGAAGTTGCCCCCTGCAATAGCTAGTAAGTGAATGCAGATGCAGCCTTTCTGCTTGAGTCTAGGAAATATTATTTTCCCCTCAAACCTTCTCATTTGAGTCCAGGAAATTTGCTTAATAACAATCATTTATCATTTCTTGCACACCATATGCAACATACTAGTAACAAAATATTAACAAATGTATTCACCTATTTTGCTTATCACATCCTATGCATTTTTATGATCACACATCATTAATCACAAGTCTAACATCAATCATATAAAATCCTGTAATCCACACTATAATAAAATGTAAAGTAAATCATTACTTACTCTTGGGTGATTTAGCTCAACTTATCTATATGAATGCTTTTATAATCAACGTCCACTTTAACCATATCATTGGTCGTAATGGAGATCACCTCCTAACATGTTAGTATTAAAGAAAAAAATATTTGCTTCAATTGATCAACAACTGAACATATTAGTTCCATAATAATCATCCCAATAGTATTCCACATATGCTCATCCAATTAACTTGTGCATCCTCTTCTTTTCATTCCGATGTATAAATGTAACTTCTTCAATATCCTTAATGTGAGTCTGAGGTCAAGTCTGCTAACAAACAAACATGTTAGTATCATAGTTTAAATATTTAGGTATATATAGATTTATTTCATCCTAAGACTCATCATCTAAAAATTATTTTCTCTATAATCTTTCCATATTCATTTAAAAGATCCCATGATCAATCATAACAAGATTTAGGATTCTTCTATTCCTATAATCAAACTCCTACTATTAACAAAATCTTTTAACTTGATACACATCAATCTTTATTAGAAGATATAACAAACCCTACCAGGGGTCTATCTAAGATGAAATAATGAGAATCGCATGCATTCTAAAATAATATCATTTAAACTCCTAGGAATACGGCTTGTAATTCCATACAGTAATACACCTTTAAGTTTATACTTGCAATTGTAATAACGATAAGAAGTTCTAAAATGAAATACAATTTATGTTAAGTAATAAAATCTTAACATTCAACAAAATGACGATTTTTCATAAACAAAAATAATTTTCAAACACATCAGTCATCTTATCACATGAATTCATTCACATCTTTAAACATAACTTGTAACCTAGTATGTCAAATTCATCCTGGCTATCAATACTCAAGATTAATAATTACTTACGCGACTCCATACTATTGGATCCACAAAAGAAAATGAAAGAAAGACATCATATATTTTGCAATAAGCATACTACCCAAAACCTAAGTAAAAATATGTACATTCTATCATTGATACTTGAGAACCAATTCTTTTATTTCTAGGAATGTAGATATAACTTCCTACCTACTTAACTAAACAAGTGTTTTGCCCAATCTTATTCTATAATATCTATGAAGGCAATATTTTTCGATATAGCATTCCATGAAAACTGTCAAAAGAATATATAACAACTATGCAATATCAAATAAAATGTATCTTTATATTTTAAGATGTTCAAGTGGCTTCACCTAATCAAACCATATGTAATAAACCTAATATTCTTGTCCTCTTTTTATTGTTTTCTTCCTCTTCACAGACAACAATGAAGATGTTAGTCTAAACATAGAAGAACATGATGCTTCGAAAACTATTAAATAAAAGAGTAATTAGACATCAAAATTATAGAATAATATAGCACATGTAAACAAGACAGTCTCTATGATTAAGTCCTAAAAGTGCACATAACATTAGAATAGTGTTCACTTGAACAAGGTCTATTCTACCTTTAGAAAGTATAAAAAAACTTAGCCAACTCTTAGTAATATTGAAACTAATACTGATATTCATCCTCTAACCTAATGAAGCTCATAGGTAGTGCACTTAGTAATTCTTAAAAGAAAATAAAAAACCAAACAACTATAATGTGGATCTATTTGATATTCCTATGCAATTTGAAATTTCTTATTAGGTTAATTTGCATGTTCAGAACACTATTCATAATCCTTTGTTTGGTCAAGGTAATAACACGTTTTGCGAAAGTTTTTCCATATCTTTATCTATTTCTTAGACTAACACTTATCAAATGACATAAAATTATGAATCAACAATCCTATAAAAGGTTATGATGTTTCTATTCTCTTTAACAAAGTTAATCAATCATGATACACAATCATTACATTTCACGTCAATCTGAGAAAGGACATAAAAACATCATCTATATCAATTCATTCTTCATATGAAATAATTTACATCCTAGTGTAACTTTCAAAACTTTCATGTATTTTTCCTGCATATCAGACCCAAACTAACCGACATTTTAACAAATGTACATACTTCAATTAGTTTGATATTTATGACTATGTCCTAAAATGTACTTTACATGCTAACATTGATTGTATCATTTTGTAACAAAACCGATTACTTTGATAAATAGTGAATTCATTCTTTTAGGCAAGGAATCATTTTCATTTATAGTATTGACTAGAGTATTTTTTTTTCCCTTGGAAAAAAAGAAAAATTTTGATTCATCTTTCGAGAGCAAAATTTACAATAATGTCTGCACTCTTTGAGAGTGTCAATGATCTTTGCAGATCAAGAATAAAAACTATGACATGTTACTACATACATGAAATTGTTCCATAAAAAAATAGGTCCATCTGAATGTTCCAAAATGTCCCAAAAATAAGCAGTGATTCCTGTAGCCAGGAGAATCATAACCAATATATGCACTAGTACTTTTGAAAGCAAAGTAAATGCCAACTATTATGCATAACCAAGTTTTGTAAATGTTTTGATATTGTCCTGTAGACATATAAACCGTAGTTCCAAATAACCTGTACAGAAATATAATGTTCCATTCCTTCAGTTCAATGAGATATATATTAGCTTGTCTTTATTCTATGAAAGGCCTGTGATAGTATTCACTGACCAAGCCACCATCAAATTCCTTAATTTTCCACTGTCCAATTCCCAACAACAAACCTGCTTTCGATGCCTGGTCCTCTTCCTCGCTATTTTCCCTGTACACATGTGTGCATGCAAAGTTGTCAAATGAAGCAGTGATGACCCGGATAGAGGACAAAAGATTTGTGAGTCTATGATTGAAATACAGTTGAGTTCCTTCCATCCATTTGATGACATTTAGTGAATCTCCATAAAGATTCACAGACCGACATCCCTTCTCGAGAGCAAATATGACAAGATATTTAAGGCTCAAAACCTCTTCCAGGTTGTTACTTCCCGCCCCCAAACCCAAAGACAAATGAAAATAATGTGCAGGTGTAAGATAGACAATGGCTCCCCCCACAATAATTATTTTGACAAGCCCCATCAAAAAAACCCCATGGTTGGGAGCGATCGATATCCAAAGGAAAAATATTACAAACATTGTCCCCAAGATTGGTCCGTTTGTTGGACAAGAAGAACCCATAGCAGTTCACAACCATTTGTACAGGGATACTCACGGTTTTTGTGAACACACATTTGTTCCCGGCGATCCAAACACCCCAAATAACAAGAAGAGGGAGAGCCCGATATCCCCGAAATGACTATTTCAGAAACCAGTGATGCCAAGCCTCCTCCACAAAGGCCCCGATCCATTGAAAGTTAACATGCAGAATCCTGGATGCGAAAATCCAGATAGTGTTAATGTAATCGCATTGAAGAAAAAGGTGACCAACCGATTCCTCTGCATGGTGACATAGAGTGCACCACCCCGGTCCTTGTTTGTTACGTTTCTGTAAGAAGTCCCACGTTGATATATTGTTTGAAAGAGCACACCACATAAATAGCCTAGTCTTATGTGGATAAGAAAGTTTCCACACCTTCGGCCACCACTACAATGGCTCTCTCGGATTCCTCTTTGCACTGATCCTGAGATTACCCGATTTGGGAGTGTAACATCCCGATGGATCCCTATCCCAACATAGTTCATCTTCAGTTTCTTCCAACGAAATGTGATCCACAGAAAGCACCCGAATATACCTTGCCAATTCACCTTCCTCCTCTGCCCCCAGACTGAAAGAACTGGCCCGAATCCAGGCATGTCGTCCCAGGATAAGTTCCTCTGGATCAGCAAGTTGATGGAGAAAAATAATGCCCCTATGACCAAGGGTAGCAATAGTCCCTTCTGGCATCAAGTGTTGTAGTTCACAACCCATCCACGGGTCCCGACCTATGCGGATCAAGTGGCCATTTCCAACATACCAAGCCAAATCATGTTCAATAATGTGGAAAGATGTAACCAAATCCTTCCAGATGACCGAACCCCTGATGTGAGATTTAACTGGATTTCAGATCCAGGATTCAAGTGACTCAGGGATACTATATTTGTGAATCATAACCCGAGCCCAAAGACCTCCGGATTTGATCAAACGCCAGCCACACTTAGTAGCCAAATCCTTGGAGAAGGAGTAGATGTTCTTTAGTCCCCATCCTCCCAATGCTTTGGGAAAAGAAATACGGTCCCACTTAACCCATGGAGCAACAAAAGAATCACCATTATCGCTCCAAAGAAAACGAAAGCACAGACGCCTTGCTTGATCCAAAATACCCCAGGGGATCCAAGCAAGAGACATCTAATAAACTAGGATGGCCTCCAAAACAGACTTAACCAGGATCAATATCCCAGCCCGAGACAACCACTTCAAACTCCAGCATTTCAATCCTTTTACAAGTTTTTCAATCAGCCACTTCCAATCCTGTTTCAAGTAATTACCAAGTTTTAGATTAAATCCCAAGTACTTCAACCCATTCTCTAATGTAAGGTGTAGGAAGGGGAAAAGATGTGTGTACACCAGAAGTTCCTCCTCATTCATCAGGTTGGTAGACAAAATAGACTTTTCGACATTAATGTCCATCCCAGTAGCCTGGGAAAATAAATCCAGGATCTCTTTTAACTGGTTCCCGTCCCAACGAGAGCCCGAGTAGAAGATGAGGATATCATCAACAAAAAGCAAATGAGTAATAAAAAAACCCGAAGCTACATGAATTCTTGCAAAATGACCCACCCTCTTGGCCTCATGAATAGCCCTGCTCAACCCTTCCGCCACCAACAAAAAGAGCAATGGTGATAGAGGGCACCCTTGACGTAACCCCCTCCCCGAGTGGAAGAAAGGGGTAGCCGCCCCATTGATAAGCACCGCAAAGGATACAATAGTTATGCAACTCATAACCCACCTGATGAAACTGATGTCAAAACCCAAGTGAGTAAGAAGTAACCGTAGATAGATCCAACTAACTTTATCATATGCCTTGGATAGATCAATCTTAAGAACTGCACCTTTCAACTTTAAAGATTTAATGCTGTGTAAACCTTCCTGAGTGATACTAATAGCTTCATGAATCTGGAGACCTTCCAAAATCCCAAATTGCTCCTCAGAAATATGTTCTCAAAGAATAGACTTAAGACGTTGGGCAATGACTTTTGTGACTATTTTGTAGACATAATTGCAGAGTGAAATTGGCCTAAAATCATTCAATGAGGAAGGTGTATCAACCTTTGGAATTAATGCATTGAAGGTAGAGTTGAAACTAGCTGGTATCTTGCCTTCCAACCGAGTGTCTTCAACCAATCTTAGTAGATCCTCCCCAATGAAGTCAAATAAGCCCAAGAAGAATTCAATCGTCCACCCATCAGGCCTAGGGATTTAATCTTTCTGGAAGCTAGAGAGAACTTCTTTTAGTTCATCAGCTATTACTATCTCCATCAACTTCCTGTTATCAACCTCTTCCACAAACCTGGGGAGCAATTGAGCAACCCGAATGACTTCTTCAATGTTTACCCTCCCACTAGCTTTGAACAAATTCTGAAAATGTTGAACACCCACATCTGCCATCCCATCAAATGTATGATTTTCAATGCCCAATTGATCCTGAAGACTCCAAATAGTGTTAGCAGATCTCCTTCCTTTAGCATAAGCATGGAAAAATTTAGAGTGCTCATCACCACTTTCTAACCAAATAGCCCTTCTTTTCAGATGCCAGGTCTCCTCCATCTTTGCAAGGATGAGATTCCTCCTGCCTTCCAGATGAGCTAACAAAAGTTCAGTCTCATTGGTTATAAAAAACCCTCCGGTCCCGAAAGAAATGGATGCAATTTTTGCTTCAATAAGTTTAAGCTCACGACCCTCCAGAGTTCTCTTGTATGCTTCCCATTGCTTAATAGGTCCCTTCATATTTTTAATATTTTCAGCAAACAGGAAAGCAGCCGTAATGTTGCTATCAGGTCTAAAAGGAGCCCAGATTGACTAAAATAAAGTAAAAAAGATTGGATCCTTCAGCCAAGTTTTATTGAAATTCAGAGGAGATGGAGGCTTCATTGGGCCATCCCTAATCTCAAGAAAAATAGGATCATGATTAGAACACCCTCCAGAACCAACCCATTGACGAATGTGAAAAAAAATCTCCACCAGATGATCTGCCAGTAGGAATTTATCCAACCTTTTAGCCACCCGATCCTCCCCCACCCGTTTGTTACGCCGGGTAGGTTTTAAATAGACAGGTTTGACATCAATCAGATCACCTTCAACCAGCTTTCTAATAAAAAAATCCGTGAGTGGATCAACGTGTGCACGAGGACCCCAAATTTCCGCCCACCCCAAAGTGAAATTTAGGTCCCCCTCAGAATAAGAGAATCACCCTTAATCAAGTATTTATTCAATAGCGTTTCCCAAAATGGAATCCTATTGCAGTAAGGGCCATAAATGTTAACAACAGTAAACTCTCGGTCAAAATCTAGGGCACGAAAGGAAAGCCCTAAAACCGATTCCATCCCCCAGAAATTGGTAACTTTGATGTGTGCCTCGCGCCACCCCACAACCAAACCTCCAAAACACCCTTGAGCATCCAAAGCTTCAAAATGCCAACCTAAGAACCAGCCATTCAACTTGGTAGACACCTCAATGCCCTCCCCCATAGTTTCTTGTAACAAAAGTAAATCTATATGCTCAATATCCAACACCCGCCGCAACGCCAATATTTTGGAGGGACCAGCAAGACCCCGACAAATAAAGGACATGATCTTCATCAGCTGCCCTTTTTATGGGCCTGCACAGCTCTAAGTGCCCTTTCAATGGAGATTTGTTTACCTTCCAGCATGTCAGAGCATGATCTGGATTTTGCTTTGGAAATGAAAGATTTACGACCATCACCTTTAACCAAACGGCCCTTATCTTTCCCAAGACCTCTAGATGAGGGTTTGGTAGTGGAACGAAGAAAATAAACCAACTCAGACGAACCAGTGGGGGAAAGTGTTAGATCCACAGAGACAAGGGAAACAAGGGAGACATTCGAGATAGGCCCATCAACTGTGGACACAGAATCAAGAGCCAATACCAGAGGGGGAGATAAAGTAGCTAGGGTACCAGGAAGCATGGGTTGTGGAGTGATGTGCAGATTTTTAAGACCATCCAACCAATTGAGCCCAGGTATGGTTAAGTTCTTAAAAAATAAATTAAAAGAAGGGGAGATACAAGGAGAAGAAAAAATATGAGAAGTAGAAGGCACCGATTTCAAGAGAAATTTCTTCATTCTACCAGTCTCCGAAGTTTGAGGTATGGGAACAATCATATCCATCTCCACAACAGAGGACGAAACAGGTACTTCAACATCTTCAGCATCTTCAAAAGGAAGGGTCTCATCTTCTGAAGAGACAACCACTGGAATATCAGGTACATGGGCGGCCGAATCCTGGGCCTCAACCCCCAGTACATCCCCAACAACCTCACTCGTGCCAGTCCTATGAATAAAAGAACCATTCAAAGTTATCAGGGGCAAATGACAATCAGTGGTCGGATGACCATAAGCATGACAACGGTGACAACGGAAAGGCACATTTTCATAGTCGAGCAATTGTGGGAATACATAGGGTCCCCACTGAAGATCCATTCCATCATCTAATCCATCCCGCACATTAATGCTGACCAGAATTCGTGCAACTTTTTGTATCTGTGTAGTCCTGAATGAGAAATCAACGTCCAAGTATGTGCCCAAAATATTACCTATGTTCCGAAAATGTTCCTCATCCCAGTAGTGCAACAGAAGCCTAGGAAAACGAACCCATAATGGAATGGTATCCATCCATTCACAACTGGCATCAAAGAGAGAGTTCCACGGTTTCAGAAGAAAAGGCACATTCACCAAATTCCAGTTCTTGCCCAAATTCCAGAGCGCATGTTCTTCAGCATTGAAATGAAAACCAAAGCACCCACTTGCAAGCGCCACCACATGTGGTGTGAAAATCCTCACAACAGATCTAAGCGCTGATGTATACCTGACAATGAAAGAATTTAGGAATAAGATTAAGAGTGGCCAATGCAGTAAAATGAGAAACAGAATAATAATACAGTAGAACTCGGATAGAAGCAAAATAACTTCACACACACTCTAATTCATTAATCACAAATGGACAAATAAATAATACAATGCATGACGATTCGAATGCCAAGGTGGAAATTCGAATAAGCCTTCATGAAGTGATCAAAAGATCAATGGAGTGTCATCAAAGCACAACTAAAAGTCTATCTCATCATCGATGGAGTCATCAATGCACAAGTAACTGTCAACCATCAGTCAAACTGAGTCTAACTGAGTGTGTTAGGTGTGATTGAGTGTAACTGGAACACGGGGGCATTAACTAAATGAAGGAGGCTCAGTGGAGGGCACATGAGGAGCTAACTGGAATCAGAATGGGTAGTCTAGTTTCACTGGAGGTCCATCGGAGTGATACAGTCAGTTGAGATTCAGTCTTTCCTTAAATCAAGGAAAGAACTAAAGATAACTCAATTTACTGAAGTGCAACTGAGTGGTAGGTTAGAGAGGACAAGTGGCTTCCTTAAATCAAGGAAGAAGGGCGCACTAAGCTATAGGAGGGCTAAAACTGATCCATGAGAAGCTCCCGGGGCTAGCTAGCTGAGGGCTAGGTGCTAGGACTGATGAATGGGATGCATGCAATTGGATGCTGCATGTAGAAATGCATGCATGACTGAAAATGCAAATAATGAAGATGCTGGTAGGACTAGGATGGAGTATAGGAATATCCTAACACCCCCCCTTAATCCATACTGGGACCTGGTAACTGAGACCAAACGTCACCCAATACAATGAATAATAATAGTCAATAAACCGAGGAAATGGGGAAAACCTCATGGGAAAAATACCCCCCCTCAAAATACATTGTAAGGCACACACAAAAATAAATGCTCCAAACTCAAGCAGGTGTGATGCTTGGTCATATGTCTGGAGGTATCTTCTTCTTGGGAAGAAGTGGATCATGCTCAGAAAGCATGTGCTTGTACTTTCTCTTCAGATCAAATGTGATGAGAACAAATCCAAAAGTATGAGGATGGTCCTTGAACCTGTTATTCGAATCAGCTGAGGTAGGATCAAATCTATGAATGTGCAGATAGTCTTTTGTCTTCTCCTTCGAACCATCATAGGTGAGATTATGCCCAAAAGAACCATCACATGATAGTAAATGCTTTGAATCCAAATCAGATCCAAGACTTGAAGAATGGTTTCTTAATATCTCATTTGAACCATTTGAGGTGAGATCTAAACCATTGAATGCATGAGAAATTATCCCAAGCAAATGGCAATGGCCATCATGGGTGAGATTATGCCCAAAAGAACTATCAAATATCAGTGATTGCTTGGAATCCGAATTAGATCCAAGACTTGAATCATGGTTGCTTAAGATCTCCTTTGAACCATTTGAGGTGAGATCTAAACCAGTAAATGCATGAGAAATTATCCCAAGCAAATGGCAATGGCCATCATCTTCAATAACTTTCTGAAAGCATGAAATAATGATCATATAGTAGAACATAAGAGGTGAGTGATCAAAGAGAGTGAATGCATTACCTCCAATGGCTGATTTTACCTCCAAAACATTCATGAGATCATGATGCAAATCAACAGACTCTGGTGCAAGAGAGGATTTAGGAACCTATGCAATTTCTAGAGTGTGAGTTGGCACAGAATTCAAAATAGAAGAAATTTGGAGCATGAGTGTAGAATCTGCAAGTTCTTCTTCTTTGTGGCTAACTTCAATATGAGATATGTTTGATACTGATTCATGATCTGAGAGACCATCAAGGGGAGTGAATGCATCACTGGGCTTGCTCTCGGAAGGGTTTGGACCAATCCCTTCATTTTGTCTGCCAAATCTATCTTGCAAGTGGGCCCATAGCTCTTTTGAAGATTCAACATCAAGGAAGTGGTGTACCATGCATCGAGACATAGCAAACATCATGGTTGCACAAGCTCTGTCACTTTCATTTAACCAGTCATTCCCTTCTTCAGAGGATTCAAACTCTCTTTCAAAACAATAATCAAAGAGACCATGTCTCTTCAGCTGTGTTATTATCTGTGGTTTCCATTCATCATAGTTGAATGGAGAAAGAGGATTAATTCCTTCCAAATTGAACATGGAAGTTGTTTCAGAAGACCTGCAAAAACAATAGAAGAGGTATAGTCATGATCATTTCAAACAGAAATAATAAGCATTAGCATTCAAGGTTTATGTAGGATTCTTATGGTTAGTCAAATCATAAGAAACATAACATGTCTAAACCTGTAATTACTCAAAGCTATGACTCTTCGGGTTAGTCATATCATCAATCAAGAGAAGAGATATAATATGCATAAAACCATGATTATTCAAACCTATGACTTCATGAATAATCATTATCAACAATAGTATAAGATTCTATCCCAAGGTAGGATTCTATCTTGATATAGGAAAAACATACCTGGATTAGCATGCTAGCTATTTATGTCTAACATACCCGCATAATGTCTTCTGGTTCTCTTTAGTGACTTGTGCTAGTAACCTGCATGTCTCATAAGTTAACCATTATAAAACCAAGTTATACATACCTCGAGAATGGATTTCTTATGAGATCCATGGCAATGGATGAATCTTTGTCCTCATGTCATCATGATCATATGTTCTTGAACCAGAACATGATTTGTCTTCTTGGTGTACCTTTCATGTTAGTAGACAACATAAAACTCATACAACATCACAATGTGTTAGTACAAACATAAGTTTCATACTCCTAATAAATGAATGACTTCTATCATGCATTCATAATTTTATTAAGGTGATATGATAAGTCTAAAATCAAGATTGTACTAACCGTGATAACATGAAGACAAACATACCATAAACTTAATTATGAACAAATCTCAAAACATACCTTGATGAGTCATACCTGTCGAGATTACTTGTAATCTCTTTATGTAAGGCCTTAGCCTCATCTCCCTCTGAAACAGGAACTTCTTCACTTATGCAAGTGACCAATCCATCTTCTTCTAGGATCAACCCAATCCACTTGATTTGCAAGAACTGGACCTGGGGCTGGATATGGGTTTGTCAGAGAGACCCCAAAAATTCAAACTTTGAATTTCAAACTTCCGAAAGGATAGGAATATGCGCCTTGATGAACTGATCAAACTGGTACATTCAGAATTTGAAGACTGCAAAGTTTTACTCCTCAATTTTGCCTTTGAAACTTCCAGATTCACTGGACGTGACCCTGAACTGGGGTTTGATGAAGCCCACTCTTCTACCCAATCAAAATGTTTGATTCAAAGCTCTAAGCTTCTATTTTTCTGAGGAGCTTCCAGCCGTGGTCACAGATTTCAAAAATTCCCATTTTTACAGAAGCCCTAATTTTCCACTTTTCTGATCAAAGTCCCGAACTAGGGTCTGATCAAACCCGGCCTTCTTCCCAACCAAAAATTCTGATCTTGGTCTCTAAATTTCTATTTTGATGAGTAGCATCCAGCCGTGGTCTCCGATTACAAAAATTCCAACTTTCTTCAAAGCCCTAAATTCCGGAAGCCATGAATGAAGGTACCAAAAAATAATTCTGTTTTGACAGAAATATGTACCTGATTGTTTCTGGTGTAACTCCGAAATTTTTGATCCACAAGGTCTGAAAAAGTTTCCTGAGATAGCCTGACCTGTTATCTTTCCATCCTGACAGGTCTGACCTCAATTGGATTCTCTGAGAGAGAGTTATGCCAAATGTCGCAACGTGACCTGTTTTGGGATAAAACAGGAGAGCGAACTTGTACGGAGTTCCACGTGTCACTGTTTTAACTTCAGCCTCTGAAAAAGTTTTCTGAGATAGCTCGGCCTGTTACCTTTCCATCCTGACAGGTCTGACCCCAATTGGATTCTCTGAGAGAGAGTTATGCCAAATGTCGCAACGTGACCTGTTTATGGGATAAAACAGGAGGGCGAACTTGTACGGCGTGCCACGTGTCACTGGTTCAACTTCGGCCTCTGAAAAAGTTTTCTGAGATAGTACAGACTGTGTACTACCTGTCACTTTTTACGAAATTTCATTTGGAGCTTCCTAGCCCAAGATATGACCTTTTTTCCAAGGTCACCTGATTTTGACTCAGATCTGGAAGAGGCAGAAACCCTATATTGTACAGATCATAAATCACAAAGTACAACGAATTAGAGGTTGTCCTTTGGACACAAGATACCTGGAGATCTTAGCTTCGGCCTGTAACAATTTCAGATCCGAAAACTTTGCCAAAATGGATTTATAGCGAAAGTGCTACGATGACTGGTTTTTTTCCTATATCAAGCCCTAGCATCGTAAGTGCAACAAGTGTCATACATGCCATATCATGCCTTCTTTCAGGCTAGCTCTGATACCATGTTAAATTTTCTGAATTTACTTCAATATGATCTAGGATCTTAACTGAGAGAACAACATGTACAGCATATCTACAGCATATCAATTATGGAGACAATAATGCAAGCACACAAGAGACACAAAGATTTACTTGGGGAAAACCATAAAGGTGAAAAACCCCAATAACTTCCTCAGAGATAGATAGAGCAATGATACAACCAACCAATAGAGATAGCCATAACCTAGCAGCAAACCTCCTCCTCCATAAGTGCACCTCTCCTCCTTGAGAGCATGTGTGAGAAGTGAGTGAGTAAATAGAGTGCCTCCCGCACTCTATTTATACTTGACTTGACTTGCCTTTTTACCTAACTCATGTCGGCTCGAACTTAACCACATAACATAATGCTGAGTGGGCCGACCCCCAATAGGGTGGTCTAATAACCCTTTGACCCACATGGCCGACCCCCAATAGGGTGGTCTAATAACCCTTTGACCCACATGACTTATACAGGGCCGACCCCAAACAAGGTGGTCTAATAACCCATCAAGTATAAGTTACGACACTTACAATATAAATGACGACACTTCCTTATAGAGGAATAATACCATCTCTATAGGAATACAATATACATATATGTGAAATACATTCCGAAGTTACATATACATCAACAGTTTTACCACCATAACTTACCATCCAAAGGGTTGAGAAGAAAACCGCATGGAGCATTCACCTTGAAATCCGAGCTGCAAGCCTGACAGTGACAGGCCTGCAGCCGACCTACCATCATCAAAAACCCTAGTAATTCCCCATTCTCCATATTGACTAGAATGTTACATATGCATTCCCTATTATATATTTTAATGGAGGTACATCATTCACATACTTGTATCATTAAGTAAAATAAACTAACTATGAGTAATTCATACTTTATGTAAATCAAGGATGAGGAGCTAACTGGAGTCAGAATGGGCAGTCTAGTCTCACTCGAGGTCCATCGGAGTGATACAATCAGTTGAGAGTCATTATTTCCTTAAATCAAGGAAAGAACTAAAGATAACTCAATTAATTGAAGTGTAATTGAGTGGTAGGTGAGAGAGGACGAGTGGCTTCCTTAAATCAAGGAAGAAGGGTGCACTAAGCTCTAGGAGGGCTAAAACTAATCCGTGAGAAGCTCCCGAGGCTAGCTAGCTAAGGGCTAGGTGCTGGGACTGATGCATAATGCATGCTGCATGCAGAAATGCATGCATAATTGAAAATGTTGGTAGGACTAGGATGGAGTATAGGAATATCCTAACATGTGGGACATACCCAAGCTGCCGTAGCCATACCTGTGACCCCCAGTTAATCACATTTTTGAGAGCCACAAAGCACCCATATACCTTCCCAACCAGCACGGTCTTGGTCATCAATAATATCTGTTGAAACCCTATATCCTCACCCAGAGAATAGTTAGGTGCCTTGCCGGTATTCTTAAGCCACTTTCGACGAACCTTTCTCTTAGATGATGCCTCCCCATCAGAACCGCCACTGCCCCACCTAGTAGCAATAAACTTACCCTTCCCCACAGGAGGACTAGGGAAACCACGGTGATCAACAACACTGAGGAAACCAGCAATGAAACCGGCAATAGGAGAAGATGGTTCAAGCGTCGAGGTTACCTCCAGAACCAGGGGGTTCCCACCAATAACTGTACCCACCTCGGGAAAGCTCGATCCAATACCCCCGGAAGAGTTCAAATAGTCGGGGACACTGTTGATCCCTAACGGAGACCCAACCGATGAAAATAAGGGGGCATGCTCACTCGGAAAACCCCAGATGTTTGAATCCTTACCATTTTCCTTCAAGATCCCATCAAGAACAGAGGAAAAAGGTCCGTCGGTTCTATATTTCTGCAAAAATGGTGTGACAGATCCTTCCCCCACCGTGTAAACAGGATGTTGAACTTCAAACAACCATTCATTCCCAGGACCACAACCAAAACCATCATCGACCTCGTCTCGAGGACCGCCAACTCTACAGCAGATGATTTTTCAAAGATGGCAATTGGTGGACCTAAGGGGATTTTGCATATATTTGAATACCTGGTGGGTACTCATATTTTTAAAGACTCTATCTCCTTTACCAACTAGTAATTGTTGGTTTGTTGTATTGACATGTATTATCTATTTTCCAATTTTGTACTTCAATCAATTTGGTATTTTCGACTACTATGTATTGTTATTAGAACTAGGTTGTTTTTCTAGGAAAGCATAACATATGACTAGGTTTGGGTTGATTTATGTCTTATGTATGGCATATATGATAGCCTATGAACATATATAAATATTTTGTTTCTTTGATTCCAATTAATTTCGTTGAAAAAAACTAATTATAAGTTTTATAAGTACCCAAATATCAGATAGTGCCAAAAACTCACAACCATAGTCGAGAAAATCCTCCATCACCAGAATAGTAGAGAGTAGTAAAACTGGTAGAGAGGAAAGAGATTAGGTTAATGTGAAACTAGGTTTTACCACCATAACTTACCATCTAAAGGGTTGAGAAGAAAACTGCATGGAGCATTCACCTCGAAATCCGAGCCACATGCTTGACAGTGATAGGCCTGCAGCCGACCTGCCATCATCAAAAACCCTAGTAATTCCCCATTCTCCATATTGACTAGAGTGTTACATATGCATTCCCTATTATATATTTTAATGGAGGTACATCATTCACATACTTGTATCATTAAGTAAAATAAACTAACTATGAGTAATTCATACTTTATGTAAATCTCATAACCCTTTGCACATATATTGGAATTATTTCAACAAAATACCAATTTCCATAAAAATACCATACAACAATGTGAGTATCTATATCTTTTATCTAACAAGGGAAAACTCATGACAAATGAAAACCATACCTGACTCATAATTTTGTAAGGAAAACAATGATGAAAATACTTATCTTTACCCCTTTGGAGAACTTGAAATTTAATATTACCCCCTCGTCCATTCCAGTCCATGCATGCAAAACAAAACAAAACAACTTGTTTGGTTAGTTTAACAACCTTCATCCCATGTTGAACCCAATAGGCCCGAGTGCTATAACCTAGCGCTCTGATACCATATGTCACGAACCCAAATATCCCTATGAGTAATTTGGTGAAATTTTTAAGATAATTTTTCGCAATGGTTACTTAACTCTACAACTTCGTACACATGAGATAGGATATTCAATCATGCATAAGTGTGTCCAACCTTAATTAATCAATACAGATTCATAAACTCTCCTACTTGAACTTCAATTATCTTCTTCTATCTTACTTGAGACACTTATATAAAAAGGAAATAGTACATCTATATTCCCTATCTAACCATCATAATTACTTCCAGCAATATGATACCCAAGTTGGTCACTCAATTGATTTTTCCATAATAAACTTGATTTCCAATGAAAAGACTTATTCAATAGTAATAACTTAAATGTGCTTAAACAAAAATAATAAATATAATTGCATTAATATTACATCAGTATATGCAATCCAGGCAATATATTTTTTTCATAGCAATGAGACTTGACGAAGTATACTCTTACATCGACGTGGCTACTACCTGATAAACATGATTAAAATGAGTTATCAATCATCAATACATACACAACAAATCCATCATGGTGATCAATAAATAAAAACATAAGATACACATAAGAAACACATATAAAGGAGACTGTTTTTAACGTGGTTCACTCGAATCTTGGGCTACGTCCACAAGGAAGGTTATGTGATATATTATTGTAAATCATACAAGAGTTACATCCTGCAACTTAGTTGTTGCTTTCCCTTTTCTCCACCCCTCTCATAAAGAGCATTTTCTAACAAGTAGAAGTATGTAAAACATACTTTTCTTTCCTCCAACTAAATGCACTAATTAGTAAAATATTCACACTAAGGAGTCCATTTTTCTTTTTACTCATAAATAATAATAAACTGATATATTATAGACCAAAAGCACGTGGGCAGTTAAGGCTAAGAATATTTCCTTAGAGTAACTTCTCCCTAGTCTTTCACATTTAGATAACAACAGATTCGAGGGAGTATACATAGTCTAAAAAGTAGATAACATAATGCTTGAGAGGTTATTCCCTTATTCTTGCTTACCACGAATGCAGCCAGAATGAGACAATACATTAACAATCACACAACAAAACACTTTCCTTTCCTGCAATCACAAAGAATTTAAATACATGTGGCATTAACTCTAATCACTACAAAAACAAGTTCAAAGACATAGGTATTTAAATAACATATGTCACACTGAGCTATGGCGCTAACTCTCTTGATCATGCAGAACATTGTTCATATTCACACCGAACTGAACTAACTCACGTTAAATATGACAATACAAAAACTAGTTAAAAGACAGAGGTTTTAAATTAGGATCTACGCTCAAACCCTATCTTTTACAGATATCTCTTAGAAAAAAATTAATATATAATGACAGAGTTTCATTTACGGAAAAACTACTCTGATATCTATGGCGTTTCAGAGATCTAAATAATAAAAACAGAGTTATATATATATATATATATATATATATATGCACAATCTAGATCCAACATACATCATACAAATACAGTGTGGCTATGAACTTGATCTATCATAAGGATATATCTAGATCTCTGCGATTTCAATAAATATATATAAGACATAAACATAGTTTTCTTTAGAAAACAACTACATGGATCGAGCTTGTAACAAGCCATCCCTTCCCCTTCTGCGTAGCCAGGAGAATGGTCTAGATCACATCAGATCTCATGGAGAAGATAACCTCAAGGTAAAAAGACCCTCCCTCATCTACGAAACATGAATACTTAAATATCAAACTGAAAACAAGATCCAACATACTATTGATCCAACACGACAAAGAAAGATGCAACAATATACATGAAATGCAGTGTTAAAATACTATTGATCCAACATGATCTTTTATTTCTGATACCACAAATTTTAACCCTGCATTAGCTATTGGAAACACATCAATACAGTTGTTTAAACATATAGCCTCCATCTAACTAGAGGTATTCTCTTTCCGTGGTTGTGGGTTAGTATAGTCTAGCGTAGAAGTATTTTCTAGCATATCAAATTTAACCATTCATAAAACATGCAGAGGTTTCACCCCAAAAAACAGTGAGCAAAAAAATAATGATCCCTCCTTCTCCAACGACAGTCCTTGTTCAAGATACATATATATATATATATTATAATATATCTGACGGACTGGTTTCCAGGAGAGCGTTATAACTATATCAGTATCTCCAGGAATAAAGAGGGACAGGGGTCAATCCTTCTTGATCACCCAACAAATGCACTCAAATGTAATCTCTAATTGTAAGCATAGAAGAATAAAATAATTATTCCGTGACTAAACATTAATGTAAGTGCCGAGATGCAACAATGAACTCACATTCTTTGATAAAAACTAAATAGAACAAAACCGTAGTGCTGCTCGGGGATCGAGCTTTCTCTACAGGGCTAAGTCGTTTCATCCCTAGGACCACCGATGATTTCCTCCCTTAGAATCAATTTCCCTATCCCAGAGATCCTCTCCCTATTTCTTGATACTCTGCCTATTTAACAACCGGAAAGTGTTTACACCGCGGAGGCATTGGCGCCACCTCCCACCAAGGTTTTTACAAATGGCATTCCATATCCCTAGACTGTGCCTTCCTATTGACACGTCCGCCTAGCCTAAAAAAAATCTATCCCAAATGTAAAAAATGCCGCTCCATTGAGATGTTGATGTATATGTAACTTCGGAATGTATTTCATCTATGTATTTCATATATATTTATTGTACCCTTATTAGGGATGTGTTATTCCTCTATAAGGAAGTGTCATCATGTGGATTGACAAGTGTCGCAAGTGTGTGTACTTGCCGATGGGTTATTAGACCACCATGTGTGGGGTCGGCCCTGAAATATATATTATATTGTGGATGTACCTAGCTAGACAAGTTGGCCCCATAAGGTCACTGGGAAAACAGGTTAGTATAAATAGAGATCGGGAGATCTCTATTTTGATCATTCAGAAAGTCACACTTCTCTCACTCAGAAAGTGGCGCACTAGTGGGGAGGAGGATCATATGCTACTAGGAGACTATCTCAAGTGTATTTTGGTTGTACTTTGGTTGAGCCATTGCTCTCTCTATCTCTGAGGAAGTTGTGGGGTTTTTCACCTTAGGGTTTTCCCCACGGAAACTTTGTGTCTCTTGTCTCTCATGCTTTTGATTCTTGTGATGTTTGTCATGCTTATTGTGATTGTTATGCATTGATATACTGTATATGTTATTCTCTCAGTGAAGATCCTAGAGTATTGTGAATTAATGCTCAAAATTTAACATGGTATCAGAGCTAACCTGAGAAGAAGACATTTTGCAGTGACGAAAACTTGAGTTTCTTGTTTATTGGGTTTCTCTCCACAGTTTTTGGAAAAGCAGTATAGTAGATTGACTCTAATCATCAATTAGAATCTATCTGTCCAATCAGAATTCAATTCCGAGCATTTTCAGATTTGGCCCTAAAAATAAGGGTTTCCACAAAAATAGGAATTTCTGAAATCTGAAGACATAGCTGGAAGCTCCTTGCAAAAATCGAAGTTTAGAGCTTTGGATCGAGATTTTTGGCTAGGTAGATCTCCGGGAAACTCAAACCCTAATTCAGGGCTCTCCCCAATGAACCTGGGAGGACAAAAAGGCAAATCTGAAGGGTAAAGCTTTGCTAATCTCAAATTCTGAATACACCAGGTTGATCAGCTCATCAAGGCGCATCTTTCTATCCTTTCAGAAAGTTGAAATTCACATTTTGAATTTTTAGGGTTTTTTCGACAAACCCTAATCCGGGACGAGATCCAGTTTTCAGCATTTCAAGTGGTAATACCTAAATCTTTTCTAT
Source organism: Larix kaempferi (assembly GCA_027924585.1). Taxonomy (NCBI): domain Eukaryota; kingdom Viridiplantae; phylum Streptophyta; class Pinopsida; order Pinales; family Pinaceae; genus Larix; species Larix kaempferi. The sequence goes on from BSBM01001814.1 coordinate 29,745, forward strand.
TTTCATTTGAAGTACTCTTTAAGATGTCTCACCACACCAAGCTTGAGGATAAGCTTGAAGGAGCTGATAACTTCCGAGCTTGGAAGTATAGGATTGGGTTAGTCCTGGAAGAGAATGAGTTGGACTCATATGTAAAAGAAGACATCCCTATCCCAGAGGATGAAGAGGCTAAGGTGTTGCATAAGAAGAACTTGGTCAAGGCAAAGAGAATCATTGCTGATTCTATCAAAGACCATCTCATACCCCATGTGTCTTCTCTAAAGTCACCCAAGGAGATGTTTGACTCCTTGACCAAGCTATTTGAAGGGAAGAACATAAATCGGAAGATGACCCTGCGAAACCAATTGAAAGGAGTAAAGTTTCAGAATGGAGAAACCATTCAATATTATTTTTCAAGGGTCTCCCAGATCAAGGAACAACTAGAAGCAGTGGATGAAATGGTGGAGAATGGTGAAGTGGTGATGACCACTCTAAATGGCCTACCCAGGTCATGGGATTTCTTTATTGAAGGAATTTGTGCAAGGAAGAAGTTGATCTCCTTCAACAAATTGCGGGAAGAATCCTCTCAAGAAGAAGCTAGGATTGTTGCCCAGGAAGAAAAGATGGGAAATGAAGATCAAGCTCTCACAGCACATGCCAGGAAAGGCAAGTCCAAGAAGGAATCATCTCATAACTGGAAATTTTCACACCACCATTATCATAAAGATAAGAAAGATCTCATATGCTTCAATTGCAATGAGAAGGGACACTTTGCTTCAGATTGTCCCAAGAATAAGAAAGAAAACAACAACTTCAACAAGAAGAAGAATAATAACAAAAGAAGATATCATGCTCATGCTGCCGAAGATGATGAACCCCCAAAGAAGAAGGATAGGGAAGAAAGTGATAGTGATGATGACTCATCAAGTGAAGAAGAGTATGTTTTAATTTTCGCTCTCACAGGTACTATCTCCCATGGTTGTAATGATTGGTTGATTGACAGTGGGGCTTCCAAACACATGACTGGGTTTAAAGAATCTTTTGTAAATCTGTCTGAACATGAATCACCCCATAAAGTGAAACTTGGGGATGATTATCAATACCCAATCAAAGGAAGTGGTGAAGCCTTCTACAACCTAGATGCTGGAAAATCTTTGAAGATGAAAGAAGTCCTTTATGTACCTGGGCTCAAGAAGAACTTTCTCTCCATCTCTGGATTGGATGCAAAAGGTATGAGGGTTGCATTTGTGGATGGCCAAGTCCTAATGTGGGCAAAGGGAAAGACATAGATGATGCGGTAGTGATTGGAAGAGCAAGAGGGAGGTTTGTATAAATTGAAGGGACAACCTGAACATGCCATGGTACATGAATCCATGGAGCCAAGTGAACTTTGGCATAGAAGACTTGCTCATATGCACTGTAGGGCACTTCCAATTGCAAGCAAGGTTGTAGAGGGTCTTCCTGAAATCAAGACCAAACATGAAGGTGTTTTCAAAGGATGTGAAAAAGGTAAGAACATTAAGAAGGCTTTCCCAAGCAGTGAAAGCAAGGAAAAAGACATCCTGGAAATCATCCACTCAGATGTATGTGGTCCTATGTCATCCAGTTCTCTGAGTGGGTATGTTTACTATGTCTCATTTATTGATGACTTCTCCAGGAAGACTTGGGTATACTTCTTGAAGAACAAAGATGAGGTGTTTGATAAGTTCAAGGAATTCAAAACCTTGATGGAGAATCAAACTGACAAGAAGATCAAAACATTCAGATCTGACAATGGTGGAGAATTCACCTCAGGTGACTTCAAGAAGCTTTGTAGTGATTCAGGGATTAATAGGGAGTTGACTGCTCCTTATAATCCTCAACAGAATGGAGTTGCAGAAAGGAAGAACAGAACAATCATGGAAGCAGCAAGGGCAATGCTACATGCCCAGGATCTACCTATGCATCTATGGGCAGAAGCAGCTAGAACAACTGTATATGTGCAGAACAAAACACCCCACAAGATATTGGACAACAAAACACCAGAAGAGGTCTTTTCTGGTAAGAAACCTGAAGTCGGCAATCTCAGAATATTTGGTTGTCCGGTATACACACATGTCCCAAAGGAAAAGAGGACCAAACTAGATCCTTCAGGAAAGAAGGGTATCTTTGTGGGTTACAGTGAAAGCTCGAAGGCTTATAGAATATACTTTCTAGGGTTCAAGAAGATTGATGTCAGCAGGGATGTAACATTTGATGAAAACTCAACATTCATCAAATCAAGGAAGGCACCTATCGAAGTTTATGAATAACCTAAGGAAACTAGATTTCAAGACACTACCATGACTGAAGCAATTCCAGAAGTTGTTCGTGATTTTGAAGATCCGCAAGAACCTATAGATCCACCCCGTGAGGATAAATCTCACAAGAGGAAACCTGCATGGGCTAGAGAGCTCATTCAAGATGCATAAAGATTTGGCATTCCAGAAGAAGAACACAGAGCAAAGAAGAGAACCAGATCACATACCAGCTATGTTGCTTTACTCTATGACATTATGAACAAAGAACCTTCTAGTTATGAAGAAGCATCGGAAAAGAAAGAATGGAAGGATGCCATGGTTGAGGAATCCCAATCAATAATGAGGAATGATGTTTGGGATGTTGTCCCAAGACCTAAAGAGAAGTCTGTTGTGACTCAAAATGGATTTACAAAATCAAGCATGCTATAGATGGCAGTGTATAAAAATACAAAGCAAGATTTGTAGCTCGTGGCTTCTCTCAGAAAGAGGGAATGATTATGAAGAAACTTTTGCACCTGTAGCCAGGTATACTTCCATCAGAACAGTACTTGCCCTGGCTGCAGCAATGAAATGGAAAATACACCAGATGGATGTCAAGAATGCTTTCTTGAATGGTGTAGTTGAAGAGGAAGTATATGTGGAGCAGCCACTCGGTTTCAAAATACATGACAGGGAGTCACATGTGTGCAAATTGAAGAAAGCCTTGTATGGCTTGAAGCAAGCTCCCAGAACTTGGTATGGTAGGATGGACAGTTTCCTATATAGTTTGGGCTTTACCAAGAGTAAAGCGGATTCCAACCTTTACTACAAGGTTGAGGAAGGGAATCCCGTGATTCTACTCCTGTATGTAGATGACTTATTTGTAACAAGACATGACAGATTGATTGCAGATACTAAGAGGAAGCTTTCTGCTGAGTTCGATATGAAAGATTTGGGAATGATGCATTATTTCCTAGGTATGGAGGTGTGGTAGAATGCAGGTGGGATCTTCCTTGGTCAAGGGAAGTACACAATAGATATCCTGAAGAGATTCAGGATGATGGATTGCAAGGCCATGGCCACACCTATGGCATCGAATCTGAAGCTTCTATGTGATGCTTCATCTGAGCCGGTTGATGTCTCTATGTATCGTCAGATGATTGGGTCCTTGATGTACCTGATGAACACGAGACCATATATTTGCTTTGCGGTGAACACATTAAGCCAGTTCCTGACGGATCCGAGAAGTGTTCACCTGGTTTCTATAAAGCATGTTCTGAGGTACCTAAAGGGTACAGTGGATTATGGGCTCAAGTATGAAGCGAATCAAAAGTTTAACCTGCAGGGTTATGTTGATTCAGATTGGGCTGGCAGTGTTGTAGATAGGAAGAGCACATCTGGGTGTTGCTTCAGTATGGGATTAGGTGTGATCTCTTGGTTTAGCAGGAAGCAGTCCTACGTAGCATTGAGTACAGCTGAGGCAGAGTATGTTGCAACCTGTTCAGCTAGTTGTGAGGCAGTATGGCTACGAAAGCTACTGTCTGAGTTATTTGATCTCCCGTTGGATGCTACTGGTATCTTTTGTGATAACCAGAGTTGTGTGAAGCTATCCAAGAACCCAGTGTTTCATGATAGGTCGAAACACATAGAGATCAAATATCACTATATCAGGGATATGGTGCAGAGAGGAGCTGTGAAGCTCCTGTACATTGCGACGGACGAGCAGATTGCAGATGTGCTGACGAAGCCATTAGCCAGGGTGAAGTTCGAGTACTTCAGGGAGAGGCTTGGCATTCTTCAGATTGATGACACTTCGAGGAAGAAGTGATGGACACATTTGCTGAAGCCATTCCAAGCATGTTGGAAGGAGGATCCTTCACATGGATGTGGATGTAAGCACTGGATGATGTTCTGGTTTCTGCTTTGTATGATCAGTTGGATCATTTATATATGTATGTATGCATCATGTTGGATGCTGGATATGATCAATTGGATCATTTATATGTATATGTATGTATGCATCATGTTGGATGCTGGATATGATCAGTTGGATCATTTATATGTATGTACGCATCATGTTGATGCTGGATATGATCAGTTGGATCATGTGTATGTATTTTGTATATGCATCATGTTGGATGCTTGGACCATGTATCTGTATATGTATCAGGTGGATACATGGTATGATCAGGTAGATCATGTATGTTGATATGTATCATATATTTATATTTGTATCAGGTGGATACACTATGTGATCAGGTGGATCATGTATGATGATATGTAGCAGGTAGATAGTTGGTATGCATCAGGTAGATGCATTGTATGATCAGGATGATCATGGATGACGAGCTTTAGGATGTTGCTCCAGATGACATGTAGCAGGATGTTGCAGTGATGATGATCAGGATGATCATGTGTAAATCACAATGATGTATGGTGAGTATCAGGTTGATACTCTTTGGCCGTGGAACAGGTTGTGCAGATAAGCATGTAATTTGTGCCCTGGGAGACTTACAGATAATCTTTCGAGGTTTTGCCTATGGCATTTAATTTGTACCCTGGGATATCTGGAAAATCCTCTTTAGAGGTTTTGCTTGGGAGGACATATAATTTGTGCCCTAGGAGATATGCAGATAGTCTTTCGAGGTTTTTCCTATGGCATGTAATTTGTGCCCTGGGATATCTGGCAGATGCCCTTTCGAGGTTTTGTCCTATGGCATGTAATTTGTGCCCTGGGAGATCCGATAGGTTGAGCCATGTGCTCGTAATCAGTCCTGGGATGCTCTTTCGAGGTTTTGCCATGACCACATGTAATTTGTGCCATGGGAGATCCGATAGGTTGAGTCTTGTGCTCGTAATTAGTCCTGGGATACTCTTTCGAGGTTTTGTGGTGACCATTTGTAATTTGTTCCCTGGGAGATCCGATAGGTTGAGCCTTGTGCTCGTAATCAGTCCTGGGATTCTCTTTCGAGGTTTTGTGGTGGGGTCACATGTAATAAGTCCTGGAGATCTGAACAGGATGAAAAAGGCCTCAGATGCTCTTTAGGATTCTTGCTAGTCAAGAGACTCTTTTAAGGTTTTGTGACGCACATAATAAGTCCTAAGATTTCCATAGTAGGTCCAGTGATGATGAAGACCTGCAGGTGGTGGGCCTACATCTAGTATGAAAAAAAGGACTGGCTCTGTAGAACTTCCTATGATGAGTAGAGTCAGATATTGGTTGAGATAGCAGTAGCAGTGATGATGATGATGACAATGATCCCGAGAAGAAGACTTGTCTAGCAGATCTGTGTCGAGAAATACCTTCCTAGTTAAGAGGGAGTGCTGATGTATATGTAACTTCGGAATGTATTTCATCTATATATTTCATATATATTTATTGTACCCTTATTAGAGATGTGTTATTCCTCTATAAGGAAGTGTTTTCATGTGGATTGACAAGTGTCGCAAGTGTGTGTACTTGCCAATGGGTTATTAGACCACCATGTGTGGGGTCGGCCCTGAAATATATATTATATTGTGGATGTACCTAGCTAGACAAGTCGGCCCCTTAAGGTCACTGGGCAAACAGGTTAGTATAAATAGAGATTGGGAGATCTCTATTTTGATCATTCAGAAAGTCACACTTCTTTCACTCAGAAAGTGGCGCACTAGTGAGGAGGAGGATCATCTGCTACTAGGAGACTATCTCAAGTGTATTTTGGTTGTACTTTGGTTGAGCCATTGCTCTCTCTATCTCTGAGGAAGTTGTGGGGTTTTTCACCTTAGGGTTTTCCCCACGGAAACTCTGTGTCTCTTGTCCCTCATGCTTTTGATTCTTGTGATGCTTGTCATGCTTATTGTGATTGTTATGCATTGATATACTGTATATGTTATTCTCTCAGTGAAGATCCTAGAGTATTGTGAATTAATGCTCAAAATTTAACATGAGATAGGGTGGTAATTTTCCAAATGGCAAGTTTAAGCAATTCCCCACAAGTTTTTCCTGTGCGTTATTATGGGGAGGAAAGGTCCGCCAGGAAGTTGGAATTATCTAAGTAACTAGAAAATTTGATCTGTAAGTATATATATATATATATATATATATATATATATATATACGCCACTTCTAAAAAGACTTAGATTTCTCACTTCTAATATATATTTATTCGATGACATATTTTTCCCACAACAATTCATTTGGACACATTCATAATTTCTAAATACTTAAATATTTAATAGTTATCTTCCCTTATCTTTCTCATATGTGCATAGGTATGTATTTATTTTAGTTGGTTTCTCCAATATCTTTTAGATATATATATAGACTTTAATAAAATTCATTTAATCAATAACTCTACCCCCTTCTCTCATAGGAGGGTGTGTGTGTGTATATATATATATATATAGATAGATATATAGATATATATATAATTATATATGTCCTATTAACCCAAAAGGTTAAATTAGTAGTAGAAGTTCTTCATAGGTAGGTATGTAGAGTCTTTGTTTTTAGCTCCCAATACTTAAGTAGTGATGGAGGGAAATTTACTGGAGCCTAAAGGCCACTCACCAGGCGGTTTACCCAGTGCTAACAATGGATTCGACCGCCGATAAAATTCAGAATCAAGTTTAATGTTATCATATGCCCCGAATGTTGATAAAATGAAATTCCAAATACTGCTACGAGGCTAAACCCCGAATGCAGAGCACGGTTGTCTAGTCTTGGCCATAGGGCATTATTAACTGCTCACCAAATTGTGGATGTGCCTACGGGTGTTGGAAATGGGCCTCATGTTTCTCTACCTATGAATGGCATACTCCCAACTCACCCAAACCGACGCGGTTGCATCCATTTTTCCAATGGGTTCTTCTACCCTATGCCTGCAACAATGGTTAATGCGCAGGTTTCTCCCAACTCGACCACAGAGCCCACGGTGAGGGTATTATGGCCTTGACCCTGCACATGGGGTAATTCTCAGGGCGTCTGCAGATTCAAACAAAATCAAGTTCTCCATTCTCCCAATTCGATGGGCCCCCACTCATTCATCAACGAGGGTTCTAGTTTTTTTTCTTCTGCGTCTGAGATAGAGGGAAACACACTGTTTCTAGTAGATTCACATTCAGAGTCTAATCACAATGAGTAAATTGGCTCAGCACCTGGTGATTTCGATTTCCTGTCAACAATGCTTGGATATTCACTATTGATGGTTTGAACCTCAAACTTACACATAGAAACCCCAACTAACTACAATTTGAGAAGAATGGATGAAAGCAAGAAAATTCAACTACTATTGTTTCTAAATTTCAAAGCCCGCAACAAATTCGGGTCTACAATAGAACGCTATTTCATTCACCAATCATTCACACAAAACCAAAATATTCAAGAGGTCTCCCACCTAAATTTCGAATTCCTATAATTTTCATTAATGGTAGGCTATATTGTCGATTCACTCTCCTTGGAAAAACTACTCATCATTACCCTGTCCCTTGCACAGTAAATACACAGTAAATAGAATGCATGCGCACAGTTGTAGAAAATACATACAATATATGTGTTTCCAATCATTCACAAAATTCAAAAGGTAATTTCACAAAATCACAAACTATTCAATAGTGTTTAGCTCTACAGGAAAACCTGGGGCTACCATCAAGTTCTTCACCCTTCATTTCAGTATAAGAACTGCACATAGAATAACAAAATCCTAATCTGCTTCCCTATGGCCCTCTGTTCTTCACGAGGCCAACTCCCTTTTAATACCTTTTGGCTTATAACATAAAGAAAACACAAATAACTCTAGACTGTTCAACTACCTCCTACATTCTCATAACTGACTCCTATAATTCTGCAACTGCTTGGATCTTCTTCTTTTTTTTCAGACTCTTTGAATTCTGCCAACAAAGGTAGATTCAGTTACATGACTGAATAACTCATCACTAAATGGATACTCATTGTTATCAAGACTCTCCTATAACATAACTTGTAAACTATGAAGATTTACAATATTTTACAATGAGATCCCACTTCTTGGGCAAATGTCAAGACCCTAAGATCTAATCAACATTTCAATTTATTGTTGAGAGCAGATGCCCCTGCATCAGAATCCCAAGGTAAAAGAAGAACATGATCTCCTGATCATGAATCTTCACTCTTCATCCTTCCTCCTGCTGCAATCTTCCAGGATTCCATAACTTATGTTGTAATGCGCCACTGAACTTTCCTTCACTATTCTTCATTTTCCAATTAATTTCACAGTGGACTGCCTTTATCATTCTGTTGTAGCTCTTCTTAGACATTTGCATTAACTCCCATAGTTCACCTATGGCACCTTCCAATTTGGTCTGCTGCTGCAAACTAATTTTGTTCTCATCTCTTAGCCACTGTACTTTTCACATTCATGTTCATAGTGCTTATTATCTTCTTCATCCTTCCTTACCTTTTCTTCCACTTTTGCTCTTGAGATTGATCCAGATACTGCTGTAGATATTGCTTCCATCCTTAATTCCTTGATGCTGTTGTAAGCATCTCCCTTTTCAATATCCTCCTCATGCCTTCTACCTGCAAATTCACCTTCAAAAAGTAATTTGTCTTCCCATTTTCTGATTGCAGCAACATAATCAATCAGCCCTCTTTGTATACTAGTAAACACATCATAGGGATGCTGATCATTAACTTCAGCATAACTCTCTTCTCTTTCCTTGAAAATCCTCAATAACTGTCCTTCCACTCCTTGACTGATTGTGATAGTCAATTCAACATCTTCAACCACTGCATCTTCATACTTTGCTAGACAGTTTTTCAGCCTCCTTCAATTCTAAGACCGATTCTCCTTTAGCTTGAAACACATCTACCTCACTTTCCTCCAATTTCAATTGTACACTTAGAATATTCATTCTCTGGCTTGCTAGTCTATTCTCCAAAAGACTGAGCTCATGCCACAAATCTGCCATTTCACATGGAATTTCTTCTGAAAACTCTGTACAATCTTCCCTATATCCTTCCTTGTCACCAAGCCAATTCTCCTGTGACAATCCTTCAACATCCTTGATCAGAATAAAATTCTGATCCTCCACCACTGTAACAGCACTAGATGTCTGTCCAACAGTCTTCCTTTGTCCACTCAAGTGAGCCAGTTCTTCCTGGTCTTCATCAGTATTAGATCCCATCACAAGAAGCATAACTGCTTCATCTCCAGTAGGGTTACTTTCATCATTAACCAAGGAATTTACAAACTCCTTCTGCTGCAATAATTCATCTTTATCTTTATCCGAATGACATTTCTTCTCATGCCTTACCTGGCAACTTTCAGCTTCACTTAAGACAACACCAAATGATGGATTTCCTGCTGCACGACCTTCCTCTTGCTGTTCCAAGTCTACTACGAGACGCGGAAAGTCCTCAATAGTCTTCTTTTCGGCTCCCTCAATCATAACATTTGTTTGCTTGATGTCCTCCCTTGCCTCTTTTTGTTCTTAGCAATCATCATAAGCCAAGTCCTCCTTGTTTGCAACTTTCACAGCATGCTAAAAAGCATCACTTTCACTCAATTGTGTATGAACATTTGAATGAGACCCCACTATCCCATCTTCTTCTTGAACATAATTCAAATTCTGTCCCTCTCTTTCATTCTTTGTGACAATGTTAGCCAATTGTCGTTCTTTGCCTGTTTCACCTGCAACCATACACAAGATATCAGTTTTAAAACATTGAGACCTCTTGGTCTCACTTAAAACTTTAGTCTTCAATTCTTCTCCCGGATACTCCCTTGCCTTGAGTACCTCATCCTCCCACTAAGCATTCATCAGTTTCTCTTTCTTCTTTTGTATCTTATGCCACTTCAATTTCTTCCTCATAAGGAAACCATGTCTCTGGTATTCCTCATCCTTCTGTAACAACTCCAGCAATACTCCTATACGGACTTCTATCTCAACCTTCTCCCTCTCATATTCTTCATCACTCATATGCCTCCATATGCCATTGACTACAACATCTTCTTCCTTCGCCTTGTCGCTGCCTCCTGAACCTCTTCTATGACTCTTGATAGTCATCTTATTGAATTCTTCACTCTGAGCTGCACTCACAACTCATCTACTCTTGAAAATGCAACTATCCTCTTGTATTTCAACCCCAATTGAAGTACTAGGTTTTGGCCACACTTCTTCTCCTTCTCTTAGAAACCCTCACTGGCTTCCTTCATCACTGTCCTCAATGACTGAATTTATTGCCGAGATACTTAACTAATTTCTGCTACTTGCACTTTAACAATGTTAAAACAAAGACCAATACCTTCCAAATCTCAATGACCTACTTATTCAAAAACCTTGAGTTCTCTACTATCAAAATTTCAAAATCCTAATGTTTTCAACTTCCATGGCCACCTTAAACACTTATGCTCAGCTTCTATCTCTGGTTGAAATTATACCCCCTTTTCTTTGCCTGCAACTACTTCTCCCAAAGTAGTTTTCTCTCTTATCAAGAACTTCCTTGTCCTTCCCAAGCTCTAAGCTTCTTCTGTTTTGCATGCAAGTGTTCTTAACTCACAAATCCTCCTCTAGAGACCTCCTGTCTGTCTTCTTTCCTTCCAAGGAGCATTCCCGCTCTAATACCAAAATTGATGGAGGGAAATTTACTAGAGCCTAAAGGCCACTCACCAGGTGGTTTACCCAGTGCTAACTATGGATTCGACCGCCGATAAAATTCAGAATAGAGTTTAATGTTATCATATGCCCCGAATGTTGATAAAATGAAATTCCAAATACTGCTACGAGGCTAAACCCTGGATGCAGATCACGGTTGTCTGGTCTTGGCCATAGGCCGTTATTAACTGCTCACCAAATCGTGGATGTGCCTACGGGTGTTGGCAATGGGCCTCGTGTTTCTCTACCTGTGAATGGCATACTCCCAACTCGCCAAAACCGACGAGGCTGCGTCCATTTTTCCAATGGGTTCTTCTACCCTGTTCCTGCAACAATGGTTAATGCGCAAGTTTCTCCCAACTCAACCACAGAGCCCACGGTGAGGGTATTACGGCCTCGACCCTGCACATGGGGTAATTCTCAGGGCGTTTGCAGATGCAAACAAAATCAAGTTCTCCATTCTCCCAATTCGACGGGCCCCCACTCATTCATCAACGAGGGTTCTAGTTTTTTTTCTTCTGCGTCTGAGATAGAGGGAAACACACTGTTTCTAGTAGATTCACATTCAGAGTCTAATCACAATGAGTAAATTGGCTCAGCACCTGGTGATTTCGATTTCCTGTCAACAATGCTTGGATAGTCACTATTGATGGTTTGAACCTCGAACTTACACATAGAAACCCCAACTGACTGCAATTTGAGAAGAATGGATGAAAGCAAGAAAATTCAACTACTATCATTGCTAGATTTCAAAGCCTGCAACAAATTCGGGTCTGCAATAGAACGCTATTTCATTCACCAATCATTCACACAAAACCAAAATATTCAAGAGGTCTCCCACCTAAATTTCGAATTCCTATATTTTTCATTAATGGCAGGCTATATTGCCGATTCACTCTCCTTGGAAAAACTACTTGTCATTACCCTGCCCCTTGCACAGTAAATAGAATGCATGCGCACAGCTGTAGAAAATACATACAATATATGCGTTTCCAGTCATTCACAAAATTCAAAAGGTAATTTCACAAAATCACAAACTACTCAATAGTGTTTAGCTCTACAAGAAAACCTGGGGCTACCATCAAGTTCTTCACCCTTCATTTCAGTATAAGAACTGCACATACAATAACAAAATCCTAATGTGCTTCCCTATGGCCTTCTGTTCTTCACGAGGCCAACTCCCTTTTAATACCTTTTGGCTTATAACATAAAGAAAACACAAATAACTCTAGACTGTTCAACTACCTCCTACATTCTTATAACTGACTCCTATAATTCTGCAACTACTTGGATCTTTTTTTTTTTTAGACTCTTCGAATTCTGCCAACAAAGGTAGATTCAGTTACATGACTGAATAACTCATCACTAAATGGACACTCATTGTTATCAAGACTCTCCTATAACGTAACTTGTAATTGTAAACTATGAAGATTTACAATATTTTACAATGAGATCCCACTTCTTGGGCAAATGTCAAGACCCTAAGGTCTAATCAACATTTCAATTTATTGTTGAGAGCAGATGCTCCTGCATCAAGCAGCATCTAGTTTAGGATGACCCTATAACTTGACTCTCATGGCTTTTAGCCATCGACTTCTGTCTCTTCCCTAATGGTTTAGTTACTTATCGTTTAAGTAAATTCATGTCATTGGTAACATTTAAGAAAATGACATAACAATAATACTAAGTACCACTGGTGGGGCCTTGGCCTTGAGCTCCTCACTGGGGCCGCTTACATAATTACAATTACATTTACCAAATTTAATAATAATAAGGATCAAAATAGGAGGGATGTTACAAAAGCGATCTTGATGAATAAAAAAAATGAGAAGTTTGAAATACCTCCCTTGCCACACCTAAATTCAAATTGGACCTTTTAAAATCAAATTATGGTTTAAACCAACATAAATTCCTCTACCAAGAGTTCACAAAAAAATTATAGTTTAGGTTATGATCATTAGGATAGGAATCCAAACAATGCCCCTCAATCTTTTTCATATGAAACATTAGTGGTTGGTGAATTTCGAGAACTTTCAAATTATGTTATACCAAGTGTATTCAAACCTGGATAATAAAGAGATGTGCGCAAGGATGCTAAAGTCGAGGATAGGTTTTTTTTTTTTCATATCAAGCTACCCAACTCTTTGTGTAGGTGATACTTTACCATTCGAGACTGAACCTCTTTTCCACACTTGACGTAGGTATCGTATTGGCAAAAAACTAATATTTTCACCAGGTGGAATTTTTGGGATGCATTTGCACTTGAATCGTATTTTCTGGCTCTTGGAAATGTTTCCAATCCTTATGGAACATATCCCAATACCCGTCATTATAAATTATTCATCCATATCTTCATTATTAGTCTTCAATGGGTTCATAAACATTAGACAAAAGAGCTATTGGAAGGCCCAATTACTATTTTTTAGAGGAAGAATGATAAGTCAGATAAGATCACACCATTGTTTCTTTAAACTATAAAGAACCCTACATAATCAAGAACGCATACTTTAAAATCCACATCTATGCTTCTTTTATAGACACTCTTGCACCATTTTCACATTTGTTATGTGTGCTATCATATTATTGCATTTGTCAAATTTTTAGTTCCTATTTGAATATTTTCTCTTCATATCTAGTACCATAATGGACCTGCCACCTTCACAAAATTCTGTGAGGATTCAAATCCTTCCTCCCATAGGAGGTGGAGTTTCTACTACACCTCACCCTCATCTCAATGTAGGAGGCCACCACCCAACCCCTGCACACACACACACATACACACAAACACAGGTGCAACTGTGATCAGATATGTTGTGCTTTGATATACCTTTCTCAACACTCCTCATGCACCAATTTCAATCCCTAATGCATCAAGTAGAGTTCCCCCCACCCTGTAAAATGGTAGGGCCTACTCCAACCAGTCACACCATTTATGGATAGTTTAAATCTCCCTGATTTATCTAAGTTCATTAGTGGCCCTATCTGGCATGAATTTGCATGGCCTAATATAGCAGTTAAGTTACCTTCATACATTCCAAAGTTTGAAGGAAAGCATAGGGACGAGCCATCCAACCATGTGATTTTATTTCACCTATGGTGATTGTCCAACAACATAGTCATTGGTATTTACATAAAACTACCCTTGACACATCACGCACCATTGATGGGATTGTTGGGGTAATTTCCCAATAGGTGAACACCTACACCCCATATGGGTATTTTGCACCCAACTTGCCGCATGGTGGTCCTCCTCCATTTCTGGTCATCAATTTTCCTAAAAGTGGAAGCAATCCGCCTTTTGGAAAAATGACATATGGACCATATAGTTTAACTTTTCTCAACAACACAACATAATCAGTTGTTATGCATCCCACCCCTATGGCACAATAGGAACTTACCTTGAATTCATATTGGACACCTATTACTCATGGAACCATGCCCCAGAAAACCCATTGATACTTCCCATTTTCTTGGACCTCATGGTTCTCACCCCATGGCACATGATGGGGTAAATTTGTTTAACCTTCTCTTGTTCAATAGGTTCAACAATTTGAATAATTGAATGCGACAAATATTCCTACTCCACCAAGTCAAGGGAAGAAGAAAGACAAACACAAACAATAAAACTAGACTCTAGGGCAAGGGGGAAATCCCCCTAACCAACCAAATAATAATGTCAATAAAAAGAACCATAACACTGGTACTAACAACTGACCAAATCAAGGAAATAACAATAATCTATGGACTAAATTTGCTTTCTCCATGTGAAGCGAGTATGGCAATTACACTCACCATTATTAGTTAATCCCAGAGTGTCAATAGATGTTGGAGGCCAAGCAACAAACCAACACAAAACCTCCCCAAGGGAATAACATCCCTTCCTCACAATAACTTGTTATGCAAGACCCTTCACCAATAAATGAGTCGATACCCACCAAGATGAAGCTTAACCACCAATTAACCTTTCCCCTAGCAGAGAGGGATCCTACCAAAACATCTACATGAATTCTGCAAACATTCATCTTCAGACCCATAATCAAGCCTATGACACCCTAGATAACCGACCCCTATATCACAAAGATGTACCATATTCCACTTGTAGGTATTTACAAATTCCACGTCCTAGTGGTGACCTTATCCCTAAGATACTGAAGTCACCTCTACCATGTACCACACACAATCCTTATATGGGAGCAACACACATTTACAATATTGTCAACAACCTGGCCCAATCCCTTGCCGCTATGTCCACACTTGAGGTTCTCAATTCCTTCCCTTCTCAAAAGAAGGATGTATTAATAGCATTAGTCACAATCAATCCTTTGGATTCACATAATTGGAATATAACATCCTATTGGGATGTAGTTACATGTATGCCACGAAGGAAATGGCCTCCTCGATCTTCCATGTCATGATGTTCCTCAATAATGAGAAAGTAGTTACCACTAACCAACTTACATTCTACAAAAAGTGCCCCATGGCCAACCTAAATAATATTTTCCTACTATTGGAACTTAGTATCCCTCATCCATCAGCAACATAAGATCAAGAGTCTATAAAGATTCCTCTATTTGAGGGCATATGTTGGACCTACACTAGCTATACCATCTTCCATGGATCTCCTCATGTGCACCATATTCTCCTCTACAGATCAACCTCCATTTTCTACTTACACCTTTAAGTCCTCACCAAATACTGAGATCCATGTTGAAGAGAGCACCATCCCCCCCCTTTAGTAACGCTAGTTGTAGAATTATTATTCCTTTTTCCAACCCTGGGTATACAAGGATTACCATCCTGCATGGAAACCCTCACTTTTCCTAAACTCACCCTCAAGATCCCCATATGGTATTTAAAACCCCCATATCCAAAAGTAACCTTGAAACCATATGTGCATATCAACTTTACGCCAATCACTCTGGTCGATGCCTCTGCATCTGAGATCCTATGGCTGATAACACTAATCGTGGCACAACCATTGGTCCTAATTAGTTCCACTACTAGGGGCATCAAGCCCCAACTAATGCAAGTCATAACCTCCCTTAATAATCCACCGACATGAGTTCCCCCGTCATGTTCCTTGTGTGCTACAACAGTTCACCCTACTAACTTATGCCCAATGTTGCATGAACTTAGGAACTTGCTATCCATACCTACAAGCATGCCCCCCATTTGAGTCAACTCATCAATAGTGGGAATACTCTCTACTCCAAAATTAGGTCCTCTGAAACCAAATAATAAATCACTATGGTAAAACCATCATTGCACTATTTTTTTTAGTTTAGTCATTACACGCATGATTATTTGGATCTTCCCAAATTCCAAACTACTCTCGCTACTATATGTCACAACCAAACAACTCCCCTCGGGTCCATCTCCATTAACTTTGTTTCGACAATTGAGGAATCAAATTCCTCCATGCAACATTTGATATGTACACAAATGCTCATATCACCTCCAAACATGAGCACGATTCATCCGACCAGAATACTCCAATCACCTGCTTACACATTGAGTACTAGATGACCCACTTTCCCATGTTGACATTGTCGGTTGATGACAAATTACTCATTATGATGCCCCATATTGCATTAAGAATGAGTGACATGCCTTGATCAGTTAAAGAAACCACACAACATCTCCCCCTCCACAAGCGCTCTTCATGTCCCACCTTAGGAGGAGATATTTCCTCCATCGCATGATACAACTAGACACATTGACATGTTTTACATATCATAATCCATCACTTCTATGACTGATGTCCAACCATTATCATCAATTGGAGTCATCTATGTTACATCGCCAGTAAATGCCCAGGTGTTAGCCTTTTGGCATCAACATCTGTCATCAGACATGCTCGCTAAATACATGGGCTCATATAGTGTGATATACACGTTGCCTTTGCACCATGTCACCATTTCAAATAATGACACTTTGAATCCTACCACATTTGGACCTAGTATTCCAAATAAATTCCTCAATTGTCTTTTTCACTCATATGAAGACATCCTAGAAACTATGACTTCCCCCGAGGCACTATGGGATGATTTGCATCATCAATCCTACTTATTGCCTCATAACACATTCACTACCAAGATAGTTAATCAATGCACCATCCAAACCAATGATTTTATCCCTCCTAACCATGCCAATTGGTTCAAAAATTCTATTCCTACCCCCGATGCTTACAAGGAAGGAAACATGGTATTCATTTCACCTACCATTAAGGTGTATATTTCCATCCCTCCTGGCATCTTTGAAAACATCTCACTTGGAGCCTCCTATTCCCCTCAATATTTCATCACCTACAAAGCATTATTCCAAGATTTTAGAGATATTTTCTCTTAGTCATACTCCAAAATGCTAGGGCTTGGCCTCAACATTGTTGAACATCACATTGACACATGGACTGACGGTTCTCTAGTATGACAAAAGCAATGACCAGTACACCAATACAAAGCACCTACTATCAAAGTAGAAATAGTGAAACTCCATTAAGCAAGGTTCATCTAAGTTATTTCCTACACATATTGGGTATTCAAAACGCGTCCCTATTAACAATAAATTGGGAGCCATTTGTGTATGTATTGATTGCAAAGATCTGAATTAGGATTTCCCCAAAGACAACTTTCCAACCCCCTTTATTGTCCAAGTTGTCGATGTTTGTGCCGTATATGAATCCCAATCTTTTATGGATGTAATTTTTGGATACCACCATATATATATCCACCAATTGGATTAATACAAAATGAATTTTACTACGCCACGAGGCACTTTTACCTATCTTTTATGTCACTCGAACTCAAGAATGTTGGAGGCACATTCCAGTGTGTTATGTCCTCCATGTTTAATTATCTAGTATATGTCATCCTATCATACCTCAATGACCTGGCGATCAACTCTAAAAAGCTCGTGGACCATCTCAATGACCTTCATACCATATTTGTGTAATGTCAGCAGTAAATTATCTTCTTGAACCCCTCAAATGTGTATTCTGTGTTATAGTAGGATGTTTTCTCAGGTTCATCGTCTCTCACCATGGGATCACCATTGATCCATTGAAATATGAATCTATCCTTTAACTCCACCCACCAAAGATACGACATTAGTTGTAGAGCATTCAATGAAAAACTAACTTTAATCTTTGTTTTGTCCAAAATTACACTATGCAAGCATAGGGATTCTTATGTCTTCTTTGAAAGTACATTCCTTTCCAATGGGATGACCAAGCATACAATTCATTTGATCCATTAAATAAGGAACTTACCTCTAGTCCTTTCGTTTCCCTACCCAAATATGACCAATATTTTATCATTTTCATCTCATCATCCCCTTTCTCGTTTGTTGGTGTATTAGTTCAAATATGTTAGCATCATTGTGATCATGTCATGTATTACATCAATAAAACACTATTTAGAACACCTCTCTATCACAGCCATGACAATATGTTGGCCTTGGTTGTAATCATCTCAGTGTAGAAGCTACACCTTGACATCTTGCTATGCAAGATGACTATAGTGACAAAATCAAACCCCATGCAGTTATATTAGGATAGCGGCTTATCAATAATAAATTCACTCAATGGGTCATTATTCTTCAAGAATTCAATTTAGATTTTGTGACTCCCAAATTAAGAAAGCCTTGGATCTCACTGAGTTTATAACTTAAACCTTGATTGTCACAGAGGGACCCCCTATAAATGATTTTTTGCTTGATGAATACTCAATGTTCATACTTTTTGCTGACAACCCCTAGTATGGATACATCCTCACATATCTATGCACAAAAAATTTCACCTCCCACCTCTCACATGATTATTGTCATCATATCCTTCACCAAGCCTCTCATTATTTCCTCATTAGAGACATTCTCTCTTGATGAGGATTTGACACCATCTTACAATGGTGTTTGGATCATGACAAAGAAAATCACGTCTTCAAGGATTTCCACAATGGTGCATGTAGTGACCATTTATCTAGGTTGTACACCACCCAAAAAATCATGTGCATTGGATACTTTTGGCCATCACTCTTCAATGAATATATTGGATACTCTTCACATTGTTAAAAGATGTGAAGCAATTATATTTTGTCGAGAAAAAGCCTAGGTCGTGCAACTCCTTTTCACCCCATCATCACTACTTACCCATTCTGCAAATGAGGAGTTGAATTTATGGAATGCTAACCCACATCTACCAATGGCCATAATTATATTGTCATTGTAATAATTTACTTTACTAAGTGGGTCGAGCCAATTCCCACCTTCAAAAATTCTAGTGCCACCACCATTAGATTATTTTTTAACCACATCATCACCTGTTTTATTGTACCTAAACAATTGGTCTCTGACAATGGAACACATTTCCAAAATAAGATTTTCTTGGAATTTTATTTATTGTTTGGATTCACTCTTGAGTTTTACGTCCCCTAATATCTGCAATCAAATGACTAGGTTGAGATTTTCAACGGATAAATGCTAGACCCTAATATTTTCCAAGTTCTTGAAGCCTCGAACACTTTGATTCTTGCTATGGTTGGTGAAACAGTCCCATCTCCAAGTTCCATTCAAGCGACTCTACTTTTCATTTTCTAATATGTTGCTCTATCTCTGAGCAGTTTGGCCTTTCTAAATTCCAACCTCACAGGTGTCTCTAGAGCTTCCATTGAAAAAAACCCTTCTGAGTTGTTAAGGAAGAAGCAATGGCATCCTCTGCTTCTTTGAGAGTTTTATCTCTATCCTGGTACATTTTTTCCACCCGCTCTACTACTTTACGCTTTAAATATAATAAGGAATCCATGTATTGCCTACTAGCAGGAAGCAAATATATGGAATCCAATCCCTCTTGACCAGATCAATGAACTCTTCATCCTCCAACCTTGACATATTGAACTTGAAAGGAGACGGGGGCTTATCATCTACTTGAGAGAGTTCAAGAAATATCGAATTATGGTCCAATCCCGTAATTGGTATAACTGCTTGGAGACCCCCATATTTATGGGCCTTTTGTTGTGCCAAGTCGGTTTAAGCTTGGCTAGCTACACATCTATCAACCCAACATCTCTAATAGGATGGATGAAATTCCTTAATAAAGGATCAACATGGGTTCTAGTCCCGCACACCTATGCTCTGTTAAGGTAAAGTGCAGGTCACCTTTGATTATTTGGTTGTTTTCTATGATTATAGACGAAGAAAATAAGAGATCCCAAAACCTTGATTTCCAATAATAAGGCCCGTAGACATTTAGAATGGATAATTGCTTGTCCAAGTTGTTGCACCTAAAGATCTTGCACAATATTGAAGAAACAAATAAGACATTAATCAAATACAATTCAAATCACAATCTTATAATCAAAACCCTAGACATACAAGTTGCAACCACCCATTGAAAGTCCAATATTTAGTGACTGGAATTTAAATAAGTCTTATAGTTCTTGAGCCACTCTCTCAACCACCTCACTAAAACTCACAATTGACTTATCTATGTTAATCTTATCATCATGTCGACTTTTGTACACAATTCCTTCAAATAGAGAACCATTTGTGAACAAAAGCACATAATCAACAAATAAGAGATTAGTCAAATACATATGACGTCCCACTGTTACCTCTTTTAATATTCTTGACCTCTTATCCTCCAAGATAAAGTGGCCCAATTCTTCAACCACCAGTAGGAAAAGATACGAGGAAAGTGGAGAACCCTAGTGAAGACATCTAGTAGGAATGAAAAAAGGAGAGGCAACACCATTTACTAACACTGTATAAGAAACTAAAGACAACAAGCCATATTCCAATTTACAATATTGAGAGAAAAAAAATTTGGACCAAAAGTAATTTCAGATATAACCAACACACTCTGTCATACGCCTTCAGTAGATCTAGCTTAGCCACCATTGTGTAATATTCCGAGACTTTGACTATTATTATGTGTTGGGCATACGCCTCGATGTACATGGATGACTATTATTATGTGTTGGGAATAAGCCCCGATGCACATGGACTACTTCATTATGTGTTGAGCGTAAGCTCCGGAGCACATGGATGACTTTCATTATGTGTTGAGCGTAAGCCATGGAGCACATGGATGACTTTTATTATGTGTTGGGCATAAGCCCTGGAGCACATGGGTTACGTTATTATGTGTTGAGTGTAAGCTCTGGAGTACATAGATAACCCCACAAGATAAATAATAAGTGTTGGGCATAAGCCCTGGAGCACACTAACCATTATGATGTTAAGCATAAGCTCTGGAGCATCGGATCTTTTTCCATTATATACCTAGGTGCATCTTGTATGCATCCTAGTACTAGTGTTGAGCACAATATCTGGAATTGCACTAGTGTAACTACCATTAAGAGTGTTGAGCATAAGCTCTGAATAGAACTGGAGTTACCTCACTTAAAGTTGTTGAGCCTGAAAAACTTTGAATAGCACAAATATTCATCATATTTCTAATGTTGAGACAAAAACTCTGGAGCATTAGTAATCATATTTATTCAAATTGATTAATTGAATCATTGTCTATTTTCTCATCAAAGATTGAATGCCACTGCCACTAAAAGAGGAATCGAGCATGCAAAAGGGTCTAGAAATACCTATCTTTAGTTGACCGACCAAACCCACTAGAGGCTAAGATAAAGAAATCTTATGATTAATGAAGCATCAAGAATATATTGTATGATGCAAGGAATATAATAAAGAGGATTTATAAAAGAGTCTCAAATATATATATGTAGATATTTTATATATAGTAAAAGATAATAAATTAAAAGAGTTGAGTTCATACTATATATATATATATATATATATATATATAATCGAACTTAGACGTATTATATTTAAACTAAATGAATAATAACTAAAGTGAAATTTTAGTTATATAAATACATACTATTAAATAAATTGGAACTATGAGTTAAGGACAAGAAGATGTTAACAATCTTGATGTTAAATCAAAAAAACAAATTGCCCCATTTCCAAAACCTAGGATGCACCCTAGCCATTATACCTATAAATATAAGGACAAGTACAAAGGAAGAGGATTATTATTTTTATGAGATTGGAGATGTTCCAAGTCTTTCACCTGGAAGGTACAGAGTTTAGTCCAAAGATAACAACAATTTTCCTTAGGTATTCTAGACTCCTTGCATGCTCGAACCAGCTTGGGGGTGATCCGTCCAACGAACTAGGAACGGTTCGGGATCTATGGTTGGGAGGAACGTGGCAGTTTTGAAGTTGTTCAGATACATTTCCACATGTCTATTAAAGGTAGTTCCTATCAACTTGGATTTGCAGTGTGCAGGTTAAAGATGAAATTCCAGCAGCATCCTTGCAAGTAAGTATTATCAGTCTTTTATGTTTAGTTTCGTTTCTTTTTCTTCTCAAGGTAGTTTTTAAATAGAGATTTGTATGTTTCAGATTTCAATGATTATGTTGCAGATCTATTATCGAGTATTAATTCTTTATCTAGTGGTGTGGTCATGAACATAAATATTTAGTCATGATGCACCTGGGTTACTCTTTGATTTTATTGTTGTAGATTTAAAATCTAGATCCTCAACATAACCGAATTTTCCTACCAAACCAAAATTAGAATAACCTCTGTCTTTTATTTATTTAAATACTCTTCCCAAAACAAAGATCAGGCATACATATTTTTTCATAGAGTACATAACGGCCGAAGGATAAGTCTTTCATTTCAACCTATCATAGAAAACTAATTATCAAAACTTATACTAATCTTCCAAACCCCAACTCTCATATCTAAAATACATAAATCCATGATCTACATTTCACATATAGAATTTAATTGAAACACAAGTAAACATTTAAACATCGAAATTTCTGGACTAATTTATACCCGGACCAAAGTCAAAATCCTCAGCAAGATTCGCTCTATAAGAGATAGCTATTGCTAGAGCTCTGTTACAAATCTAAGAAATTAATACATTACCATTTCTACACAGAAGTAATAACCAAACATTAAAAACAGAGTAGTGAAACAATTACACGATAGAGGTATTTACTCCTGTACTTTTCGCAAACGCTAGGTTCATCTCTAGAAATCAAACTACTGTATCAACCAAATAACATTAAACCAACAAGATCGTTAGTATTATAGACCAGGAATCGATTCCCAAAAGTTTCCTTAGATAAATAGAAAACAATTCTTTTCAACACATTGAATCAACCAGAGTCATAAGCATACAAATTACAAGGTAGAAAATAGAAACGATAAGCAAATAAAATAGCCATGGGATAAACAGAGACATCACATCTAAATATCCAAAATACCAATTACATTAAATAGTATTTGTCCAGGTGTCAGTTATAAGCAGGTCGTTGGCCAAATTACATTATCCCAATAAACGCCTCCACAAGCTTAACTTCCCAGAACATTACAAGAACTCATGGATTGAGTCCCCTTAATAGAGAAAAATACACGCAGATAGAGATCATGCTTCCAGCGTAGATTAGTGAGACCAAAATTCATATCTATACTAAGTAGAGTCGCAGAGACTAACTAAGACTCATATACGACATATTTCAAGGGACGGGAGTATAAATAACTGAGTCAAATACACAGTGCCTTCGCCGACGCATTTGGAAAGGGTTCCATTTCTATGTCATTTGATGAAACAAGAACACGCAAATCGAAAATAGGTCTTTTCCCATACATCTAACAAGGAATTAAAATGTATTGCAGAATTGCCGAAATCAAGCACAGATCCACCATAAGCTTTCCTTAAGAGTTTTTAGTCATGGATATAATGAACATAGATAGACTCACACATAAACTACGTGAACTCAACTTTATTACAGAACAAAGAAATAACCTAGAAACGCTGAATATAGCAAAATGACAAACGTAGTATTCAAACCTTAGGTAAACGATACTATTTATAAATTGATGCAAATCATCCCAATATACAAAATGTATTCAAACAAAATGGAGAATAGTTGAAGACAAAACACAGGTTCAAAACTTAAGCCCCAAGGCCTTCTTGTATAGAGACAGTGCATTGAATACGCATGATTACATAGACTTGGGAGTCTTGAAACCTGTGCTTCCCCCAAAAAAATAGACCTCTGTACATAAAATTCATAACTACACCAGAGGGCTTACAATGACAACACAACCCTAAGGCCAACGCTGGTAGAAATAAAACAACTCAACAGATTACATAATGGGTTGGCTCGCTAAAAATATCCTTGTCATGCCACAATGCAGGCATCAAACCTTGCCCTAGTAATTAAAAGAATTCCATACTTTTCAGGTACTAGGAATCTCATGACTGAAGTGTTCCAGGGAGGTGGGTCTTACTAGGGCCATTCGCTCATGTAGCGTCCACTTCCCAAATGCTTTAACTTCCATCCAGAATCTATAGGAACTATCGCGAAGCCCTCCTGACATGAAAACCCCAAAACACGAGTTAGCAAATGTACGACTTAAAACTTCTACGAAATGAAAGAATTTTAAACAAGGTAATGGGATGCATAGGTTTACCTTTGCATAGTTTCAACTGGTACACGATGATGCCCTGCTGCAAAGGGTATGCGCAGACCAAGAGCTTTTCTCTGGTCATGCACATACCTTCCCCAAATCCATGGAACATCTGAGAGCCTTTGCTCTCCCTCTCTAGGTACCCAAAACAAAAAAAATACAGTAAAGGCGAAATTGTTTAGGGTTTTACCTCGCTTCCAGCGTTGAGTTCCACCATGAGGCCATCACATGGCCCTCATTAAAGTTCTCCTCTACCTCCACTATGGGATCGATTTTATCCTCTCTCCTATATTTGGACACTTACCATTGTATTTAAGCACTAATATCTGATACTTAGGGTCTAGGCATATGTCATTCACCCTTTGTTTTACTTAGGCTTTTACTCTTCACATCAAGGGTGCTATCTTAGGAATCCCCTTGGGTCACCTGTAACAAGCAATTTAAAACACGTTTTGGCTTATATGAAAAGCTAAGTAAGCTTGGATTTCATGGAACCCATCATACCAACCTTGGAAGTAAAGTTATAACCCATCTAATTCATCTCAGTGAAAGCACAAACATCATAGAGACCAAGGGAACAATTATAGCATTTGGAGCTTGCATCAGACCAGTAAACAAACATCATAATAGAAAATAATGTCACAGACTAGTAAACAAACATCATAATAGTTAATTTTAAGTAAATCTTAGGTCTTATCTATAAATAGACCCCATACAATTTTATTTTTTTAATTTAGGATTTTGAGGGACATTACACATTGCAGTCACTTTCTTAGAATTTATACTATGAAGGCCCTCTTGAGTTTCTCTGATAGCATCATGAATATGTCGACCTTACAAAAATTCAAACTGCGTCAACAAGACCACATTAGATAGCAATTTTTTCAAACAAATAGCTAAATAGTTAGCAAAGTTTTTATACACATAGTTACAGAGTGAGATCAGTATGTAGTCACCATAGTCCTTAGAATATCCACCTTCAGGTTCAAAACTATAAAGGTGGAATTGAAGTTGGGAAGTACACAACTGGTCACCCTTACCTCCTCAACAACTCGTAGTAGATCCTTTCCTAACAAGTCAAATAAGGCAAGGAAGAATTCTATCATCCAATCGTCGGGGCCCAATATTTTCCCTTTTAGAAATCAAGAAAGCACCTCCAATAGTTCAGCCATGCTTACATCCTCGAAGAGCTTAGTATTGTCATCTTTTGCAATCAACCAAGGGAAATAGGAGCAGACCTTCACGATTTCAACAATATTTGCTACCTCATGCCACTTATAAAAGTTGGATAAATGTTAGACCTTGAAATTTTCCAAGTTCTTGAAGCCTTGAACACTTTGACCTTCCTCACATGTGTAATCCCATATGGTATTGTGATTCTTCCTATGGTTGGTGAAATGATCTCATCTCCAAGTTCCATTTAGGCTACTCTATTTTTCATTTTCCAATATTTCGCTCTATCTTTGAGCAGTTTAGCCTTTATAAATTCCAAACTCGTGAGTGTCTCTAGACCCTCCATTGAAAAAAATCTTCCAAGTTGTTAAAGGAGAATCAATGGCATCCTCTTCTTCTTTGAGATTTTTATGTCTATTATTATACCATTTTTCCACCCATTCTACCAATTTATGCTTTAAAGATGATAAGGAATCCATGTACTTCCTACTAACATGAAGCAAATATATGGAATACAATCCCTCTTGATCAAATCAATGAGCTCCTCATCCTCCAACCATGACATATTGAACTTAAACAGATATGAGGGTTTATCATATGCTTGAAATAGTTTAAGAAATATCGAATTATGGTTTGATCCTCATGATTCGATCCAACTCCTATATCTATCCAAACCATATAACAATTAATCTAGGACCAAAAATCGATATAATTACTTGGAGACCCCCATATTTATGGGCCTTTTGTTGTGCCAAGTGGGTTTATTCTTGTCTAGCTACATATATGTTAACCCGTTGTCTCTAATTTGATGGATGAAATACCTTAATAAAGGATCAACATGGGTTGTAGTGCCCCAAACCTCTACTTTGTTTAAGGTAAACTTCAGGTCACCTTCGATTATTAGGTTTTTTTCCTTGATTATAGATGAAGAAATTAAGAGGTCCCAAAACCTTTGTTTCCTATCATAAGGCCTGTAGACATTTAGAATGGATAATTGTTTGTCCAAGATGTCACACCTAAATATCATGCACAATCCTGAAGACACAAATAAGACATTAATCAAATACAATTCAAATCACCATCTCATAATCAAACCCATGGACATATCGATTACAACCACCCATTGAAAGTCCCAATATTCAAAGAGTTTCTTTAAACTACCAATAATCAAACCCCCCTTACTCATTGTCTCTTGAACAAGGAATATATCAAGCTTGTCGTTTTTAAATATTCTATGAAGAGAAAGTATTCTAGCAAGGTTTCCTAGACCCCAAATATTAAGAAAGAGATTTTTCATCAAGTAACCGATGGGTTGGGATCTGAATCTCCAAGATCCCAAGTTAAACATTTCTGATCATCTTTAAAAAAAATCTTCATTGCTTTATTTTGAGCATGGTGCATATGGGACTTCCTACTAGCAACACCCTTCCCTGCTGACCTCGAAAGATCGACGCATAGTACCCCTGAAACAAAATCATCCCTTAATTCTTTTGGGCCTTTTATATCTAAGGAGGTAGGCATTTCTAGTCGATCTTCATTGAGAAGAGGAGGGGAGGATCCCCCTACTTCGACATCATGAATAGGAGGATTGCAAAGGAGACAAGTGGATGGATCAATGTCTTTAAGCCTTATCGAGGGAGGACATTTCGTAGGTGAGCACCTAAGAGACAAGGCTTCATTATTCTTTCTCTTTCCACCATCAACCCCATGGATGCTCAAATCAAACCCACCATCGACACAAAAAATATTTATAGGAAGAGAACCTTCACTAACAAACTTACCAAAATGAGTGATAAGTTGTGTCAGATTTCCCTGAGAATCGTTTCCCACTTGGATTATTGCATAAAAGTATTCATTACCCATTTCTACTGGGGATACAATGTCAACCTGAAGTGACTCTAAGAGTTTTCCCTTGATCATCCCTACCACCCCACCTAAATTGAGTTTCGATCCGATAAACCTTTCCTAACTTGGATTTTTGGATCAAAACTAGCACATCTAAATGCCCCCCTTGACCCTCTCCCTCCATAGTATACTTTGACTCATATCCAATATTTTCTATGGAAAGAAAGAATGGTTGAACGTTCCTTTAAAGGAGAAATCCACTTTTCTGAGGATGAATGCAAGGCCACCATCTCAGGAATATACTTGATAAGGTTTTAGGAGACTCCAAGAATCTCACTGACTCCTTGCTATCGTTCTTATCCAAACTCACAATATCATCTATACCATTGTCATTTCTTGTGGAATAAGGGGCTAAGAGATTTGGAATGGAAAATCTAGTGGAAGTCCCCTCCTTTTGCCAAATTATTTTCACAAACAATTTTGAGTGGTGCTCCACCGCATGATCATCCTTGTGACATTTGATGCACTTGAAGAGGACATTATAATAGTTAATATTTGAGTAAATTCCCTATCCCCCACTTCAACGTCTATGCTTTGTGCTAATTCCACAAAGAGGTCAATTCTAAACAGGATCTTAGCCATAGTGCGATAAACGTTGTATTTATATGACATATCAATCATAAGGGTTCTTTCTATTACATTTCCAAAATTCCATATAAAATTATCCTTCAAAAGCTCCAGAGGCCGTTCATGGAGCTTATCCCACATAGGGGTCGATTTAATCACCTCTCCTCATGCATCGATGAAATGATGCCACAACTTTAGGCTGATTGGACATGAATCCTAGAGCCACCACCCAACTAGAACTTTTACTTCTTCCTCGGAATTAATTAGAAAACTTAGCCACCCCTTAGGGAGAATATGCAAAGTCAAGCAATAACTCAACAATGTCTCTTGGTTATTACATAGCCATCCTTGGATAGAGACTTGTAATGGAGTTATCCCTATGAAACAACCCACAATTGTCTTACTGGTGTATTTCAGAACTTGTTCCATGCTTAGATCTTTTCCCACAATCATCTTTATTTTCCCAACCTTCTGTATTACCTTCTTTCGCTTCTTTGGGACCTCCTGCAAATCCTTCTACTTGGTTGCTGAGGATTTTTGTGGGCTAGAACCTACCAACTCTCCCTAATCCAAAGATCTCCCTAGAAATATTAACACCTCGCTTGGGTCAAATATATGGATAACTCTTGGCCTGCTTTCATTATGGGATTAAAGCAATTAAACTCCTCCACATTTGTGACTAACACATCACCAAAATCTCCTTCAATGCATGATTTCCCAAGGTTTGTTTCCATTGCTCCTAATCCATTGTGGTCTGAGACATTACCAATCCTAGTCAACTGATTGACCCCTACTGCTTATCTTTCCTTAAGAACATGATTGTTTATGGTTGGGAGATGATTGTTCTTATCATCATGGTTAAATGAGCTCCACACTCAATTTGTTTCTTTGCTTTGTCATTCTTTTAATGATCCTAGTTATGCTGCTATTAAAATCTAACACGGTATCATAGCAATGCTAAAAGAAGCAATTGCCGGAAACTAGAGTTTCACATTTTGGGGCCTTCCCTCATCAGTTTGGATTGAAAAGAGCACTAGAAACTTAGCCCTAGGGAAGGTGCATCTTTTGGTGAAGAAAAAATCCAATTCTGAGAAGTTTCATTTTTGACCTAATTCTGTAGATTCTACAGTTACTGCAGAAATTAGGGTTTCAAGTTTTGTGTTGTTCAGTCCACAGTTTTGGATCGATATTACCTTCTCTCAACTCGCCTTGATAGGGTGCATCTATCTATGGTCTCATTTTTGCAAGAGTCCAATTTTCATTTTTGACCTAGCTTCTACTAGGGTTTCTGATCCAGATCTGCAATCAAGATGATTGGAATGAAGGCTGAAGATCGAATTGATAGGGATTCCATGTTCATCTCCTAGAAGTCTAGGGTTCTTCTTATATTAGAATAAAATGATCTCTTGAAGTTCTTTAATGACAAGATACCAGAACCAAAAACTAAAGATGACAAGTCTCAATGGAGGAAGAATGATGCCAGAGCACGTAGAATCTTAGTGGATTTAGTAAAAGATCATTTGGTTCCTGAGATCTCCCAAAAGAAGACAGCTAGGAATATTTTCAAAACCCTAAATAATTTGTTTGAACACAATAGCATCAATTTTACTCTCACATTAAGGAATCAACTATCGAATCTGAAGATGTCATAGTCAGAATCTATTGTTGAGTACTTCATGATGATCTTAGAACTAAGGGAAAAACTAAGTTCTAGTGGAGAATCCCTTGATGACAAGGAGATTTTCATAACCACTTTAAATGGTCTCCCACCCTCTTGGGAATCATTTATTCAAAGTATAAGTGGACGAACCAAGTTCCCAAATTTGGCAGATTATTGGCAGATTGCACTCAGGAAGAGACAAGGATTGCAGCAAGGCATAAACTTCATGGCCCTCAATCCAAAGAAAATCAAGCATTTATATCGCATGATAAGAAAGACAGATGAAAAGGAAGAAGTTTTATTAAACCATAAGAACCAAGAGAGGATATCAAGCCCGTCTCTAGATCAAAATGTTAGTTTTTCAGAATTTACTTCAATCTGATCTAGGATCTTAACTGAGAGAACAACATGTACAGCATATCAATCATGGACACAATAATGCAAGCACACAAGAGACACAGAGTTTCACCGGGGAAAACCAAGAAGGTGAAAAACCCCGCAACTTCCTCAGAGATAGATAGAGACATGATACAAAACCCAAGCATAAGAGATATACTCCTAGCAGCAGCTTCTCCTCCTCCAATAGTGCGCCACTATCCAATGAGTGTATGAGTGAGAAGTGAATGATCAAATAGAGTGCCTCCCTCACTCTATTTATACTTGACTTGACTTGCCTAATAACCTTTACTAGGTCGGCCTCAACTTAACAACATAACATAATGCTGACAGGGCCGACCCCCAATAGGGTGGTCTAATAACCCTTTAACCCACATGACTTATACAGGGCCGACCCCATCAAGGTGGTCTAATAACCCATCAAGTATAAGTTACGACACTTACAATATAAATGACGACACTTCCGTATAGAGGAATAATAACATCTCTATAGGAATACAATATACATATATGAAATACATTCTGAAGTTACAATTACATCAACACTCCCTCTTAACTAGGAAGGTATTTCTCGACATAGATCTGCTAGCACAAGTCTTCTTCTCTGGATCATCGTCATCTAATCATGATCATTGTCACTGCTGCTGCTATCTCAATCAATCTCTAATCTGCTCGTCATAGGAAGTTCTACAGAGCCAGTCCTTTTTCATACTGGATGTAGGCCTTCCACCTACAGGTCTTCATCATCTATAGATCCAACCCTTTTTCATGTCGGATGTATCACAGAGCCAACCCTTTTTCATGTTGGATGTGACCTAGAAAAAATCTAGGATTTCCATCACAGAGCCAGTCCTTTTTCATACTGGATGGGACCTAGAAAAAATCTAGGATTTCCACCACAGAGCCAGTCCTTTTTCATACTGGATGGGACCTAGAACAAATCTAGGATTTTCGCCACAGAGCCAGTCCTTTTTCATACTAGATGGGACCTAGAACAAATCTAGGATTTCCGCCACAGAGCCAGTCCTTTTTCATACTGGATGGGACCTAGAACAAATCTAGGATTTCCACCATAGAGCTAGTCCTTTTTCATACTGGATGGGACCTAGAAAAAATCTAGGATTTATCACCATAGAGCCATACTATGGAATCCTCAGGACTCATTACATGCATCACAAAACCTGGATGGAGCATCCCAAGACTTATTACGGGCACACAGCCCAACCTATAGGATCTCCCAGGGATACATTACATGTGGTCATGGAAAAACCTCAAAAGAGCATCCCAGGAGTTATTACGGGCACACAACCCAACCTATTGGATCTCCCAGGGCTACATTACATGCCATAGGACAAAACCTCGAAAGAGCATCCCAAGACTTATTACGGGCACACAACCCAACCTATTGGATCTCCCAAGGCAATATTACATGTCCTCCCAGAGAAATTCCTCGAAAGAGCATCCCAGGACTTATTACGGGCACACATCCCAACCTATCGGATCTCCCAGGTCAACTTACATGCTCATCTGCACAACCTGACCACGGCCACAGAGCATCAGCCTGATACTCATCATACATCATCCTGATGTACATCATCACATGATCATCCTGATCATCATCATAGCATCATCCTGATGCATATCATCTGGAGCAACATCCTGAAGCTCATCATTCATGATCATCCTGATCATACAATGCATCCACCTAATGCATACATAGTATCTACCCGATACATATCATCATACATGATCTACCTGATCATACAATGTATCCACCTGATACATATCTTCATACATGATCTACCTGATCATACAATGTATCCACCTGATACATATAATCATACATGATCTACTTGGTCATACAATGTATCCACCTGATACATATCATCATACATGATCTACCTAATCATAACAAGCATCCAACATGATGCATATAGAGTAGTAACTGGAGCATCATCCTGATGCTCATCACACAGCGCTTATATCCACAGCCATGGGAAGGATCCTCCTCTCACCATGCTTGGAATGGATCTTGCAAATGTGTCCATCATTTCTTCCTCGAAGTATCTTCAATCTGAAGAACACCAAGCCTCTCTTTGAAGTACTCAAACTTCATTCTGGATAGTTTATTCGTCAACACATCTGCAACCTGCTCATATGTCGCAACATACAGGAGCTTCACTGCTCCTCTCTGCACCATATCCCTGATATAGTGATATTTGATCTCAATGTGCTTCGACCTGTCGTGGAACACTAGGTTCTTAGACAGCTTCACACAACTCTGGCTATCACAAAAGATACCAGTAGCATCCAATAGGAGATCAAATAACTCAGATAGTAGCTTCCTCAGCCATACTGCCTCACAACTAGCCGAACAAGCTGCAACATACTCTGCTTCGGCTGTACTCAGTGCTATGCAGGATTGGTTCATGCTAAACCAAGAGATCACACCTGATCCCATACTGAAGCAGCACCCAGAAGTGCTCTTCCTATTTGTAGCACTTCCTGCCCAATCTAAATCAGCATAACCCTGCAGGTTAAACTTTTGATTCCATCATACTTGAGCCCATTGTAATGTCCCCATTTTGACCCCCTTTGTATTAAATTGTAAATGATGTAAATATTGTTGTTTAATCATGGTGAGGAGCTCAAGGCCAAGGCCCCACCATTGATTTAGCGTTTTATGTATCGGTAATTAAAAATAGATGCCTATGGTTCTTGTGCGAGATGGGCACAATGTAAGTAAGACATCATGTAAATACGAATTTTAATGGAAAAACCCACAACTAGCTATGCAATGCAACAAAAGAGATGGGGCATGATTCTACAAGGAATAGGGAGGAAAATTATTCAAACCCTTGAGCCAATGGTGTTAATCCATGTGTCAATGAGAAAACCCATAAACCACCAACTACCCATTTTGGGTTATGGACCCAATCATTTAATTCTTCCAAGAATTGGTTGAGGCAGTTAATGCCTTGGGAATGAAGAGGTATGGCAGCCAATTTCGTGCATGGGCAAGCCATCAACCTGGAAATTCGTGTTTTTGCTTCTTGAGCAAGAAAACACCCACGAAATGGTGCCCAAAGCCATTCTGAACATTTAGTCTTTCATCTCTCACGCAGTTGGAGCTAGCTGGGTTTTTCCCTACACGTTTTTCATCCATTTCCTGCATTTTTCCATGCCTGGGAGTCGTTTTTACATTGTACAGCAGCTGGGAGAGAAGGGAGTCACATTTTGGGGGTTATAGAGGTCGTTTTTGCCCCAAAATATCCATGGACGTTTTTCTAAAAACGGATTTGGCTTCCCAGGGTTGTTCCCCCATCTTCCAGTTTCGTTTTTGGGTTTCCCACATTTTCCTGAAGCTAATGAAAACCCCATCTTTGGGTATCTCACTGTAAAAATGTTTTACCATGCCCATTAAGTGTGGATCTGCTGTTATGTGCATCCCTGTTTTGATTTGAACCTGTGAGCAAGAAACTTGGAGTGGTAGTGGATAGAATTGGCTTGATAAACCTAGTGAAGGGAGTAACCTCTCAAGAAGATCAAGAGGGTCGGCTACTCTTCTATGCACACCTGGGATACTCTAGAATTGGAAGGTATGGCCTGAGGGACTGTGAATTGGTGAAGGGAATACTTCCTTGAGTGGGGTGTGTAGGTATTGTAGGTGCCAAGCTAAAATAGATCTTGTAGAGGTATCCATAGCTCTGTGGTTGAGCTCACTAGCTTAGCAATTCTTCCTTTCCATGTCCTAGCAGCCTGATAAACCCAATTGCATATTGACTTTGCTCATCTTGGTGTATGCTTGGCTATGTGTGAGTCTGTTGTTCCCTGGTTCCTTGTAGAAATCATGCCCAACTCGGGGGTGGCAGTTGTATCAAGAGTTTGATAAGCACAACTGGCCTATGGTTGGGTGGAACGTTGCAGATGCATAGCTGGTTGCTTGGGACTATTTGTTAAGATAAGTGTTCTCTTGTGCTTAACTTTGCAATTATTATTTTCTGAATATTATAAATGTATGATGGATGTGTTAATGAATTTACTTCCGTTGTGTTTTCAAATGATTATGCATTTCCATATGCTCTTTCAATTACTTGAATACTTAGTTAAAAGCTTCATCTTAAATTGAATGATTGTTTACTAAGTATGGGACTAGATGCCCGGTTTTAGCATCACGATCCTCTCCATCATGCTGGTATGATAGGAGGGGGCATTACACCCATAATCAATTGTACCTTTTAGGTACCTCAGAATATGCTTTACAGCAACCAGGTGAACACCTCTGGGATCCGTCAGGAACTGGCTCAATGTGTTCACTGCAAAGCGAATATCCGGTCCCGTGTTCATCAAGTACATCAAGGACCTAATCATCTAACTATACACCGTGACATCAACCGGATGAGATGAAGCATCACACAGAAGCTTCAGGTTTGATGCCATAGGTGTGGCCTTAGCCTTGTAGTCCATCATCCTGAACCTCTTCAGGATCTCTACTGCATACTTCCCTTGTCCAAGGAAGATTCTATCTGCACTTTGCCACACCTCCATGCCTACAAAATAGTGCATCATCCCCATGTCCTTCATCTTGAACTCGACAGCAAGCTTCCTCTTTGTGTCGACAATCAATCCATCCTCACCCGTAACAAACAAGTCATCCACATACAAGAGTAGAATCACAGGATTGCCTTCCTCAACCTTGTAGTAAAGGTTGGAATCTGCTTTACTCTTAGTAAAGCCCAAACTGGATAGAAAGTTGTTTATCCTACCATACCAAGTCCTAGGAGCTTGCTTCAAGCCATACAAAGCTTTCTTCAAACTGCACACATGAGTCCCTCTATCATGTGTCTCAAAAAATAAGTGGTTGCTCCACATACACTTCCTCTTCGACTACACCATTCAAGAAAGCTGTCTTGAGATCCATCTGGTGTATCTTCCATTTCATCACTGCAGCCATAGCAAGTACTGATCTGATGGAAGTGTATCTGGCTACAGGAGCAAAATTCTCTTCATATTCTATTCTCTTTCTGGGAGAAGCCACAAGCTACAAACCTCGCTTTGTATTTCTCCATGCTACCATCTGCAGCATGCTTGATCTTATAGATCCATTTGGAAGTCACAACAAGCTTCCCTTCAGGTCTTGGGACCACATCCCAAACATGATTGATTGGTACTTCTCGACCATGGCATCCTTTTACTGTATCCTGTATCCTGGGAACTTCAGATTTTTCAATATCTTCAATAGATAGTTTGAACTTCGTCGCTAGAACAAATGTTGTAGTACTTCTTTTGTAGGTGATGGTATACGATCTTTCCTACAAAACAAGTTAAATTGCATGATTAGAAACATCTCATAGTTTTCAGAACAAATTCTTACACATAAAGATATATGTCATGCAATCATGCAATTATTTTTGTCAATGCTTCAATACAACATTTATCCATATCCCGTGACTTTCTAGATGCCTTCCAATCTCTACCAGAACATTGTTAAGAGTGTGCACAACTCCCAACATGTTAGCAAAGAGGTTTCATTCTGGATAAGTAGCAATGGAATGTTGTATAGTACCATAGGCCACTTACCCATTACATGCATATTAGTGGTATACTGTTCATTAATGCAATTATTCTAATATGCATGATACACAACCTAAGTCTAGGAACATAAGTATAGACATCATTGAACAGTATTATTTAAACAATTCAAATACTTATATTTGTTTGTTTGTTGAGTGGACTCCCTCTCAATCTTTGCTTCTTTGCAAAAACTACTGGAGTGTGCTCCCCCTTGATCTAGATTATCTGTCCTATCCATCATGGACCACTATGCATGCTTAAATGTGCACTCGTGTCATGATTATGCCATCCTCAAGATCTCATGCATAATCATACATTCATTAGTATAATCTCAAAACAAGATAATCTTAAACATGTATATTCAAGGTCATTTCATACACAGATAATTTATCACAATTCTTTTACTCATGCATATTCCTATTTGACCATAGGACTTTTCTGGTTAGCCATATCATCAATCAAAGTAATAAGCATAATATGCCTAAACCCATGACTACTCAAACTTATAACTTCATGAATAATCATTATCAATCATACCAAGTATACTTATATAAGAGATCCTAACACAAGGTATGATTCTAACTTGATATAGGAAAAACATACTTGGATTAGCATGCTAGCTAGTTATGTCTAACATACCCGCATAATGTCTTCTTGTTCTCTTCAATGACTTGTGCTAGTAACCTGCATATCTCATAGGTTAAGCATTATAGAACCAAGTTATACATACCTAGTAAGTAGATCTTCTATGTGATCCATGACAATGGATGAATCTTTGTCTTCATGTCACCATGGTCATATGTTCTTGAACTAGAACATGATTTGTCTTTCTTGATGTACCTTTCATGTTAGTGGACAACATCAACCTCATACAACACCACAATGCATTGGTACAATCATAAGTGTCAAAACCCTAATCAATGAATATCTTCTATCATGCATTCATATTTTTATTAAGGTGATATGAAAAGTCTAAAATTAATCAAGATTGTACTAATCTTAATGAAGGCAAACATAAACTTAATCATGAACAGATTTCGAAACATACCCGTAAGTCATACCTGTCGAGTTTGCTTGTAATATTCTTATGTAAGGCCTTAGCCTCATCTCCCTCTGAAACTGGAACTTCTTCACTTATGCAGGTGACCAATCCATTCTCTTCTAGGATTAACCCAATCCACTTGATTTGCAGAAACTGGATCTGGAGCTGGATTAGGGTTTGTCAGAGAAACCCTAAAAATTCAAACTTTGAATTTCAAACTTTTGAAAGGATAGAAAGATGCGCCTTGATGAGCTGATCAACCTGGTATACTCATAATTTGAAAACTGCAAAGTTTCACCCCTCAAATTTGCTTTTCAATCTTATGGATTCACTAAGGAGGACCCTGAATTAGGGTTTGAGATTCCCGGAGCTTCACCCAATCAAATAGTTTTATCCAAAGCTCTAAAATTCAATATTTCCAAGGAACTTCCAGCCATGGTCACATAATTCAAAAATTCCAACTTTTGTAGAAGCCCTAATTTTCCACTTTTTTTATCAAAGTCCCGAACTAGGGTTTGATCAAGCTCGGCCTTCTGCCCAACCAAAAAATTCGATCTTGGTCTCTAAATTTCGATTTTGATGAGGAGCATCCAGCCGTGGTCTCCGATTACAAAAATTTCAACTTTCTCTGAAACCATAAATTCCCGTAGCCATGAATGAAGGTGCTCAAAATCCAATTATGTTTTGACAGAAATATGCACCTGATTCTTTCTAGTGTAACTCAGAAATTTTGGATCTACATGGTCTGAAACTTCTACCTTTGGTAGCCTGACCTGTTAAATTTCCAACCCTACAAGTCTGACCTCAAATGGATTCTCTGAGAGAGAGTTATGCCAAGTGTCGCAACGTGACCTGTTTATGGGATAAAACAGGAGAGCGAACTTGTACGGAGTTCCACGTGTCACTGATTCAATTTCGGCCTCTGAAAATCATACCTATGAAAATACAATCCATGCCCTACCTTCCACTTTTTATGGAATTTCATTTGGAGCTTCCTAGCCCAAGTTGTGACCTTTTTTCCTAGGTCACCTGTTTATGACTGAGATTTGGAAGAGGCAAAAACCTTATATTGTACAAATCATAAATCTGAAAGTGCAACGAATTAGAGGCTCTCCTTCGGACACAAGGTACACGGGGATCTTATCTTCGACCTGTAAGATTTTAAGATCCTGAAACTTCACCAAAATGAATTTATAGTGAAAGTTCTACGATGACTGGTTTTTGCTATATCAAGCCCTAGCTTCGCAAGTGCAACAAGTGTCATAAATGCCATACCATGCCTTCTTTCAGGCTAGCTATGATACCATGTTAATTTTTGAGCATTAATTCAACATACTCTAGGATATTAACTGAGAGAAAAACATGTACAACATATCTACATCATATCAATCATGGACACAATAATGCAAACACACAAGAGACACAGAGTTTCACCGGGAAAAACCAAGAAGGTGAAAAACCCCGCAACTTCCTCAGAGATAGATAAAGCCATGATACAAAACCCAAGCATAAGAGATATACTCCTAGCAGTAGATTCTCCTCCTCCAATAGTGTTCCACTCTCCAATGAGTGTATGAGTGAGAAGTGAATGATCAAATAGAGTGCCTCCCGCACTCTATTTATACTTGACTTGACTGGCCTAATAACCTTTACTAGGTCGGTCTCAACTTAACCACATAACATAATGCTGATAGGGCCGACCCCCAATAGGGTGGTATAATAACCCTTTAACCCACATGACTTATACAGGGCCGACTTCATCAAGGTGGTCTAATAACCCATCAAGTATAAGTTACGACACTTACAATATAAATGACGACACTTCCGTATAGAGGAATAATAACATCTTTATAGGAATACAATATACATATATGAAATACATTCTGAAGTTACAATTACATCAACACAAATGAAGAAGGATCTCTCACATGTACAATGCTTCAAGTGCAAGACATATGGCCATTACGCCAGTAATTTTCGAAGTTAAAAAAAAATGAAGCATGAAGCCTCAACTTTTGATGTTGATGAAGACATTCCTCAAAAGAAATCAAGGAATGATGATTCTAAGGTAGAAGAAGAAGACCGCCGAAAGGAGTTCTTCTAGTACTCCTCATAATCAAGATGATGTGACTATCATGAAGATCCAAATTGTGATGGGATTCCAGAAAGAAGATGAAGATTAGAGAACTCTCATGACTCGTGCAAGGATATAGTGGGAGCCCACCCACAAAACAATAAAAGATAAGTATTTGGATTTATTGCTCTTGTAGATTAGATATGTTGGATTTGAATATGTTTCCATAACAATTTGTATGCAGATCTATAGGATGTAGAGCAATGTGATCTAGTTCCTTCATTGATGAACATTAGGATCATATAGTAATTGTTATGTATATGATTGTTTAAATAGAAGTAATGTTGCACAAATTTTATGTACCCATCTTGGATGATATCTCCTTCTAACATGCTTAGAGTAGTACACACTCTTGATAGTATGTTCTAGCGGAGATGGTGAACATCCAGATAGTTATCATATATATGTTGTGTTGAAGCATTAGCCAAGATGCCTACATACTTGTATAAACTATTGCAATTGCATTGAAATAAAAATCGGTTAAAT
The DNA here is from genome assembly GCA_027924585.1 of Larix kaempferi. Taxonomy (NCBI): domain Eukaryota; kingdom Viridiplantae; phylum Streptophyta; class Pinopsida; order Pinales; family Pinaceae; genus Larix; species Larix kaempferi. The sequence continues at coordinate 69,036 of BSBM01001814.1, forward strand.
TTGATTAAGCAATGTCGCTAATCATATGACGGGATTTGACTTGTAGGGAAAATAACATATGATAATGCCTACAAGAGAAGGATGATGAGACTTGGTCTGACGAACAGGTGATGGACACGTGAATCCTATTGATGTTTAGAATAATCAAAAGCAGGAAGCTTCTAGGAGCATGAATCTCAACATAGAAGGATGACTCCTAGACAAAGAAGTTAGAAGGATGTCATGCATGTTCAACAGTAATAGCAGATAAACAAGGACCTAATACATCCAACCATATGTGGAAACATGACCCATAGGTCCAGAGGATCTCATAGAGTCGGGTGATTGAGAGTAGAAGGATCCAACGAATTTCAGTCTCTCTACTATTGATGATCATTTCTTCGATGATTATGAAAAGCAGTTGAATTCCAATAAGAGTCATGACATGATATTTAGAGTATGTTAGTCCTGGAGGACGTCATTTACTCAGTTGGTTTCTAAGTAGGTACACATCCATTCAGTTAGATTTGTGCCTCGGGATTCAGAACATATTACTAATGACGATCCCCTGTTCGTGATACTATATACTGGTGATCTATTTCTCACCGAGACAGAGAGACTGATTTCCAGATATAGAGGGATTTAGAGAATCTTGGCTTATTGCATCACTGATTGATGGTGTGGGAGAAACTTGATGAGTTATTCCTAGGATAAGGAAGAACACAATTGAGATCATGAATAGATCTAGCATGATGATTGTGATTACATAGCTACACTGATGATGATGCTATTGAAATTCGAGAGGATCTTTGATGTACTTGTTCATCACCAAGATGAATACTTACACTCTCGAGAGGAAGAAAGATGCTCAACTGCAGAGGGAGTAGGATGCTCAGATGCAGAGGGAGTAGAGCGCTCCAACACAGAGGGAGATGTGATGAACTTGATTGCAATATCGCACAAGTATTAGCCATGTTTCTTGGCTAAGGGTGAGTGGTCCGATGGTAGTACCACATATTCTCCCAGACACCTTGTGATGGGGTGGGGAGACTAGTCCCTTGATACTCTCCCATACACGTGCATGAATTATGTTATGTAATTTGTTATTATTATTTATTGGAATTTCATGTCTATATTAGGGAAAGATAGAAATGTCTGCCCCAGTATATTTGATGCCTCTGTTAGGTGATATGTGTGCAGGCCTATAGGTTCTCAGAAGATTCTATGAGAACACGTCAGTACATGTATGATACAAAATGGGACCGTACTTTTCTTTTGGACACCCTGTGATGGGGTGGGGAGACTAACCCTTGATGAGTGGTGATGATGCATCGAGAAGGTGTTCCCCCAATATTATCCATGAGATTTGGATAGGTGTGAATGGCTCAAGGTGGGATAGTTCCTTCTCCTAGTCACCCTGAGATGGGATGGGGAGATTGGTTCCTAGTTGCACACATTATCCTCCTAGAGGTTGAGCATCGAGCATTCCTTCAGTATTGACCTATGTAACTTGAATAGAAGTGAATGACCTAGGGTGGGACAGTTCCTTCTCCCAGACATCCTAATATAGGATGGGGAGATTAGTCCCTAGTTTCTCACTCATTAGAATGGGGTAGTTCCCTGTCTCAGCCATCCTTTGAAGCGATGGCGACATTGGTCCCATGATTGACTCCCTCGATAAGAGGGAAGGTTGAATTTGCTCCCAAACACTTTGAGAAGGAGTGGGGAGATTGGATCCATGATTCTACTCCCTCTGTAAGAGGGAAGGACTATGATACAGAGACCAAGCATTATCCAGATCACTCTGATATAGAGTGAGGATATCTCTCAGACATCTTGTTCAGATGGAGAGGCCACTACATTCTCCGGATCACTTTGGGATAGAGTGAGGAGATCTCTTGGACATCCTGATAGGATGGAGATGCCACTTCATTCTATGGATCACTCTGGGATAGAGTGAGGAGATCTCTCAGACATCTTGATAGGATGGAGAGGCCATCCCACACTCCTGGACACTCTGTAGAGTGGGGAGATATATCGGACATCATGGGACTTGATGGATAGATTTAGTACATTCTTCAGTTCACTCTGAAAAGACTGAGTAGATCTCTCAGACATCCTGAGTTAGGATGGAGAGGCTAGTGCACACTAGTACTCTTAGACTCACCAAAGGACTGGTTGAGTTGGTGCATGTTCCCTGATGGACTAGGTTGAGCTGAGGCACATTGTATTGTTCCTCGAAGGACTGGTTTGAGCTGATGCACACTGGTACTTTTGTATGGAATCACCGATGGATTGGTTGAGTTGGTGAATGTTCCCCGATGGACTGAGTTGATATGATGCATGATGAAATCTCTAATGGAATGTGTAGAGTTGTTGAGTTGATGCATGATGGACTGTGCGGAGTTGTTGAGCTTAGGCACGAGTGACTCCCCTATGGATAGGGCAGATTCATGGAGCTATTGCATCTTCTTCGATGGACTAGATTGAGTTGATGCACGAAGATTGATTTGTTGACACTTCTTGACAGACTGAGATTGTGTTGGAAGACCTTCCTTGTGATATAGAGAGATTAGATATAACTGTGATGTATAGATGATATCCAGATGTGTTCTAGTATGATAATACTAATGATGCCTCCTTGGATAAGAGGGAGTGTTGGAGTAGTAGTTGCGTTAGACATCACCTCATAGGTCGACCCAAGAAAGAATAAAATTAGAATACCTTACTTGTTGATAATACCTTCCTTGTTGAGAGGGAGTGTTGGAAATAGCGCAAATTCGCAAGCTATTCTTGTACCTCCTACGGGAGAATATATTGATGTATATGATCATGTAAACCCTTGAAAGAATCAATGTAAAACTTGGGGTGAAAACACACAAAAAAATATATTTTTAAATGTTATTTTATCTTCTCCCAAGACAAGTCGTCCCTATTAGTTAGACAGACCGTCCCAGTGGGTAAACTACCCCAAAACAATGGGCAGTTTGCCCCAGACAATGGGGAAAACTTCCCCATTCAGGTCGGACCAGTTAGGGAAATCCAAGTCGTCTCAGTAAGGGAAAATTCACTTTTGATGTGTATAAATAGAGAGGTCGAACCTCTCATTTGTTCATTCACTCAAGACAAGTTTTCTCTATCTAAGGAAGGTTCGCTACTTTAGCTACTAAAGACAAGCTTTTGTTAGCAACATTAAAGGGTTTAAGAATAATGGTTGCAAATATTTGTAATTCTCACAAAGAACAATAAAAGATGATTATGATAGCAAGCCATTTTTATTTGGATGTTGAATTTAACCAAAATATGTAAGATTTAAGAGATAGAGTTCTTTTTTTGCAGGTCACATTTCTTGTCAAGTCAGTAATTGTGTCATAAGTAAACAAATCAAATGTTATTTTGAAAATAAACCCATGATAATACAAGTTTAAATCTTATGTGGCTTGGAATTTATGTGATTTATATTGTCATTGTAAAAAATAAATTAATGTCAAAATTAGTGCTGAAGTTTTCATAATAAATCATCTTTCAAAAAAAAAATAGAATGCCCTTTAATGTAGAATTTTATCTTTATAAGAACATAAATTAGTATCAAAACTGGTATTGAATCTTTCACAATAAACCACCCGTAAGCAACAATTAGATAATTTTTTAAATGGGATTTCCAACTTTTGTAAAGTTGTGATAGAGGAAAGGTAGGGATTTTTTTAGAGGGAAATTTCAACTTACAAAATGTAATCCCTATCAGCCTTATCTCTTTAATTCAACATCATAAATATACTAACTAATACAACAAACATTCTTATAACCATCACAATAACAAAAGATCTAAGTATAACATTAATTTAAGCTTTAATTTACGGAAAAATACATCTTTAAATGTCGAGTTTGTCCAAGAAAGTAGTAGTTTTCTCACAGCAGCAAGCCTTCCCTTCCTTTTATGCACATAAAGGAATTATACCTCCCTGCCAACTAGGAGCCTCGTCGACTTCCTAGCTCCAAGAAATCCTTTCGGTTTCTTGGCTCTCTGTGCCTATGACTCTAAGAACGAAACTGCACAATACCCCTAATAACTTGGTCCATGAAAATATCTTTTCCAATAATTCCTCCATGAATTCTTCCACCTCTCAATAAACTCAACCTCTCCACAACTCCAAAATAAAAGAATTCCCCCAATTCCTCTTCACAACTCTCTATTTATCAAAATTCCATACACTTTTCCCAAGTTTCCTCAAACACCCTCATTTATGAGCCTTCAACCATTCCTTCTAGATTTTAGGAAAAAAAGAAATTACAATATATTAATAAATTAATTGAATAATAATAATAATAAAATAGAATACAAAGTCTCTTTTCTCAAGCTTGGTTATTAATAAAATTTGACAATTTTCCCCAAGATAATGGCAACCCACCATACCCTTTTAATTCATCATTCCAACCAATAATCAAAATCAATGATGGTATTTAATGTTACTAGATATCTATATGTATGCAAAAATCATTTCCATAGTCATTAAACACTTACAAACTAATTAATATTCCAATTTATAACAAATAAATTTAGTAATTGTACTATTGTATATGTGCAACGCATGTATGCGTAGCTAGTGCATACATATATTGTGCATGTACTAATGATAAGAAATCACATCCTGTAATGCATAGTTTATGTATTGTCACATCCAAACATGTCGAACAACAATTGATAATCACAACATCTACCAATCTCATTGACTATTTTACAATAATACAATACGAACTATACAACATACCACTTGATCGTGTCACATGATTAAAGCAAGACTTACAACACACAAATTAAAATAACTAGTATGTTAAATAACCAGCATAGATCCATCTTAAACCTGTATCTATCAAGCACCGAGAGGGATCCAATTTCTTGAGATGTATTTATTTTTTTAAATTTAAACTCAAGAAATTTGATCTCTCTTGATTGATAGATCCGGGTTTAAGTTTTAAGTTTTTATTTTATAAACTAACATCTATTTTTTAATTACTTATCATAATATTTTATTTTATGAACCAACATGGATTTTTTTATTAATTACTTTCCATAATTTTTTATTTTATGAGCCTACATGAATTTTTTTTAATTATTTTGTTACATCACAAACGTTACAACATTTCCCCCATACTGGGCTGTAGAACACCTCGTTTCACTTGGTGCAATTAACTTACAACATCCTTCTAAATTACATCAAACCATCCTTCTTCCCCAACCTACTTCCATCTTCCACATCCTATCCTTTCCTCTGCTGGAATATGTTGGAGCGTCAACTATATTGACCTAACCCCAAATATAACCCGCAAGTGGAAGTGGAAGTGTTGACTATATCAACCAAACCTCCCTAGCAGACAACTGGCGGTCATCATCACAAAAGTTAGGGATCATGTCTTCGCACATCCCTCCCACGACTCCAGGTTTCAGAAGATACGCTGTGGGAAATTCCTCCACCCCTCCTGATATAACGAGGGTCGACACCCTATATTGAAACATACTGTGCAATTATTGTTCTTATAGTCACGTCATCGAACAACCATTCTAGGCATGCTACACATCCTATCAAAACCACACTTACTCACATGTCATAATAGTGTTTGAAATTCACAATTACTATAAAAATTGATATCACTTCATTATCCTCTTGATGTCCTGGACATCTTCTGCCCCTTGGCACTCTTAGGAATCTAACTATCTCATAGCTAGTCAACATGTGGGTTAGTTCACCACTAACATAAATTTCATGTATAAACATACCCAACACTTTCAAGTGATAATCCATATCACTAAAATGACATTTAAATATAATTACGTCGGTTTTCTTGTAACACATTGTACAGTTTGTTCTATACCCAAAGTACATACTAAATTAACAATCCATATATTGATATTCCACATTCAGTTTGCATGTTCAGACGAAATAACATCTTCATCACCATTAATAAAATAAATCGGTAAATTCTATTTACTATCCACGCATAAAAAGTATATATGTTCACATAACAACAATGTTAATCAACCTAACCAAGTATAACATATAATAAGCAAATAAAATGCTAGCTAATTCACATTATAGTTTTAATTACTGAATGTAAAAATATGGGGTGTTACACAAAATTATGATCGAAGAAAGTTGAAATTTCAAACTATGAGAACTTTTATACTAGATTGTCCATAGCATTTATATCAAAGGGATTTTACATAAACAAATTCTACAAATAGATTTTGAAAACTTGTTCTTGTCAAATATCATAATGTTAATTGGTATGTCATTTTTTTACTGACATAATAATCAACATCCTTTGGTCAAATTTACCAAAGTAAGCAAGAAAAGTTTATGTTTGCTTCCGATGGGATGATAACTTGCAAATTACAAATGTGTTATTCAAAAAACCAAGCCTCAAAACAGTCACCCACCACCATTTGCATGCAATCTTGTAATGTTTTAGTCCAAGAAACAAGCATCAAAACATTGTCACCAACCCCTTGCATATAACCATGTCCATTCCTTAGCTGGAAACTTATAATATCTTGTAATCATCTAATTTTTTTTTTCAAGTCGAAAAAAAAAACCTTTTATTAAAATGAAAAAGTTGCATCAACATAACTTAATACATTGCTTTGAGAAGGAAGATCTTCTCAGGTCCAGCATCCATAGTTCAACAAAACAAAAAATAGACATTCGGGAACAAGATCACCAATACAAACTGCATACAATAGTATATAAACAAATCCCCAGCTGAATATTACTACCTACATAATGCAGTCAAAGTGTAATAAACCACTGCTATCATTTAGCAAATTTCCACTATGTATTCACTAAGCAAAACTTCAGCACTGTATTCCTTTATCAGTATAGAACCATCCATCATTCCCAAAGCCAGCTTATAGATATCATCAGCATCTTTGTTGTAGCATCTATAGATATGGGAAAAAGAGAGTTCCTTAAAGTGCAAAATCAGTGCTCAAGTCCGTTGCATCCATTGACCGAGAAGAATGGGCCTCAGACAATACTTATCGACCGCCCAATCAATGATACACTGTGAGTCCCCAAAGATATGAACAAGGGAAATAATTTCCTTCTTGGAAAACCACAGTAGCCCCCATAGAGCTAATAGATCAGCTTTGGTGTTTGTGCCTCGCCCAGCTTTAAGCTGCATATGATAGAAATGATCAGAGGAAAGTTTGATAACCATACCAGCTCCACATAAACCACTTTGGGCAGCGCCATCAAAGTAACCAATGGGGTAGGTGAACTGAGCTTCATCAAATGGAACAGACCCGTGAAAGAGTTTGTTTGGGGGCTCGATGCCATTGAGAGTCCAAGCACGAATACAAGCGTATACCATTTCCACATAAGGTTTGCAGCGTCGGAAAAGCATTCCATTCTTGGCTCGCCAAAATTCCCGAATAGTAATATATACAGTGTGAATGTTCACACCCGAGTGATTGAGACATGATGCCAAATTATCAGTGAAAAGAGCGTGATCCCAATCACTAGATCGGAGTAACCCCTTTTCTGAAGGTTCTTCCATGTCAAATTTTTATTATCCATACATAACCAGATGAAACAACTGACTTTGAGTGGCAATTTGTCATTCCACGGGTTCTTTCGCATGCAGATCTCTGGATTCTCCATCAAATCATCGAACATGGTAATATAAGCCAACTTAGCGTTCACTAATCCCGAAGTGTGATTTGTTGCCCAAACCAAATGATCAACCGTGTATGTGATGTATATACTAGCCTCAATCAGATTTTGAGTATATGCGTCTCATTCCCCACAAAGAGCACTAGGAAGAAACAGGTCTTTTGAAGTGAGCAATTGCAACGTGGAATTGTAACGTCCCCTTCTCCATAGAACAACAGGGAAGGAAACATTAACAACATACCGGGCTTATGGCATATTTAGCCCCAATAATTTTTGCACATAAATAACTAACATTTAAAACTTCTATATGCAGATTCGATTCAATATAAACACAGCGGAATTAAACAATACATCTGCACACAGTTTCATCATGCATTCAACATATAAACAACAGTCATTAATTAAAATGCTTGCAGGGCATAGAATTAACATCAAGAATACTTATCTCGAATTATAATGGCCCAAACGACTGGCTACGTGAGAGCAACGTTCCACCCAACCATAGATCTCTATCCAGCCTGTATTCTTTCAGCTGAGAGATCACCCCCGAGCTGGGCTGTGTATCCACTAAGGAGGAACTAGATGGCTCCCTCACAGTCAGGGTTTCACTCAGACAACCATGCTAAGCCAACACACAGTTGGGTTTTTCAAGCATGCAATGGGAAATGGAGAGGGATGCTAGTCCACTAAGCTCAATCCCAGAGCCACATACTCTTCAAGCTAGACTCAGCAATCCCATCCTCTGCTCATACATCCACAACTGGATTTCTCAAAACTCTGTCACAAACAACCCAAATCCGTCATGCATTTTCTGGGCCATTAAAACTGGGTTTTCCCATGGCTTTTGGGGTAGCTATTGCTCCCAAATTCGCCCCAAGGTTCCTACCAATGGATCCCCCATTGGATTTCTCTGTCCAATACCAAATCGGGACGTTTTTGGCTTCCCAAAACGTGGGTTCTCTCACAGTCGCGATTTCTGGTTTTCTCACTGTTGGGAGCTCGTTTTTTTTGGGTGGGCAAAGATGTCCCATACTTCCACAATGGAATGGGGATAAGGATGGAGCAACCCCCAAGATGTAGAGTGACTTGTGGGACAAGTCAAAAGAGCCCATACCTTCCCATACGAATTTCAGGGTTGCCCATACTCCATCAAAGTCATGGGCTGAAATCTCAACCACTTCCTTACAATTGGCATTAATGTCACCTAAGGAAGTCAATGGGTTCACATAATGACAAATGGCAACCTATGGGTCACTCCCATAGCCCCCTCACCACTCCCTAGTGGATACACGTGGCCCCTTCTCATTCGTTGCCTCCGTAGCCAGCTTTGGTATTTTATATTGCATGATGTTTAATTTACATCCTATTACAATTTCCATGGCTTAAGAGCACATGGTATCAAAATATCAAATACTTGCCCTTAAAATAGAATTCGGCTTTCACTAGCGGGGCCTTGGCCTTGAGCTCCACGCTAGGAAAACATACATCACATGTACACTTATTTACATTAAAGACTCATATGTCCTAAGGGTCGAATTGGGGGTATTACATTCCCCTCCCCCTTAGAACAACACCGTCCTCGGTGTTCCAAGACTTAGGCATACATATACAATTTACACATGTCCAAAACTTCAAAACTTTGCAGATCTGCTCTGCATTCTATCCTTTACTTTGAACTTTCAGGACCAAGTCCTTTGATTTTCACGAGCGGCTCCTGTTGATTCGGATCTTCCAGCTCATCCATAAGTCTGAAAACTTTACGGCTGCTACCTTCTTGAGGTTTTCTTGTTGGGCAATTGCGGAGGCAATGATCCTCTCCACATTTCCAACACTTCACTGGTTGCTTCATCTTTACCTGCTCAATTTCCTTTGAGTCTTTCCACCTCGAGCGTCTCTTAATCGGACGATTGGATGAATGCTTCTTCATTGATCCACTTTTCTTTCCCTTGCTGATTGCTTTCATAATGCTTTTTACATCTTTCTGCAGACGAAGAGTGTCCTGCAAGACCTTGTGGTTCATCTCGTTCTACTGCTTTTGCATCTTGAGCATCTCTCCAAGATTTTCTTGGGTCTTGGCAATTGTTTGAAGAAGACTCCCAGCCAATTCTAATAGCCCTTGGTCTGCTGCCATGGTCAATGGAAACAACCGACCACGCTTTGCTCACTAGAAACACTTTCCTGCACCGGCTGCAACCAATCGATTCAATTTCCACCTGTGAAATTCATCATTACAACTCTCGTTAGGCCAAGCATAACCCAAACATTTAAAAATCAGTCAATGGTTTTTCCCCAGTTGACATGGACAGTCCATGTTTTACTCATGAGACTTCCACACTTTTCATGCTTGCCCAACATACACATGAATTCCTTCATGTTCATCCATTCACAGGAAATTCATTAATTAGCATTCACAATTCACTTTAATCAAATAAACACACTTTTAATTTCAGTCATGCATGCATTCAGCAATTTTCTAATTTTATAAATGCATCAATAAAAAGGAAAGAGAGGGAGCGGTAAGAGTTTCTCCTCTTAGTCTTGTTCCATTCTGGAACCCACACCACCACTGTGGTTTTCATGCTCCTATCCTCTTTCACTTCATGTGAATGCTTGACCTGCCCTTCTCGGCTATGACACGTAGTGTCTATGGTCTATTCCAGATCTTTCAACCATGGAGTTCCTCCACTTGGTTGGTCAAACTCCTAGCTGCTAGGACTCACACAGTTCCACTAGCCCCATCTTTCATTACTGCTCATGCTGAGCTCTTTAGGGTGGTTACATGTCCACAGGCATCCTTAAGATGCTTCCATAGTCATTGCTTCCAACAATACCTACACTCAAACATTGAATTAATTCGCATGTTTAGTTTATTTTCATAGGAAATCATAACCAAATCATATACATATGTATATTCATAAGCAAGAAATTACAAGATAACCAAATACTTATCTGCACTAGATGTCTTCACTTTATTCCATAGGGTCCTTCTTTGCTTTACAAGCCTTGGAATCGCCTATGGATTTGGGTGTTTGGCCAGCGCGCAGGCTGCCCCTCAACATCTAACAGTCTCGTATGTTTGTCCAGTACGCAGGCTGCTCCACAACATCAAATAACCTTGTATGTTTGGCCAGCACGCAGGCTGCTCCAAATCATCAACCATCTCGCATGTTTGGCCAGCACGCAGGCTGCTCCAAATCATCAACCATCTCGCATGTTTGGCCAGCACGCAGGCTGCTCCAAATCATCAACAATCTCGCATGTTTGGCCAGCACGCAGGCTGCTCCAAATCATCAATAATCTCGCATGTTTGGCCAGCCACTTTCTGGATTTGCCAAGCAACTTTTAGTTCTTTCAGGGTCCTTGCTTCCTGTATTGACCAAGGTTTCCAACAAAGAAACAATAATGCATCAACTCACTGTTACAAGCTTTATGCTTGAAACCTTCATTATTTCAAATAAGAAATGAATGAAAATGAATACTTATCTGTACTGTGCATTTCCTCTCTGGTCCACAGGGTCCTGCTTTTACTTTATAAGCCTTGGGATCCTCCTGCGGACTAAGATGTTTGGCCAGCACGCAGGCTGTTCCAAATCATCAAATAATTAATGCCCTACCAGTACACCTTCACGCCGACTGGGTTTACCAAGCATTTGGTGGTGCCCAACCAGTCCCATACCTGGTTGGCCCTCTCCATTGCCGAGCCAGCACATACGTCTGGGTCATCGGCCAATGGAAGGTAACTGCGCCACCGACCATTACAGGTCAAGGCTCCACTACTCTGCCTTAGGCTTGCATCAGCCTTTCACGGTATCACAATCCCTCAATGCGCATAACAATTCTTCACCCACATAAGGGTGGCACTTCTTCTCTTATGTAAGCCGGCGGTTCCATTAAGGAATTCTTTAGGTGACTTTCTTAACTGCAGGCTATCATGGCCTCATGATACCCACTCACCCTACGCAAGGGTTACCACTGCTCATACAGTCTTCTTGAGTACTATTTTCTTCACTTTTCTCTTTAATGTGCAGCACTGAGTTTCATATGTATAATCTGTCAACACAAAATGGATAGCGAGCTCATTAGTATCGCTGCCCTAGAATTGTAAACATATTTCATAACATTCACTATCCAACCTTGAAACACCAGGAATGCGTCCATTCCCTTAAGGCGTAGTCAATGTTGGCATCCCTAACATAACTCAGCACCAGAAAGGCGTGCACTCCTTACTGATGTGAACTATGAAAGTCCTAATCATACTTCAAGCAGTCTTTCATGATGGAAATAAAATCAAAACATGCTCTGCATATTAACTCTAATAATTAGATATATATATATCATTCAGGGTTTATGGAAAACTTATCCATTTTGCAGATGTTATTTCTCTTCTTTAATGAGGAATGGAGGCTCCTTCTCTGAGTTGACAGTCCCTCGGTTTGCCATCCCAATTCCTTTTGATGTTACATATCCTTCATATGTCTTACTGACATAACCTTTACCATCTCACTCATATTGTTTACCAATCATGTAGTGCAGATGAAACATTAATAATGTCTTATGGCATTTCACCTGAAACCCATTTTCAAATCATGGAATCCCTTCTCATGAAGTTTGGCTTCTGCAGGACCTCTCCATCAGTCTTACTGCAATGTGTCTCCCTGGAACACTTATTAAACAGCCAAACAGTTAGCAACATTTAACACTATAATTCCAGTCCGATTGTTCCATAACCAATCCATGGCACTAATAATTAAATTCAGTATGCATTTGCAACTCTGTCTACTACAGAAATTGGTTTTCTTATCCATGAGGCTATCCTCATATTGTTTGGCTCCTGTAAGTGACACCACTCTACCCATTATGGTCTTATGCCTGCTGCCATACATGAGCATCCACTTACAGCATGTCCTCCTGACACATTTTCATATAAGCCAAACAGTCATTAGCAACTATTAGTAAAATTTCAAATCCGAAACATTTACAAATCTGATATTTACAACTGTTCTTACTAACAGAACTTAGAGCTCTCAACCATGAGAACCTTTTCATAACCTTTGGCTTCTACATGTGGTAGATCCCGGTCTCTACTATGGACTTATCCTCACAGCCATATGTAAGACCTTCCTACCAGAAACTAATACTTCAATCAGCCAAACATGTCGTGAGTATCTATGCATATTATCATTTCATTGTCACAACAGTCACTGAAGTGATCTCAGAATTATAATGATAAATAATTCAAACACCTTCAGCTGTTACATTTGAAATGCAATGAAATATTTACACTTCTATATATGCATCCTTATCACAATATAATTTTAAGACATAGTCACCATATCCATGCAACTTAAATAAATCGTAAATACTCATTATTTCACAGGCATATCATTCATACAATTCTGTCCTTCCACAAAGTATTCTAGCAGCCCATCAATCATGATTGGGCTCTTCATGCACTTACTATTTTGCATTCACAACAACTCATGAAATGATCTTAGAATTATCATCAATTCATCATTTCATTCATTATTCATTTTTCAATAACATATGCATCATCCCTATGCATTCATACAATGCATCACAAGATTTATAAAATCTCTTAATGCACATCTACTTAATGCTATCTTGCATTGTTTCATGAGTACTATGCATTCAAGCATGTTATGATCGAAGCATGACTATCTCATATAACTTGCATTACCATAATCAGGACCACCAATCCTCACTTGCTTTGGTTATTAAGCACATAACCAACATACACATGGCATGATATAAATTCATATGAATGCATTGATATTTCTAAACAGTCATAGGGTGTAAGGATCATTTCCTTCACTTACCCACACTTCACCAAGCTTGGTAGGTTAACAGTCCCAATCGGTATTCAATATCACAAGCAAACTGACTCAACATAGCTCAAACATAGTTGAAGGGATCTTACCAAATCCTCTTTCAACATTCATGCAATTTGGCACCAATAATCGTTACCTGCCTGGTTACCATTAACATCGCCTGATGTTACCTGATCAGTTGGCCTCTTACCAGGGCTGTTCAGTCCTTGTGCCAACTTTATGATCATAGATTTGTTGCACCATCCTTTCTGCATAAGGTTGCTGGCTTCATGCAACAACATCCCCAACATGTTTAGCCATGCTCTTTGTTATCTTTGGTCCTACAACCAATACCAACATCAATAGTGATTATCAACCACAATATTCTCTATTAGCGGTTCATTGCATATGCAGACTTCATTCTTTTACCAATATGCAATATCTCATTCATGCACAAGCATTTCCATATGCACTATGCAATGTTTGTTAAGATGTCATCTAGTGCATATACATCTATGTAATCCCTTACATTTTTAACATTTTTATGCCATATGACAATTTCATAATTATAAGTATGATAACAAACAGGGGTTTAGGGAATGCTTCCCTTTTCGATCCCTCCTCGTATCATGGAATTTCTCTTCCATATCATGCAATTGTAGAAATTGCCCACATTGACAACAAAATTTGTTTGTCAAAACAGCCGCTGGCATTCTTCTACACTAAATAACTATGATATCTGTAGACCTCATTCAAACTCTGGTCATGCATCATTGTTCCCTGCTGGACAAGCTTTCCAATGCCTGTCTTCATGCTCCATTCCGACATCAGGTGCGGAAACTGCATCCCTTCAAAAATGACAACTTTCACTCCAGTTCTGCACATTTTACACAGTTGCATTTTGGTCCCGAATGCTAATTTCAGCCACCTGTGGAAGAAAGTATATGAAGAATCACAAAAACTTATCTATCGGGCGAAGTTAGTCCATATAACAAGGAACATTCATCAATTCACGGATTTCAATTCCGATGCACCATTCATCTTCTATGAATTTCTGGATTTCACTACTTCTCACTTTTCACATTTTCCCAAAATTCCAATTTTTGGGCCAAAAACAGCTATCTCCCAAACGGTGCATTTCTGGAAAATCTTTGTCTAACGGAAGCTGTCCGTCTTAATGAGAATATGAAATGTCTAGTTTAGTAAAATTTCTGATTCCCACATATAGGGTCACTTTTACTGCCCACAAGCTTTTCAAAATCCCGAAAAAGTGGCCCGGAACAGTACTTTTTGGCCTTCTCGCTCATCCCGACTCCACATCCTTTGGAGTTTGGTTCCAAGATTCTGAACTTAACATCGTGTCTGCTTTATGACTGCCTCGTATCAATTTCAGCTCAAACCGACCTTCTGTCAAGCCTCGGGACTCTGTCCTTCAAAAGTCACTATTATCCAATTTCTGTCAAATCGGAGTGTAATGGACTTGGGGTCTTCACTGGTTCTTTCATGGCCTTCGTCAATGGCCTCCGAGCCCCACAGGAATCATCGCATTCTGAGTCCGGATGCTCCTGCTATCAAAAAATCAAGTTTTAGCCACTTTACTCGTGCGGGCCGGTTCTCCGAACGCTTCCGCAATGCGGAGCAGTTCGGCGAACGCTTCCGCAATGGCGGAGCGATTCGCTGAATTCTCCCGCAACTGCGGAGCCATTCGGCGAATGCTCCCGCAACTGCGGAGCCATTCGGCGAAGGCTTCCGTCGCGGAGCCATTCGGCGAATGCTCCCGCAACTGCGGAGCCATTCGGCGAAGGCTTCCGTCGCGGAGCCATTCGGCGAATGCTCCCGCAATTGCGGAGCCATTCGGCGAAGGCTTCCGCCGTTTCGGAAGACTTTCTCGAACCCTTCCGCAATTTCGGAACCGTTCGCGGAATCCTTCCGCAGTTTCGGAAGACTTTCCCGAACTCTTCCGAAACAAACTTTAAACGAAATTTTCGAAAACACTTGAAAAATTTTCTTCTTTTTCGGAGCATTTCGCCAAATTTTTCCGCGTTTCGGGACAACTCGCGGAATCCTTCCGCAAATTTCGGAAGAGAATTTCTTCCGCAATTTCGGAAGGGAATTCCTTCCGCAAATTTTGGGCGACTTCCCGAACTCTTCCGCGTTGCGGAAAAACTCGCGGAATGCTTCCGCAGTTTCGAAGCAATTCGCCGAATGCTTCCGCAACTGCGGAAGTCATTCGGGAATTCCTTCTGAAACAGACTTAAACGGATTTTTCAACAGACTTAGGAAAATTCAAAATCTTTCATCTCTCATTCAACAATCCAACCAATGGATTTACAATTTAATCTCTGTACACACACACAAAATTCAAATTTCAAAGTGCATGTACACACAAAATGCATTTCAGTTTCTTTTAATGCGTTTTAGCTCCAATTACAAAATGCATGTACACTCAATGATTTGCATTTCTGTGAAGGGTCCAACAGCCGTAGGGTTGAACCTAGGGCTCTGATACCACTCTGTAACGTCCCCTTCTCCATAGAACAACAGGGAAGGAAACATTAACAACATACCGGGCTTATGGCATATTTAGCCCCAATAATTTTTGCACATAAATAACTAACATTTAAAACTTCTATATGCAGATTCGATTCAATATAAACACAGCGGAATTAAACAATACATCTGCACACAGTTTCATCATGCATTCAACATATAAACAACAGTCATTAATTAAAATGCTTGCAGGGCATAGAATTAACATCAAGAATACTTATCTCGAATTATAATGGCCCAAACGACTGGCTACGTGAGAGCAACGTTCCACCCAACCATAGATCTCTATCCAGCCTGTATTCTTTCAGCTGAGAGATCACCCCCGAGCTGGGCTGTGTATCCACTAAGGAGGAACTAGATGGCTCCCTCACAGTCAGGGTTTCACTCAGACAACCATGCTAAGCCAACACACAGTTGGGTTTTTCAAGCATGCAATGGGAAATGGAGAGGGATGCTAGTCCACTAAGCTCAATCCCAGAGCCACATACTCTTCAAGCTAGACTCAGCAATCCCATCCTCTGCTCATACATCCACAACTGGATTTCTCAAAACTCTGTCACAAACAACCCAAATCCGTCATGCATTTTCTGGGCCATTAAAACTGGGTTTTCCCATGGCTTTTGGGGTAGCTATTGCTCCCAAATTCGCCCCAAGGTTCCTACCAATGGATCCCCCATTGAATTTCTCTGTCCAATACCAAATCGGGACGTTTTTGGCTTCCCAAAACGTGGGTTCTCTCACAGTCGCGATTTCTGGTTTTCTCACTGTTGGGAGCTCGTTTTTTTTGGGTGGGCAAAGATGTCCCATACTTCCACAATGGAATGGGGATAAGGATGGAGCAACCCCCAAGATGTAGAGTGACTTGTGGGACAAGTCAAAAGAGCCCATACCTTCCCATACGAATTTCAGGGTTGCCCATACTCCATCAAAGTCATGGGCTGAAATCTCAACCACTTCCTTACAATTGGCATTAATGTCACCTAAGGAAGTCAATGGGTTCACATAATGACAAATGGCAACCTATGGGTCACTCCCATAGCCCCCTCACCACTCCCTAGTGGATACACGTGGCCCCTTCTCATTCGTTGCCTCCGTAGCCAGCTTTGGTATTTTATATTGCATGATGTCTAATTTACATTCTATTACAATTTCCATGGCTTAAGAGCACATGGTATCAAAATATCAAATACTTGCCCTTAAAATAGAATTCGGCTTTCACTAGCGGGGCCTTGGCCTTGAGCTCCACGCTAGGAAAACATACATCACATGTACACTTATTTACATTAAAGACTCATATGTCCTAAGGGTCGAATTGGGGGTATTACAGGAATTTTCGGTGGATTTGACCAATTGTTTCAGAACGAAATGCCCTCTTACCTGCAATTCTCGTTACAGTGATAGCTTGTAATCCTCTTTGAGACCCAAAATCAGATTGATACCAATGAAGGTTTGAATGCCACGACCCACTTCCCAGCAAAGAGAATGATTGATAATGGGTAATGACTTGAGTAGAATGCGCCATACCTCAGAGATGTTAGATCGTGATTTACATTGAGTTCTAAACCAGTGGCAGGGTGCAAGTCCTTGCAGATACTTGGCCTTAATGGTTGTGCCCCAAAGGCCTTCATCAAATAGACATCACCAGAGGATTTTTGCACACAAGGCCCGATTGAATTCCTTCAAACATTTTATACCCCATCCTCCCAAATGTATAGGTAAAGATAAATTATCCTAGCTGGCCAGATGGATTTTCATAGCACCCGCACAAGCACCCCAGAGGAATTGGAAATTTTTTTGTCTGAAATTCTCTACCACCACCGAAGGAACAACAAAGAGTGTAAACCAATACACTGGCACACTAAGAAGCACCGATTTAACCAGCACCATATGTCCCCCTAGGGTAAGCCACCTCTACGCCCATGAATTGATTCTACAGGTGACCCTCTAAACAAGCCAATTCCAGTCTACGAACTTGTATGAGTTAGGCTTGATGGTGAATCCCAGATATTTAATGCCCTCCTCAAAATCCTTCAACTGATAAGGAAATAAACCCACAATATAAGATTTGATAGCAATATCCTCACAATTGTAAACGAAAGAGGACATGATGGGGTTAATAAGCATCCTGGATGCTTCGCAGAATAAATTGAGAATCTGGTAATACTGAAGCCATTCCTCTTTAGTTCCATCCCCAAAGAGAAGAACATTGTCGACGAATAGAAGATGAGAGATCAAGAGGGTTCTTGCCACCTTTATACCAGAGATTAGTCCCTGGGACTTGGCCTTATTAATCAGTAAACTGAGTCCTTCAATGGCCAGTATGAAAAGGTAAGGGGACGACGGACACCCTTGTCGCAGACCACGATTGCCATGAAAAAAAGAGGTAGGGGACCCATTCACCAACACCGTAAAACTAGCAGTCGTGATGCAAACCATCATCCAATTTACCATTTCCACCCTTAGGCCGATCTGAATACGAATGAACCTTAGGTAGTCCCAATCCACTCTGTCATATGCTTTATGAAGATCCAGCTTTAGTATGAAAACACTCATCCTTTTCATCTTAATGGAGTGCAACCCTTCTTGAGCCACCCCCACTGCATCCATAATCTGACGATTAGGCAAGAATGCAAATTGTTCCTTTGAGATATACCATCCCAAGATAGGTTTGATTCTTTCAGCGATAATTTTCGTGATAGCTTTATACATAATATTGCAGAGAGAAATGGGGTGGTACTCATCAAAATCCACCGGTCTATCCACTTTAGGGATCAAAGTATGTAAGTTTTATTGGGATCCACTCTTTTTTTCGAGACTCTTCAATGGTTGTCGTTAGCTCATCCCCAGTAAAGAAAAAAAGTGGAGATAAAAATCCACCGTCCACCCATCGGGCCCCAGGCTCTTGTCACAGGCGAAGAGCTTTAAAGTTTTCAGTACTTCATCTTTTGTAACAGGCTTTCCCACTTGACTGTAGTCCTCCAAAGAGAAAAACCGTGGGAAATTTTGAATGGTTTCCAATTGACAAAGTAGATTATTAGCTTTAGGTTTAGTGTAGACACCTCTGAAATGATCCATATCTACACTCTTGATAGAAGCGTTGTCATAGACATTTTTGTCATCGTCCACCTTTACGTCCCATATAACATTCATCAAACGCCTTTGATTGGAAAATTTGTGAAAAAATTGAGTATTATGGTCCCCCACTCTCAGCCAAATATCCCTACTCTTCTGACGCCACTCCTCTTCGATCTGGTCCAGGATCTTCTCCTTCACTTGCATCAGCTCTGAAAGATGCTTACACCGCTCCAGGGAGAAGGAGGAGTCATCCATTCCATGAGATATATCTTGTATCTCCTTCTCGATGGGCACTAAAACCTTCTGATCTTCCTCTTTTTTAACTTTAACCCAATCCTTCACCAAATTACTAAGAAAAAATTTCGAGGTAGCCCAATTAAGGGAGACGCCTGTACTTTATGTTGCAATTCCATCCAAGTGTTTCGGATCCAGACGCAAAATGAAGTATCCGCCAATAAAACTGGGTTGAACTTAAAAGGATAAGATTTATAATGATAGTCAAAATCCAGTTGTAAAATGACCGCCTTATGGTCAAAGATTCCCACCGCATATGACCGTGAGAGATACTTATAACCCAAAGCACCACAGAGATCCTCGGCCATGAAAAAGAGGTCAAGATGCTTCGAATCCAAAATATTTCCTGCCCCCCAAGTCTCATCCAGACTCAAAGTGAGGTTCAGGTCCCCTGCCAGAATGAGTGAGGGGTCATTAAGAAGCCCTTCCACTGAGATCCTATCCCAGAATTCCCTGCGTTGACGGTAAGGGCCATATATATTTAATACCTAAATAGGATGCTGAAAACCTTTTAGGGTTCCTTCAACCAGAATGTTTGCACATGTACAATAGGATTTAAGATCAACCAGCAAAGGGTCCCAAGCCACCAGAATGCCCCCAAAATGTCCACATGCATCCAATGCACAAACATGCCACTGTAGCTTAATAGACAAAAAATACTGACAAGCATCCATTGCACTCGCCATAGTCTCTTGAATAAGAATCAGTGTTGGATGGATAATCTCCAAAAAAACATTTCAGGGCAGCTTGCTTAGGGCCACTTCCAAGCCCTTGGATATTAAAGGTAACTAGGTTCATTGAGTAACCCCACCATGGGATAAATCTTCTCTAAGAGCCCGAGGGGGAGATATTCGGTTAAGAGCTTTCTCGAAAAGTGAGGATATGGGGGGATTGAAATTACACAAGTGTGGAGGATTCGACACATTCCCCCCCCCCCCAACTTTTTTCCAGAGCCCTTCTTGGTTTTTCTAGCTCTGCGTATTGTTACATTCCCATTAAAAATGGAGGATATCGGGATTACTGAGGGGTGATCCTTAGGATCCGTAGTGTAAGTCTTCAACGGGAAAAATTGCTCTCCCGCATGCGTTGGAGAAAAGTCGGAAGTATCAGGGATAGGGGAAGGAGAGAGTACAATGTCCAGACATTTCCGAATATGCTCATTAGAGGAATGGGGAGAAGTCCGATAAGAAGGGGAGGGATTTTCCAAATGTATGGGAACGTCAGCAGAATGAATATCTGGCAACCCATGGAGGCTCATCGAAGAAAATCGATCAACCCAGATGAAACCCCATCTATGAATCCCTGGAGGTGAAAGCCCGGGTAGCTTCAGCAGGACCTAGAGACTCCCCCAAACCCGAGGAAAATGACTCTCTACCTAATCCCTTTTCCAGGCTTTGTGATAGAGCATTCTGAATGTCATCCAAAGAGAGAAATTTAAGCAATACAGGTATAGATTGAGAAAACTTACCCAAATAACTGGAGGCCGACGCAGAATCCAATGGGATCGGAACCCATTGACCGTCATCCATATCACAAATCTGGTCCTTTGCACCAATGTTACATTCGGTTCCTTCAACACAGTAGCCACATTGAGCCTTGGAATGCCCAACCTTTCAACAGATATGGCACCAAAATGGAATACGCCAGTAGTCAAGGCATTGGATGAAAGATCCCCCCTCCCACACAACCTCCAACTCACCTAGAAAACCCTCTGAATTGTCTAAATCGACCAGCATCCTGGGGGTTCGTCGAACCCTCTGAATTGTCTAACTCAACCAGCATCCTGGGGGTTCATAGTTCAGAGCCCAGCAACTGCTCCTCCTCCATCAGAATGAAACGTCCAATTGAATTAGCAATGACCATGAAACCGTTAATGTTCCAGCAATGCAAAGGAAAACCCGGTAATATTGTCCACGGGTGACATTTAGATAGCTTCTCCGAACGAGGGTCAAAACCGCTATGCCAGTGGGACAACACCAGCAAGCCTTTGCCAGAAACCCAGAAACGGTTCTCAATAATCGTTCTGTCTTCTTCGGATAAAAATTGGAATATAATCCATCCGTTATCCAGCACTAATACGGGGGGAATGTTTGTGATGAATGACTTCCACCGCAGTCGAATTCAGTTAAGGATCTCCGGTCTCGTCAAACGGATGTATTTGAACTTCCCCACCAATGCCCTTTGGCTCAGCGCCACTACCAGGTCCGTCGTGACATCCTTACCCAACACACACAGAGGCCTTCCTCCTTTTAGTTTTTTCCTTCTCGGACTTCAACTTAAGTGGTAAGTGCCGGACAGACTCCCCCCGGGTACCCTCCAGCTCCTTCAGTACATATGTCCAAGGGAGAAACCTCCGCGAAGACACCTTGTCACCACTGACGAGAGAAAAACTATCAGGAGAAAGGTGGCTAGAGTCATATGACACATGTACTCCGGGGTTAGTAAGAACTCCCATATTTGAGATGGCCCAAGAGATCGGTCTGCCATTCGCTCCACCGTTACATGAAATAGAAAAAAGGGCTGTCATGTTAGCCCCCGACAAACCCTCAGCCCCCCGGCGCCTCAGTCGAGAACCATCTAATTATAGAATCAAAACCTCGGAAGAAGGTAAGTCATATATGTTCCAAAATAAAACGAGATGGAGAGAGATAAAATGGAAGACTATGGAGAGACACCCATAATTACATTTTGAATGTTTGATGCACAGGTTACAAGATAAAATCGCCAATACAAAAGGCAAAAGTCTATGGTCTTCCTATCTCCAGCCTCGACTTCATTTGTTTTTCAGTGTTTAAATGTTCTCATGAATTGGATTGGGATGCTGAATCCAAGAAGAATGCAAGTTACTAAGAAACAAATCATCCAAAGCTTTATGCTAGCAAGAAGAAAGACCATACAAAAACAAAATAATAAACATATTATAAATTCTACAAACCTGAGGAAAACCACTCAAATTTGAAGAGTAGGAATCCATTTATCCTTTAGAATGTCTTGACATATCCAACCTAACTGTGGGTAAATGCCAATTATAATATCTTTAAGCGTTGAATAATATCTTTAAGCATCGAAAAGAAACTAAGTAAAATCATTTGCTTAAAAGCAACAAATGCTAGCTCACTATCAATATTTGGCTGGTATATCTTTGTCAAAAATCAGACCTATCCATCAAATCCAAGTTCAACAATGAAACATTTTAATACTGCCCCAAGTTGACAATCTATTTTATACAAAGAAAACTGCTTGCTTTTTTGTGCAAACCTATATTATGAAAAAAAGGCTCCCAGAATTGGGAACCAAACAATGCCAACATAAAATTTCAACCCAAAACTAATTCACATATCATAAAGTACACGTCCATGAGGTCAATGGAAAAGAAGGATCAGAAATGAAAGGGCCACATTTTACCAAAGTTGCGAGGAATTGTTCAATCATGGACTAACACATGAAAAAAATACAATAACTTAGTGATGAATATCAGACTTGGTACTTAACCAAGTTTATTAAACTTCAATATATTTCAAGTTGTTTCCTACAAACTCTAAAGTGCCACAGTTAATCCACAACTGGGGTCCATCAATCCTATTGATTTTCGAATATTCTGGTAAGGATTTTGTCATGAAAATGATTGAATAATGTCCTTTTTCACCATTTCTTTCCAACTCATCCTTCCACATTTTTTTGGTCCTTCAATTATTTTTTCTCCAAAAATGACCACTACAGTTCATGGTTAGTTTTCTACCAACAAACAAAGCAAACTTTCACATGGTATAACAATGGTGCTCTTGCACTGCTAATAACCAACGGTCAGACACCTAGAACTCTATTGTTAATAGATAGCTTCCTACTCAAGATGATAACCAGCCAAGGAAGTTGAGTCATTAATTATTGTTGGACTGCGAGATCAATCTACTTAATCGTGCATGAATACATATCACTACATAGCAATAGTGAAAGACAAAATATTAAAGTTGAGGATATAGAGTAGTAAAGAACTTAACATCTGCACCTGTGATTTTACTTTGTCATTTACAGAGGCACATGGGAACTTTTTGCAATCTCACACCTTTATCAAAAAATAGAGGTAGAGAGAATTTATATAGTTTTTTTTAAATGTTGACCTAATAATGCTATTGAATTCTCTATGTACATAGTGAGAACTCTTAATAACTAGGGATTCCTAACGCACTGCTGATAGAAGTGGGTTCATTCTTCTTTCTTAGATCGCTGGAAGTTGTCAACCACAGTACTGATTCTAGAGGTAAAAATAAGATTGATGAAAGAGATTATCAATGGACATGATACTGAATGGAATTTTGAGGAAACCAAGACTGGAATGCTAAATCTGGCAGAAAGCATGCCGATTAGTGCACTTTCTTGGCTCGGGGACGTACTCAAATAAAAACTTTCGAGTTATATCAATGTCTCCATTATGATTGTGTTGTTATGAAATTCTCAAGTGTCAATATGCATAATGCATCAAAAAAGTATTTGGGAGTATTCCAGACGACTTTCAAACCAAACGAGGGTACTAGTCAGGGTTCAGCATAGTTTGAAAAATCATAATCTGTTGAGGGTAAACTCCGAATCAGAATCGATCATAAATTGGTCGATTTGAATTTAATGAATTGGTTTACTCAAAAATACATAAAATATTTAAATTTTACGTATTTCTCCCACAGCAGCGCAGCCCAGCAGGGTTTCCAACTGTTCAACAGTCCATTGACCAGTCTTGCTGCTTGCACGGGTTCCAACTTCTAACAGTCCACGCAGGGTTCCAAGTTCCAACGTCCAACAGTCCATTGCACCAATGGAAAATGCACAGTCCAGGAATTCACTGTTCGCGGCTTCCAGCAGTCTCCACTCTCCCACAACACTTCACGGCGACAATTGCAAAAAGGTAGGGGGTCCGGGGGTAGCAACTTAGGTTAGGTAATTAAAAAAAATGAAATAAAACTTTAAAAAGCCCTGATTTCTTAAGTACACAAGCCCACAAAAATCGGTCGGTTTTTGTCAAAATTCGGCCGATCAGACCAGTTCGATACCGAACTGATTTTTCTACCGATTTGAACTGGTCAGCCAATAAATTGGTAAAAAACCGATTCCGATTTGTCCGATTTTTCAAACTATGAGGTTCAGTGCTAGGAAATGAGACAAACAAAATATTTTTGGTGTCAACACAATCACAACCACCTGCTACCACCACACAGCAGACTTTGGCACTACTACATAGAGGGTTTTGAGACAATAAATGATAAATTGTTTCAAGTTGAGAAAAAATAAAACTTGTGTACTCTCAACTATTGTCTTTAAATGCGTCTTAAATTGAGACAATTAAAAAATTATTTCTAGAGAATATATAGAATGCAAATTGTTTTCCCTCTACAGAGACAATATAACGTTTCAAGTTGAGACAAAGAAAACTTTTGTATTGTCTCAGATGTTGCCTTTAAGTGAGTTTCTTAAATCGAGACAATAAAAAGAACATCTCTCCAGAGACAAATATAGAATGTAATTTTTTTGTCTCTCCAGAGACGATATCACTTTTACCTTTATAGAGACTATATAAAACAATGTAAAAATACAATTGCTTACTACTGGGTGCACTTCATGTGATGGGGGTTAACTCCAAGCCCATGCAGCAAGCAGAAGCATACCCACAAAAACTGACCTTGACTCAGTTTCATAGCAGTTGGTGGATTATGCAAGTTTTCGTAGGTGGGAAGGGCAGCACTAGCTAAAGAGTACAATAAATCTATTGGCATAAAGCCAAATTCCCATCCTCCCATGGCTAACAATGATATGAAGAACATGCAGAGTAACAAGGTACGCTGTAGAGGAATTATGGTTGGAATTGGACTCTGGGGTTTAAATCCAATGCATTTTTTCAGCCTGGAGGTCTTGAAAACGATTTTGGTTGGGCTATGGTTTCTTATTCTAGAGGGACAAAGCTCTAAGAGAAGTGGGCTCACATTTGAAATCCTCACAATTGGGCTTCTCGAAGCATCAGTTCTCTTGATTTGCAATTGTTTCCCATCTACGGAGATCTAGTGAGCCATAAGAGCCATTTCTTTATCCTCTTCTGTCTGCAAAATACAAGATATTTATTAGTATTTAAACACCCGACATTATGAATGATGATATCTAATCCAAAATCTTGAAGACCAAAAAAAATAGCAAGATTAATATCTCGAATTCATGAAACCATTGAAAAAACCTGAGACAGTTCCACAAAAAAGAAGGGCATTTTTTAGATTCTTAAAATTGAGCCCATTAGGCAGATTTTAATCATAACCGTACAATAAAATATTTTTTATTTCACTAAGAGACATGACTTTTTTCCTCTACCCAAGTAGTCAATTCTTGGGATAACCTCTAATCATATGGAAAAGCTGCTACAACTAGTACATCACCCCCACTGACAACTGCATCCGTCCTTGTTAAGTTTTCTGGAAATCCTCCTATGTCTAGCAAAACAGCTAACCAGTTAGCAATCTATCATTTATGGAAGATTAACGTACAACACACTGAAACAAACATCACAGTTTAAGAACACCATTTCCATCCGAAGGAAAAATAAAATAAAACTGGTAACTTGAAAAGAATAAAGTGATATATGACTGTAGTGTGCACTAAACATTCATAACATTGGTCCTGGTAATAGTAGTGATAGCTAGCTTTCATAAAATGGCTCATATGCCTTGACTTACAAAAACTTACTTTGAGGTTGATGAAAACATTGTTCAACATGTTGTGTTCTCTCCTTGATTGAATAATGTGAGCTTCAATAATGCTTCCATAATCATTAAAAGTCATGTGTATATCATGCTCAATAATTGTAGGTTGCACGGACATTACGTGTGCACAATGTTCACTTTTAGTATTTTCTGATAACTTTGGCATATCTTGTTGGACACAATGGCACACTGAGAGGGGGGGGTGAATCAGTGTGCTAGCACTTCTAGCAATTTTCTCTTCTCAAAGCTTAGACATAGTTCATCATTTGCATAACACTATCAAGTGCATTATCATTCATCAACTAATCAACAATTGTCATAAATATACATAAGCATGTCATCAACATATATCATAACAAGAGACACATCACAAGACAAGTATAGTAAACTTTGTTTATAATTTTTTATGACGTACAATGGAAGACTTCAATCTTCGAGATTACATCAACACCAACTGCCTAAAGAGTACCAACTCATATTCCAAGACCCAGCTTGGTTTTCTTAGCTCCAACTAAGAATATATGAGGCATCCAAACCTCAGAGTGCAAGACTCATCTTGCCATCACATATTGATCTATGTCATCAATCACTGTCAGGTATGTTTTCATATCACAACTAATGCCTCTGTCAATCAATAGATGTATGTCATGTCAAAGTGTCATTAGGTTGTCATAACTGTTACTTGTCAACACATCAGGCTGTCATATCATGTTATCAATGTCAAGCTTCCATTGTCAATTCAAGTTACTTTAATATGCTGCTGTAGACATCCTTCATATGTCTTAGCAAATATTCAACTGTGAATTGTCTCAACCCACAGCTGATCAATGTTACTAGTCAATTAATGTTGACCAAGTGATGTCAATATGTCTGACTGTTGTTTGGTCAGATGCTGCAGTGATGTTCCAATACTGTCTTCGGATGCCCTAGGTGTTATCCGAGTAAAATCAGAGCTTTCACAACTTGTCTCAGTTCGGATTACTCGGATCAGGGTTTAGATTACTTGGATGTTGCGGCAGCCTCAGTAGATGATGCCCGAATTTCAGAGCTCACAACACAGTCCACTTTGGTCAAGAAGTCACCTTAATTTTGAAAGCAACTTTCAACACTTGTACTCTTGCGAACTGCTACAGAACTGCCTATTTCTTTCTGCAGGCTGCCTCAGTGTTCACTTCATCGAAAATCAGATCAAATGTATCTTGTAAACTTGTTCTTATCTCCTGCAAGCTGTATCTTCATTTGTCATTCACTGTCTTAAGCATCCACCTTCTTCCACTGAATTTTGGGCTTAATCAGATTTGATTTCCAGACTTGAAATTTTACCAAGACACCTGTGGCTACCACTGTCTCCTTAGCCAGAATTTCAGAGCTGTGATCATCACACAAAGTTTCCACAAATAAAATGAGGCAGGCTGCCTATTTATACAGATTTTCCATAATATATTTTACTGGGCCAACCTATAAATGCTGATTTAAATTAATTTTTATGGTTTCATAAATTAGGAAACCGACTTGTTCTTGTTGACCAACTTCCCTTTTTAAAAACTTAAATCCATAGGTTAAGGAGAGCCAACCTCTCATCCATGAATACATTGGACATGACTTATTTTCAATGAGTCAAGTGACCACAGAATAATGGGTCATTTGACCTTCCAATTTACTCCTTTTGAGTGGGTTGCCATATGCCTGCATGTACCACAAAAAGTCAACAAATGATGCTTCATATGCCTGCTAGACGGCCTTTAAAGATGCCCGCAAGGGATTCTCCACATGACCGGACTAATATTTGAGATGCCCATTAGGGCTTCAATCCAATAAATACCACAATCAACTCCTTGTCAAACCATCTAGCAATTATCAGGACATCAAGCCATAACGGCAAATTCCATCATACCAAATGTAAGTGGGTCATTATGTTCATGTGTAACCAAATGTAAGGATATGACCATGCCAACACACCACCATGTGTGTGAGTATGCCCCTTCATGTAAATCTTCAAGTGTTAGGGGTACAAGGGCATTGTTACCACCATCGCATCCATACATGCAAGAGTGTGAGAGCATTACCATCATAATGGTAACAAGGACCATCGGGCTACAAAGTGTATGGGCTCCATGACCCCATCATCAACACACCACCATGTCATAAACAACCACAACCTTTGTCATTAATGCCTTCATCCTTGACATCAATGACAACCATGCTCAACATATCCAACCTAAAATTTGTTTGAGGGATTATGGGTCGAATCGTCAATCCCTGCCATCAAGTTCAGGATAATAAAATGCTGAGAAATCACTCATCTTCTTTTTCATTGTCACTACCATTGCGGGAGACAAATGAGTGTGTGAAAGGAAAGTGCCATTTTCTTTATGCTTTCCCAAGTTGCTTGATCCACTCTAGTATACTGGTATATTTATATTGGTCTCTACACAGATGTTGGTCTACCAAGGAAACCGATATTTTGAGATTTATCACTTCCACTTTCTACTTGTTCATTTTATACTTTCAGAGAGTGTTTAGAAATATTAGGATATAGAGTTTGTCATCCTTCTATTGTGGATTGATCCACTTCCAGCTTATTTGGTATGTTAGAAGCAGATAACTCTAAGAATTTAATGAATAACAGAGGAGTCTACTACATGATGTGTGTTCTTTTCTACATTTTTTCCATCTAGTTCTGAAGATAGTGCAAGAGAAGATCCTCACAAATTTTCTTCTCCCAACTTATTTAGTTGTTTGCTTACAAAATATAACTTCTTAGCAAAATAATAATCAACAGGGGAACATGATTCTTTATAGCCATTTTCTTGTACATTTTTTCCAGCTACTTCTGTAGATAACATTGGAAGTAATTTTTTCTCTATGGCAAAAACTAATATAGGTGTCTCCTTTAATGATTCTGGTGAAATCTATTCATGATTTTCAAGTTGATCTATCTATAATAATCCTTTAGGATGTGAAGGAGAAAAATATTTTCCACCTTTGTGTGCATTCATTTTTATAACTTTTCGAGATAAACTCTCAGGATGATTTTGTGAGTAAATTTATAGCTGCAGATTCTGCCACCAGTCTCTCTTTTGAAGACTCAGATGAATCTTGTTTTTGTCTATTAGCTGCTAAAATAGATTGTGCCACTAGTCCCTCTTCTCAAGACCTAAATGAAGCTTGGTTTGTTAAATAATGTAGCTCAAACAAGAACTTCCGCATAGGTTCAGTGTGAACATGTTGGAAGTAGTTCGAGTTAATTCTATTTTGTAATTCACTTTAGAAATAAAGTGGAAGTCTTATATTTAGTTGAATGAGCCTAATAAAGTGTATCTATACATTAGTGATTTAAATTAATCTCAACCATACATCTCACTATGATATTAGAGTTTTAATAGATTAGGGTTTCAGCGTAAGTATAAAGGCAAGTCAAGATAGAGTGTCTAAACCAATGTTTAAAACTTAGAACCGGGAGTTGAACCGGTCGAGTGTCAACTCGGACCGGAACCGGAACCGGCAATGAACTGGAGCGGTTTGATTTAAATGACTTGGACTATATTAAAAAATATATAAAATTTTACAATTTTAATGAAAAATATATATTTAACATTCCAACCTATGCTTTCAAACCATCAAAAACATAATATGCAAAGTCTATTCATGTATATACCATATAAGGGTAAATATATCATCAAAAAGGCACCAAGTGTAATACATATCTGAATCAAAATTGAATATACATAATCATCAAAATCCTTGCCTAAATTGGGATCATATTCATCAATAGCACCATGTTCCCCCCTCCTCTAGGATCTAGCCCTTGCCTCTACCTGGAATCTCAAAGTTGATCCTCCAAGGACATTAGTCAACACCCTACAATTTTGATGAAACTTCATAATCCAAGCGTTAAAATAAGGTAGAAAAAGCTTCCCATGCTTAATAAGTGATTTTGCTTCACTGAATGGTACATTTTTATTAAGGTCATGACAGAGGAGTTCAATCAACTTCAGCAATCAGGCATCAATTCCACCAACATCAAGATACATAGAGAGTTTGATGTGCTTGATTAAATTCCAATCCCTTGCCCTCAGACATGGTAGAATCCAGTGGAAACATTGCAATATTTAAATCTTGAAAACTATTAAGTCTGTTGAATTCTGAATGGGATCTAAAATTCTATTTTTTGCATATGAAGTCCGATGAGGTTAGAACCACTCTCAAACATCCTAAAACAATTAATGGTAATGATAAAAATTTAAGTAAAATGATAAAAAATGAAAGATAAGGAGGATGTCACTTTTACTTTAAGAATTTAACATTACCATTCAATATTACTGACTTCATTGCCACAGGTGCAAGACTAGCCAATTTTTTTAAGGACATCTGTGTCTAGCCTCCATGCATGCACCCTGGGCATGTTTGTATTGACTCAGCCGAGTTAATGCAAAACCGGCTGGTTTGGTACCGAACCTGCCGAGTCAGAACTTGGGGCAATGAAGTCAATAATATTGAATGGTAATGTTAAATTCTTAAAGTAAAAGTGACATTCTCCTAACTCGGTCGGTTCGGTACCAAACCGGCCTCCGGGAAGAGTTTTGTCCCGGTTTGAGGTTGATGAGGATTGAGTCGATCAACTCGGCCGGTTCCAGTTCCGAGTAGACCGGTTTTAAAAACATTGGTCTAAACAAGTTTTGTTGGACATCAATCAAAAGAGAGAAAGCAGAGAGCATCAACTGGGAGGAAGGTACCGTACAATAGTACGGTAAAGTATAGTCGTACAACATGTATGTACAGTGGTACAGATCAATACAACAGGTCAATACACCCATACTTCCATCTCCGTACCCTTGATTTCTTTCACAAAGTCAAGAATTTGATTAAAGTTTGTCTTCCTACCCATGATATCCTCCCATGCAACACCCACGATGAAATGTGTGTTGCGTATCTCTTTTGCCTTATGTTTTGACCTTTAAGCCATTTTTATTATAGGCTCGATCCAAACTAACTCACGACCACAATGTATGAGGAATCTTCCCCCAACTACCATATGCTCAAACATTTTGTCATGACACACATAGGGAAATCATGTTCATTAACAGGACCAACATCAACCAAAGAGTTGTCCACTTCACCCCCATGCTTAGAGATTTTGAACTTATCACCAATTGGAGGCCTATTACCCTCCTAAATGTATTATACAATTGGCCAAATCCATGTCATTGAGAGTGAATCACAGACTACCTTAAATTATCTGTAGGGAGAAACGAATTCATTAGAGAGTTGTTTATTCTAACCATTATCATCGACGATTGGGAAGGTATGGAGTGGACACTTTATTTATTAAATATATTTTGATACAGATTACGACAAGGTTAAATGGCCCTTCATCTTGGCCATGAATATGGAGTTGGCTTTCAAGAATTTCTTCCTAGGTGCACTTGAAATTTTGTTTGCAAAACCA
Organism: Larix kaempferi; assembly: GCA_027924585.1. Taxonomy (NCBI): domain Eukaryota; kingdom Viridiplantae; phylum Streptophyta; class Pinopsida; order Pinales; family Pinaceae; genus Larix; species Larix kaempferi. The sequence goes on from BSBM01001814.1 coordinate 100,615, forward strand.
TCAACTCACGTCCCCATAAATGGATGTGAATTAAAAGAGGCGGTCCTTTTACAATCTCTTCATCAAGGTTTTCCATAAGTGCTTGTCGATTATGTGACAACAGTTGAAGCTTTGGGATATTCAATTGACATCAAATGAGATAAGGGCTCAACAAAGAAATTTCTCTTCTTTTGTTGAGAGTTGGGCAGTCAATGGACAATTTGTGGATAACTCCTTCCTCATCATCCTTGAGGAGAAAGAATTGACAGACAACACTATAATGTCTCTAGAATTTTTGCACAACATCCAAGTCATGAATTCAATGTGTCAAAATGCAATCCTACAAGAAAAGTCCTCATGATAATCTTGAATTGCTATCCTATCAAGGATAGTCATGTAGTTCGTTATGCCTCAGAGTGTCTGAAGCATTCCTTCCAGATGTACTAGAGTGAGGGGTTTCTTTTTTCTTTTGTAAAGGCCAAGTTTTGGGGCTATAGTGTAGAGTGTTGATTTTGGGGCTAAATACCCCTGGTCAAGTCATGGCAAGTCCCCTTCGTTTCCACCTCAAGAAGGTGTTGGCCTTGTGGCTTTGTTGACTACCCTTTGGGTGGGTGTTCGGTGCCCTTGAGGCAAATCATTGGGACACATGGACACACTCATATTTTGCTTTGTAGAGGTGATTGCGTGTGTAAGGGTTTTCATATCCGTTTTACCACACCTCATTTTTCCCACTTGGACCTATTGTTTTAATGCATAACCCCTCCTCCTGGTCTCCGGACCCATAAACGACATTCCTTAAAGAAGAAGCCTACATTGCTAAAAAAATGAGAGCATTGAGGGAAAAACATCTGTTGGGGTTAGTTGGGGCATGACGTCCTCCTTTTGGCTCACCTTGCACTTGGTGGAGCCTAATTGCACATTTTTATTCTTATTTTATGTCATTGTGTGGTTTAGTCCCCAATTTGTGGGTGCACTAACCTTAAATTTTATAATTTGTCATTAACTTTGTAGGCTTGAATTTGTAAGAGGTTGGGGGTTGTCTCATATAAATAAGACAACCTCACCTCATTTGTAAAAACATGGAAAGGGATTCAAATATGAAACTTTTTCTTTTTCTCTTAGTTTATTGGAGCAATTCAGCTATGTGCACCTCTCTTGGTATGATTGTTTTTTCTTAAAGGATGAATGGAATGTCTTCTAGGGTTTGATTTTGCACATGACAAGTTGATGCTAAGACTAGTTGTAATACTAATAACTCATGCTCAAGGGTGACCTAAGGTGCACTTCCTTGCTCATTCTTGATTAATGTTGGTAAGTTTATCTCCTAATCCTCGTTTAACATTGCTCTTGAAGTGCTTTAGACTGTGAGGATACCATCCTACCAAGGAGCTCTTCAATATTTTATTGGGCCTTGGACTTCTCTATTTGCCCTAATTAGTGTTTCGCTACCTAATCCTTGAGGTTTCTAGTTTAGCCCTAGTTTCAAGTATTGAATCCCATCTTAAGAGGAAGGACGTTAGATTCGATCTCTCATAGCCCTAGGGTTTGAGACAATAATTTAATTTCTAAGTTGCCAGGAAACGTGGGTACGGGGACGGGTACTGGTACGGGGACGGGGACGGGGACGCCACTTTTTGAAACAGGGTACTTGGGTACGTCAGGGGTACTGTATATATATATATATATATATATATATTAAAATTTATAAAAATAAAACATGTCACATCACATCATACATGTATATTTGATATTTCTAAATTCAATGATTCATATGAACATTCACATTGAAAATTTGAAACATAAAATAATAAATTTGATAAATCATATGACATAGACTCATAGTAGATATCAAGTGGAAGACTGGAAGACTGAATGGCATTTCCAAACATGAAAAAGAAAGTTCAAAACAGTAAACATTGAACAATGAACAAGATAGCTGATTTGGCTTCCTCAAGCCATGTCATCAGCATCCTCGAGATCAATGTCATCAGCATCACTAAGGTCCTTTGTCAGGAAGCTCTCTAGATAGGCATCGTTGGAGTAGTGAGCATGGAGCACTAGCAGTGTCATCAGCATCACTAATTTCCCTATCCTAACAAATATCTCCATCTCTTTTTATCATATTTTTACATTTTTTATGCAAAAATACATCAAAATAGTATACTATTGGAAAAACCCTAAAAATCTAAATAAATTCAAAAATCCAAAAATATGTAATTTAATATTTCTGGTCTACCCTATAAATTCGCCCTAGGTTTTTATCCACAAACCCTAAAGGGTGTCCTCTTTTGAGCATGTGCATTGGGATACGTTAAATCATTGAAATTAGGTGATTGCTAGTTGTTTGGTATTTCTAGCTCACCCTCAAAGTGTGCACTAGTGCAGTTATCCTCTTTCCCTTGAGAGTGCACCTTTCTGAGGGATTTCCTAGGGAAGTGTGATATTTTCTAGGGAAGTGTGAAATTGCCTTGAAAGGTGTGACATTTATCGAGTTTTGTGATATAGTGAATAACTCCATCATTGTATGATTATTGTGTCTTGTTTAATATTGTTTGATTCTGATAAGGCACTGATCATAGCTATTAAGGTCTTGTGGAAGGTATTTGTGGTTTGTTGGTGGTTGCAGGTATCTCTAATTGATTAGGGTATCCACTTGGCTTTGGATTTACCCTAAGTGCTGAGAGGTTAGAATGTGATGACATTGGGTTCAACTCTCTCCTGGTCTTATTGACACTATCCTTGGTCCACACAATGTTAAGATTCAATATGCTAAGACAAAAATAGCAGCATTACATTCCATTTAACAATAATAGCATATACAGGATCACTGAAGAAACAACAAGCATAGCATAAACACAAGAGACACAGATTTATCCTGGGAAACCCTCATGGGGTAGAAAACCCAGTAAAGCTTCCTCAATATAGATGACCAGCAATATACAAAGATGCAAACCAAAGACATGAACTCCTCCTCCACCATAGCAGACCTCTCCTCCACAAGTGCGCTACTCTCAAGTGAGTGAGTGTATCAAATGAGGAACACACCTCCTCTATTTATACACTACTCTGACATATCTTTTACACAAGTACATGTAGGCTCGTATTTAACCATTAGGTTAAATACCCTATTATAACTGACTGGGCCGACCCCACTAGGGTGGTCTAACAACCCTTTGACCCACATAACACATACAGGGATGACCCCCACTAGGGAAGTCTAATAACCCAAGTTACCACATTCCGACGGAGGAATAAACATCTCCGGATATACAATAAGATCTTTATGGAGGAATGAAACATCTTCGGAATAATAAAGTATAAATATAATATTCTTTGAAGTTACAATATTTCAACACTCCCCCTTAACGAGAAGGATATTATAACAGTATTTGCATGAGCAAGGAGTCATCAACATCATACATGATACATCTATAAATCATTGGAAGCTTTCTCAACATCATCAGTAACTCAAGCAGTTACTGGAACATCTTCAATACTGGAACATCAACATCTTCAGTACTGAGTCTTTATCTTCTGTAGCACTCGAACAGCTACAACAACATCAACATCTGGATCCTCACGATCATCAGTATCGTCATCTCACGATCATCAGCATCGTCATCACACGATCATCAGCATCGTCATCACACAAGTATCCATACCGATACAAGTAACCACATCATCAATACAAGTATCCTACTGATACGAGTAACCACATCATCAATACGAGTATCCATACCGATACAAGTAACCACATCAACACACACAATCATATTACAGGATGATCAATCCTGCTCTCTTTAGGACATAGGTCCATGGATGATGTAATCCTGTCATGTACCTTTTGAACCGAGGTCCAAGGACGATCCAGTCCTACCATGTACCTTTTGAACCGAGGTCCAGGGACGATCCAGTCCTATCATGTACTTTTTGAACCGAAGTCCAGGGACGATCCAGTCCTATCATGTACCTTTTGAACTGAAGTCCAAGGACAATCCAATCCTAACATGTACCTTTTGAACCGAAGTCCAGGGACGATCCAGTCCTATCAATTCTCGGAGACCTCATGTTTACGGCTCAGTTCACAGGACCAAAGTCCAAGGATGATCCAATCCTTACCGTACATTTAGGACAGCGTCCAAGGATGACTTAATCCTCAACCGTACATTTAGGACCACGTCCAAGGATGACTTAATCCTCCACCGTACATTTAGGACCACGTCCAAGGATGACTTAATCCTCCACCGTACATTTAGGACCACGTCCAAGGATGACTTAATCCTCCACCGTACAATTAGGACCACGTCCAAGGATGACTTAATCCTCCACCGTACATTTAGGACCACGTCCAAGGATGACTTAATCCTTCACCGTACATTTAGGACCACGTCCAAGGATGACTTAATCCTCAACCGTACATTTAGGACCTACGTCCAAGGATGACTTAATCCTCAACCGTACATTTAGGACCTACGTCCAAGGATGACTTAATCCTTAACCGTCCACCAAGGACTTCATTCTCGAAGACATATGTCTACGGCTTTTCTTTAGGACTGAAGTCCAGGGATGATCCAATCCCCTCACATGTTCACCAAAAACTTCATTCTCGAAGACATACGTCTACGGCTCTTCTTTAGGACTGAAGTCCAGGGATGATCCAATCCCCTCACATGTTCACCAAGAACTTCATTCTCGAAGACATACGTCTACGGCTCTCTTGAGGATGATGCAATCCTATCATGTCCACCAAGGACTTCATTCTCGAAGACATACGTCTACAGCTCTTCTTTAGGACTGAAGTCCAGGGATGATCCAATCCCCTCACATGTTCACCAAGAACTTCATTCTCGAAGACATATGTCTACGGCTCTCTTGAGGATGATGCAATCCTATCATGTCCAACAAGGACTTCATTCTCGAAGACATACGTCTACGGCTCTCTTTAGAACATATGTTCAAGGATGATGCAATCCCCTTGTCACCTTTGACCCTATCTAAGGACCATCCACCAACCTCTCTGTCGGCATCACTAATATAGGTATCCTCATCATCGACCTCACTGTCGATGCAGGCAATCTCATCATGAGTTATCACATCACTCCCCCTTTCAAGGAGGGTCCTTCTGAACTATATTAAGTTTGTCTCGAAAAACTTTATTTGAGGTAGAGGTTTGGTTAGTACATCGGATCGGTAGAAGTTTGGTTAGTACATTGGTAACTTGTTACAAATTCAAACTTTTGGTTCCTTTCTGCACCATATCTTGGAACACTAGATTCTCTGCCATCTTGATACAACTCTGTTTGTCTCATAGGATCATAGTTGGGTCTATCTCTAAGTCAAACAATCCTGAAGCCATACTGTTTGATAACTTAGAAGAGCAAGAAGCCATATATTCTGCTTGTGCTAAGAGCCACACTATATTGCTTCCTTCTAAACCATGAGATCATGGCTGATCCCAGACAGTAACATCCTCTCGATGTGCTCTTCCTGTCTGATACAATTTCTGCCCAATCAACATCTGTGTAGCCATCTGAAGTCATGATCTCTAAGATAACATAGATCAAAATCTATCGTATCCTTTAGGTATTTCATCACATGCTTTGCAACTAACAGGTGAACACATCTGGTTTTCCACTAGATATTGACACAAGGTGTTCACAGCAAAGCATATATCTGACCTAGTATTTGTTAGACACATCAATGACTCAATATTTTGTCTGTACAGAGTTCTATCCACTAACTTTGATGAGTCATCTAATAACAACTTCAAGAGTGACCATTCCAACACATCAAGTCCTTTTAATATTTTTCAGCATGCTTTCCCTGGTTGAGAAAGATTCCTTCTGAGCCTTGCCATACTTCCAGACCTAGGAAGTAATACATTAATTTGAGATCTTTCATTTTCTTTTATGCAGCCATCTATCTGTGCCATCTCCCATTAGATGGGTCTACTGATATGAACCTCAACATCATTCGAACTCTGAGGTGAGTTCCTTCTTGTATCCATGTTATCTGTGCATAGAAGCCATATTCAATCTTGTAGCAAAGGTTGAGATCCACATCACCCATGATGATCATTAAGCTCATCAATTGATTATCGATCCTGGGTACCCATACAGAACCTGATTCACACTTCTTCTTTAATTCATCATTAAGAGAATGGTCTTATCTATCCACTTGGAGCAAACATCTTGTTATGATTCTCTTCCTCTTTCTAAGAGAATCTTCTAGCCATGAGCCTTCTATATTTTGTTTTATTTGTAAATCTTCTTGTTGAACATCCATCACTTGTTCGGTGTTCATTATTCTTCATGATCTTTCCTACAAGACAAAATTAAGTACATGATTAGTAATACTTCATAATCATGAAATCATGTTGACATGATAACCTATTATGCATACAGATATCATTTACATAGTTATGCAACTATCTTGACCAATACTTTGGCACAACACTTTCCCATATCCTGTATGCATACAGTGGCTATCTAGATGCCTTCCATCTCTACCAGAACATACTATCGAGAGTGTGCACAGCTCTCAGCATGTCAGCAAAGAGGTTTCATTCTAGACAAGCAACAATGAAATGTTTGTCCAACTTACCAATCATATGCATATTAGTAGTATACTGTTCAATGCTCTATGAATGTTTACACTCAGCATCATATATTCTTATGCATACAACCTATTACAGGCAATATCATTTACTATTTCAAATAACAATTCAAATACTTATCTTTTATGTTTGTGTGGTTGCCTCCCGCTTGATCTTCTGTATGTCTTTTGAACGTCTATTCATTCTGTACCATTGTGCATGCTCAATTGTGCACTAGTGTCATCCTCATGATCTCATACACAAACATACATTCATTAGTATATTCTCAAAACATTCTAATTCTAAATAATCTTGAATATGTATAGTCATGATCATTAGTATTTAGGGTTTCAAGGAAGTCTTCTTTTACTCATGCATATTCTTGTTTGATCATAGTACTCTTTTGGTTAGTTAATCAAGATAAGAGATATAATGTGCATAAACCCTTGATTAACTTTATTAATAAGCATAACCAATCATACCAAGTATACTTATATAGGGGACCCTAACACAAGGTAAGATTCTAACTTGACATAGGAAAACATACCTGGATTAGTATACCTGCTTAGTTATGTACAACATACCTAAACAATCTCTTCAATGATTTAGAGATCCTGAGCTAGAACCTGCATGTCTCATAGGTTAAGCATAATATATCAAAGTCATACATACCTCGTAAGTAGAACAAAGATCATGGATGAGTCTTTGTCTTCATGTGGAACTTGATTTGTCTTTCGTGATGTACCTGAATCTTGTTAGCAGACAACATCAACCTCACACAACACCATAATGCATTAGTACAATCATATAGCCCTAATCAATGAATGTCTTCGATCATTCACATGCATTCATACTGTTACTAGGGTGATAAGATAATTCTAACATTAATCAAGATTGTACTAACAAATAATATGAAGACAAACACATTATGAATTTAATCAGGAATCAGATTTCAAGACATACCTGAACCTCCTTGAGTCATACCTGTCGAGACTTCTTGTAGTCTTCTTATGTAAGGCCTTAGCCTCAACTCCCCCTGAAACTTGATCTGGAGCTTGATTAGGGTTTGCTAGAGAAACCCTAAAAATTCAATCTTTGACTTTCACACTTCTGAATGGATGGAAGAATGTGTCTTGCTAAGCTGATCAAACTAGCATACTTCAATTTTGAAATCTCCAAAATTTGACCCCTCAAAATTGCCTTCGAAACTTCTGGATCTTCTGGACAGGAACCCGAACTAGGGTTTGATGAAGCCCACCTTTCTGTCCAATCAAAAGGTTCGATCCAAGGTTCTAAACTCTTATTTTTCTGAGGAGCTTCCAGCCGTGGTTACAGGCTTCAAAAATTCCAACTTTTGCTGAAGCCCTAATTTTCCATCTTTCTGATCAAAATCCCGAGCTAGGGTTTAATCAAGCCTGGTCTTCTACCCAACCAAAAAATTCGATCTTGGTCTCTAAATTTCGATTTTCCTGAGTAGCATTCAGCCGTGGATTCCGATTCCAAAAATTCTAACTTTCTCCGAAACCCTATTTTCCGGAAGCCATGAATAAAGGTGCTCCAAAAATAATTCTGTTTTGACAGAAATATGTACCTGATTGTTTCTGCTATAACTCCGAAATTTTCGCTCCACAGGGTCAGAAAACTTTTTCTGCAGTAGCCTGACCTGTCATCTTTCCATCCTGACAGGTCTGACCTCAATTGGATTTTCTGAGAGAGAGTTATGCCAAATGTCGCAACGTGACCTGTTTTGGGATAATACAGGAGAGCGAACTTGTACGGCGTGCCACGTGTCACTGTTTGAACTTCGGCCTCTGAAAACTTTTCCTGAGATATCTTGCCCTGTTATCTTTCCATCCTGACAGGTCTGACCTCAATTGGACTCTCTGAGAGAGAGTTATGCCAAGTGTCGCAACGTGACCTGTTTATGGGATAAAACAGGAGAGCGAACTTGTACGGCGTGCCACGTGTCACTGGTTCAGCTTCAGCCTCTAAAAAAGTTTCTTGAGATAGTACAATCTGTGTACTACCTGTCACTTTTTACGAAATTTCATTTGGAGCTTCCTAGCCCAAGTTATGACCTCTTTGCCTAGGTCACCTGATTTTGACTGAGATCTGGAAGAGGCAGAAACCCTAACTTGTACTGATCATAACTTACAAAGTACAACGAATCTGAGGGTTCCCTTTGGACACAAGATACCTGGAGATGTTATCTACGACCTGTAAAGGTTTCAGATCCTGAACCTTCGCCAAAATGGATTTATAGCGAAAGTTCCACGATGACTGGTTTTTGCTATATAAAACCCTAACCTTCAAATTGTCGTAAGTAAAGCAAGTGTCGTAAGTGCCATACCTTGCCTTCCTTCAGTTTAACTCTGATACCATGTTAAGATTCAATATGCTAAGACAAAAATAGCAGCATTACATTCCATTTAACAATAATAGCATATACAGGATCACTGAAGAAACAACAAGCATAGCATAAACACAAGAGACACAGATTTATCCTGGGAAACCCTCATGGGGTAGAAAACCCAGTAAAGCTTCCTCAATATAGATGACCAGCAATATACAAAGATGCAAACCAAAGACATGAACTCCTCCTCCACCATAGCAGACCTCTCCTCCACAAGTGCGCTACTCTCAAGTGAGTGAGTGTACCAAATGAGGAACACACCTCCTCTATTTATACACTACTCTGACATATCTTTTACACAAGTACATGTAAGCTCGTATTTAACCATTAGGTTAAATACCCTATTATAACTGACTGGGCCGACCCCACTAGGGTGGTATAACAACCCTTTGACCCACATAACACATACAGGGCCGACCCCCACTAGGGAAGTCTAATAACCCAAGTTACCACATTCCGACGGAGGAATAAACATCTCCGGATATACAATAAGATCTTTATGGAGGAATGAAACATCTCCGGAATAATAAAGTACAAATATAATATTCTTTGAAGTTACAATATTTCAACACACAACCTAGTAGTGTTGGGGTTGCTAGTTTGAGTAGAAACATAGTCAGCCAAGGAAAATATTGGCCCCTTAGCATCGTTTTTTCCTTACAAGCATCGCCAATGAAACTATGGGAAATGGTAAATTCATGGAATGGAACAAAATATTGAAAAAAATGTCAACAACTTGGTGGTGATATTCATCCCACCAATACTCAAATTTCCCCAACACCATGTTCACCCCTCATGGGATGGTATCATGTGCAAGCGGTTTGTTTCTTATGGTTCAAACCATTTGTAGGCCTTGGTGACTTTGGAAAAATAGATAACCCCCACTTGTGGTTTCTTGGCTATAGGTTAATGGAATCTATATTGCACTGCCATAATTGGGGTGTGTTACCAGAAAAACTAGCAGGGCTAGTTCCCAGTAATCAAAAATAAGAACTGTGACCCAATGTCACCTTGATCGTGATTCTAACTTGTTAGGAGTGTCGGAATCTCCAAGGGGAAGGATCCTCTTGATATCCTGTAGGACACTAATGCAACAAAAAGACTATATTCTCTATGCAATTGTTAGTTTTGACCAGTGCCTTATGGAGTCAACCTATTCAAAGTGTGTGTAGATGTAATGCATTAACACAATGATGGGCATGATTAACAACATAGACAATCATTAGTATTTTAGCCTATGAAAGAACATTCATTACAACCATAGATCATCCAACGTTTATGATGCAAGGACTAGTATAAGTAGTAAATATAGCAACAAGTGTAACAAGTCTTCAAAGATAATCAACTAGGGATAAATAATTTTAAGTAACATATGGAACTCGCATAATCCCAACTACTTTTATGGCAATGCAATATCATTCACATCAGACTTGTATGAAAGAATACAAGTGGTAAGAATGTTATCATCAATCAGCCGCACTTTCCCTCTCACATATATCAAAGTTATAGCAACAGAGATATTTAACTCACAAAGGTATCTAGAACAAGGCCAAGTATCAATTCATGTACTAGAAGATGAATATTAGTATATTAGTGTAACCATGATAGCAGAAATAATCACCACATATATTCCACATTTAACACCTTCATTATAACAAATTCATTTAATTCTAAATGGGAGAGGAATCAGGGTTGTTTTAATAATGTTTCAAGTAATGTATCAAATAAATGCAACAAGCAGAAATAGAATTACTATGTATGTACTACCAACTTTCAGATCTATGTAGAGTAGAAATTCAGAGGTTTATAGCAGTATCAACCATCAAGCTAGAAAACTTACTTACAATGGAAACATCCAATGCCAATACTCAGAATTCAATAGCATTTCTCATTGATCATTGAAGACAAATTTTTAACTTATTGTATGTAATAGAAATTGCAGACCTCTCTGTATGTAACTTTTTAACCTTCAAAAACAGATCAGACCTTCAAATATCCCCACATTTGCATCGACATAATAATACTCCCTATTGTCTTAACATACAGGCATTGGAGGAGGCTTGCGGATGAGCTAAAGTGGGAGGTCTGCAGATTATTGCAGACCTTGAAGCAGCCTGTGGAGGTAGCCTTTACTTAGGGTTGTGGAAGCACGGGACAGAAAGGGAAGGATGAGAGGAGGAAGGATGGGAATGGAAAGAGGACGAGCAGCCAAAGAAAAGGGGCAGCGGATGTGAGGAAGAGGTCTGAAATGGAAAGGGAAACAGGATGAAGGAGAAGGCAGCAGAGGTATCGAAGGAGAAAAGGGGGGAAGCGAAAGGCTAGAATGGAGGAGTGAATGGGTGAGAAGGTGAAAAAAAGGGAGGCGAAGAGAAAGGATGGGAGGACGAAGGTGGAAGAGGGAGATGAAGAGGGCTGCTAGCCCTTCTCAGGTCTGCAATTAGGGTAAGGAGTAGTAAAAGGAACTCTTTTTAGGGTTTTAGTTAATTAAAAAAACAAATTTTAGCAAATCATAAAAATGCTTATAACACATAAGAACAAGACTAACTTAGCCAAAAATCTAATCTAACATAATATGTACAACTTAAACAAACTCAAAAAATTAAGATTTAGAAGAAGAGAAACCTAGTTTTCTTTTAGAGAAAATTACCCTAACCCTACGGAATCAAGGAGGATGGCCCTCCTCTTGAGATGGCACTTGCCAAGTTTGAAAAACTAGGGTTTTCTCCAACAACTTCACTAGTTGGTTGAAGAATCCCTATTTACGACAAACCTTGGAGACCTAAAGCTCAAGCTTCACAATGTTAGGGTAACTAAAGGCTGAAAAATGACTTAGCTAGGACAAAATGCAGCATTAATGGCTACCATTCAACCTTATACAAGCACACATACAACATTTAACAAAGAAATATCAAGAGAAAAGACTTAGATACCTCCTTGTGCGTGTGTTAATCAAACAACTCCTAGCATCACCTTAGCAAAGAGAAAGAGCAAAGATACTTCAAATATTTGTCCCCAAACTAGCAAGTACATCCATCCTCAAGAGGTGCGCATCACATCCATGAGCCCAAGTAGGGTAAAAATCAGAAATAAAAGTTTTGTCCCATAAGTTGTTATTTAAAATGAAGTGAGGAGAAGTGTATTTATACTTTTCTCACACTCACTTTACAAACAAACAAAAAAAATCCAGGCCGACATGCCTTTTTAAAATGTCAATTTGAAAATATAAATGTCAACTTAAAATTAAAACAATAATAATATAAAATAATCAAAACTGTGGGTAATTTGGGGTATTTTCCCCAGTCTTTACCCACATATGACTAAAATGACTAAAAACGAGCAAATCAGCCTGTTCTGAAGGCCAGACTATGGAGGGGGGGGTCGTCATGCCCCATCTAATCCCAATAGTAGTGAAAATCCCTCAACGCCCCCCAAACAAGCATAACAGTCTGGCCTCAAGGATGACGTCGTCATCAAAGGAGGACCCTAGAAAGAGGGCGTTGATGAACTGGAGGGCCAGGAGGGTGTGTAAAGTGATCTGGAGGATAGATAGGTGCCTCAGTGCTGAAACATTTGCTACTGGAATGATGAATCAAGGTTGGGATCATGTGACCCAGTGATCCACCCTTGGAAACCCCAGACACCAACCTCAGGGCTTCAAGCCCTTTCATGAGGCAGTCAGCAATGCGACTAAGCCATAGTACTTCCAAAGGAGAAACCAGAGGGTCAGGCCATAACCCCTACTCAGAAAATGCTAGCTAAACACCCCTTCTGGCTAGAAAAAATGACCCCCTCTCCCTGGGGCACCTCTGCAGGTGCGCTGGTACCGGTACCACATAACAGGGTGGAATGGGAATTATAAAAACTCATATGTAAACCTAGTCATGTGCCCTAAATGGGTTATCAAAGTCTTGGAAATAAGGGAGGGTTGGAATATGCTCCTTTGTAACTATGTCAATCACAAAGATCCTTTGGGTAAGGAGTCATAGTAGGGCATGAACTATAAACCCTTGTTGTCACCCTGATTGTGATTAAAGCTAAAGGGACCTTTGTTGCACAAAGTATCTAGAAGGCCTGGGAGGTTATTAAGCCTTTTCTAGATTGGAAAGGAGTGAGATTCACATTTGGCATGTCTATCAACAATCACTCAATAAGGCCATCACTTATCCTCTTAAATGAAGGCAATACTGTGTCCAAGTTACCTTGGTTCTTGACCTTGGGATTCTTTAAAAGAATAATTAACATTCTTCAATACCTATTCACTTCTCAATTTAGAGGCTATATACCTCGGGCAAAGACAAAGGAGTACCTTGGACTCACCAACCTTGATAGGTTGGTTTTGGAGTGATTAAAAGGCTTATTTAGGAATCCTTCCTATTGAAGTTGAGACTTCAATTACCCATTAATTGGTGGAAGAACCTAGAATTGGAATACGGCCAAGGCCTTAAAGAAATATAGGTTGATCAATGCTAATAGGTGGTTATGTCACAGACTTTTGTTGGATGTTGATTTGAATTAACTTTGGAGACTCAGGACTAAGTAGTGTACTTGGCTCTTCATAGTTCACAACGTCAAGAAACCTTTAGTGGAGCCCCAAAAAAAAGCCTTCTTTGATTGGCCCCTTATCATGGACTCCCTCAACCTTGTGCCTAGTTACAAGCAATGAAAAGTCCTCAAGCGACTTTTATGGTTATATTGATTTGCGAAGTCAGAGTCTCAAACTAGAAGTAGGTTTCTAACTTTTTTCATCAAGTGCTTGCTCCCCTCTAATGGAAATTTTCCCTACTAAGGAACAAACTGCCCTCGGTCATAGAGTTTCATGTTGCCTTGTAACTGATTAGAATTAAGTTTTATTTATAATCAACAAAAAAATAGTGCAACAATGTTTCATTCGGCCCAAGCAAACGGAAATTCTTATTGTGCAGAGAATACACTTGTATGTGCTAATATTTCATTTCAAATCACCATACATGTCCAAAAGGTGGAGCTATATATGGTGCATCTATGACAACTCCTAGAGTATTGGAAAGGGGCAACATGCACCACAAGTAGGGATCCTTCCACTAACTTGGTTGCACCTTCTATTTGTTTTTGATAAACTCAAAAGGAAGGCCAAGATACAAAGTTCGTAGAGTCGCGTGGGAGAAGAAAGAGCATTGCCACAACTCGACGTAGCCTTCCAACATGGCTATTGAATGATAACTTTCTAACCCTTGTACTACCAAACTTGCTATGTCTTAATGGCATCTTTTTTGAGACTAAATATTTTCATTATTTGGCAAGTGGCTCTATGAGGATATTCAATTAAAATGATTATGGCCAAGAGGAAATATCTTTATGCTAGATGATCGAAGTCGATTTTGGTAGCTTTAATGGCTTTTGAAGCCTACTATTTTTATCATGTGTTTGTCACCCACATGGCCCACTGTTTTTTGTAAACTTGCCCTATTTGGTTATATTTTGCAGATATTCAATCAAAGGAATCATTTTTTCACAAAATTGAAATTTCATACAAACTAAAAATTTATTAACTAAAGAAAAATTGAATATTAGTGATCTTTATTGGTCCAATGATACAAGGTCATTAGAGAGCTTTCCAATACCAACAGACTAGACTAAAAGACAGTTAATAACAATGAGGTGTTATCCTCCAAGAGCTTCAAAGATCCCTCAACAAGCTACTTTCAACTTCAACATTCATGTATACTGTGGGACAACATCTTAACCTCTTGTACCTTGTAAGGCATCAGATGGTGGAGGCACCACCTTTACACATACAAATCACTAAGTTGATAATGGGGAGATGGAGGGAAGGTCGGGGGTGATTTTGTCTCAAAGAAGCACTCTATCCAACTGAAATTCCATGTACCAATACATCTTGCTCGAATTCAAGAAGGGTTGGTTAAAGCCTATGTATAATTAGCAAAACTATTCTAGGAAACAACCTTTAGCAATGCATGAAGATTCACCTTTTGAGATTTTCAAATTCACAAATGGGAGGAATTCTTTGAGCCAAACAACCAATGGGTTCATCACCATTAATTCAAGTTCTACCAAATCAAGGCAAAATGATCTCCTTGACCTTTGTCCATTCTACCGAGGACACTGCAAAAGCCAAGGTGAAACTATAGAGAATCAATATAAGGCTTCTCTTGGGCACGCCTTTTGAAATCTCAAGGGTATAATACACATTAATGAGTGATCAAACTTCTCACAAGCATGCAAGATTTCCCAAAAATATATGATTGGACACCTAATCAGGGGGCTCAAGCAAAGCTGTTTTGTGTTAAGGTCTTAATGAGGTTGCATGCATCAAATAATCTACTAATGAATAAATTACTTGTCTTTGGTTATGGACCAGTACAGAGCATGGAAGCAACACATCCATCTCTTCCCAATACAATGGCTGTAACAGAAAATCAGATTTCCTAAACCTGCACTAAAAGAATGCCTAGAATAGGGAAGAACCATTGACATTTGCAGTTCAAAGGAATGTTGAACCCTTCATCTGTGTGAAGAAAGACTGCTATAACTACGAATGCCTATACCAAAAATTCTACTGCTGGAACAGAATCATTGTCTCAACAATACACAGAAATTAAAACAACAGAGAAGCAGTACCATCAGTGAAGGAAGTACAAACAACGTCGCAAGCTCTTTGGTTGATAACTTGATAATGACAGTTTTCTGGAAGAATGGTTGTGTTAGATGCATTACTATGGGGTAATAGTAAAGACCGTTGATTTTTCTGTAGAGCAAAAGTAATGCTATCAATTTCTAGAAAGTTTATAAAATAACTTGAAATGGCTTTTGTTTTGTTTTTCTGATCTTCTTTTCTCTTGACAACATATCATTAAAGTATCTGAACTATAAAACATATGCAATGTTTAAGTTATCAGAAAATGTATAAATTTATTGAAATTTGTTGCCAACAAAGCCTAAAAGGGAGGGAATTTATATTTTGCTTGAAATGGTTCTAGCCAAATGAACTTTATAGTAACAAGTTTTTCCACAAGCAGGTTCTGAGATTAAAATAATAAAATTTGTATATGACATTATTAAATTTTCTATAATAGATACTAGGGATTATTTTACCCCAGAGTAAAGGTTGAAAAACATTTTTTTTAGGATAGTTTAGATTCAGTTTAGTCTAAATGGCATAGATTTGGCGCAGGCAATCGTTTCTACATGTATGCAAGAAAAATTCCTAAATGGTTGACAAAATGAGAAATAGGGACAATGTTAAAAGGAAACAATGGTTTATGAAGATAGAGAACACAATCTAATTTTATGCTTGTGGATATAGGCCATAACCATTTAATCTTCAAAAAAAATCCAAAATTAAACCTTTTTTTTTGTCTGTAAGTGTAATATGGTCTCAGAGAACAAAATATACCGCACGCATATATTCTCATTGAAGGGTTTTGTGAGGTGATAACTAAAAGAATGTTAGTAATTGAAAACCAAAAGTAAGTAAAAGCCAGTGTTTTATTACAAGAAACGTATTGCACTTAACAATCTTTAGAAAGAATAGAATGATAGACACAATAAAATCTCTCTGCATTTTCTTTACTTAACACTTCTGACAGTATGTTAATTGTTTATCAACTACTTTAGGGCATGCCCCCGTGAATTGAAAAAGGAAATAGCTAGTTTGGTTTTTACCGGAATACTGCACCAAGGTGTGCAGACTTGCCAGAGCTATAAGTGTTTTGATATAAAATATGGAAAACAGTTACTGCATCTGCAATTGAATTGTATCTTGACTATGGAGTCAACAGGCGGGTAGGCAGAAATAATTAGTACAGCTGTTTTAAAAGTTCACCCAGATATGCAATTGAATTCTTGATGTACGTAGTTGGAACTTTTAATAGCTACGGATGCTTTATGCAATGCTGATGGAAGTGGGGTCGTCTTTTTCCTTGGATAATTAGACAAAGGAAAGTTGTTCACCAGACTCCCAGAGTACCAAATCTAAAGGTAAAAATTTGATTGATGAAAGAAATTGCCTATGAACATGATATTGAATGGAATTTTTAGGAAGCCAAGACTGAGCTGCTAAATCTAGCTGAAGACATGCTGATTAATGCATTTATTTATTATTTAGTTCATCTATATTTTCCAAGAGTGGTGCCTTGGCTCAGGAATGTACTTAAATAATTTTTCCATTTCCTATAATTTTCTTTAGTATGATTGTGTTGTTATAACATTCTCAAGAGTCATTGACTCATTTTGGAGCAAGCTAGAGAACTTTCAAACCAGAAGATGGTACTACACAGGGTTCAGTACCAGGAAATGAGAGACAATATTTTTGGTGCCATCACAGTCACAAGCACTTGCTATTGTCACACAGCAGACTTCAGGTACCTATGAGCCTTCTCCTCCAACTCCTTCACTTGATGTTAGGAACGTGACTGAATAGCAATTTCAACCTTGTTCCACGCTAGGTCATGAAATTTCATCTGATGTTGTAAAATATGATTGACCACCTCTTCACAATAATCTACACATGAAAGGTTTGAGTCCACGTCCAGCAAGAGATTCTGATCCTGACATTTGGGAAGATTATTTATATGCCAGACAACAAGATGGAAGGTAAGATGAATTACCATGATATGGCCACAAAAACTACTGCTGGGGTATTCATGGGTTTAAATCAAGAAAATGTGAAATACAGGGATGTGACCAATGCAGCTCAAGTACCCTTGAGTCAACTGCAACAATAGCTGTATGAGCTGATGTTGATCTTGCAAAAAGTGAATATGGGAATACACATTAAATTAGAACAAAATATAACTCAAAAGAACTGATGCCTAAAGATGAAGACACGTTTAAGGGATCAAAATGAAGGGAAATATTGGACACATGTTAATAGATTGGAAAGTGACAGTAACAACACCAGATCTAGAATGAATGATCAGCCATTTGACATTAAAATTTCAAGAACAGAAATGGAGGAAATGTCATCTCCAACACTAGGTTGGTCTTTGAAAAAGTCCATCCTATTCATAAAGAAAGCTTGGATTTTGAAATCGATCACAGGATCATAGGATGAAATTCCGATTCTGAAGAAATGTCACGATATTATTATCTACAAGAACATATCCAGTCCAAAATAAACACCTAATAGTTCCCTTCATCTCATCACTAACAGCAAGCAATTGACTCGACTGACTATTTGGACAAATAAGGGCACACTTTTCTTCTCTTTTGGGTTGTTTTGTGCGAAAATCGTTAACCTTCCTTGCATGGATGATGGGCAATGAGAAAGGGGCAAGGAAATGTAATTTTTTTAGTTACTTTCCTCGTAATAAAACATGACATGTTATATTCACACATGAGGAAGATAGATACTATTGCAATTAAATCTAATCAATCTAAGAATTCAGATTCATTTATTGCATACCGTTTTTTTAGTTACTTTCCTCATAAGAAAACATGACATGTTATATTCACACATGAGGAAGATAGATACTATTGCAATTAAATCTAATCAATCTAAGAATTCAGATTCATTTATTGCATACCGTTAGTCTAGTGGAATTCTCTATCAAGGCAGGATTCTCTTCATCAGCTCTCACGCTTGTACTCTCCTTCTTCTGGCCCTTGCAGTAGTTTTGGCCCTTGGGTTAAACCTCTATTTACAAAGGACTACATGAAAACAAAATTTCTATTTAGAATTGTCTGTAGAATAATAATGTATTCATTTCAAAGTTCAAAATCAACCAAAGAAAATAAAGTCGAATCTGTGAACGAGAACATATGGGATGTAACCGTTGTTTACCTATATTCTAGAGAGTTGCAAGGTTCGGTTCGTTTACATATTTCTGAGGTTGAGTTAATCCATCTTTAACACCAACGCCAAGACTACCCACAGAAACCTAAAGAACAAAAAATGTCCAAGTGCCAAACATCAACCACCCTTCACATATCGTAAGCATAATATTTGTATGGGTGATTCTTACGATGACAATGTACCAAAAACCTATGGAAACCCAACATTTAACTAAACATAGTCAGAATGACCAGTTTAATAAACTTATTTAAGCGCCACAAATTTTGAGAAATCACTGTAGATCTGAGAGCATAGGTCATGTTGTGGAAACGCCATGCGGCGGTTGCAAAGGGTCAAGTATTCTTCTTCTTCTAAGCTTAAACCCTTTAGATCTCCTCCTCTGTTTCACACAGAGTGATAACAAACCACACAAACTAATTCAGAACAACCCAACGAGTTATAGCATATAACAAAGAGATAAGGTACAAGCGAACAAACAGACAGACATAGATTAATATAGAGTTACATAAACAAATCAATATGAGGAGGGCTCCTCCACACCGCAGACAGAGATATCAAAGAGCAACTAAACGAAATGATTAAGGAGTTTTTCGATGTGCCCACACCCTTGAATTCCATTTATCGATTTCCTTCATCCTGTGATCCTGTGACTAGGCTTCAATCCTTCATCATCCTGTGATCCTGTCACTAGAAAGTTGTGATTTTGGAAAATTCGCCGCAGAGGCTTCAATCCTTCTTGTTCTTTAATTCCTGGTAGCAGGAAATTTCAGGTTTGATCTTCTCTTTCTCCATTCTTGAGAAGTGAAACGGTCATAATTTCAACTCTTAGTTCAAGAAGGGAAAAGCAGTGAGTTCGGGACGGAAAGGCAAACGAAAAAGCCACGAAAAAACCGTGAATTCAGGGACGAAAAAGCAGTGACTTCAGGGACGGAAAAGCAAACGAAAAAGTAGTGAGTTCAGGGACGGAAAAGCGATGTTTGTTAGTTCGGGAATCAGGGAGAGAAAAGGGTGATTTCAGGAATGGAAAGAGCGCTTGTTCTATCCGCTGAAAGAAAAGCAGTGGGTTGAAAGAAAAGCAATTTGTCTCATCTGCGACTGCAACCCAGCCCGCCGCCTATTCCTATCCGTTGAAGGAAGCGGAAGTGGGGAGAAGTGCCTCTGCTTGAGGCAATCGCTTATATATATCTCAATTTTGTGGGAGAAGTTCCTCTGCTTGAGGGAATCGCCTATTTATATCTCAATTTTGTGGGAGAAGTTCCTCTGTTCGAGGGAATCGCGTATATATATCTGAATTTTACATACTTTCAGAACATTTTCCTCCTTGTAGTCCCAATCCTATACATGAGTCTTGAGTCTGTCTGTGCATGAGTCCTGGATTGATTCTGGAGGAGGGTGGAGTGCACTGCAAAAAAATCTACTGGGTTGTTCTGCTCTGGTCTGCTCTAAAAGGATTTTTGTTGGATGCGGTTGAACTGCCTTCTGCATAATGGATATCCATGGTTGCTCTCTATAACAGGGTATGTATCTGCTCTGACTTTGCCTTACCTTTTAGCTATTGATACTGTCTCACCAATTATCTGGTTCAGGGAAACTAACTGTATCTGGTTCAGGGCCTTTCAACAATACTGTCTCATCAATTATCTGCACCCATCCTCAAAAATCCTCATTAGGTGATATTACGTAGTTACTTATTTTAGGTTATATTACATAGTTACTTATACGGCCTTTCAGCGATACTGTCTCATCAATTATCTGGTTCACGGCCTATCAACTTTGCCTTGCCTTTCAGCCATAATGTCTCATCAATTATCGAATTCAGTTCAGGGCAACTACCTGTATCTGGTTCAAGGCCTTTGAGCTATACCGTCTCATCAATTATCTGCAACCATCCTCAAAATCCCTCATTCCGTGAGAATGATATTGCATAGTTACTGTTGTGATATTCAGCTATTATGCCGCCTCTGCGAAAACCCTGTGATGCCACATGTGACCACCACGTAGTGATGCTACCTCAACCTTCACATCTCTACTACTTAAGCCTAAATCTCTACTCCTCAATGCATGGTTTATGCCTTCGTCTATATCTTTTAGAGTAACAAAAGTAATACTAAATTGTACAGTACATATTGATATCAGTTAATGAATGGTTTACTATTCAATATAATTGCAAGAAGACAACAAATACAGAAGTTGAAACCTGAGCAGCCATTATGTATTTTTAAATGTATATATATATATGTGCTTTTCGTAATTTGGACTTGACATGCCATGTACTCACCGTACTTATATATATATAATTAATACATATGTTTTTTACATTTTACATTAACATAGTTTTAATTTTTTTTTTATTACTTTTATATTTATATGTATTTTCAATTGTCTTTCCACAATAATTTGAGCTAAATAGTAATGTTGTTTGCAAATGTCACGCATCCACTCTTTAATTTGTATCTAAACCTTTTTCATTCCAATTTTCTTATCACATGCATTAGTAATATATCCATATGTTTTATTATTAATTTTTAAAAACATAAATATGCATATGTTTTATTATTAATGTATATGTTTATTAATATTTATTATTTTGATGTTTTTATTATTATGTTAATTTATTTTTCAAAATTTGTATTCATTATAATATTAATATTTAATTAGTATATCATAATTAGCATTAATTAGTAAATTTATAAATATAACAAAAGATTTATTTAAAAGGCTTAGTGGTGTTTAAACTTGCATCTATGTTTAGAAGAATATGAATCAATTTATTAAAGTGTTTCTTTTTTTTTTTTTTGGAGGGAAGAGGGATGAAGGACGAGGGGAAGGAAAAAGGGAAGGAGGGGGGGGAGGCAGGCAGAAGAGGGAGGAGGGGAGAGGAAGGTAGGTGGAGGAGGGAGAGATGAAGAGGGAGGCTGAGGGGAGAGGGAGGAGGGGCAGGAAGTGAGTGGACGGAGTGGAAGAGAGGGGAAGGCTGGAGGGGGAGGGGGACGGAGAGGGAGAGGGAGGAGGAAAAGGAGGAGGGGTGGGAGGAGGCAGAGGGAGGGGTAAGGGGGAGCAGGAGGAGGGGGAGAGGTGAGGCGGGGAAGGAGGAGTGGGAGGAGGAGGAGGAGGAGGCAGAGGAGGGGAAGGAGTGGGTGGGGGAGGTGGAGAAGGAGGAGGAGGAGGGAGGCAGAGGAGGGAGTAGGGGGGGGAGGTTGAAGGAGCAGTGAGGGGTAGGAAAAGAAGGGGGGGGGGGGGGGGGGGGGAAGGGAGGCAGAGAGCGGAGGGAGGGAGGAGGGGGGGGGGGAGGGGGAGGAGGGAGGAGGGAGGAGGGAGGAGGAGGAGGAAGAGAGGAGGGGGGGGGAGGAGGAGGAGGAGGAGGGAGAAGGAGGAGGAAGAGGAGAGCGGAGGAAGGGAGGAGGAGGAGGAGGAGGAGGAAGAGGAGAGCGGAGGAAGGGAGGAGGGGGGGGGGAGGGGAAGGGAGGCAGAGAGTGGAGGGAGGGAGGAGGGGGGGGGGGAGGAGGAGGAGGGAGGAGGGAGAAGGAGGAGGAAGAGGAGAGCGGAGGAAGGGAGGAGGGGGGGGGAGGGGAAGGGAGGCAGAGGGATTAGGGGAGGGGGAGGTGGAGGAGGAGGATGCAGCAAAGGGGGAGGAGGAGGAGGAGGGATTTGGGGAGGTGGAAGTGGAGGGAGTCGGGGAGGGGAGGGGGGAGGGGAGGGGAAGGGAGTGGGATGGGAGAGGCAAGTGGAGGAGGGGGGATGGGAGGAGGAAGAGGGGAAGCAGAGGAGGAGGGATGGGGAGGTGGGGGAGGAGGGGTGGGAGGAGGATGGAGGAGGAGAGAGAGAGAAGAGGAGGAGGGGAAGAGAGTGGGAGGGGAGAAGAAGGCTGGGAAGGAGGGAGGGGAGGAGGAGGAGGAGGAGGCAGAGGTGGGGGGGTGCAGAAGGGGAAGCAGACGGGTTGAGATGGTGACAGAGGAAGATGGGGGGATGGGAAGGGAGGCACATGCAGAGGAGGAGGTGGAGGAGGGGGAGGACGAGGAGTAGAGCTGGGAGGAGGAGGAGAAGGATGAGGAGGAGGATGAGGAGGGACAACGAGGGATGAGGGGGAGGTGAATGGGAAGGAGGGAGAGGGAGTGGAGGAGAGGGGGAGACATGCAAAGGAGGGATGGAAGGAGGAGGTGGGGACAGAGGAGGGGGAGGGGAGGGAGAGAGGAGGAGGAGGAGGAGGATGGGGGAGGGAGCAGGAGAGGGACGGGGAGGATGGGGAGGAGGAGGGGTGGGATTAGGAGGTGGATGAGGAGGGAGGAGGAGGAGAGAAGAGGAGAGAAGAGGAGGAGGAGGGAGGGGAGGGGTAGAATGGGAGGTGGAGGAGAGGAAGGGAGCAGGAGGGGAGAGGGAGGAGAAGCATAAGGAGTAGGAGGATGAGGATGAGGAGGAGGGGGAGGAGGGGGAGGAGGTGGGAGCAAGAGGGGGAGGAGGTGGAGAACGATAGAAGTAGGAGGAGGAGGAGGAGGCAGAGGGAGTAGGAGGAGAGGGAGGGGGAAGAGGGAGTGGGAGGAGGAGTAGAAGTAGAAGGAGGAGGAAGAGAGAGGATGAGGAGAAGAAGTAGAAGGAGGACGAGGAAAAGGAATAGAGTGAATGAGGGTAAAAGGGAGAGGAAGCGAGAGGTAGTGGCGGAGGAGAATGGGGAGTAAGGGCAGAGGGAGGGGGACGGTTGGGAGGAGGAGATGGAGATGGAGGGGTGGTAGGAGGAGGAGGAGGAGGTGGAGGAGGTGGTGGAAGGGGAGGGAGGAGGGGGAGGCAAAGGAGGAGAGGGAGGAGGCAGCGATGGAGGAGGGGGGGGAGGAAGTGGGACTGGGTAGAGGGAAAGGGGAGGGGGAGGGGAAGGTGGTAGAGGAGGAGGGGGGGGGTTAGTGGGAGGAGGGGGAGAGGGAGGCACAAGGGTAGGGGGAGAGAGAGCTGGAGATGGAGGAAGAAAGGGGAGGGGGTAGAGGAGCAGGAGGAGGAGGCGGAGGTGGAGGAAGGGGGGCCAGAGGGGGAGGGGGAGGCAGAGGGGGATGAGGTGGAGGAAGTGGGTGTTAATATAGTATAGAAGTGTTGATTTTTGAAACGAAGATTAAATAATCATTATGTTTCGATTTGTATAACTATTTTTGAATATATAAAATATAAATATATTTTTCATTGAAAAATTGTTACATTTATTTATTATATATAATTAATTTCATTTTATTCAACTAAATGTTTATAAATTAAATAGGATTATAACTTTAAATGTATAAACATTTTAAATATAAATATAAATATTTTTGTTTTATTAGTAAGGAGGTTATAATGAGTTTGGCTAAAAATCTTGTGTAAAGTGTTGTTAAAGGTCATTTTTGAAAAATTATCTGGGAAGAATTTTTAACTTTGTATCTTGATCAATGTGTCTTTGTTGTAATTGGTTATTATAATGTGCCTTTACCTTGGTACTAGAAGTTGATTAACATTGAACGAAAAAGCCCTTTAGTAGCAAGTGTTACTAAATGATAAATCATTAATCATTATTGCTTCTTTAAAAAAAAATGCGTAGAAGTATAAAACACAAATCTCATGTCATTCTTGGTGATGTGGAACTAAATTAACAAAGTATGTGAAAAATCGTTCAACTTATATCTCATTGTAATTTGTTGTATTTTTTTGTAGGATATAGAAAGCATAAAAATGATATTTTAGTTTATGGGAAGAGAGTGTTCTTACATATAATATAGTGAAAATAAGATAGTAGTGACAAATGTTGGTACCAAGAAGACTCCTCTAAAATAGGAGTCAAACACTAGGTCAAACAATAGGAATTCCCCCATACTAAAGGAGTGGGTACATAGGTTTTAATGGGCATTGGTATTATAGGAGAGAAATTTTTTCTTGTAACTAGAAGTGAGTGATGAGGGTCATGAGCCCATGTGTCTCTAATCCATATAACTCCTATCAATCCCTAACACTTATAATCTCTAATATAACCCACTTAGTATAATCCTTAGTATGTATAACTTCTAAATTTGATTACTCCTTGCTTATAACCCTTAAATCTTATTACTCTTGACACATATCCCTATAAATTCCAACATAGCTCTTATAACTCTAATACCTAACCCCTATAGCTCCTAAACTTTGTAACCCTTAAGACATATGACTCCTGACACATATAATCTCTAACACCTAACTTCCACAACTCGTTTACCCCTGTAATCACTCACGTTAATAACCATTATGAACCATAGCCAAGGTACCCCTAATAGAAACTATATAACCCCTAATATCTAATTATGATAACCCATATCACCTATGACCCCTTATGTAACCACTAACTCTTAAAAACCTTAATCCATATAACGTCTAACAGTTAAAACATCTATAGTCTAACAGTAATAAGCCTCTTCTTCCTAACCCCATATTTACACCCTCCAATTCCTAGCGCATATAACCACTTCACTCCTATAAGACACCATACTTAATTCATATAAATATTAATAGTAATACATATAAATTTATAATTCTAACCCTCATAACCACTATCCTTAAACCTTATTATTCCCAACACCTAACATTAATAACAATAACCATTATCCCTCATAACCCTTTAAGGAACCACTAATACTTGATCCATATGGCTTTTATTCCCTATAACCCCTTCCACCAACCCAGATTAACTTATAATATATCGTTGAATCCATGTAAACTCTAACACTTATGGTCGTGAATTCATAATCCCTAACACCTATAACTTCTAACTTTAATCCCTAATCGCTAAGACTTATAACCCCTAACACCTAATACACATATAACCTTCACCCATTTAACATATGACCCTTAACCTTTATAATGCCTTATCACATAACATTATAACCCATAACCACTATAATCCTTCACACCTAACCCATAATCTCTGATCCATTTAACTTTTATTACCTCCATCCACAATAACCTCAATATAGGTAATAGAGCTTATAACCTTTAATGCCTATAAGTCTAACCCTTATCATCCATTAAATCCTATGATCCATATAACCCCTAAGACCCATAATCCTTAATGCTTATATCACTCAATATATATATGTCAAAACAACTATAATTGCTAACTCCTATATCCCTTAGTCCATATAACACCTAACCCCTTTAATCCATTTAACCCCTAACTTCTATGGAATCTAATATATAACCTCTAAATTTTTTAGCCTCTAACTGTCAAATCAATAACTCTTATAATCACTATCATCCATAACCTATAATATAACATTTACACCTTTAACATATAAACCCTTAACATATATAACACATATAACCTTTACCCATTTCACATATCAAACCTTAACATTTATAATCCCTTACTTCTAATGCTATAATCTTAACCACTATAATCAACAATAACATTATAACTCTAACTATTATAATCACTAACACCTAATTCACATAGATTTGATTCCTAATCTTTAAACCATATAACCCCTAACAATTATAACCTCTAATATAACTTCTATAAACACCTATAACCCCTAATACATATAACTTCTCAAGTTTATCACCACTTATCCCTAATCCTTAAAGCCTCCAACTCTTAATGCATAACCCCTATAAAATCTAACACGTAAGGGATAAAAAACCTAAACCATGTAACCATTAACACATATGACTCCTAACACATACGATCTCTAACCTATTTTTTCCCTAACCCATTGGACCCTATAATCACTAACTCTTATAATCATTATCATGCATAACCCATGTACTCCTAATATAAACGATATAATAAATAAATTTAATGATGATAACATATATTTCCTATAACCCTTAATATAACCAATAACTCCTACAAAATGTAAACCCTATAATGTATAACCCTTAAAATCCCTATATCTAAGCCACAATAGCCCTTTATATAATTGAAGTTATATACTCTAAGGAAAAACACATATTACCACTTCATTCTATAACACATCCTTCTTGTTCTATATAATATAGTAACCCTAACACATATAATTCTATAACTCCAACACCTAAACTTATTAACATCAATACCCAACCCTCATAACCATAACCACTATCATGAATAACCCTTTCTCCTTAAACCTTATCACTCCCAACACCTAACCATTATAACCATAACCAATACCTTGCATAATCCTTTGTTTAATTAGTAAAACCTAAGCCATATAACCCCTATCATATGTATCCCATTTCCATTAACCCTTAACATAACCCTTAACATAACTTTAACATAACCCTACCACCTATAACTTTTAATTTTAACCCTTAGTTGCTTACACTTATAACATCTAACATTGAATACACATATAGCCTTATCCCATTTAACATATGACCCTTACTCTCTATAATCCCTTATTACATAACACTATAATCACACATAACCACTATAATCCCTCACATCTAACCACTAATCTCTAATCCATTAAATTTTATCACCCCTAAACACTATAACCCTTAATATAAGTAATAAATATTATAACCCTTAATGTTGATAAGTTCTAACCCTTATAATTTCTTAACCCCCATGGCCTCCATAACCCTTGATCAACCCTATAACCTTTAGCATTATAGCCCTTAACAATTATAACCTCCAAGTTATGTATGGCATAACACCTATACTTGCTAACCCCTATATCATTTAATACATATATCGCCTAGACTTGTTAATCCATTTACTCTTAACCCCTATAACATCAACTACTTCAAATCTAAATTCTATAACCACCCTAATATAAGGAATAAACATTATAACCCTTAATGTTGCTAAGTTCTAACCCTCATCACCCCTTAATCCCTATGGCCCATTAAATTGTTAATCCATATAACCTTTAGCACTATAGCCCTTAACACTTATAAACTCCAAGCTATATATGCCATAACACCTATAATTTCTAACCCCTAAATCCTTTAGTCCATATAGCACCTAAACCCATTAATCCATTTAACCCTTAACCCCTTTAACATCTAATACTTCAAATCCAAATTATATAAACCTTGTCACATAATCTCTAAGTCTTATAACCACTACCATCCATAACCTCTAATATAACATTTTCCCCTTTAACATATCAACCCTTAGCATATATACTCCCTTACATATACATTTAACCTTATATATACCCCCTTGGGGTCACCTCATATACATTTAACCACATACATGTCACCCTTGAGTCATAACATATTATACATCCTCTTGTATTTAATTTGTTTGGCAATATTACAAATCCTCTTGTAATTATTTTTTGGTTTGAAAAAGCTTATAAAGTGAATAGAGGCATCCTTGCGTCTTTTATAGAATGAATTGGAGTAACCTTTCTTTTGCATTATTCATTAAAATTTCATTTGTTATAATGTTGTGAATTTAAATAAGTATTGATGTAGTAATTATATAAATAACATTATCTCATGTTTATGAAGAAGTTTCATGTTAAGATTTGCATCTTTTAAATTTCTTGATAATATATTAGTTTGGTATGGTTGACATAAATAATGAAGACACCTTTTTTTCAAGGAAATTTAAGGGATGTGATATTAGCAACAACTGGTTGAGCCAACCTTTTTTTATGATGAGGTTTGGAAAAATCTTGCCCCACCTTCAAACAAATGCAAGAGTGGAGTGAGGTTGTCGGTACCTTGTCATTCTCAATCAAGGCACAAATGAGAAAACATATCACAAATGATATTTGAGCCTAAGTGAGATGGATAGTAACTTAACATTTTAACCACTAAAACCAAGACCCAACTAACATAGTATTAAAGTAAGTTATTTGATATTGTCCAAATTTAACATTATACAAATTATAGATGGTGTGTTGTACTACCATGGAAAATGTTAATCTTAAAATCGAAGATTTGTGATACTCTCATATTCTTAGGACATTCTCTAAAACATTCATAGCCATGAAACATAGTCATAAAACATAATTTAAGAAAACAAATTAAAAAAAGGCCTACTACAATATAAATCATCATATTAATTAAATATTCATTAATTAAAAATCTAATTTAAGTTAACATGTTAACTAGATAATGACTAATTAAAAGCAATGCATTATTAGTTTTATATGACTAATTTAACATAGAATCTTATGAACGTAAAATCAAGAACTAAAGATGCAACCTTTAATTCTTTTATTTTCTTAAAATGAATATTCACATGAGATAAACACTTCAATTCCCAATTTCACTAACATTTTATGACTTTCTAAGTATTGACTAATTCAAAACAATGCATTATTAGTTTTATATGACATATATGACATAGATTCTTATAATAATTTAAAAGCATGTACTAAAACAAAACCTTTATTTCATTTATTTTATTTAAGATGGATATTCACATGAGATAAACACTTCAATTCCCAAATTCAAAGCCATTTTATGCCTTTTTAGAATCACAATAATCCAATGTGATTTCGATTGAATTATTTTTGGTAATCTCGAATGGAGTTGTTAGTTTATGATCTATCCCTACAATACATTAATTATCGTTACCATAGTTAAATTAAAAAGAAATGTAATTTTGCAAATTTCAACATTAGAAGATGGAATTTTGACTTTATATTTCAATATTACAAATTCCCTATAAATAATAAAAAATTTATGAACTATTTGATTGCATAGTTTTAATTAAAAGATTAAATGCACTTTTTTCACTTTAATGTCCTATAGTACATGTGAACGTTCAAAAATTACATCTCATGAGAACATATTCCATATTAAAATTGCATATTTGTGGCATCTTCCAAACTAAAATGATATGTTAACATTTCATAATATGGTTGTATTAGGGGTGTTTGAAAGTGTTGAATCCATTTTTGCATTAAAACAACAATTTTATCTAAACCAAAATTGTAATTTTGACAAAGATTACCCAACCAAATTTTGATAATCACAAATTGAAAAAAAAATGGAAAAAAGTTGAAAACTTATCATTATTTGGGGAGATTGGTTGCTTGACCAACCATGCCTTCTCTCCATTCGGGGTTTTCTTCCTTCTGTCGTGCTTGTTGGAAAAGAGCCTTTGTTCCTTGGAATGCTTGGAGGAGGGTATTTAATGTGACCTTGTTTACAAATCAAGGTACATTGCCTTTGTGCCATTGATTACAAAAGGTGGACTATATCCATGGCCACCTTCTCTCATTGATGTTTTGAGGATAGATTAGTAATGACAATGATCTTGTCAATCCAAGAAAAATGATCATAGAGGCTTGGGGAAACTTTTGATTTTTTGTAGAACCAAAAGAATATTCTTGGAAATTTTAGGGGAACAAAAAAAAACTGTGGGGAAGCCTAGATGGATAATATGTTTGTGCAGTCCAAAGTATGCTTTGTTATGTTTATATTGTCTTAAGCTTGTGACATCAAGTTGGTATTTTAAATTCAATTTCTAAGTTCTATTCAATCCTACTAATTTGAAGTGTGTTGGACTACATTAGTAAGAATCAAATGGCTTGTATTGAGGTAGAATTTGGAGTGCAACCATTTCCAATCCTTCCACTAGTATTAGGGTCCTTGGTCCTACTTGTTAAATAAGAGATCTACATAAAATATTGAATTACTTGTAGGATAATCTTATTCATTATTATGAGATTGAAATGAGTTGTAAGTTTAACTTAGGGTGCATAATATATGTGGAGGTAGGTGTAGATATATTTGATAGTCTTAGAGTCTCTTTTAAAGAGGAAAATGACAAATAATGAAGGGATGTTTACAAATGGTTTTCCTTGTAGCAATTAGAAACCACCAGATGTTGAGGTTATGATTGTTGTGAGAATCTTCTTTCTAAATTGATTTCCTTTCCATCTCAATTTAGGATTAATAAACTTTGAGGCCTTTGAAATGCCCAAACCATAACAGAACACTAAGATGGTGTTAGAAGTAGGTCTTGGAAGCTAACTAGATCCTTGTGAACCTTTATTACGATGAGGTGTGCATGTGGTCATGCCATTACTAAAAGAATCTTATGAGTCTCTTTGAGTCTTTGCCCCTATTTCTTAAAGGAATAAGTTGGTACAAAAGGATTTCCTTTTGGTTAAAATGGACTTTGTTGACTAGGATGAAATATATATTCTAGATCACTTTGTGGAAGCCCTTACTCTTTTCCATCTTTCTCCATAAGCAATTAATCACTTTGGAAATCCATCCATGAGTAGACATATATGAAGCCCAAATCTTCAGTGCAAATTTAGAAACAAGTGGTTTTCAATCACATGCTTCTTTTCATTCCCTTATCTTGGTTTTCTTATACTTTTTGTACTACCTATTGCTAAAGCCCAATTAGATAGGCTTGGGAGGTTGAGGGAATTCCTATATAAATTATTTTACCTAGTTGGATCTAGGTCGACCTCACATTTTCAAATCAATTGTCAATTGTATGGGCTATGTTTGTAGCACTATATTTTGTCCCATAAAATGATTGCTTAGAGGTTGAGGACGTGATATCTAAATATTTTGACACATTGATAAATGATTCTCCATATTCAATCTAAGAGAAGAGTCACATGCGCACTAAACCAGAGGATCAAATATTAGTTAGATTCCACATGACGCAATGAATATGAATATAAAGGATATGTAAGAAAGTTTAAATTCATTCAAATATTCAACACTAACATCTATGTTAAGTTTGACTTGGAGGAAAAGGAAGGACATTATGATTACACCATTAATAACTACTTCTTTATCCGAAATAGCGTATAAATTTGACAAATTTAGCCTCCCAAAGATTTGAAGATGTTTGGACCTCAGTGAGTTATTCTAGATGAATGCATGTATCCTTGATCAACTATTGAATAACATCATGGCTGATTATGAAAAACATTTGACCATGAAAAGGACTAAACAAGCTCTCAAAAGAGATTCATCCAAAATTGTAGCCTTAAGGGAAAAAAATTCTTCACACAAACCTCTTTAGAGATAACAAAACAAACTAGGTTTCAACAAACAAGTTCATGCTCAAGAGATCATAATATTTTTGGGTCTTGATACTCTTCAAAGATTGTGGAGTTACCAATTTTAACCACTCGTCCACTCAGCCAATATAGTGACCACTCGACCAATATAATGACCACATTTATGAAAATTATGATTATTTTGGACCACAGATAAGGTTTATAAAATGTCCATAATACAATAAATAGATTGGAACTAAAAGGTGTTTTACATTTCAAATATGAGTTCATTATTTAAATTTGTTCTACAGTATATTTTATATAATTAACATACCCTTATTATATATATTGCATATTGAGAATTCTCTTGCATGTATTGAACAATATTTGTAAAAATTTCCTCTTTGTGCATTAGAAGGAAAGGAAGAAATTTGAAGAGCCACCATGAATGAATTACCATTGGAGTCCTATTATGCTGACTGTCTGTCTTATGATGTTTATGTTGATTCAACACCTCTTCTCATTGTTCAAATCAACCATTTCCAATGGGAACAAGGTAGCGGTATGATTGTAGACATGCTTTTGAATGTACCATGCACGAGTACATTCATTATTGGTAAATCTCTTAATTACACCAATATAATTCTTACTAGCCCCCTTGACACCTACAGGCCTGTTAAGATGAGAGTTTAATTCAGGTTGCGGGTTCCTTTTCATTGCCGTTGCTGCCTCTGTCAAATACCACGGGGCTCTTCTTTTGACTACATCAATAATTCTCTGAAGACAATCACAAAATCGTGACACAATAATTTTCTCTTGTTCGACAGAAGTATGTGTTGTATGACTAGCACATCCACTTAACTTGTGGTTAGTGAACACAGTTGTTTATGCCTCAGCTACCAGTTACCATCTTTAGTTAAGTGGGTTGTTTGTGGCTACCTGTTATCCATGCATGAGCTAAGAGTTATCCATGCATCAACTACCAATTATTTTTATATTTCTTTTTTTTATAATTGTTTTTTATTTTTATTTTGAAGGAAGTCCATAAAATCAATCTGGACAGTGCAATTGTCCCATCCTCCTTCAATCTAGGAAAATCCTAGATGGTAGTCCACTCCAAATTCTAAGATATTAACACCTATCCAAAGCCTTCTACAACCACCTGTGTGCGAAGATGGAGTTGTAAAAACAGTATCTTGGTGACATGGCACTTTGCTTACCAGAATTGGCACCACTCTCAAATTCTGACTCTTCAACACAGTTAATAGATGATGCCCCATAATCTTATTTTATTAGGCATGGATATGCTCAGTTCACACTTCAGGCAAATCAACCACAACAGAAAATGACTTTTTCCCCATCAAGTAACGATAACATAAATTCTCATAACTTTATTGCTTATAAAATAAGCACTCCCTGTTGCGGCATCATGTCAATTAGAAACTAATGCTGATGTATTCTTCATCATCTCGGCTGTAACCTGCAACATGACTCCTTTTCTAACTAACTTGATCTCTCATAGAATTAGATTGAAGTTAGCGCTGACTTCCATATATCAAATTTACTACTTCTTTTTATGCTATAAAACGTGCTATTTACATATTACAAATTCCAATGAGGAACCTACAAACCATAATTTGCATGCCTTTCATCAATGGATAGGCAGAAAATAACTGACAAGACGAGCTCACTTGAACTGTTGATATTTGTGCTTTGGACTCAGCACTTGGAAAAAATGAACGATATCCCACGTTCACCATGGATTAGTATCCTTTACTGTTTGCGCAGGATAAATGAATATTTCGAGCAATGGCTCTGTTGACATATATCTTCGACATTTGGTAATAAGAGCTTGCTTTAGCAAAAACAACCCTTTTTATTAAATCCTCTTCAGCGGTGAGTTGTTCGACCATTGGGCTTGAAAAATCAAGCTGGCTTTGGGAAATGGTATGAATGGTATACAAAAGTGGCAGCTTCGAATCCTAAGTAAGATCTCCTTTTTAAGAAATGTATGTGATATAATAAAGGCAAAAATGTATGTGATATGAAAAAAGCATTTTAAATCCGTCATTTAAAAGAAATTTCAAATATTCCTTCACATAATAAAAGGGTATAATCCAAAGTGAATGAAGCTAGTGAGTACTTGAAGAATTAAATCCGTTTTTGCCATAAAGTGAAGACAAAGGTATGATAGGCGAGAATTTTTTAAATCATGGATTTTATGGAAAAAATAAATAAATTTATATACACTTTTTAAATATACATATATACCATATCAAATGATAGAAAGGGAAAAATGGTAAGAAGAATGGAGGGTAAAGGAAAAATGTGAGGAGAACAAGCCGAGTTACTAAGGGAAATTGAGCTTCTTTTTAAACCAACATCCGCATCAACTTGGTCAAGCAGTAATCCATATCATAGAAACTTGTAATTTGCTTGTAGAACGTAACAAAGAGCAACAAACTGTCACTAGCCATAACGTTTCATTAAAAAATTCAAAAACTCCCTAATGGTGGAAACCCCAAACAATCTCAGGCTAGCTAGCGACATAGGCTAGTTTTTGAACTAGACATTTGAAGGCAGTGACTCAGTAGGACTTATGTATTATGGTGGAAATTTTTTATAAGTAGGAGAGCCTACCAACTCTTTGTCGACTAAGTATAGTTGGTGATGAAAATCTTCATCAACACAGCCCTCAACATCTTCTTTAGATGGGACAAACACCATTTGTTTTATCTCATCCCATGATCAACCTTCCACATCGGAAACCAATGCTAATCCTTTCGATCTCTCTAGCCGATGCTTTTGAATCGACGAAGAGATACTTGAAGCCTTAACTGAACTTGATTTTCCTTGGGATGAAATGGACCATCACAGATATTTTATTCTCGAGGAATCTGCTGCACCTTTTTTAGATCAATTCTCTATTGAGTAGAAAAATTTCATCCCACATGAAAGTGTTGATTGGTTCAAACATACAATCCCAACCCCCGATTCCTTTGAAGAAGGAAACATGACCAACATATCGCCCACCATTCAGGTGGATATTTCCATTAAACCGGGCATTACTGAGAATATTACATTAGGTGCCTCCTACACCCCACAAGAGGTTGCCTCCTACAAGAAACTCTTTCAAGAGTTTCATGACGTTTTCACTTGGTCATACACTGAGATGCCCTAACTCAACCCTACCATTGTTGAAAATCATATTGAAACATGCCCAATGTTACACTCGTCCACCGAAAGCAAAGATTGATCCACCCATCCAAAGTCCAGTCGCAAAGGCTGATATTTAGAAGCTACGCAAAGCGGGTTTCATCTACCCAATCACATATACCACTTGGGTTTCCAACCCTGTCCCGATGAACAAGAAACAAGGCACCATACGTGTGTGAACCGATTTTCATGATCTGAATCTGGCATGTCCAAAAGACAACTTCCTAACCCCATTCATTGACCAACTCATTGACGCATGTGTGGGCCACGAAATTATTTCGTTATGGATGGGTTTTCCGGATATAACTAGATTCATATATGCAAAGAGGATTAGTACAAGATCACCTTTACCACCCCTTGGGGAACCTTCTCTTACAGAGTTATTCCATTTGGTATCGAGAACCCTAGAGACACCTTTTAGTGGGAAATGAATTTTTTCTTTAGTGAATTATTCCACATTATCCTTGTCTACTTGGATGACCTCATAGCTCGATCCAAGAAACATTCTCAACACTTGGAAGGCCTTTGGTAAGTCTTCCTGTTGATGCCACAAGTGTAACATTTGCTTAAACCCCCTCAAGAACGTGTTATGTCTTCCTGCTTGGTGATTACCATGATTCATCGTTTCTCAGAAAGGGATCACTGTCAATCCACTGAAGGTCCAATCCATTATTTATCTTCCACCCCCACATACACTTTCTGCCAACTGCAGAGTCTCCAATTCAAGGCCAATTTCTTGCATCGGTTTATCCCGGACTACGTTACAAAAGTTCATGGATTATTGCACTTTCTTCGAACCAGCATCCCCTTCATTTGGTACGAACAGGCACAAGTTGCTTTTGGTGCATTGAAGCAAGGTCTCTCCTCTCCTCCCTTGATATCCCCACCAAATTTCATGAAGTATTTTATCTTTTACGTATCAGCGTCCAAACATGCCATTGCTGGAGTTCTAGTCCAAGAAGACGCTACTCATCAAGAGCTTGTGATCTATTATGTGAGTTAGAATTTATCCAGCCCACTGTTACAATATTCTCACAAAGAGAAAATGGCCTTAGTTATTGTCTTTTCAATTTAGAAGCTATATCACTACATTCTTATGAGTCGCACCATAGTCATGGCAGAATCAAACCCCATGATCTATCTCTTGCGTTGCCATCTCATCCAAGCTCACGCCGCCAAATGGATCGATATCATTCAAGAGTATGATCTTGAGTTTGTCACCCCCAAAAGTACCAAGGCATTGGCTTTGGTGCATCTTATGACAAACTTACCATCTTCATATGTGTCATCTCCACTCATTGTCGACTTGTTTGATGAACATTTGTTTACTATTTCCTCAAACCACCATCGTATGGAGACATCCCCATTTATCTGTGCACCCAAAAATTTGGTCCTCATCTTAGTCATGACAATCAGTGTGAGATTCACCATCAAGCATCTCGATATATCCTTAGAAGCAATATCCTTTATCGATGTAGCATTGATACCATTTTGCGTAAATGCCTCACTCATGATGACGCTGAGAAGGTCCTTAATGACTTCCATAGAAGAGCCTGTGTAATGCCCATATCTCTGGAATGGCTACTTCCCAAAAGGTCATCTGCATCAGTTATTTTTGGCCAAGTATTTTTACCGACTGCATTACGACAATCAAATACTGTTGCAATTTCCAACTCTTTGCCCTAAAGGTGAGAACACCTCCTGCACTGCTCCACCCCATGGTTACTGTTGGTCCTTTTTGCAAGAGGGATATTTATTTCATGGAGTGTAACCCTACATTGATCGGAGTCCATAAATACATCATTGTGGTTGTTGATTATTTTACCAAATGGGCTGAAGCCATGCCCACATTTAATTTCCAAGCTAAGACCGCAGCATGATTTTTCTTCAACCATGTTATCACTCATTTCGGCGTCCCTAACCAACTCATATCCAATCATGGTAAACATTTTGAGGATGTTGTTTGGAAAAATATCTCTACCCTTTTGAAATTTTCCCATCAGTACTCCTCCTCATACTATCTGAAGGGAAATGGCCAAGTTGAGGCTGTAAAAAAAATCCTCAAAACCATGCTCCAATGGACAGTAGATAAGCATAAATCCAATTGGAATCATATCATTTTTCCAACCTTATGGTCCTATCCTGCATCTACCAAAACCACGACTGGTTTTACCCCATTCCATTTGGTCACAGTGTGGAATCATTCCTCCCAATTGAATGTCAAATCCCAGCCTTACACATATCCATCGAGCTATTACCAAATACATCTCCCATAGAGAAACGCTTTCTCATGCGTGAATAGGTGGATGAAGATCGACATGCTGCCATCCAGATGATCGAAGGTGCCAAGCATTGATTTAAATCCCATTACAATGCGCATGTTCACACGTGTACCTTCAAAGAAAGGGACCTCATCCTCATCTATGATCAAGCCCATGAAAAGCTTGGGAAAGGGAAGTTTAAATCCCTATGACAAGGCCCATATGTTGTTAAACACTGTCTTGACAATGGGGCATACCTCCTAGACGATTTCAAAGCTCGCCTCTTGAACAATCCCCGCAATGGGTTGTATCTTAAGATATTTTATGCTTAGTTTAACCAAACCCTTTGTTTTATGTAATATAGTTTTCACCTTTATGTTTTACACTCTTTTTTATGCATGAGCCTCATGGTTTGTTCCCATGGTTTTTACCAAATGTCTCATGTTCCCTCCATTCATGTTAGCTTCGCTGATGGCGCAAGTAAATGGTCCCCAAATCTTTCCTTGGTTGCATGGGTCATATTCTCTCCCTCATCTAAGTTGGTACATATTGACGGAGTATATATCGATGTTGCCACTAATAACCAAGCTGAGTATGATGCCCTAATCGGTCTCTTAACCACCTCCCTCCATTTGGGTATATGTCAAATCAATGTCTTCCTAGAATCCCAAATGCTTATCACCCAATTGAACAACTGCTATCGGGTATGCGACCCTTTCCTCTTTAGAAAGTTCCTCCACATTAAACAAATGGTTAGACATTTTGATTTCATTTCATTCATACATTTCCCTAGGTGTTCCAATAGTGTTGCAAACCAAATGGCTAATGACGTTCTAGAGTGGCATCTCAATCATTGCATATAGGAAGTAAACCACCAATATGCATTATCATATCATTTTGCATTCACATGTACATAATAATAGCATAAATATCATCATGGAATACAAGTATCATAAACATAAAAACCATAAAAAGTGCATCCACATGCATATGTATATAATATCATATCATAATATCCAAAATATTATATCCATATTTGCAAAGAGGATCCCCTATAGGTTCCTCAAAAACCATAAAAGAGTACATTAATGAAAAATCCCCATGCTCATGGCATTAGGGGGCATCTCCACAAGTTGTTGGCTAGTCATCTGTCACCTCCCCCTTAGTCTCCTCCTCAGTTCTCTCATCATCATTAAGAGGCGCATTGCCATGTGCCATCGCTCTCATAGAATCAATAGCCACGGTGATCCGTTTCAAGATGGGCCTCCACTCAGAAGGCGCCTGGTAGCAAATGATGATCAAGTCATGGTATATAACTGCCATCCATCATCAGCAAATCCCTCCAGTAGTCAATCAATCCCTATCCACAATGATTCCATCGTAGCCTCAATGCGCCAGCGCCATCACTACCCGTCGAATGGTGATCTATACTCTCAACCCTCCCTCTGTGCCTCTGATATCCTGCTGGAGGTACCGGTCCAATATATGCACACATATGACTAGTCATCAGTATCAACATCATACATAAACTCTAAATACCATCTATGATAGCAATATAAGCATGGCTATACATCCAAAATAATTGCATACATATCGTCGGGACCCCAGGCCTAGACAAGAAGTCGAGGTAACTTAAGGTCACCCCTGAAGTCCATGACGGCATAAGGGTAGTCCTCAATCATCATTGGTAGTTGACGCCATTATGTAAACATCTATTGGGTGAAGAACCTGCCCACTAATCCCCCACCCTCATTGATCATCATCTCACATAAGCATCTCATCCTTGGCTCCAAAAGCTTGTCGTCGCGCACTGGTATGTGCGGTTGTGGTGTAGGAACTTGCTAAAAAGGAATGAGAATAAGAATGATGGGAAGCAGAAGTCATCGCTAATTCAGTTCACTTTGTTCAACTCTTGCCAAACCACAGTCAAGTAAATATGAGCCCACCCAAAATAGGTACCCGCAAGCACCCTCTCCACCAGCATCATCTTTCTTCCTGAGACCTCATGCGGTCCACTCAATCCCAGTACTCACACCACACCAGATGTAATAATGTAATATCCCAAGTCTCTAGGATCTCGATGTCACATATGAGGATGTATGTTTTGTGAACCTCCATCGTTGGATAATAGTGACGCTCCTGTATGACCCACATCGAAATGTCTCATGGATGATTTGACTGTGTATCCCGATTAACCCCAACCTCAGGAGTCCCATAATGAAATACACATCCTCGAGGGTGAGCTCCAATTACTCACCTTTCAACATGAAAACCTCTACATCGCGATCCCATAACTCTACGATCTTGTTCAGTAGCAGCTTTGTGCTACACATCAAGGGGTTCCCCACGAACTTCACTAATCTGTGCCTCACCAAGCTATCTTTTATAGCTTGGTCAACCTCAATATCCTCACATAGGTAACTCATGTCTCGCTCTCACTAATTAACTCGTGACATCATGCATGTCCATAGCATCAAGATCAATTCTAGAGTAAAAAATTGCCTTCTTAGCCCTAGGTTGCTCCCTTTTTGGGGAGAAAAGAAACTGGCTCAAACATGGTTAGACAAAGAGTGTGACACTGATCTCCTATTTCCCTCAAATAGGTGCAACCTGGATCGCACCTATCGTATCGACGGGTGCGACCCAGGTCACTCCTGTCTCCTTAAAAAGAGTGACCTGGGTCACACCTATTCCCATGAAAGGTGCAACCCAAACCTAAAACCCTTATAGGTTTCTCCGAGGTCCCAGGAAGTCCCAAAAATAGAAAATAAATCCACACAATATCAACACTTAGCAGTGAAAATGACATGTGGTGAGTGGAATCCCCCCTATTTTGTAGTCATTTTGGGGTCCATTCCTTCTTTTGACCATTGCAGAGTCATTCGATGACCATTTTTTGTGTTGTTTGCACTAATGGAATCAATATTTCATGCTCTTACCGATTTTAGGGACCATTTCTCATGATCACTGAACTTTTCTTTGAGCCCTTTTTTGGGCTCGTCCCAATTTGCATACCATTGTGTAAGTCATTTCATATATGTACTTGTATATTCTATTCAAGTTCCAAACACACATTTATGATTGAGTATCCTTGTTTTGTGTACAGATACAGGTTATGGCGGTGCTTCTCCTCTCTGGTGACGTCCACCCCTGCAGGTACAACCTCTTAACTGGAATATAGGTCATATTCTCCCCTAGAGTATCTAATGCATTGTTCCAGTTTCCCCATTTATGCCTATAGGATCCCCACCTATCCGAGTAAATGGCCTAGTGCAGCCACCATTGAATTCATCTTTTCTCGGTAGTAGAGCCTACCTTACATGGGTGACTATTTTAATACCCTCTTCATTTTGCGCACATGTCGTTCGTATCCCCATAGGATCAAGAGTATTTATAATTTGACATCTAGAAATGAATCCACACGCATTCCTTCACATTGTCACTCATTGTTCGTTCCCTGTAAATGGACTCTCGTTATGGAGTTTCCTTTAAGCTTTTTTCCGACTCCTTAAAAAATGAAAAAAATGTTGAGCAACCTTGATTTCTTTCATGCTCGTTATAGGATTTGAAAGAGCATCCATTCACTATGGATTTTACCCCTTTATCAGACCGAATGGACTAATTACAAAAAGGATATACTCTAGTGACTTTTGACTAGAAGATTTCTCTACTGTATACTTTTATCCTTTTTTGGGATTCATAAACTAACTTTACAAAAAATAACATTTATAGAGTTTTCTTTATTTTTTCTAGACTACTTAAAATTGAAAACACCAATGAGCATTGACTATCTTGGGCTCGACAGAAATACATGGGACAATGCCATATCGAGCACACTTCCATCCCTTCTTTGAGTTTGTGAAACAATTAAGAAGGCCCAAACGGATCTCCTCAGTGCCCCTATAGATCATATATAGTCCCTTATCATGGCAAAATCCCCGATATCCTTTGTTTAGAGTATTCTGCGATGAGTCACCCTTGGATTCCCCCTAATTTCATGCATCGGTCCTCCTCTTTGATTATCCCCCATTACAGTCATCCCCACTAGGTCACCCTATCTATGTTCCCCTCCCCCCGAGATCAAATTCATATGCTTACAGGTCAGCCCTGGTGTCATACTATAAACAAAGGAAGTTTAAGTCCCATTACTCATGTTCCCTTGTATCCCACTTCAGTGTCTTAGCCCCGTGTCCTGATAGATTCACTATATGGTCGTATCCATCACACTCATGTTAAGGAACCATCATTTCCTTAGTAGTTGCAGATCTCCCTATGTTGATGTCAACACATCTATTCCATAGGATAGACCCATAGGTCCCTATACCTTGTCCTCCTAACCATCATTGATGAGCTCCTTGGACCACCTACAAAGAGACCTAAAATCCCCTTAGAACGGTTGCTTCTCATGTGCTCTACATCAGTTACATCATCGCACTTTTGATATTCGCACAAGGTATTGGTTCTTTCATCATTTGGTTGAAGACCCCGGATGTCCCTCCACTCTAGCACATTGGTGAATCTCTTTAGAAACCTTCCAGTATTATGTTCCTTGGGATATTTGGGATTCGTTGGTGACAAAGTTTGGAATCCCCCCAGTTCCATGCTTCCTGTTAAGATTCAATATGCTAAGACAGAAAATATCAGCATTGCATTTCATTTCACAACAATAGCATATACAGGATCACTGAAGAAAGAACAAGAACAACATAAACACAAGAGACACAGATTTATCCTGGGAAACCCTCATGGGGTAGAAAACCCAGCAAAGCTTCCTCAATATAGGTGACCAACAAATACAAAGATGCAAACCCTAGACATGAGCTCCTTCTCCACATCAGACCTCTCTCACACAAGTGCGCCACTCACAAGTGAATGAATGAGTGAGATAAGTGAGGAACATCCTCCTCTACTTATACTCGTTCCCCGACTGACTTTTACACAAGCTAGGTCGGCCCCAACTTAATTACTGGGCTAAACACCCCATTACAACTGACTGGGCTGACCCCTCTAGGGTGGTCTAATAACCCTTTGACCCACATAACACATACAGGGTTGACCCCCACTAGGGAAGTCTAATAACCCAAGTTACCACAATCCGACGGAGGAATAAACATCTCCGGATATACAATAAGATCTTCACGGAGGAATGAAACATCTCTGGAATAATAAAGTACAAATATAATACTCTTAGAAGTTACAATATCTCAACACTCCCCCTTAACGAGAAGGATATTATAACAACATCTCCAGGAGCAAGGAGTCATCAACATCATACATGATACATCTATAAATCATTGGAAGCTTTCTCAACAACATCAGTAACTCAACCAGTTACTGGAATATCTTCAAGATCTTCAATACTAGAACATCAACATCTTCAGTACCGAATTTTCTGTAGCACTTGAACAGCTACAACAATATCATCATTTGGATCCTCACGATCAACAACATTGTCGTCACATGATCATCAACATCGTCATCAAACGATTATCAGCATCGTCATCATACGATCATCAGCATCGTCATCACACGATCATCAACATCATCCTCATACAATCATCAACATCGTCATCACATGATCATCAGCATCGTCATCACATCATCTCGATCTACAACATATGGATCATCATCTCGATTTATAGCATCGGGATCATCATCTCGATCTACAACGTCTGGATCATCATCCTAGCATACTCTGCAATACACATGATCATATTACAGGATGATCAATCCCGCTCTCTCTAGGACATAGGTCCATGGATGATACAATCCAGATCAAGTTCCAGGACGATCAATCCTTATCACTTTAAGACATCTCACCATGTCTAGGGACGATGCAATCCCGATCAACTTCCAGGAGGATCATTCCTTATCTCTTTAAGACATCTCACCATGTCTAGGGATGATGCAATCCCGATCAAATTCTAGGAGGATCATTCCTTATCACTTTAAGATACGTCTCATGTCTAGGGATGATGCAATCCCAATCATGTACCTTTTGAACTGAGGTCCAGGGACGATACATTCCTATCATTCAATTCTCGGAGACCTCTGTCTACAGATCAATTCAAGGGACCTACGTCCGAGGATGATGCAATCCCCATTCTTGAAGACATCTTGTCTACGGCTCAATTCAAGGGACTGAAGTCCGGGGACAATCCAATCCCCATTCTCGAAGACATCTTGCCTACGACTCAATTCAAGGGACCGAAGTCCGGGGACGATCCAATCTCCATTCTCGAAGACATCTTGTCTACAGCTCAATTCAAGGGACCGAAGTCCAGGGATGATCCAATTCCCATTCTCGAAGAAATCTTGTCTATGGATCAATTCAAGGGACCGAAGTTCGGGGATGATCCAATCCCCATTCTCGAAGACATCTTTTCTATGGATCAATTTAAGGGACCGAAGTCCAGGGACGATCCAATCCCCTCCTGTCCACCAGGGACTTCATTCTCTGAGACATCTGTCTACGGATCAATTCAAGGGACCGAAGTCTTGGGATGATACAATCCTCACTTGTCCACCAGGGACTTTATTCTCGGAGACATCTGTCTACGGATCAATTCAAGGGACCGAATTCTAGGGATGATACAATCCCCACCTATCCACCAGGGATTTCAGTCTCGAAGACATCTATCTACGGATCAATTTAAGGGACCGAAGTACGGGGACGATACAACCCCCACCTGTCCACCAAGGACTTCATTCTCGAAGACATATGTCTACGGATCCTTTTAGAACATGTGTTCAAGGATGATGCAATCCCCTTGTCAACTTAGACCCTGTCTAAGGACCATCCACCAACCTCTCTGTCGGCATCACTAATATAGGTACCCTTATGTATACATATCATCAATACAAGTAATACAGGTATCCTCATCATCGACTTCACTGTCGATGCGGGCAATCTCATCATCAGTGTCTACATCACTCCCCCTTTCGAGGAGGGTCCTACCAAGCTTGTCTTGGAAATACTCAAACTTTACTTGAGGTAGAGGTTTGGTTAGTACATCGGTAATTTGTTCACTTGAGGTAGAGGTTTGGTTAGTACATCGGTAACTTGTTCACAAATTCAAACTTTATAGTTCCTTTCTGCACCATATCTTGTATATAGAAATGTTAGATCTTTATGTGCTTTGACTTATCATGGAACACTGGATTCTCTGCCATCTTGATACAACTCTATTTGTCACATAGGATCACAGTTGGGTCTATCTCTAAGTCAAACAGTCCTGAATCCATACTTCTTCACAACTAGCAGAGCAAGCAGCCATATATTCTGCTTGTGCTGAGAGCCACACTAGACTGCTTCCCACGAGATCATGGCTGATCCCAGACAATAACATCCTCTCGATGTGCTCTTCCTATCTGATACACTTTCTGCCCAATCAACATCTGTGTATCCATCTGAAGTCATGATCTCCAAGATAACATAGATCAAAGTCTATCGTATCCTTTAGGTACCTCATCACATGCTTTGCAACTATCAGGTGAACACATCTAGTTTCCACTAGATATTGACTCAAGGTATTCACAGCAAGGCATATATCTGGCCTGGTATTCGTCAGATACATCAACGACCCAATAATATGTCTGTACAGAGTCACATCAACTAACTCTGAGGGGTTATCAGCTAACAACTTCAAATCGGAACCCATGAGAGTGGCCATGGCTTCACATTCCAACATATCAATTCTTCTCAAGA
This sequence comes from Larix kaempferi, assembly GCA_027924585.1. Classification (NCBI taxonomy): domain Eukaryota; kingdom Viridiplantae; phylum Streptophyta; class Pinopsida; order Pinales; family Pinaceae; genus Larix; species Larix kaempferi. Next base: position 145,479 of record BSBM01001814.1, read on the forward strand.
TTTCAACAGCATACTTTCCCGGGATGAGAAAGATTCCTTCTGATCCTTGCCATACTTCCATACCTAGGAAGTAATGCATCAATCTGAGATCTTTCATTTTCATTTCTGTAGCCATCTTCTTCTTTCTTTTCATGATCTGTTTGTAAAAATAGATCATCCTCATATAGTAATAGTATGACAGGTTCATCATTCGTAACGGATCAGCTTTAATTTTGGTAAAGGCCAAGCTTATCAAGAAACTATCAATTCTCCCTTTGTGACTGGACATCATTCACACTCTGCATTTGAGTGATCTTCTGCATATTTATCTGTGCCATCTCTCGTCAGATGGGTCTGCTGATATGAGCCTTAATATCATTCGAACTATGTGGTGAGTTCCTTCTTGCATCCATGTCATCTGTGTATAGAAACCATATTCAACCTTGTAGCAAAGGTTGAGATCCATATCATCCATGGTGATCATTAAGCTCATTAATTTACTATCGATCTTGGGTACCCGAACAGAGCTTTCTTCAATTGAATACTTGATTCGCACTACTTCTTCAATTACATCATTAAGATAATGGTCTTATCTAGCCACTTGGAGCAAACATCTCATCATGATTCTCTTCCTCTTTCTAAGAAAATCTTCTAGCCACGAGCCTTCTATATTATGTTTGATTTGTAAATCTTCTTGTTGAACATCCATCACTTGTTCGGTGTTCATCATTCTTCATGATCTTTCCTACAAATCAAAATTAAGTACATGATTAGTAATACTTCATAATCATCGAATCAAGTTGACATGATAACCTATTATGCATATAGATATGAATTACATAGTTATGCTACTATCTTGACCAATACTTTGGCACAACACTTTTCCATATCCTGTATGCATACAGTGGCTATCTAGATGCCTTCCATCTCTACCAGAACATACTATCGAGAGTGTGCACAGCTCTCAACATGTCAGCAAAGAGGTTTCATTCTAGACAAGCAACAATGGAATGTTTGTCCAACTTACCAATCATATGCATATTAGTAGTATACTGTTCAATGCTATATGAATGTTTACACTCAACATGATGTATTTTAGGAATACAAATATGCATACAACTATTACAAGCAATATCATTTACTTTTTCAAATAACAATTCAAATACTTATCTTTTATGTTTGTGTGTTTGCCTCCCGCTTGATCTTCTATATGTCTTTTGAACATCTATTCATTCTGTACCACTGTGCATGCTCACGTGTGCACTAGTGTCATCCTCATGATATCATACACAAACATACATTCATTAGTATAATCTCAATATTATTAAACCATTATAATTCTAAATAATCTTGAATATGCACTAAGTTTTTTTGACCCAAAATATGACAACGAAAAAGTCGAATTTGCTACAACCTATGGTTGACTATCCAACAATTCCAGTCTTTTTTTATCGTCGGTGGGATATCGGCTAAAATCCGACATAGTTCACGACGTTGGATATTCGACTACCATACCTTGTCGGTTAACCGACTTCCTCCAACTTCACAGGAAGTCGGATAAGCGACAGCGTTAACTTGCAATATTTTTCGGATGCCATCCTTTCCCCATCGATTATGCGTCGGTAAAGTCATCGGTTAAGTGACGTGTTTGCCATTAAAAAAAAGACGGTTCCAACGTTTTGAGCTGTCGAAAGTATAGCACAAGCGTAGGATATCACCATGCAATCATCGGATAGGTTGTCGGTTAAGTGACATGGACAACATAGCAAAAAAAAACGGATCCAACGTTCCGAGCCGTCGAAAGTATTGCAACACCGTCGGATATTACCCTACGGTCGTCGTTATTAGGTCATCTGTTAACCAACTACCCAATACATTTTTATTTTTTTAAATAACATTTTTGAAATAAGATTTTTCATAGTACAGGAAATCAATATATTCTATCTCTATTGGGGAAATATGTAGAATAATTACATATATATATAACTGAGAACCCCATTATGCTCTTCCCATTGTATTAGCAATGGAGTAGCCTAAGGTAATAGAGCTGTTGTAATAAATCCATTGTATTAGAGTCATTGTATTAAGCGGTGGAGTCAATCATTATTCAAGTGGACCTATAGGCTACTGGGTGCCTATTAAGGTGGCACAAAAGACTGTACTCTAAGTCTCAAGTGCTAGTGTCTATGGAACTTACTTTATGGACTACAGGCTTTCCACATAGTAGAATAAAAGGACTGGGAAGTTATGTAACATTGTGGCATATTCGTCACAAAGAGATGGTAGTGTGCTTCCATTGTGTCAAGGTACTCTTACCTAACTTCTCTAATTTGGTATACTAAGGAGTCTGTATATTCATGTATGAGATCATATTCTTTGAATAAGGCTCATTAGATAGTTAATGGGTAGTTACTTAATGTAAAAGGCTCATTTTTATTAAATAAGAACCAATAGGTGGTTGGTAGTCATTAATTTTGAGATTGCATGTAGTTAGGGTTTTGGTAGTTATTAAGAAACTATTTATAGCGCTAGAAGGATGTATATTGTTTTGTCAAAGATTGGTATTGTATTGAAGCTTTGCTCAAAGGAGATCATCCTCTCCAAGAGGCCCATGAACAATACTCTCTCTTTTTGAATTTATTAATACGAGTGTTATATTTTGCAAGTTTAATCTCTTTCTTGCATTTTCTTTTGTTCACTTATATTTATTTGAGGTTAAGCTGGATATTGATTCCAAGGAAATTAAGGAAAAGGTTAAGGATATTGATTCCAGTGCATCATTTAATCAACCTTTGAAGTCATGGAAACTCGAAATTGGTTATGAGGAGCAACCAAAAAACACAACAAGCTCCAAGAAATTGTCAAAATTTAAACGACATGCGTGTGGGTTGTAGAAAGCCAACATCGTAGCCATTCATTGAGCTCCTCTCTGTTTCGAGAATAATTTCATATTCTCTACTGAACAGGGCCAACCACGTGAAGGTGGAAGCTCTTATGGCCCCTCCCCCCCCTCACATCACTCTCAATTCCCCATACCCAATGCATACACTCGAAAAAAACAAATATGTGCAAATTCATCCATATTTTATCATGAACTTTCATCCATTATTCATTCAATAAATGCTAACATTCACTAAACCATTGTTTCTATCGATACACACATTCATTCAATAAAAGATAACATTCAATAAACCATTCATTAATAATTCAGTCAACACATTCATTCAATAAAAGCTGAAATTCAATAAAGGTAACAGTTTACTACACTGAATCATTAAAACATTCATTCATTAATTAGGCCAAAAATCGTGGACGATATTTATCAAAAATATTTAGACGAGATTTGAACCTGCGACCTATGTCTAGTCCCAAGGATACCACCTTCAAGCTTGACCTTATCAATCAATTCCCATCGCCATTTCCTCTCATACGATGTCCCAAAACCATTTCTCTCGAGACCCACTCTTCATTTATTCTGCATGCATTTCACTATGCAACTGTCTCAGATTCCCATTGTGTTTTCCATCAATTAGTTGATCAATTCAGTATGACCCATGTCCACCGTCCAATGAGTGTTTCCGCGGTCTTCAGTTTCAACCTGGCAACGGTTGACGATTTATGGTATTACATTTCCCTTCGACTGCAAATGACAAACTCATAGTTCACTATTAAGGTTTGTTTGACAAAGCTGACGGTCAAAGAAATCTTGATAGTGAACTATGAGTTTTCCATATTGTAGCTTAAGGGAAACGTAAATATAGAATGAATCATCACCATTTTCAGGATGGAACTCAAGACCGCGGAAACACTTCTCGGACGACAGGCGTGGGTCATACCGAATTGATAAACTAATAGAGGGAAAATGCAACGAGAATCTGAGACGATTGCATAGTGAAATGCATACACAATGAATCAAGGTTGAATGTGGTAGCCCGCCATCTCCCATTGTGAAATGCATGCATATTGAATCGAGCTTGAAGGTGGTCGCCCTTGCCAGGTGCACTTCAAGCTTGAAGGTGGTAGCCTTGGGACTAGACATAGGTCGCAAGTTCGGATCTCCTCAGTTCAGTTCGTACCCTGTTATTTTTTCGATGCAAACTATATGTTTTCTTTAATTTGCTGTTGACTTTAATTCCCTACCGTAGGAGGAGCCATTATGGTCAAGTTGCATTCCGAAAAAAAAGATGAACATTCACAACAAGAATCGTGTCTCTAATTGTTGGGTGTATGCTAGCTTAGTTGCAAATATCATGCTTCAGAAGAAGCCAGCCTTGAATGGTAAATATACCAATTTGGAAGGGTTTAATGTGAGGTTAAGGATATTGATTCTAAGGAAATTAAAGAGAAGGTTAAGGATATTGATTCCAGTGCATCATTTACTCAACCTTTGATGTTGTAGAAACTAGAAATTGGTTATGAGGAGCAACCAAAAATCACAACAAGCTCCAAGAAATTGTCAAAATTTAGACAACACACGAGTGGGTTGTAGAAAGCCAACATTGTAGCCATTCATTGAGCTCCTCTTTGTTTCGAGAATAATTTCATATTCTCTATTGAACAGGGCCAACCACGTGAAGGTGGAAGCTCTTATACCCCCCCCGCCTCACATCACTCTCAATTCCCCATACCCAATGCATGTACTTGAAAAAAACAAATATGTGCAAATTCATCCATATTTCATCATGAACGTTCATCCATTATTCATTCAATAAATGCTAACATTCACTAAACCATCATTTCAGTCGATCAACACATTCATTCAATAAAAGATAACATTCAATACACCATTCATTAATCATTCAATCAACACATTCATTCAATAAAAGTTGAAATTCAATGAAGGTAATAGTTTACTACACTGAATCATTAAAACATTAGAACATTCATTAAACCATTCATTCATTCATTAGACCAAAAATAGTGGATGATATATTGTTATCAAAAATATTTAGACATTGTTTTTCCCGTCCTTCTTTTTATAAGTTTTTCTTCTCTTGATCAGTGGTATATAATCTATGAGAGGACCATCTACATCATCTGGACTTTCTCTTCCAGTTCTTGGTTCTTTAGTAGGCACTTTTGGTGATGTTTGCAATATCTTAGCTGATTGTTGTTCTAGACCTGAATTTTGCGGCAAGGGGTTCAGATTTGCTGCAATGATGTGAAAATGTTACATCGTTATATTTTTCTATTGTAATGACAAGTTTTTCATCTAAAAAAATTCATTACGAAGGTGTTTTTTTACTAGGTGTGACCAAATCATGTTGTTGATGTTCTTGTCCAGTTTCACCCTCTACATGCTCTGCAGTTGAAATACGGTGAACTACAATTAATGGTCACCATTTGCAATGCTATACATAAAATTGTAGCATATGAATAAATTCATTACCAGGATTTGAAGCTTGATCATCGATTTGTTGTTGTCCCTCCTCGACACTAATAGGATCATTACTTTCCTGTTAAAAACAGAGTCAATATTTTACATCAAGTATTTGGAACGAAAATATTCTACAAGCGACAAATCTTCATTAAACTATATAGATTCTATATACATGTGCATCGGATGGATTGGCACCACAAGACTGTGTTTGCCAAGATAAGTTTTTTCTACGTTCAACAACATCTCCAAAGCCTTCCTGGAAGCCAAGCTTCATGTCTTCCTCTATGGGTACTTCATTGAATCAATCGGTATGCATATTTGCTTATCATCGTTAATTAACATTTTACGGTGCAATAAAACAAAAAATAATTTTCAATTTATTATTTGTATTCATTGTTGGTTTCTCGAAACTTACAAACCGTGCCGCCAAATTCGAATAACCACCAGGGCCAAGCTTGTGCTGACCTACTTTTTTTAGTCTTTCCTTTGTGGCCTTTGATGTGTCTGGTAGCCTATGCAAGTGTTGAAATACGTTAGATGTTCCAAGTTTGATATAGAAATCAAGGATAATAAGGTTTAGAATTACATTGCGGAAAGTATTGCATACCTCCCTGTGCCTGGTGTTAGCTTGCCTTCTCTTCTCAGAGCCTTCTCCTTTCCATCTTCCACTAGAGCTCTCCACTCCATTGCTGGAATCATTGGTGGGCGCTCATACCTATGGTTTCTTTCGAGGTGTGTCCTATATTGGTCTGGGACAACCTTCACATGTTGACAAGCCTTTTTCAAGACATTGGCATGACTGAAGGTTTTCTCCTCGAATAGGCCAACCAACCGATTAGTGAGTTCATCTTTTAAATGTTTCGGTTGTCTATCCCACCTTGATCGGATGGTGGGCCCGAAGATCTCCAAGCAAAAGTCATTCATATGTTTATAGAAAACATTGTTTCCTGCACAACGATCATGCCATGATCATAATTAGTTGATAAAAAACGTTTTATCGGTATATTACAATGAAATTATAAACACTAATTAACCTGATCAACTATGATTAATTACCTGGGATCGTCAGTATATTTATTGGGACGAGATCTTCGTCCACCAAAAATGTTGTCTCCAGTGTTCCCGTGCATTTGAAACGGGAAGATCTTAGAAATGTAGCTTGTTCGACATCAAAATTGATAGGGGACTCGGTGTCGACCCCTTATTGTGGAGGATCCATTGTGTGTTGGTCAGTAGCGGCTGTTGTGCTCATAGCGGGGGTCCATGGTGTTTCGAAACGTGTTTTCGACTGTTCGGTCGACAACAATGGCGAAGGATTGGAACTACGTGGAGTCGTTTGGTCGTGATGCGAAGTCTCTCCATGAGCCTCACTGGGGCCAACACCACCTTGACCAATATTGTGTGGTCCCTTATAATTTTGTAAATACACACCATGTCTTATACGTTCAATACTATCATATAAAAGAGAACATTATAAAGATTTAAATGAATTATTCTATGATTCAAGATTCCTCAACTTACTCGCAAGTTATTAGATTTATGTTCCAACAATGCAATCCTTTCTTTAATTGTGCTTGTCTATGGAACCTGGATTACTAGAGAAAGGATTTCCGCAGTATATCTATTCAACAATTTCTCTACCATCTTTAGCGGGTGTGCGGCTTCACCAGTTTTTTCGCAATCATGAAGCACCTCTGCCACTTCAGGGTCTAATGGAAAATCTTGCGATGCTGATTCATACTGCGATTCACTAGTGGGTTGCGACAAACATATATAAAGCACTATTGAGTTCTCTACTGATAGATTCCAAATTTTATATTAACGTATATAACACATCTATCATGATAGATTTGTAAAATTACAACACGGTTCACATTATCATAACGAAACCAGTATATCACACAAAAAATACATAACAAAATTAACATTATGCTACGTATTATATTGGTACAATTGAAATGAATTATACCTGCCACCTCGAGAATCACGATCCACTCATTGGATCAATGGTCATAGACGACTTGCCCCGATCTGCTAATATCTGGGAGCTACCCCTAACAACACCCTAATAAAAAAACATAGTGAAAGTCACCTAAATGATTCCAAAACTATTCATGAGAAAACACATCAAAAAAATTATTATTCATATTATATTTTTAATATTACAAAGATGTATACCCATTGCGCGGACCCTGGTGTGGCTGACCTTACGGAACTGGCCTGCATCAAAAACATAGACTAGAAAATTACGTAAACGAAACCAAAATATTCATTGAAACATTAATATAATGCTAAAACATTTTGACATATTTTAATTGTACAATTCAAATCAGGTCTACTTGTTGCCTCGAGGGTGTTGTCATTTGATCAACATTCGACGGGTGTATTTCTCGATCAACGTTCTGCATTAAATATAAATTTCATTATATAAAACAAACCAAGTTATTAATAATGGAAAAAAAAAGCAAATAAAAACTCTTTTCTCTTATTATATTTGTACTATTAGAAAGATGTATACCTGCTCCGTCGAGGAAGAAGTTCTCCTCCGACCATTTGTTGGAAGGGATTTATCCCGATCACTGGACTGCGAAGTAAATATGGGAAATTTAAACGAAATAAACTAACAAAAAATCCTTATGATGTTTAATTTATTACTAAAAGGTTGGGTAAAATGTTATATAGTAACCTTGTTTGTATCTACTCGGTTGACAGGGTAATTAATAAGCAACCCGTCCCCTGCAGATATTGTTTTAATAGCAACTACAAAAACACGGTTTCCTTCACGCTCCTCAAATTCGTAGTTTGGTTGCTTAATTGTAGACCCTGGTTGTGTACTGTTTATAAACCCCGCAATATTTGTTGTGGCCTTTGGCCTTCCGTCCATGTACAACGTTCCTCCTTTATTTTGATTTTTGTCTTTCAATTGTAAATAGTTTGTTGACAATCCATAGCTACGCATACTTTTTGTATATCGGACAAGGCGCATCCAATCGTTGTAGTTGTATATGGGTCCAACATACTCCATCAATTCTATACATGTCCCGTAACCGACCAAGATGCAATCCATGGAAAACAACCCGAAACCATGTATCGATGACGATGCAATTCGATATCTCCTCTCGTTCACACAAAAATTAGTGTTCGGTGGAGGAAGATCCTTCGGTACCCATTGTTTCACTAAATGTCTATACCTCAAGGGCACCTCTTTGTCATCTTTTGTCTCATCACCATAGGAACATGCCCCCCCTTGACCGTGAAAAAATTCATTGCGTCTATGGAATATTCTTTTGGTTTTTTGACATCTAGTTGATACAATTCTTCTAGACCTACTGGATGTCTCACTTTCCTCTAGCCTTCCTAAACTCCCCTCGCTCGAGGAAGACAGATCAGGCAAATACCTGTTTGGTTCTACCTGCACCATTGGAAAAAGTTTAGATTCGACCGCAAGGAATAGTGCCTCTTAAAAGTTGACGTGTATCGCCTTTTATAATTTTACTTGATCCTCATTCCCTTTGTCAACATGTAGGCATTCAAGTGATGATTGGAAGAAGACCAATTTATCTTTCTTAAGAGTAGAAAGTCATGCAATATTTATGAGTTGTTTTTTACTATTTGATTTAACGCTACATCACACATGTAACACACATGTAGCACACATGAAACACTACACATACACATTACATGATCTCCTCTAATGCTACAAGTCCTGGCTACTTAATGAAAACTATTTATCACATATTTGATTACCTTAGTGTAGACGTTTCCTATAATATACTCAGAAGAGTTACTTTTTGAAATGACTGTGCCTCTTAGAGGCCAGTCAACTCTAGGAACCAAGTGACCCTATGATAGGGCTACTACAAACCAGAGAGAGAGAGATGACTGGGCTACAGTACGGTCAATCAAAGAAATTCAGTGACAGAAAAAAGGCTCAGTACAAAGACCAACCAGTAAGGTACAAGTAAAAAAAAAAGAATGGGTATAAAGACTCACAACCCTTGGGACTAAGGGGGTGTACACTACCTCAAATGTGGACAAACTACCATAGTTATAACCACAAGACCAAAAACATAAAAGGCGGTCCAAATCAATATATGCAATATCTCCTTGTAATTACCTCATATATGCAATATCTCCTTGTAACTACCTCATATATGCAATAGCTCCTTGTAACTACCTCTTGAAACTCAAATAGTACCACCAAAAGGTATGATAGCATGTAATCTTCCAAACTAAGGTCAGGAGGGTGGTACGAAGTGGGTATAAAGACACATAACAATTTGGAGAAAGTGGGTGTACCTCAAATGTGGACAAACTACCATAGTACCCACAAGACCTAAAACATAAAAGGTGGTACAAATCACATGATATCCCAATATCAGTAAAACACCCAAAAGGTAAAAGGCAAGGTACCACAAAAATATTATCGACAAAATGAAAGGACCATAAGACAATTGACCAAGGTGGGGTACAATCATTCATCTCTCTCTCAAATGTACCATTGTTCCATATAACTTGAAAGACCATCATCACAGTAAACATAAAATTCCACACGGGTGATGTGATCATGTGGTCCTCTAGACTACTCCTACGGTCAAGCGTTAGTGGCTCCATGAAGGGGTGTTCAGTCCCTTCAAAAGACCATCTAACTCAACCATATCGAAGACCTAGGAGAAGAGGACATCACACATCATCAAATAAGTATTGGTAACTACTGTGTATGAACTCAAAAACCCTAAAGCAACCGAGCATGCAAAAGGGGAGCTATGAAAAGACAAGGCTCGCAGGCCAAAAAAACAACATCAAAAAACTATACTGGGACCGATGTCACAGTAAGCGAGTTGAAACAAAAGTGGCCATAATTCCAACAAGTAGCAATAAAAAGAAAAAGACCCTCTAAAAAGGTGAAAATGCAAGCAAACTTCCTAACTAGGAGTTGGAGACCTCGACAAATCGTATCCTTCGCAAGGTGATGAAATCCAAGTTGAACAATATGAAGTGAGAGACCGAATTTGAAGGATATCCCTCTACCGAAAGGGATCCTGGGTAAAAGAGCCCTAGTAGAAAAGTCACTAAGCTACCTCGTTCATGACACATCAGAAAAGGTTTTCGACACTTCTGCCTTATCACCCTTGTATCACCAGTATGGTGGCCGGAGAATACAAGGAAGACAATGATCGATGTTTCCTTAGGGATAAGTGGAGTACGACATTCCACATAGTCTGTCCAATTCTCGATCTCGCGACGGTTTAACCCCTGAAACAACAGGAGGCCCCTCCACAAACTGGTGTATGACCGTGTCAACAAATACTAGAGGATTTTGGTTCCCTAGAGGACAACAACTATGTCTCAGATGATAATGAAAAGGGGAAATTATTTGGATGCCTATCCCCGGTGTCCTACCTAACTACCAAATTCTTTTGATTTCCTCAAGTGAGGTTATGGTGTGTTTAGTTAGTGGGTGTAAATTTTAGTGGTTGTATTACTCAATCGGGTGATGGAAGTGAAGACTGACTCAAACCATGCAAATGCATATGAATAAAATAAGCCTTTCCTTTCAATGAATGCTAGCTAAGGTAAGGAGAGAGTTCTTTCAAACTATAACTACTCTTTCAAATTAAATGAATGCAACAAGTGTTCAAGTTCATTCATGGGACCTCAAGGAGAGCTTCAGATATACTCAAGTCATGCAAATGAATTCATCACATAAAACAAAGTGATAATAAATATAAGGAATTGTACATATCCATGTTCATAATTCTCTAGGAACACTTATAACATTCTTCAATCATTCTTCACAAAAACAAAGGGATAGTAGAAACAATAAACTGCATATAAATCTTCATGAGCTTAATAAAAAAATAGTAACCACAACTGGGGAAGCTATACCACAACTTTTTTTTTATGACTATAAATACAAGAGTATCCTAATCATGAGCAATACATCCTTTACTTTTACATCATGAGAAATACTAATCATTTCCCCTTTAACTTGCATTGAGTACCTTGACATGAATTCCCCCAAGCTACTATATTCTAAGTGTTAAAGCTGCTAGAGTACTACCCTAGTCGAAGACTAAAATTGCCACAATCCAGGTCATGATGGTTTGATTGAAGTCTGAAATATGATGATGCATGCTCACCTTTTATGAATTTACTAACCCTTATGAATGATACAATGAAATCCAATTTTAAGAAGATGAAGACTTTAAAACAAACCATAATAGCCTGAAATACTTCCTAAACCAGAACAACAAAAATGGGTAAGCAAAATCGAAGTTCCATTTTCCGTCGAGGTGGCTTACAAATTGATTTAAATTTGACCGCAATGGAACCAATCGTAATTTTAGGCCTATATAATTCTGTTCCTTTTATATATATATGTTTCCAATCCGTCAAATGTTTTGTTACTTTGTACCTTGGGGCCACTTTCTGGAAATTATCATCTTCAAGCAGCCTCGACGGAAAACGAAACTTCAATTTTGCTTATATCATGATGCTAATGGTGTTATAGGATCTATCTCACATGGTTCTACTTCATAATGGGATGGGGCCAATTAATCTTACTTTCAAAACTCATATGGTGGCAATGATTGATACATTCTCATTCCTCACATTCTACACTGCCCAAACTTTTCTAATTGTATGAAAATTGAAGCTTTCAATTTTATCCAAACCATGTAAGGAGAACTTGACCTAATTGCAATTTTTATAATCTACATGGAAGGATATGTCAATTTATAGACAGGGCAATTTAATTTATAGACAGGGCAATTTTTAGCCGTAGTATAGTTATCAACCTAATCCTTCGCATATCAGGGCAATCTAATTTATAGAGACAGGGCAATTTAAAGAGGATGATGATTTGGTTGACATCCATACCAGATTGATCTTTAATTTGTTGCTGAGTTATTTAACATGCAGACCGTATGACTTGAATCTGGGTGAGACCCAATTCTGCAACAAATTTCAAAAGATAGAAGAGCAAATTGAACTCACCCATATTGTTTTTCCTAGCCCCCAAGTAGGATTTATCTATGAAGAAATGGTTATCGGAGATATATAGAGAAAACCTGATCTTGCACTACTCTATGGAGCCTTGACAGACCCCATGAAAAAAACTCCAAGTCATATCTGGATTCACTGCAACTTCACTAATAACACAGGGAACCTTCAAAACTACAATGTGGGTGGCCTTAAGTCTTGCTTTTTGCATTCACGGTTTGGTTGGTTAACTTAACATCCCTCCAATTCACAACAAATTTTTGTCGCATTCATTTAATTTGGTGGAGGCTGAGGCATTCATTTCAAAATCGGAGATGGAGGCTGCTTCCATGCCGAGACTTGAGGAAAGTTCAAAGTATGGTGATTTTAGTTTACAAAAATTACTACTTTGGGACTATTTTGGGACTGAGGTCTGCTCAGGAGAGGCTACAACTTGGTATATGAGTTGAAAATTGGGTTAGGTTAGGGTTTGGAGCAGAAAATTAAAATATTTATACTTTAATGCATAAATAAATTCCTAAATCAATGCTAGAAACAAAATAGTACAGTTGTGACAAGGTAATATAAATTTAAACATAATTTTCATCTCTTTCAACTTTAACACTCCAAAAGGTCCCTGTGTTAAAGTTGAAGTAGACAAGGACAATAAATAACAACAACATTAATAAAGTAATGAACAAGTTAAACATAACTAACAACTAGCATCAGTAATGCTGGTTTAGACCTTCCTTATAATTAGATATATTTTTCAATAAATCCTTTCTGCAATAGTTGACAGCCACCAGGGATCAACAACGTATGTCCCAGCAAGGCCCATAGGCTCAAAGTAGAGGCCAAAGACAGTTTGGATAGTCCTATTCCTATGGATACTGATTCTGAAGATAAGCATAATGACGGGGTTGGAACTAGTGGATTGTCTCTTGAAAATATGAGTAATGAACACTTTCTAAAATTAAGCATTTCACATGCCATGGTGTTTGTGCATATGGCAATGGAAAATCCTGAAACTTGTAGAATATTTGTTGAGAAAAAGGGCATTGAAGCCCTTATGAGGTTCTTGACTCTTCCAAGTATTCCGCTATCTTCAAAAGGGATGTCTGTAGCTGTGCACATGGTTGCAGTTTGCAAAGCATTCACACAACAACACTCAGTTGCCCTTGCAAGGATATTTTGTGCTCATCTGAAGGAACATCTCAAGACTACATTAAATGTTTTGGATCATGTTGCAGGGACTAATTTATTAGCTGCAAAATATGGACTAAATAGGAAAGTATTTTGGTGCTTGTTTGTGGTACAATTTTTTGTCTTTCTAGCTGATGATACTAAAGAGAATCGATGGTTGGTAGCATTAACGGCAGAGTTTGGAAATGATAGCAAGGATGTGCTTCTTGATATTGGGATGATACATCAAGAAATACTATGGCAAGTTGCACTTACTGAGGCAATGAAACCCTCTTAAAAGATCGAATTAGCAATAAAGCCATAGTGATTTGCTACCAAATTTTTAAATTTGTCAAATCAAAAAAATTTAGGGCTTGGTACTCACGGACATGGGAGGCATTTCTGTCTCCTCTTATATTTTATTTGCTTGGTCTCCAAATTACCTCTCCCAATGCTTGCTTGTTAATGGGTCACTCCCACTGCTTGGTCGTTGGGTCACTCCCTCTCCCCTGCCACAATCACAAACTGCCTCTCCCACAATCGAACAGTCCAATCCAAATCGATAGCAGGTCCAAATCGCAGAGGCACAGGTCCAAATCGCAGAGGCCCAACTCCAAATCGAGGGCCACTCCAAATCGAGGTCACTCCAAATTGCAAATCGCAGGTTTGCCAAATGCATATGGCCGCCGGCTTTTCCATTTGTTCAATATATATGTTATGTAATGTTTGTTTTTTGTTTTTTTTTTAATTTGTTTTTAGTTAAATATATATATATATATATATAACATTATATATAACAATTAAAATTTAATTGTTATATATAATGTTATATATATATTTAATTAAAAACAAATTAAAAAGCCATTGTTATATATAATTAATAACAAATTAAAAACCATTGTTATGTTCCTCCATTTTGTCCTATGCCAACTTATGGACCTTAAAAGGTGGAAGAGGTTGTTGAAGAGCCACCATAGTTGGGGAAAGGAAATGAAATAAAGTTGGGGATTTTGGACTGAGCATAGGATATAACACAGGCATGACAATAAATATTATTGTCCTTCAACCAAGTAGTAGGGTGGTTCACCTCTAAGTGGGATTTAATTTCCTCTTTAAGACCAGTAATAATGAATTGCTTAAAAAATAATCAATTAATTTTTATGAAAAAACAAATGAACTTTGATGACTCCTATAATGAATTTCATTAGGTAATAAAATATTATATTAAGGGAAAGTTAGTGCTTCATTTGATCGATCGAACCAACCAATCGGATCTGACCTGCCAAACTTGTTTAGAATTACTTCAGAAAAATGAGGCGTCATACTATTGGAAGGGTCGGAAAATGAGAAGTGATTCTTGGTTTCCATTTTGCTAACTAATTGGGTGAGAGAATCAACATTTTTTGTATGTCCTCTATAGTTTACATGTTATGTGTGTTTATCATGGGACCATTAGGTCCATCAAACAAGTTAGTGATGATTTATCCCAACACAATCAACGACCTAAGAGGATTTCCTTGTGAGGGTCCATAAGCAATGGTACTAGTGAGTCCACGAAAAAATAAGTTATTTCAGAGTGAAACCATGATGATCAAATTACTCCTTGTTGAGTATATTACATGGTTTTTAATGCTCCATTAATGGTTGGTGTCAGACATTTTTGAGTCTAGAAACCCTCCCACACCGTAAATGCATGCATCTAGTCTAACCATGCCAAATTTCAGTCCAAGCCAACACATATTTAAAAAATTTCAACGTTGTCCCCATGTATCACATTATTTAATTTATAGGTATGGTTTCTGATGCTGCAATGGTGAGTGTCATTCATTCGAGTCTTGAAACCCTCCCACACCATCAATGCATGCATCTAATATCAGACTTCTGACTTCAAAAGAATCCGACGAGATCGCTAAATCACCGACGACAAACACCGTTGGTTTTTCTAGGTAATAGCTGCGTCGGATATCATATAATGATGATGATCATGATGATGATGACGATGATGAAGATGACGATGATTATGAAGACGATCGATGATGACGACGACAACGACGATGATGATGATGAAGACGATCGATGATGGCGATGATGATGATGACGACGATGATGATGATGATGATGATGATGATCGATGATGACGATGATGACGATGAAGACGATCAATGATGACGATGATGATGACGATGATGATGAAGATATTGCTAATGATGATGAGGAAGATGATGATGATGACGATGATGATGATGATGGTGGTGGCCGTGACGACGACGATAAACATGATGCTGATGATGATGATGATGATGAGAATGATGAAGATCATGATGATGATGAAGACGATCGATGATGACGATGATGATGAAGACGATGATGATGAAGACGATCGATGACGACGATGATGATGACGACGATGATGATGATGATGATGACCGATGATGATGATGATGACGATGAAGATAATCGATGATGACGATGATGATGAAGATATTGCTGATGATGATGAGGAAGATGATGATGATGATGATGATGGTGAGGATGATGACGATGATGCTGATCACAATGATGATGATGATGATGGTGGCCATGACGACGACGATAAACATGATGCTGTTGTTGATGATGATGATGAGAATGATGAAGATCATGATCAAGAAGAAAAAGATGATGATGATGAAGATGATCACGATGACGACGACGACGACGACGATGATGATGATGTTTGAGTCTTGATAATTGTGCATTTCCTTACTAAGCTTCTATCTGTTTCAAGAATAATTTAATATTCTCTACTAAACAGGGCCAACCACATGAAGGTGGAATCTCTTATGGCCCCTCCCCCCCTCACATCACTCTCAATTCCCCATAACCTGACAAAAATATCTATGTACACTAGAAACTTTAAATGTGTTTTTTGACATACTCTAAAATAAGCAATGTTTCTAATTATATCATATAGGAAAATGGAAACTCACTACAAAACAATTAATTTATTATTATTGCATACCTCGTAAACTTCAATGGTCTTCATCATCTTCTTCATCTGGGTCATCGTCTGTACTATCATCCGATAATCCAGATTCAACATTGTAAGGATTGGCCATATCATCCTCATCGTCGATGTCAGTTACGATCAACATGTCATCGTCGATATCATCTTCATGGACATTGTCTGATAGTACATCATCTGATTCAATAAGTTCTTTGACATCTTCTTCTGGACCATGATCATCTAACTCATGTTGATCATCTTCTGCGGCGTCTTCTTCTTCAAGAACATCTTCATTACCTTCATCAATGTTATACTTTACCGGCCTTCCCCTTGGATCGTGTATCACAGCAAATGACCAACCCGCTCTACCTAGAACCTCAGAGTAAAATACCTGTTCACATTGGGTTGGAAGAACATAGGGCTCTGTTCCTGGCTCAAACAACCTTGTATTTACCATGGTAAAACCATTATCATGTTCAATAATTGTTCTATCGGGATCACGTTGATTCAATCGACACCTGTACCATTTGACAACGAACATAAATACCTTGAAGGAGTTAAATTTACACTGAAGAATGTCTTCCAGATACCCATAGTATCGATTTTCAGATAGTTCTAGATGTCTGTCACTTCTAGAAGAAACATTGGTCACCTCAAAGACTGCAGATATCCCACAATAAGATGTTTTCTTTGTTTCATCCAAATTTTTGATGCGATATCTACATCCATTGCACCACATAGCCTTATGGTGTTTTACCTAGTACAACAAGCCATACAGGAAAAGATTACATAATGATCACACCATATTTATGATAAAGTAGTGCATGTTTATTATAATGCCATAAAAGGAAAATAACTAGCGTGACGTACAACGACATTATTTAAAAAATAAATAAATAGTGTCGTTGATTAGTATGCTTACCTGCTTATCTTTTAAACCTCTTGCTAAATCGATTTCCCTTTGTGTTACATTGATGTCTCCATTGCGATGTGCAGCTTTAACCAATGAAGCCACACCTTCCCATGATATTCCATGACCAGATTGTTCACATTTTTTGATCCATACCTTCATCCAGTCAAGATTGTTTGCGATGTAGAAATGAATCGCATCCCACTCTTGACCAACTGTTTGATGACAATAAAATTAAAATTCAATGAAAATGTATATTAGTCACTTAAAAAAGTATATAATTACAATATAAAATGATGCAAAATACTAAATCAAAAAATAGAATATATATGTATGATATATAGACATAAAATTCACCAGTGAAATGTGTTATATTACCTTTCACCTTCCTCGATCTACCTTTCCCCTTCAAGTACTCCCCTTCGAAATCGTTTTTAGAGTCTGGATCACAAATGTGACATAAATTGAGCTTTGAAGCCAATATAGGAAGATATTCACTAATGTACAACATGTTTTGGTACACCATATATCCCTCCATCATAGAACCCTCAACATATGCTCGTTGTCTGACCAAACCCTTCATAAATTTCAAGTTCCTCTCAACCATCCACATGGACCTTGAGTGCGCAGGTCCACATAGTTCAATCTCCTCAACTTGGTGTATGCGTTAGTGTTCCTGTGCATTGAAAAATGCTGAAGGTAGATGCTTCTGCATTTCACACATGAGACGAGGAATTTCTCTCCTCCAATACTTTATGTCTTCTTTATGGAATTCTTTAGATGATAACCATCTACAAGTGACATGACAACCGGCCAATCAAGAGATTAAAGAAAAAAATCATTATATTACATAACACGAAGTAGAAAATGAAAATCAAATTAAGAATAAGTTCTATGTTGAATTAAAAAAACAGTAAGCACATGGAAAAATCACCACTTACCTCATGTATTTCCCGAGACTATATATTATTTGCTTGACATTGTTGTCAAAGTTGTCCAGGATAGAGAGAGGTAGAACATACTGTAACAATAATATACAAATAGTTTCAGTATATCGAAAAAGAGTACTAGAAAAAGAAAAAAAATTTTATTAAATGCATACCATATTAATTATTACCTTCATGAAGACATGCCAATCGTGAGTTTTCACCCCCGCGAAATCACCTTTCTTTGTTATGATATTCTTCATGTTCGCACAAAATCCGGTGGGAAATTTAATTTTTTGAATGACTTCTTTTACAACATTACTTTGCTGGTCCGTTAACATCCATGGAAGTGAGTTTATATTAATTTGCTCTCCGTTGCTATGAAATTGAATGATGCCTTTCATTGCATGGTTGTTATCTTGAATGTCTTTGCAAATTTTGACAATTTTTTCTTTGTCACTCCTTCCATCCAATATTCGCCATAATGTTTCAGTCACATTCTTTCCGATATGCATTGTATCAAATAGATGAGCAATTTGTAGGTGCTCATAATAGGGCAACCTACTAAATTGTCTAGGATAACGTTTCATTCCTCGTGGAAGCCCATTCATGCCTTCATGATGATCACATGAACGACAATGATGAAATTAAATATTAAATCGATGTCAATTACACTAAACAACACACAATATAATAAAATACAATATGATCATATACAATGATTGATTATACGTACCTTGATGATTTCTATTATATTGCAACTTCCATAGATGAGGTGTCATTCTCTTTGGTTTTAATGCAGTCTCTTGCTTGCCATTGAAAAGATGTTTTTCGGTAGTTCGATACCTGTGATTCTTGGAGAGGAAGTTCCTATACTCATCAAACACCTCCTTTTCTAAGCTTTTTGAACGACGAGATTTGATCTTAGGACCACAAACTGGACATGCAAATTTCCCCTTTGTCTGAAGACCTAAATAAAAAGATGGAATATCAATATTAATGTCTATTATAATTATATATAAAATGACTAGATTATTTAGAAAAACATGCATGCGTATTATATTAACTAGTAGTTCGTAAAGTTAAATGCAACTAAAGTGGAACTTATAATTACATACCACAGAAATGGGTTAACCCTGGGGCATCATGTATTGTCCATACAAGCATTGCATGGAATTGGAAATGCCTTTGTCATATTGGTGTAGATAAGTCATACATAGTGATGCCATTCCATAACTTCAGTAGCTCGTCAATAAGAGGTTTGATATATACATTCATATCTTTGACTTGGTACTTACCTAATTGATTTGAACATATAAAATAAATATTCTGATTATGAGACGTACCATTTAGATATATAAACTATATTTCACAATAGAAAAACTTTAAATATATATATATAACATTATGAGACAAAAAACGACAAATGAGAATATACCACTGCAATAAAAAAAAACTACAGTGTTCGTACCTAGAATAATAATCGACAACATTATGTGCTCCCTCTTTATTGTCAACCATGGAGGAATGTTGTTGTTGATAACAAAAATAGGCCACATCGAGTAAACAGATCTCGTCTCTGCAAAAGGATTGACACCATCTACTGCCAAAGAAATCCTAAGATTACGAGGTTCGTCTTTAAAGTGAGGCCATTTTTCCTCCATATCTCTAAATGCAGACCCATCTGCAGGCATCCGAATAATGTCGTCTTGACTTCTGTTTCGTGCATGGTAATCCATAAACTGTGCTATGTTTTTGCACCTGAACAGTCGTTGCAAACGGGGAATAATGGGAATATAATGTAGAACCTTGCGAGGCACCTTTTTAGTTACTTGATCTGTGCGATATCTATTGATATGACATTCAGGACATTCTGTTGCAAATTCATGCTGGTTGTAATAAAGAACATGATCATCAGGGCATGCATGAATTGCTTCATACTGCATTCCAATTTCTTTCATGATGGCAGATAAATCTCGATATGTGCGAGGTAAAATATTTGAAGGTGGTAACAAATATTTACCTATCATGCTACAACAAATTAAAATAAAAATCTAGTTAATATAATATAGAAATAATATTAATGAAACAAATTTCATCCGTAGTAATTTGACTTATATATGAATTAACAATAAAATACATGACAATCATATATATTTTGTGATGGAATATATTACATACCTTAACATCCGTGAAAATGATATGTTTGAAAGACCATTCATAACCTTCAAGTTCATTACCAACAATATAGCAGAGAGAAGATTTGTCTTGGAGCTGTCATAAAGGGGTTCGTATGCCTTGTCAAGAAGAGGTATATCATGAATATCATCAAAATGTTCATCATTTTCATGATCATCATCATCATCCATTCCAACATTAAATGAATCATGGATCAAAGTATTTGTAACATCATCTTCAACTATGTTATCAGTATGATCATCTTCTTCAATGTGATCATTAACTTGTTCTCCATTAATATTCATAGCTCCATGTTCCTCTTGTACTTGTTTTGGAAGCACTTGCTGATCCGGACGATATGCCGTAGGATGTCTTTTACATGAAACAATCAATAGATAAAAGTTAATATAAGAAATTCAAACGCAAAATGTAAAAAATTATGTGATACATTAAAAATTTAACAAATTTTGTACTGTTGGGAAGAAAAGAACAACGACCAATTGTACTGTTGGTCAAAAATAAGAAATATTATAATAATACATAAATTTACAAAATCAATCAAAATAAAAACATATATAATGCAAACTTACAAATGGATGGTATTCATGTCCCCCCTCGGCGTGCCCATGCTCCCTACAATGTTTTGTGGCTATTGTGATCAAAATTCTTCTCCTCTTAAAGCCTCTGCATTGATTACATGGACAATAGCATTTACCATCACCCCTTCTTTCAACTCCTTCCCACAATCTAGCAAGCAATTGTCGATTTTGTTCGTCTGGATCAGGAATATCCGTAGTTGACATTTTCTCGTAAAGAGCTTAAATGAAGATTATCGATCTTAGAAAATGAAGCTCCAGAGGACTTTGCTCACTTGAATAACAAAAAAAACGAAAAACAGTCCGCCAAACAAAAAAAAAATCCGTAAACCGTTGCTGGTATGGTAAACATGTTGGAATGGTTTCATATTTATAAATTGAAAAAGTCAAAAAGTCAAACCTACGTTGGATATCCAACGACACTAATCTAGTGACCGTTGGGAAAAAATCTGTCGGATATCCGACCTCTTCAGGTTCAAAATGAAGTCGATTATCCGACATCCAAAGAATCAGATATCTGAATAGGCGTCGGATATTAGCAGAGCCGTCGAATAGCCAGCCAACCTCGTCGGATATTCAAAAGTATGTCGGATATCCGACGGGCACCTCTCAAAATTTATGAAAAAAAAGAAGAAGAAGTAATTTTCAAAGAAAAATCCGACGACATGGTCCATTTCGTCGGAGGTCGACGGATTTGCTTGTCGGATTTTGGGTTCAATTCTACTAGTGATGTATGGTCATGATCATTCAATACATGGGTATACTAAGATCCTAGCACAAAGTAGGATTCTAACTTGACATAGGAAAACATTCTTGGATTAGTATACCTGCTAACATACCTAAACAATATCTTCTTTGTTCTCTTCAATGATTTAGAGACCTTGTGCTAGAACTTGCATATCTCATAAGTTAAGCGCAGTAGAACAAAGTCATACATACCTTGTAAGTAGAAATTCTATATGGTCAAACATTATGGATGAGTCTTTGTCTTCATGTCATCATGGTCATGGAACTTGATTTGTCTTTCGTGATGTACCTGTATCTTGTTAGCAGACAACATCAACCTCATACAACACCACAGTGCATTAGTACAATCATATAGCCCTAATCAATGAATGTCTTCTATTATTCACATACTTTTACTAGGGTGATAGGACAATTCTAACATTAATCAAAATTGTACTAATCTAAATAATATGAAGACAAACATATTATGAACTTAATTAAGAATCAGATTTTAAGACATACCTGTATCTCCTTAAGTCATACCTGTCGAGACTTCTTGTAGTCTTCTTATGTAAGGCCTTAGCCTCAACTCCCCCTGAAACTGGATCCGGAACTCGATTAGGGTTTGTTAAAAATTCAATCTTTCACTTTCACACTTCTGAATGGATGGAAGGATGTGTTTTGCTGAGCTGATCAAACTTGCATACTTCAATTTTGAAATCTCCAAAATTTGACCCCTCAAAAATTGCCTTTGAAACTTCCGGATCTTCTGGACAAGATCCTGAACTAGGGTTTGATGGAGCCCACCCTTCTGCCTAATTAAAAGGTTTGATCCAAGGCTCTAAACTCTTATTTTTCTGAGGAGCTTCCAGCCGTGGTCACAGACTTAAAAAATTCCAACTTTTGCTGAAGCCCTAATTTTCCATCTTTTCGATCAAAATCCCGAACTGGGGTTTGATCAAGCTCGGTCTTCTACCCAACCAAAAAATTCGATCTTGGTCTCTAATTTCGATTTTTCTGAGTAGCATTCAGCCGTGGACTCTTATTACAATAATTCTAACTTTCTCCGAAGCCCTAAATTCCGGAAGCCATGAATGAAGGTGCTCCAAAAATAATTATGTTTTGACATAAATATGTACCTGATTGTTTCTGCTATAACTCCAAATTTTTTGATCCACAGGGTCTGAAAACGTTTTCTGTGGTAGACTGACCTGTCATATTTCCATCCCGATAGGTTTGACCTCAATTGAATTTTCTGAGAGAGAGTTATTCCAAGTGTCGCAACGTGACCTGTTTATGGGATAAAGCAAGAGAGCGAAATTGTACGGCATTCCACGTGTCACTGGTTCAACTTCGGCTTCTAAAAAAGTTTCCTGAGATATTACAGTTTGTGTAATACCTGTCACATTTTAGGAAATTTTATTTGGAGCTTCCTATCCCAAGTTATGACCTTTTTTCCTAGGTCACCTGATTATGACTGAGATCTGGAAGAGGCAGAAACCCTAACTTGTACTGATCATAACTCACAAAGTAAAATGAATCTGAGGGTGTCCTTTGGAGACAAGGTACATAGGGATGTTATCTACGCCATGTAAACTTTTCAGATCCTGAACCTTCGTAAAAATGGATTTATAGCAAAAGTTCCACGATGACTGGTTTTTTCTATATAAAACCCTAACCTTCAAATTGTCGCAAGTGAAGCAAGTGTCTTAAGTGCCATACAATGCCTTCCTTCAGGTTAGCTTTGATACCATGTTAAGATTCAATATGCTAAGACAGAAAATATCAGCATTGCATTTCATTTCACAACAATAGAATATACAGGATCACTGAAGAAACAACAAGCACAACATAAACACAAGAGACACAGATTTATCCTGAGAAACCCTCATGGGGTAGAAAACCCACCAAAGTTTCCTCAATATAGATGACTAGCAAATACAAAGATGAAAACCCTAGACATGAGCTCCTTCTCCTCCACAGTAGACCTCTCTCACACAAGTGTGCCACTCACAAGTGAATGAATGAGTGAGATAAGTGAGGAACATCCTCCTCTACGTATACTTGTTCCCCGACTGACTTTTACACAAGCTAGGTCGGCCCCAACTTAATTACTGGGCTAAACACCCCATTACAATTGACTGGGCCGACCCCTCTAGGGTGGTCTAATAACCCTTTGACCCACATAACACATACAGGGACGACCCCCACTAGGGAAGTCTAATAACCCAAGTTACCACAATCCGACGGAGGAATAAACATCTCCGGATATACAATAAGATCTTCACGGAGGAATAAAAAATCTCTGGAATAATAAAGTACAAATATAATATTCTTAGAAGTTACAATATCTCAACACTTCCTAGTATATCCAATTTCATATGCCATTCATTATAACTCCAAGTTTTTGACTCTCAGTTGTTTGAGTCCTTACATTTTTTGGATACCTTCATGTCACACACCCCAAAATACCTATATATATATATTTAAAGGATAAATGCATGTATACTTTTGTACTTCTAGTATTGTTGAATTAAATTACTTTACTTGATGTTATTTTATGTTAACAGGGTTTAGGCACTTCACTTCTTAGGATCATAGATCAACCAAGGTGAGCCCCTATTAAGGATTCTTTAGCAGCATGTCAAGGTCCTATTCTTGAATAACATCCAAGATCTACGACTCAGTCCTAAATACATTTGTTACATTTGTATGCTAGGGTATAGGCTCTAAGCCTTACTTCTTTTATGAGCATACTAGCTTAGGATTATAAGCATCATTACATAAGTATTTAACCTACACATTTTAGCATGAGGAGGGTTTAAACCATACAAAACCTTGCATACCTAAATTAGATTACTAACATGTATCTTCCGCATTTCCAATTTATAAATTCCTTGTTAAAATAAAGAAATGCGGATTGCTGATCTCCATAATTTTAATAGTTAAAAGTTAAGGTTTACGCATTCCCTATTTCCACACTGCGGATTGTGGGTTGCGGGACCCTTTATTTATAAAGATGAGTTTTGACCGCTTTTGCATTCTCGACTTCCGCATTGCGGGTTGCAGGTCCTTTAGTTATTAAGATGACTTTTGACTGCTTTTGCATTCCCGACTTCCGCATTGCGGATTGAGGGTTGCAGGTCATTTAGTTATTAAGATGAATTTAAACCTGTTTTCGCATTCCTGACTTCTGCATTGCGGATTGTGGGTACTTTTGTTATTAAGACGAGTTTAAACATGTTTCCGCATTCCCAACTTCCACATTGCGGGTTGTGGAACCTTTAGTTACAAAGATGAGTTTAAACCTGTTTCCACGTTCCCAACTTCCGCATTGCGGATTGCAGGTTGCGGAACCTCAAATTTTTCATGGTTTTAAATTAGCAATTCCGCATTCCGATTGAGGATGCAGAATGAAGGTTGCGGCAGATTCGACGGCTTACGGGAAACATTAACAAGTAAAACCAGATTTAGAAAACTTGTTTGAAATTGAATATTATTACAGATTTGTATTCAAGATCTAGGGTTGAAAGTGTAAATTTATCTTTCCGATATGGGCTATAATTCTATTACTTAAATGATATGTATTTTATTAGATTATGATTTTATAAACCGACCATTCAAATCTGTATAAGCTTTAAGAATATAACTACTTATCTATTTGAATATGTATAAAATATAAACATTATGTTCTATATATATCTACATTTAAATCTATATAAACCCTAGATTTATATATATATATATATATATAACAGAGTTATAGACAGAAACTTGAATTAACCAGAATAATACATTGAGCATAAGTATGATAGCATAACTCTTTAACCCAACATAATACAATGATATAAACATAACAAAATAATGTAAACATAACAATATAAAAAAACATAAGATTAAAACAATTTATAATGAAACATTAAATCATTTAAGCATACAGGTCAGTAGACTATAGTAAACAATATTCATAATTAACATACTAAATGTTACTAAATAGATAATAAAAACCTGAACTAGTAGAGGGAAATCAAAACTGAAGGTCGTCGTTCCTCCCAACCAATCTTCCAAAACAACCAAACTACTTGTTTTGAAACCCCCAAGCCTGTTTGTTGAACCAGAAAGACAAGGATTGGTCACGAAGTTCCTCTTGCATAAGCTAGGTCACAATCTCACTTCATCATAAGCCTCCTGCTCATTGGATGAATTCAATACTTAGCGCATTCTCCCCTTCAACATATGTTGATGTATATGTAACATCAGATTGTATTTCATATATGTATATTGTACTCCTATAGAGATGGTATTATTCCTCTATACGGAAGTGTTTGTATTCCTATAGAGATGTTATTATTCCTCTATACGGAAGTGTCGTCATTTATATTGTAAGTGTCGTAACTTATACTTGATGGGTTATTAGACCACCTTGTTGGGGTCGGCCTTGTATAAGTCATGTGGGTCGAAGGGTTATTAGAACACCCTATTGGGGGTCGGCCATGTGGGTCAAAGGGTTATTAGACCACCCTATTGGGTGTCAGCCCAGTCAACATTGTGTTATGTGGTTAAGTTGAGGCCGACCTAGTAAAGGTTATTAGGCAAGTCAAGTCAAGTATAAATAGAGTGTGGGAGGCACTCTATTTGATCATTCTATTCTCACACACACTCTTTGGAGAATGGCGCACTTATGGAGGAGGAGAAGCTATTGCTAGGAGAAGACTATCTCTTGTACTTTGGTTGTATCATTGCTCTATCTATCTCTGAGGAAGTTATTGGGGTTTTTTACCTTTATGGTTTTCCCCAAGTAAACTCTGTGTCTCTTGTGTGCTTACATTATTGTGTCCATGATTGATATGCTGTAGATGTTGTTCTCTCAGTTAAGATCCTAGATCAAATTGAAGTAAATTCTGAAAAACTAACATGGTATCAGAGCTAGCCTAAAAGAAGGCATGGTATGGCATGTATGACACTTGACATTGCACTTGCGATGCTTGGGATTGATATAGAAAAAACCAGTCATCATAGAACTTTCGCTATAAATCCATTTTGGTGAATTTTTTGGATCTGAAACTTCTATAGATTGAACATCAGATCCACATGTACCTTGTGTCCAAAGGAAAACTTATAATTCATTGTACTTTGTGTTTTATGATCTGTACAATCTAGGGTTTCTGCCTCTTCCATATCTGAGTCATAAACAGGTGACCTAGGAAAAAAGGTCATAACTTGGGCTAGGAAGCTCCAAATTAAATTTAGTAAAAAGTGACAGGTAGTGCACGGACTTTACTTTCTCAGGTAACTTGTTTAGAGGCCGAAACTGAACCAGTAACACGTGGCATGCCGTACAAGTTTGCTCTCCTGTTTTATCCCATAAATAGGTCACGTTGCGACACTTGGCATAACTCTCTCTCAGAGAATCCATTTGAGGTCAGATCTATGGGGTTGGAAATATGACAGGTCGGGCTATCACAAGAAAAGTTTTCAGACCCTGTAGATGGAAAATTTAGGAGTTACACTAGAAACAATCAGGTACATATTTTTGTCAAAACAGAATTATTTTTGAGCACCTTCATTCATGGCTTCCGGAATTTAGGGTTTCGAAGAAAGTTGGAATTTTTGTAATCAGAGACTACGGTTGAATGATACTCATAAAAATCAAAATTTAGAGACCAATATCATAATTTTTGGTTGGGAAGAAGGCCAGGCTTGATCAGACCCTAGTTCGGGACTTTGATCGAAAAAGTGGAAAATTAGGGCTTCTGTAAAAATGGAAAATTTTGAAATCTGTGACCACGGCTGGAAGCTCCTTAGAAAAATAGAAGCTTAGAGATTTGGATCGAACCTTTTTATTGGGCAGAAGGGCGGGCTTTATCAAACCCTAGTTCGGGGTCATGTCCAGTGAATCCAGAAGTTTCAAAGGCATATTTGAGGGGTGAAACTTTGCAGTTTTCAAATTATGAGTATACCGGCTTGATCAGCTCATCAAGGCGCATATTTCTATCCTTTCAGAATTTTGAAATTCAAAGTTTGAATTTTTAGGTTTTCTCTAACAAACCCTAATCCAGCTCTAGATCTAGTTCCTGCAAATCAAGTGGATTGGGTTAATCCTAGAAGAGAATGGATTGGTCACCTGCATAAGTGAACAAGTTCCTGTTTCAGAGGGAGATGAGGCTAAGGCCTTACATAAGAAGATTACAAGCAATCTCGATAGGTATGACTCATCCAGGTATGTTTCAAGATTTGTTCATGATTAAGTTTATGGTATGTTTGTCTTCATGTTATTACGGTTAGTACAATCTTGATTAAATTTAGACTTGTCGTATCACCTTAATAAAATTATGAATGCATGATAAAAGATATTCATTGATTAGGGTGTTGACACTTATGATTGTACTAATTCATTATGGTGTTGTATGAGGTTATGTTGTCTGCTAACATGAAAGGTACACCAAGAAAGACAAATCATGTTCTAGTTCAAGAACATATGATCATGATGACATGAGGACAAAGATTCATCCATTGTCATGAATCACTTAGAAGATCTATTTGCGAGGTATGTATAACTTGGTTCTATAATGGTTAACCTATGAGATAGGTAGGTTACTAGCACAAGTCATTGAAGAGAACAAGAAGACATCATGTGGGTATGTTAGACATAACTAGCTAACATACCAATCCAGGTATGTTTTTCCTATATCAAGTTAGAATCCTACCTTGTGTTAGGATCCTTTATATAAGTATACTTGGTATGATTGGTTATGTTTATTCATAAAGTTAGAAATGTAAGTAATCAATGGTTTATGCATTTTATGTCTCTTATCTTGATTGATGATTTAACTAACCAGAAGATTCCTATGATCAAATAAGAATATGCATGAGTAAAAGAAGACTTCCTTGAAACCTTGAATACTAATGTTTATTATCTATGTTTGAAATGATCATGACTATACATGTTTAAGATTATTGTGTTTTGATAGTATTAAGATTATACTAATGAATGTGTGATTATGTATGAGACCTCGAGGACAAATCAATGATGATACTAATAAGCATGCATAGTGATGGATATAAGTTTAAGGACAGGTAATCCAGGAAGCAAAGATCAAGAGGGAGCACACTCCAATTGTTCCTGCAAGGAAGCAAAGATCAAGAGGGAGCACACTCCAGTTGTTCTTGCAAGGAAGCAAAGATCAATAAGGAGCACACTTCAGTAGTTTATGCAAGGATGCAGATATTCAGAGGGAGTTGACCACTTCTCACAATCCACATCAGAATGGAGTTGCAGAAAAGAAGCAAAGACTGAGAGGGAGTCAACCCAACAAACAAACAAAGATAAGTATTTGAATTATCATTCCTTGCATATTTTATTGTTTAAATAATAATGTTCAATAATACTCATGTTCCTAGAATTAGGTTGTGTATTATGCATATTAGAATAGTTGCATTGATGAACAATATACTACTAATATACATGGGTAACTGGCCTATGACATTGTACAACATTCCATTGCTACTTATCTAGAGTGAAACCTCTCTGTTGACATGTTGGGAGTTGTGCACACTCTTAATAATGTTCTGGTAGAGATTGGAAGGCATCTAGAAAGTTACGAGATATGGATAAATGTTGTATTGAAGCATTGGCTAAGATAATTGCATGACTGTATGACATATTTCTTTATGTGTAAGAATTTGTTCTGAAAACTATGATATGTTTTCTAATCATGCAATTTAACTTGTTGTGTAGGAAAGATCGTATATCATCACCTACAAAAGAAGGACTACAACATTTGTTCAGCAACAAATTTGTCTATTGAAAATATTGAAGATATTGAAGTTCCCAGGATCTGGGAAGAATACCATGATTGAGGAGTACCAGTCGATCATGAAGATGTTTGAGATGCAGTCCCAAGACCTGAAGGAGAGTCTGTAGTGACTTCCAAGAGGATCTACAAGATCAAGCATGCTGCAGGTGGTAGCATAGAGACTTTTGCTCCTGTAGCCAGATACACTTCCATTAGATCCGTACTTGCTCTGGCTGCAATGATGAAATGGAAGATACACCAGATGGATTTCAAGACAGCTTTCTTGAATGGTGTAGTTGAAGAGGAAGTGTATGTGGAGCAGCCACTTGGTTCTGAGACACATGACAGGGAGTCATATATGTGCAGAACTTGGTATGGTAGGATAGACAGCTTTCTATCCAGTTTGGGCTTTACCAAGAGTAAAGCAGATTCCAACCTTTACTACAAGGTTGAGGAAGGAAATCCAGTGATACTACTTTTGTATATGGATGACCTGTTTATTGATTGCCGACACGCAGCGGAAGCTTGCTGTCGAGTTCGAGATGAAGAACTTGTGGATGATGCACTATTTTCTAGGTATGGAGGTGTGGTAGAGTGCAGATGGAATCTTCCTTGGACAAGGGAAGTATGCAATAGAGATCCTGAAGAGGTTCGGGATGATGGATTGCAAAGCCATGGCCACACCTATGGCATCAAACTTGAAGCTTCTGTGTGATGCTTCATCTGAGCCGGTTGATATCACTATGTATCGTCAGATGATTGGGTCCTTGATGTACCTGACGAACACGAGACCAGATATTTGCTTTGTGGTGAACACATTGAGCCAGTTCCTAACGGATCCGAGAGGTGTTCACTTGGTTGCTGTAAATCATATTATGAGGTACCTGAAGGGTACAGTTGATTATGGGATCAAGTATGATGCGAATCAAAAGTTTAACCTGCAGGGTTATGTTGATTCAGATTGGGCAGGCAGTGCTGTAGATAGGAAGAGCACTTTTGGGTGTTGCTTCTGTAAGGGATCAGGTGTGATCTCTTGGTTTAGCAGGAAGCAGTCCTGCGTAGCACTAAGTACAGCCGAAGCAGAGTATGTTGCAACTTGTTTGGCTAGTTGTGAGGTAGTATGGCTTCGGAAGCTACTATCTGAGTTATTTGATCTACCGCTGGAGGCTACTGGTATATTTTGTGACAACCAGAGTTGTGTGAAGCTGGCTGAGAACCCGGTGTTCCACGACAGGTCAAAACACATAGAGATCAAATATAACTATATCAGGGATATGGTGTAGAGAGGAGCAGTGAAGCTCCTGTATGTTGCGACGGATGAGCAGATTGCATATGTGTTGACGAAGCCACTAGCCACGAGGTCACTATCCCAAGAGGGACCTAGACTTCATCAATAGTATCGACCAAATAATACTATAGTTGAGGGTAAGAGATTAGGTACTGATAAGACGAAGGACTCTATTTTTCTGTGGTTCCAACTATTTAAAAATATTTTGGCAGATGAAAAATCTATCTAGGTGTTTCGAGTTATGTTACCCAACCTGTTTAATATTGCGGAAAATGAAGAGGATATTCATGTACTGCTCCTAGAGTGGAATATCCATTTGGTGAGAAAACGGAGAAGGAAGCGTACGGGCCATGAGTTATGTTTGAATGCACAAGTACATGGTTGTGATATTAAAAATGTGATGTTGGACCTTGGTTCAAGTATGAATGATCCAAGAGTATCATCTCATCGCCAATCAGGTTTAAAGTCTTCAAACATCAGTTCAAAGGTTACAGTGGTAAATATCTCTTCGTCAGCTTTTTGTCAATGTTCGTTTCACGTGAAACGACCTCCGGATGAAGAAGTTGTGTACATTTGAAGTTCTGTCAATGTTGGTTAAAATGGTTAAAAATGGTTAAAAAAATGTAATTGGGGCTATGGGAATCGAACCCAAAGCCTTGTGGAAAGGCCACCATGACCCCATTAAAAACATGGATTAAAATATGGTTCAATGATTCAAAACTTTATTAAAGGTTAAATATTAAAAAAAGGGGAATATGTAATAAACCATATTATCAAACCAAGCATATAATATGGATAAAAGGGTTATATTATAAACGTGGCGCATATCCCATGAAAAGTGGAAGTGGATCATATTTAAACCATAATATATGCCACCACACATATGTATGCACCAAACCATTATCCAAGGTATATTGGATACTGTGGTAAGATGGGGTGACAGTAATGTGGAAAATTCCCTGAAATTTGGCTGAGAATGTATAAAGCACACTCCACACTTCCTATCTTTGTCTACTGGTCGATTTGGAGGACTCAGAATAAATAATTATTTGAAGACATTCCTCCTAATGTGGATACTACTTACAACTCAGAACTTTGCCTTTATATGAAATATCAGAGGGTACCAAAGACTTCTGCTATCCGCAATTTAGGGGATTTTCACTTCTCTTTTGAAGATCTAGTACTATTTTTCGATGGAGCTGCTAATATGGAAGTTTGTGGAGTTGGAGGGGTCATTTACTTAAACAAGGATCATTGTTTTACCCTTTATATGAATTGTGGAAGAGGTACTAACATGAAGGCAGAGCTCATGGCCTTATGGTGTATTGCTTGGGTTGCAAACCAATTCGGGTTGGGACAGGTGCAGATTTTTGGTGACTCAAGAGTCACAATTAAATGGGCTAATGGTGAGTTCGATATACAAGTTTTGAATCTGGTATATTGGTGCAATAGGACAAAATTTGAACTCAATACTTTCTACACTTATAAGGCTGAACATATATATCATGAATATAATACACTGGCAGATCAGTTGTCTAAAACAACACTGGCTGGTGAGTTGGGCTACTTGCAGTGGGAAGAAATGATGGAAAATCCGCTGGAAGATTCCGGAAATATCTATTTTCTGGATTAGTTTCATATTTTGAACACTTGATGTTCCTTGGAAACTTGTAAATTTTAATTTTGGTGTTTTCTGGGGGGTATTTGCAGATCTTTGTTGTTGGGGGATAACTTAGGGTTTGTCAGACTTGTGACTGATTATATCATGTACTATTTGATTCAATACTGAATACCAATAGTATGCTTTTTTTTTCGCGGAAAAAAGGTATAAACGTGGAGTTCAAATGTTATAACCATATGCTATAGTATAGCGCCATCAACCATAACCTTATCAACATGGAAAAGAAACATATGCGCCACATTGCAAGATGAGGAACAAACTGGAGAGGCCTGCAGGTTTGACCCCAGGACCTCTCCCTGTTATGCACCGCCCTTTACCATTGGGCCACAAGGTTACCATTGAGTGCATATCGGCGTGATTCACTTACGACGTTAATGCACCCAGAGGTTATAAAAAGCCACGGAAAATCAAACCACGACAGGTTTGGCAGTCAGAGTTCGGGGTTTTCAAATAGAGCGCCTGCACAGTTTCCGAGTTGGAGTATGGGCACAGTTCTCGAGACAAAGTACAGAGCATTTAGTATTTTTGTCTTTTTGTGCAAATTGGTTGTCTCAAATTGCGTGCCAGAGGAGGCCTCAGGCAAACAGGGTCAACTTTATACTCATTTTGCTCAAAATTTTGCAAGGAATTCAATGGTGGTGTTTATTTCTGCTTCTGATTGACAGAAAATAGAGGTGTTTTACAGAACGCCCAAGTTGTAATATTTGAAGACTGAATAAGATTGGCCTTCCCATTGGAAGTGGCCAGGAGACGTAGCCCAGGAGGGGTGAACTCCATTATTATCTATTGTGTTATTTTTCTGGTTTGCATATGTTCTTTATGTTCTTATGTGTTGATTTGAAGCATTTTTAAATCATATTTTAAGGCAATTTTATGAATGTTTTCATGCAAATTTCACATGCAAATTTCACATGCAAGTTTATTGGTTAAAAAGATATTGAGATTTTCAGATCAATGAACATCCTACCTAAGAAGTCATGAAAAGAAATGGGTTCTATGAAGCTTGTTTATTCTCCAATCTAGTTGAGGATGGCCAACCAGTACTGAATATTCCCCATTGGGCATTTAGAGGATGCATAAGTAGATTTAGGAGGTGTCAAGACAACTACATATTTTGAAGTCATCGAGATCACGGGGGAAATGGACCCTTATATAGAATTTCTCAGTATTGATTGGGCCTATGAGAACTATGGAATAAATGATTTGAAGAACATAATGATGACATTTGAGGTGGATGGTATGAAGTTGATAGCTATTAGATCCACACCAAGGTCCAGGGTACACCGAATCAATCCATGAGAACATGGAACCAAATATTTTAGATGGGATTTATACCTTGACTATAGGTCAGTGGGAGGATTATGTGAACCCAACTGCAGATGGTTTTATAAGCTAGTGAAGTATTCAGTCTTTCGACAGTGATCCTGCAGATGCTTGGGAAAACTAGAAAAATAGTCGACATGAAATATCGTCTCGATACTATGCAATGGTAAAATCTGTCAGATGGATCAGGGTAGATTTTAGTCAAGCACCAACATATGATGGAGCTAATCGGATTGATACATTCTTATAGGATATGGAAGACACAATAGAGGAAAAATATCGTATGGATGTATTAGACACTGCTCTTAAAGGCACCCTCGTAAGATGGTGGGAAACATACAGATTTTATCTACCTTATTGGGATACAACATAGCTAACCATGATGATTAGATTTAATCCATTGCTACATTTGAACATGATTATAAAAGTCTACATGGGAGGATCTAATGCTTATTAGCATATTGAGCTTTGTGAACACTAGTGGGATTCATAAGGATTATGACCACGGTTATGGGTCCACCAATTCTTCCATGAGATTGGATGCATCCCAAAGGATTGGTACATACATGAAGAAATGAGAAGGAAAACTGATTGTTGGAATAAGTTGTGCAGCAAGTGACATGGTAACTAAGGCATTAACCTCTATCAAGGGTATGTTGGTTACCAACCAGTTGTGAAAGCTCCACCACTCATACACCTTCTTGGTGCATAAAGACATGATTGAATTTCATGTCGAGATGAAACAACCAATATGTTGCGCTAAGGTAGAGCAAGAAGAACCATAGCCATATGAAGTTGAACAACATCAACACCTCAAATTCAAAGAATCAGAAGGATCCCGACAAGTCCATCACACCGAGACAGAATATATTGAATAAATCTATCAACAATCATTGAAGTTGAAGAAGATCAATATTGGTACTATAGATAACCCAAATATGGTAGCAATCAGATATTATTGGGATGATCAAGTAGTTTCAAAAATTGCTTCTCTACTAAAAGAGTATGAGTACTTATTCCCACAAATTTTCATGGAACTTAAAGGAATCCAGGGAGATCTCAGAGAAATGAAGATTGTATTGAAACCAAATGAAAATCTTGTCAAGCATCATCCATATCGTCTAAACCCTTGGGTCAAACAACAGGTTAAAAAGGAGACTGGTCGTATGTTGAATGCTAGCTTAATTTTCCCAATTGGAAAATTCGAGTGGATCAACCCTATTATATTCCAAAGTAAGAAGGAAATCAAATATATTTGGGTCTGTTTCGAGTACCACATCTTGAATGTTGCTTTTGTTCACAACCCTTTCCCAATGCCTTTCAATGATGAAGTGTTATACCAAGTGGTGGGAAATGAAGCATATTCTTTCACTGATGGATTCTCAGGATACCACTAGGTAAGGATCGTGGAAGAAGACAATAAGAAGACTACATTTACCACTTAATGGAGCTATTTTGAATATAATGTCATGTCATTTGGAATCAAGAATGCACTAGGAGTCTTCTCTGAGTTGTCATAGCTTCTTTCCGTGATTTCCTCTACAAATTCTTAGAATTTTATTTGGATGACTAGACGGTTTATAGTCTACTCAAAGACCATGTAGCGCTCCTTAGACTCATGTTGGATCGATGTAGACAAATGGGGATCTCATTGAACCTATAGAAGTCTATATTTGGCGTACCCTTTGGTAACTTGATGGGACACATTATTTGTACGGATGGTGTGTTGGTGGACCCAACAAAAATTGTGATTATTGTAAATTTATAGGCACCAATGATAGTCAAGCAGATGCAATCCACTTTGGGTCATACCAGCTACTATCAAATATTTATCTGCAACTACGCATCTATCATTGCACCTTTGGAGAGTCCATTGAAGAATATTGACCTTTTCCAATGGAAAGAAGATTGCAAAAGAGCATTCAATGCACTTGAAGAGAAAATGGTAAATGCCCCAATCCTTTCATTTCTAGACTGGAAAAAATAATTCCATGTTCATGTAGATGCATCAGGAATCTCCCTGAGAGTTATACTAGCTCAACCCAGTGAAGGTGAGATGGATCACCCTATGTACTTTTCCATTAGAAAGCTATCGCAAGTAGAGCGCAACTATACTACCACAGAGAGGGAGGGGTTGTCTATGCATTACATAAGTTCCACCACTATCTTTGGGAGGACCTTTCAAGTTCTTCATGGACCATTATTCTCTGAAGTATTTGGTAAGTAAGCTGATATTAGAAGGAAGAATATGAACATGGTTATTAATCTTTCGAGAATTCTCATTTGAATTTGTTGAGAATCTCGGGAAACATAACCATGGACCAGATCATTTGTCTCACATTGAATCTAGTGAGGCAAGTGGCCTAGTAGATGATCAACTACCATATGCAACATTATTCTAAGTCAAGGCTATCTTAGACCATCTAGAAGACACTGCATTGATCTTCACCACAGGGAAAGCCCCAGGTGACCTTTCCCCCACAAAGAAGA
Source organism: Larix kaempferi (assembly GCA_027924585.1). Lineage (NCBI taxonomy): Eukaryota > Viridiplantae > Streptophyta > Pinopsida > Pinales > Pinaceae > Larix > Larix kaempferi. The sequence continues at coordinate 181,904 of BSBM01001814.1, forward strand.
CACTTGGTGGTTAGAGCAGAAGAATACTAGTTGATTGAGGGACAATTGTATAAGCTGGGAATTGATGGCATCTTGTGCAAATGTTACTTGGATCATGAATGTGAAAAAATATTATGGGAATTCCATGCAGGAGTTGCAGGAGGACATGTTGGTGGAAATTCTACAAGAAAAAAGGTGATACAAGTTGGGCTATGGTGGCCTACATTATTCAAATATGTTGAGTATGCAAGGAAATGTGACATCTATTAACCTGTTGTTCAACCATCTTGTAGAGATGAGCTTCCATTGAACCAATTTCGATCGCTCCAACCTTTTGAGAAGTGGGAAATTGAATTTGTGGGACCAATTCACCCTCCTGCAAATCACTCTAAAGATCGATACATAATTACTACCACCGATTACCTAACCAAGTGGGAAGAAGATGTAGTTGTCTGCAATTGTTCCACAGGAACAATACATCAGTTCATTTTTTAAAACATCATAACCCATTTTGGGTGTCAGGGGAGTCTCAGAAGTGATCAAGGAAAGCATTTTTTAAACAAAACTATTGAACAATTGAGAACTGACTTCTTAATTCGGCATCATAAGAGCAAACCATATCATCCCCATGCAAATGGCACAATAAAAGTATTCAACAAGATTTTGGAAACTAGATTAACAAAATTCCACTATGAAAATAGAGATGACTAGGATGAACAAATTCCAGCTTTACTATTGACCTATAGAACTACTTCTAAGAGAATCCATAAGAATACTTATTTTCAGTTAGTCTATGGGAGAGAACCAGTGGTTCCAACCGAGTTCATTATTTTGAATCTATATATTTCAAATGAAAATCAAATGACAAAAGATGAATCAGTTGTGGAATGTATGGCAGAACTCATGGAAATTGAAGAAACCTAGTTTCTCACAGAATACCATGCTACAATAGAAAAGGGACGATAGAAAGTATGGCACAACTTCCACATTAAGAAGAAATATTTCACTATAGGAGAGAAGGTTCTCTTGTATAACATCAAGATCATGAAGAAATAAGGAAAACTACAAATGCATTGTCTTGGACCATTCTTTGTTGCAGAAAAGAAAGACTCAGGCGCAGTGAGGCTGGAGCAACTTGATGGTATCTTGTATCTTGGATCGGTGAATGGCGCATGCTTGAAGCCCTACATTTCCAATAAGTGATTCCACAAGAGACCACTCATATTTCTAGGAGTGTGTTAGTTAGGACTTAGAGTTTCTTTCTTTCTTCAGTTCAGTTTCTTCAGTTCAATTCCTCTAGTTCAATTCTTCAATTTGGTGATGTTTCTTTTCAAGTCTCCAATTTGTTCCACGGTTTCTTTTCAGTGGTAATTTAGTCATCACCATTGTGGTCAGAGAGGTCCCCACCTTCCACTCTAGGATCGTATAACATATATCCAATTGTACAACTATCTTGATATCATGGTTCGAAGTGTCCGAGTCTTTTTCAAAATGAAATCTTGCTCATGTGAACAAAGCAATGACCCATACACCACATTTATAGCAACAACTCACGATGGCTCTCCATTAATGCTATCAATTAGAGAGAATTTCCTACTTAAATATGGTGATTTCTAGTCCTTTTCACAGTGTGATAATTTGTCAAACTGACGCTCTCGGGAAGCACTAAGCTTGTAATCAAGTTTTTTTATCATCGTCGAACAACTTCCATGGGAAAGGTGGCCACTACGCAAGCTGCATCTAGTAGGGCCCCAGATAAGCAGAAGGAGATTGCAAAACCATAACATGAATACCTAAGGATCGATTTCGAGGGATATATGAATGGGAAAGTCAAGCAAACCCGACCGATAGATATTGAATTTAGAGAAGGAACATCAACCAACCACTCTACATTATGATTCCTAGAAATCTACAAAGGAAACACCGAACACTGCTTTTAACAAAGAAAAGTTTGAAGAGTGGTATCAAGAAATGAAGAAGGTTGTAATTCCACAAGTTGCAGAGCCACTATTTAGGAACTACACTTCCAAGGTTTGGTTTGGTATCAATCATGACCACACATTAATTCGACCACTTGAGGCAGACCCCGCAATATTTCCATATTGTATCTTTCTACTTTTCCTAGTTCAAGAATAATTCCACAATTTCGCTAGAAATTGGCCTGGTGTCAAATTCATGCACACCACCAAAGGTACGTCTTACATTTTCCCCCAATTTTCCTCATCACATAAGAGAAAAATAGAAGAGATTCAAGATACTTCTTCGAAAGGTACTCCATTGCCCAAAGTTCAAATCTCACCCTCGCCCCCCTCAATTGAAGCCCTCCTAGATAACGCCATGGTTTTTTCTGAACGCTTCAAGGAATCCATGCATGTTATCTCCCCAACCAAACATGCATGTACCAATAACCCTCTGCAAACTCCATCCCCAACCCTACATACACCTCCACCGCAACCGAACTACTCATTATTCCCCCTCTGTCATATGTTTCTACATATTCCCTCCACGCTAATCCTAGTTCATCCACAGTCATTGACCTTAACGATCCCAAGAACCATATTATCCAAGTATCTAGAGTTTTAATCTAAGAAGAACATCTAGTGCTTCAACCAACAGAGCAGCAACACTTAGATAGCCAAGAAGTTTCATATTTTGAGGCTACCATGGATGACGCTCTAACCGAACAGGGAAACCATCTGAGGGAAATCCCCACAGATTCAGTCTCAAAACAATACATTCAGTCACAACAACATCAAATCATCGAAGGTAGCCCGCAACAAGATCATCTTATGGAAGACACTCTACTCGGAGACCCAATAGACTATAATACCCTGTATGTTAAGCCCCTATACATGTGTTGTTAACAATCAAATTAACACCCATAGTCATGTGACAGAAGAAGCACACTTTTACTATGCGCCCGCAACATGAAGACATAACACAAGTAAATGCAAAGAAAAATCCTCTCTGATCTAATCACTTCTCCCATAAATGGAAGGATTAAGTGAAGAAAGTAAGAACCTAAGGAGATGAATTTCAGTAATTGAACCGCTCACAAAAGGTCCAAAACTAAGCTACACCAATAAAAAAGTGAAGAGAAATGCATTAATTGTGCTTAAAGTATGCTAAGTTGTGCAAAAAAGCCTAAAAACTATGGAAAAATGGGTTTTTGAATGAAAATGACCTAAAATAATGAAAATGAGCAATCCCACATTAAGAAGAAAAGCTTGAAGGCCCATTTCCCAATGCTATATAAGAAATGCATTTGGGGCATTGTAAGACACACAAAGGAAGAGCAAAGGCATGCTGAAAAGATTCTGGAGGAGGAAAAACTCAATTTCTTCAAAAGCAAGGGTGGAGAAAGGAAAGCTCATGGAAATGGAGGAGGGATTCACACCAAGATCCATGGTAAGGATGTATCTCTTCATTTTTTTAATATGAAATGATTCAAGTTTGTTCCATTTGAATGTTTGAATGTTGCTTATCTTGCATGATTTAAATTTTTAATTGACATTAGATCTTAGCTTTGCTTATCTTGATTGATGAATGAATGTAGATCTGATTAATAACTTGTGATAATCATTTTCATTTACTGACATAGAGGCTCACCACTTATTAGTAAAATAGCATTTATAGAGTAGACAAGTCCCTACACTATTTGTTGTTATCAAATTGGCGACCATACTGCTTGTTGAACTTTCTTGAAATTTCTTGATTGTTCTTCATTTTTTTGGTGTTCTTTCTTCATATATACTCCTTTGTGGCTTAAATATCACTAAAAGAACCTTAGATCCAGCTGGAGAAGCTTAAGACCGGCCTAACTACAACTCTAATTCATCAAACCACCTCTAATTTCCTTCAGATCTGAGTTTCTTGACTTTTGAGTTTCATGAATTTTGAGTTTCTTGAACTTTGAGCCGTGTGAATGTATCTCTGCTATGATCTTCAAACTCTGCCAGGATTTGCAAGTATGAAGCCTTGACAGTTTATATAGCTCTATGTGTTGTCCAAATTTTTTAAATTCTGCCTCGAATTGGTGGGATTAAACTCTACCAAATCCCTCAGCCCAACTCTGCGATCCTGGCTTCCATTTGAAGATTGGTGGTTAGATCTTAAATCCCTTAAACTAAAGCATCAACGTGTTATTTAAATCTCTGTGTGACTGCAATTGTAAACTTTTGAGTGTTCTTTAAAGTGGGAAAGGTGTGAGAGACCAGCGTTGAAAGCTTCTACCTCTGCATATTTTCTCAAACTCTGCGTGTTAAAGCTTTTCCAACTCTGTGTGTAGATGCCTTTAAAATCTTCCCATGCGTGTAAAAATATGCGTGTAGATGGCTTTAAATCTGCCAATGTGTGTTAAAATCTATGTGTAGATGCCTTTAAATATGCCAAACTATTTAGACTTTTAAAGCATTCCTTTCATTCAAGCTTGTTGACTGAAATTGAACCCTGGTTTTCCATTTTGAGTCGACGAATCGGTGTAAAGCTATGTCATTTTGGATCTATTCGGATTTTTAAATGAAGACAAATTGGATTTATTTAGAGCACTTGGCGTTTTTGTTTTTTTTACACTATGCCATGATTTGCAGTTAATAGGACTCTGCCTTGAATTTTGATTTCTTTAAACTTGGACAGCTCTTAAGCCTCTGCGTGAAAGATCTTCAACTCTACATTTTTTTTTCACCTCTGAATGCATTGCTTTAAAACTCTCCGGGGTTATGAAACGTTGCCTTGAATTTTTGGGATCAAACTCTGCCATGTTTTAACCAATGAAGACCATCATTAAATGTCACAATAACTAATAAACAGAGTAGGCTGAGACGACTTGAAGATTTAATGTTGAGGACAAATGTCGACTAGATTTGATTTTTTGAAACTTGTTTAAGGCCTCTTGTTCTTCTTAGGATTAGTCCATAGTACTCCTTTTGAAAATTTTGCAAAGTTTTGCATCGATAAGGGTTAAATTTTTTTTCAATTGGATTAAAAAAAAAAAAATTAATTTTTTTGTTTTTGCAAAACGTTTGCATAGTTGGTGGTGAGCTCTCAGAATGGATGCCTAATAAGGGTAGCAGGACTAAGAGCCTACTTTAATTATCAACCCGGGGGATGTACAAACTTCAGAGGTGCAGGCACTATATGTGCTCTCTAGGATAGTCTTTGTCAAAGTTGGGTGTTTGTATCAATGTTTTTAAAGAGTTGCCTAAAAAGAATTAATTGAATTGTAAAAAGGATTGTTTAATATATGGAGGAGAAATTCCTATGCTAAGAAATTCAAATACTAAAAGCAGGAAATCTATGTCTAAGAAATTAAACACAGGAAATAGTAATCATATCTTTAAGAATTAACTTGCTGAAAGCAGTAAAAACTATACTATGGAATTGAATGATGAAAATATAACAGATCTATTCTAAAGTAATGAAAGCTTGATCTTTAATTTAAGGAGTAATTACTGTAAATCGAATGCATAAAACTCAAAGTCTGATCTAACATAATCTAATGCTAAGACCAAGTTTGGAATACCATTATCTAATGCTACTACAGGACTACAGGTACATCGTTACCAAACTACAGAATGCGTTATAATGAACTACGAAATCAGAAAGGTTTACTTACTACAGAAATCAAATCGTGTGATTCAAATGCTATTTAAAATACTCTCATCTGCAATATAAATTCAACCAATGTAAAACACTTAATGAGAAATACCTGAACAGTAAGATCTCCTGACTTATGTGTTGGAGGGGCCCTCTCCAACCCGTACTCAGGAGTGAAGGGAACTTATAAACGCTGAATTGTAAGTAACATCAAGTCTTTATTTAATATAGGAACTTCATAGTTTAAAACCAGGTCTATAACACAACTGTCTCGGTGGTATAAAACGTAAAACAATAATTCTCCAAAATAACAGCAAGGGCCTCTCGCTACCTGAGAGGTCCATATTTATATAATTCTAATGCTTAACCTAAAAAAATGTCTAAATGCCAATTCTCTTTGAACATGAGTTCGTTCTCTACAGATCACGAAAAAGGCGCTGAGTTTGGTGATGTTCTTCCAGTTCTTCACTTGATTCACATGTTATCCTTTAGTACACCTACACCTGCTCATTCAACCTCGTTTTTCATGCAATTATCTCATAGCAATGCTTTCAAAACATAACAAAAATAATATTTTAAACACTTCATTGAATAATTAAGGTAAATCATTTTCCCACTAACGAATGTATTTCTTCAACCTTTCTTGTGCTTTACTGGTGGGAAAAGAAACTATTAGATACCTGAAATGGGGACTCATCAGTTGGGTTACAATATTTTTCTTTAGATTAAAAAGAATTCAAACATTTTGCAAAAGTTGTGCTTAGTTGGGTTAAAATCTTTGTCATTTGGTTTAAAAAGAATTAATTTATTATTCCTTCTGAAAAAGTTTTGAAATTTTTTGCTCAAATTGGATTAAAATATTTTTATTGGAAAGAAATTCCAAGAACCTTTAAAAGTGATCCAAATTGCTATCTTTAAAAAAAAAAAAATTAAAACCCTATGCACATGCTTCTTGGAAACATCACACCAAAAACCAATCAAAACCATATTGAAAAGGTCATTTAACCACATTTACATTGAAAAACAAACCTTGAACATCACATTGTGAGATAAGTTGAAAATAATTTATTTCCAAAAAAACAGAAGTAAACTTTAAGTTAGTTACATTTTGTTTTTTAGTTGGAATTTTCTTCATTTGCATGCACAATTAGAGAGAGTTGCACCTTTAGAGTTCAATTTTCTTGAGATATATTGTGTATGAGGCACCGTATCCTCTTCACTCGCACCTTATGGTGATCTTGTGAATGAGAAAGTGTATCTCACTTGTAATAGTTTAGGATTTGATTTTTTCAAAGCATATTATATCGAGCGACTGTATCCTCTTCACTCGCACCTTATGGAGACCTTGTGAATGAAAAAGTGGATCTCGCTTGTAACATAGTAGATTTAATTTTCGCATATAGTTTTTCGAGCCACCATATCCTCTTCACTTGGGCCTTATGGTGATCTTGTGAATGAGAAAGTGGATCTCACTTGTAACAGTTTAGAATTTAATTCATAAGCATTCCAAAGGGCTCTATGTATCCTCTTCACTTGGGCCTTATGGCGATCTTGTGAATGAGAAACAGGGATCTCCCGTGTAATAGAATTAGATTCATGTTTACTTGAGATATCTGTTTGGGTTAGATTGGTCTTTAAACATCAATTATTATCCATATTTAAAAAAAAAAACCGTGCCTGAACATACAAAATCTACCAGAAATTTTGCATGTCTGAAAGAAACTCATGAACCTTTAACTCTTCCTTAATTTATAATATTCATCGAATTGAAAGGTAGAGTAGTGAGCATTTTGCATTGTTTGGTTCATTTTTATGTTTTCGACTCAAAAACATCTCCAGTTTCACTTCCACTCCTGAAACTAAGCAAACTACCTTTAAAATTGGTGCTTAATCTAAAATTGACAAAATTTTGATTTTCATATCACCAACAAGTTTAGGTTAGTACCCTGGATTAGGTTTGGAGAGTTAACACTCCTGGGATGCAAAAATTTGAAACTAGCATTGATTAAAGAGAGTAAATCATTAGTAGCAAAAAACACTTGTCGGAAAAGCGCTTCTGAAATATGCGTCAAGCACGAGGTCAATTTCGATAAGTAAGGGTGGTTCCCCCCTCTTTCTTATTTAGTGGGACATGATATTATCGAGGGGATTCTATGTTCAGTGACAAGTCCTCAGGGTGACATCACTGTTTCTCGAGTTCCTGGTTATGAGAGTTGTCCTCGACTTACAACTGTTCCGCCCGACCGTTGATTGTGAAGTGATAACTTTAGTGGCTATTCCTAGGATATCACATAGGCTATTGTGAGTGGGAAAAACTTGCAATACCCGAGACAAACTTTGGAACTTTTACTCCTTAGGAGGGTGATTGGTCAGGAACCAACGCTTGCACCCCTGGTGATTAAAGTTTATTGTAGTTGTTTCTCATACCTTCGCTGCTAGCAATTGTTTAAGGCTTCATATCCCTTAGCAACTACTAGTTTCGGAAGGCCCTCTAATCCATCTTTTCATTGAACCTCAGTTCTTTGAAAAAGTAGTTTGCTTGCTTGGATCTATAAGAATTTTTTACTATGTGGACAATTTTTATTTTGTTGAGTCTAGTTTTCCTTAGGATTGTTTGATTAAGAATATCATTTTAAACACATTCTTTTATCAACTTATTTGAAGTGGCTACTCTCCCGATCCTCCAGTCACGGCGGAAGCAAGGTGAGTCACCAGAAATTGAAGGCCCTGCTACATTGCAGAGACATATACAAAAACCACATCCTAATGATTTGGAAATAGAGCTGATTTTAAATACAATTAATATTACTCAAGAAGAACAACATCAAACAAACCCTAAACATTCATCATCACATCATGAACTGAATACATACATAGTTGATGATCTTACTCTAGTTGAAATTGAAACATTGAAAAATCACACAAATGCTCATGTAATTCCTCCTTTGATGAGTCTTTCAGAACTGGTTGTACTTACTATCCGTGAGTCACTGGGTGATATCAAAACTCTTTTTGAAAGTTTGAATGACATGCAAAAATCAACAAATGACCCTATGGCTTCATCAAGAGCACTAGGGACTACATCGTCACAACATCAAATAGTTGGTGAAGGTAGCAATACTTCCAATTGGCCACTACATCAATCCCAACAGTTATTATACCTATTAGTAGCACAAGTTCAACCAGCACTTCAGTGCCAGTTGGTACGATTTTGGGTTCCAATCCCGAAAGTACATCCACTTCATCTTTAGGAATCCCTACTGAAGGGTGTGCCTTACCAAAAATTGGTTTTCCATATGGTTCGGCTAATCAAGGTCAACACACAAAAGGAGTAAACAAGAATCCTCTTGGTATGCCTAACACTTGTCCAAATTCTACTTCTGTGGGAAACCCTTCACCATGGAATGGTAATATTCCTGGCAAAGGCAATGAACCATGGAACATTTATGCCAATTGGGGTTATGCTCCTCAGATTAGTGGAAATTCCCCTGGGGGTTATCCTCTGACTTATCCTAGCACAATGCCTAACGGCAATCCACCTATCAACCCCATCCATCAATGGAGTGGGGAGGTTCTAAGAAGTAACCAATCTTTTTGGGCACCACCTTCACAAGGAGGAAATCAACCTTGGAACGCTTATCTAATCCAAGGAAACAATCAATGGTTTGGTTAGATTCCGGAAAGTAACCAATCTTTTTAGGGCCTACCTCTACAAGGGGGCAATCCATCCATCCATCTCGTTCCACCATGGAATGGACAACATTCAGGAAGTAACCAATCTTTTTGGATGCCATCTCCGCAAGGAGGCAATCAACCTTCGAACACATATCCAAACCAAGGAAACAATTAATGGAGTGGTCCAGTTCCAACTAGTAACCAATCGAATTGGGGACCACCCCCACAAGGGGGCAATCCACCCATGAATCCCAACCAACAATGGAGTGGTAATGTTCTACCAAGTAACCAATCTCAATGGAACATACCCCTGCAAGGGGGCAATCCACCCATGAATCCCAACCAGCCAAGGAGTAGTAACGTTCCACCAAATAACCAACCTTATTAGAACATACCTTTGCAAGGGGGCAATCCATACATGCAACCTAGTTCACAATGGACTGGGCAACATCCAGGAAACAACCAATCCTTTTGGATGCAACCTCTGCAAAGAGGTAACCCCTCTTGGAATTATTTTCAATCCCAAGGACCACATCAATGGAGTGGTCAGGTTCTAGAAAGTAACCAATCTTTTTGGAACCAACCTACAAGACCTGCGTTTGATCCAGCTAGGCTACCACATGAACCTCATGCCACTGGTATGATGGATTCTGCCAACCATCTTGAATAGATTACCCCACATTTGGGACAAGTTTCTATTCAGAATTTGCAACCCACAACTGGCCAGGAAATGCAAGAACCTACTAATCCTCCCAACAATTCTAACATCCTCACAGTCTCATGCATAGACCTGAGAGGAAAGAAGAAGAAGTACAAGGGTAAGCAAAGTGCTAATCCTTCCCAGAATTCTGAAATCCTTATAGTTGAGTCCAAGGACCTTAGGAAAAAGAAGAAGAAATACGAGAGTAAGCAAAATGCTAACTCTGGGAAACAAGATGCACCAACTATGCTTCAATGCGGTGGGAAAAAACAACCCATTATTTTGACACTGTCACCCCCACTAGGGGGAAACCAACCAACCCCCCCGCATAGGGGCAATGATCCCAATGCCAATGTCTTCATGTGTGATCATGAGATGAACATTCAAATAAGACTCGATTCTTATGATGTCTCTCCTAGTACATCAGATCAATGGGAGTCATAGCCAAGTGGTTATCTCTACATTGAGAAACCAACCATAGACTTAGTACCATACCCCCTCAAAGGTGTTCTACGTAGAACAATGCATGTGAGTTGATCAGAACGGTAATGTTCTTGGGGACCTAGCTCAAGTACCATGTGCCATGTCGGCCTTGGAGGTATTGCAATATCCTTCTGTGCATAGAAAGGAACTATTGTCTAGAATTGGCGTTGTTGATCCATCCAATGAGACTTTGATCACATCAGACATAGACCATTCAATATGTAGGATCCTTTCCGAAGTTGCTTTTCAGATTAAAGTAACTACTCATGGTAAGAACATCTTTCTAACCATAGTGGATGAAGGGACCTTAGCTTGTGTAATTTCATTTAAATGTTGGAAAGCATTTGGATCACCCCTATCTGTCGTACAAATTTCATACTCAGCTACTCAAATAGCGTTGACAGATTCAAATCAAAATCTTCCCTTGATGGAGGAATATGATATGGTTACTTGGCCCATTTGGGCTGTGAGATATCCTAGCTCACATGACTTCTTGGATTACATTTTATCATCAAATGAAGATATCCTTGAAGTTATAAACATTTGGTTGCACCCACCTAAGGACATCTTTGGTGGGGCCACTGGGAGCATAATTGAATTAAATCTACCAAAGTATAGGAGCGTGATCTGCATGTTCCTCGATCTAATCTGGTATATTTGGAAACTTGCATATAGGTTTAGGCCATCTTTGTGAAGATGCATTTGAATCTTTTGAAACCCAAACTTTCCATAGGGTCGAACCTGTTGGAAATTGGTGGGTCAGCCCTTCACATCTGTATTTTCCACCACTCCGACAGAAGAGCCTACCAAACATGGGACACCCTAGTCAGCACCCCATTTCCATTTTGGTGCCCATGCTGAGTTATTCTCATAGGCCCGGGAGCCCTATTAGTCCCATCATGACTTGGAGTTTGAGACCACATATTTCTCTTTCATTCATTTCTAACCACATCCTGATGGGATCCCAATTTTTTGTCATTTTACATAAGTTTGTGTTAAAATATCCACTTGAACATCTGTGCAAACTACTTTGTTGCTTATTACTTATGTTTCTTATTTTCCTTTGCAGTCACTTTCTGTTACAAGATGCCTATAAACCATTGCTACTGTATATTTGACCCATACCCATGGAGGAAACATCTATAAGAGTGTACATAAATAGATCTGCCCTTATTTGCAATACGGATCTTTGCCTTGGCCTGACCCATTCCCTTAACATTTAGGCGCATGCCCTTGAGACACTCGTTTCCTCTAATGTATCATAGCATGCTTTATTCTTTTTTCAAGCTAATAAATGAAAAAAGGTTAAAAAAAATTGGAAAACACAAAAATCCAAAAAGGGAGAGACTTGAATCACTTCATATCATAAACTTCGAAGAAAACAACAACAATTAGTCCTTATCTCCCTTGAACACGACACATAATATTGTATCTGCTGTCAATACACCATCTGCATTTGCCTTAGGAAACTGTACCAGTATTTTGAACAAATCTGCACCGATGGGTTATACTTCCCGTCACCAATGGAGATTTCATTAATGCATCTGGCATTAGTAGATTTCATTAAGGTCGGTTACTCAAAGTCCTATGTTGCCAAGTGTTCACTCTGCTTCGTGTTATGTGTTCAAGGGAAGTTCAAACCGAGTCGGCCATTCTGTTGGTGTTTATTATGTGTTAAATAATTCCAATATTTAAATTGTTAACCCGAGGAGGGAGCTTTTTTTTTCACAGAAAAATATAACTTACTATTAATATGCGAAATAGTAAAATATGTCCAACTGTCAGTCCATGTCCAAAATATACAAATCTGCCAATAGAAATCCCCGGAACAAACCGGTTATATCATCAATATGAAAACATGAGGGCTATCTAAAGAAGTCAACAAAAACTACCAACTCCCTTAAGGCAAACTGCTATGAATCAGTATTATCAGAAATACAAATGCCATATCATCAAAAGTATAAGCGTCTCCTAAAAAGTCCAAAATATAAATATCCACATACAACAAATATCAAAGTCACCCCAGCAGAAAGAGGGGTGAAATACGGATATTTCCCCCGATCTGAGCCAGCATCTACAAGAAGGTGATATAAGGCCGCAAAAATATAAGAGAATATATAGCTATGCCCAACAAGTAATTGGACGCAGCATAATCAAGAATCTGCACATGTAAACTACAAGTCATATAAGTAACCAGCCGCATAAATCCCATAAGGAAAGACAAAAAGTATGAGCAAAAAAAGACAAACAGCCTCAAGTCCAATGTAACAAGTGGGAACCATGAGAAAATAGCAAATCATCCCGCCATTCCTGCCACAAGATGACCCCAGGCAGGGAGTTGAGAGCCCGCTTAGAGAGCATATCCGCCTCCAGATTCACCTCCCTGAAGATATGTTCAAAGTGAATGTGCTCAAATTCAAGAATGAGCTTTCGAGCCTCTTCCAACCAGTGTTTGAGCAGGAGAACATTCAGGGAAGCAGCACCCTTAGCCCAAGAGATAATAGCCTGTGAGTCGCCATAAATAACAAGGGAGGAAATCATCCTTTGTCGGGCGCAGAACAATAAGAGCCAAAGGGCACAAATCTCACTTCGAGTGTTTGAACCATTACCCAGATTTAGCCAATAATAAACAGTGGTAGTATTTGAAATGTGAATAGTAGCCCCGGCACCCCCAGCGCCATTCAAGCGAACAACGGCCCCATCGAAAAAACCACAAGGAAATACCAGGATAGGGGGAGCCAAACGATTTTTCAATATCCTTGTCTTCGAGCCAACACCCGCACCAAATACTGAAATGTATTCCTTATGTGCAGCAATGATCTTATAGCATAAATTTGCACTGTGGGGTTTCAGGTTTTAAAAAATGCATGCATTGTGAGCACGCCAAACCTCCCAGATCATAAAGAAAGGAATTTCAACACTCAGTAGGGAGCTTATGAGATGCAATCACTATATGTGCAGGATTGAAGGCTTGAACTAACCTAAGCTGACTAAAAATACGAATGTGCTAACATGCAACTATATGATTTTAAACTACTTGCATGACTTTCATAATTCAAATGCAAGAATTTAGTCTAACTATGAAAACATGAAACTAATTAACAAGTGAAACAAGTAGAAAACTTAATAAAGATGTTTAACTGAATTGTGTTTGATTTGGAAAGTAGAAAACTTGATAAAGATGTTTATTATAGATGCAAGTAGAAAATTTGATAAAGATATTAGTTTCTGATCCAAATCTTATATCATGAACATCTTCATTATTTGTAAAAACGAAAACTAATCCTATGATAATTAGATGAAACTATCAAACTGAAAATAAACTATATTTGATAAGGAACTAATACATTCAGAAACAGTAACTAATTAAGAAATCAAACTTGAAGAACCGAGGTTTGGAAGAAGGTTGGAAGAAATTTTCAAGAAGAAAGTAGGAGAAAGGAGGAAATAATAACAAGACTTAATTAAGAACTTTAAGTAATATGAAATACACTTTAAATTACATCTAAAATTGTTAAGGAGGAGTAAGAAGAATTATGATTGAAGGGCAGAAGAAATTAGATTTGGAAAAAGGCCTAAAGCAATGTAGAAAGTAAACAGGTCTGAATGACGATCCGAACGCATGTCTGAATGGCAGTCCGAATGACAGTCCGAATGGAGGAAAACGAGTTAAAGTGAGGAGAAGGAAGAATTTAGATGATTTAATGACCAGCTGGCTTTATGCAAATGATCCTACAATGCACAGGAAGCAATAGATGATTATGTATAAGCTAAACTAATAAGAAGCTATCTATTCTAATCATTATCTAAGTAGAGCAATGATTTCTATGAGAAGTAGGAAGAAAGTTGAGAAGGAAGAAGGGAGAGTTAACCTACAACAAATAGGAAGAAAAACTAATAGAGAAGAAGAGAAGAGAACTAACTAAGGAAGAATTTGGAAGCAATTTTGAACTACAATGATGGAAGAAGAAAACTGAAAACAAATTACAAAACTAATAAACTATTGGTCGACCATTTCCTAATTTAGAAGAAGGGATATTATATTAACAGTAGAATATTAATTACAGAGGAATGAGGATGACCTACAAAGGAAAAACGAAGTTAATTACACGCACAGGAAAAAAAACTAGTTAATTGTAGAAAAGAAATGCAGAAAAAGATAACAAAACCTCTAGTTGATGAGGGGCCCTTCCCAGCAATCAAAGGTGAAACTAAATCACTATGCTACTACCAGCAGAACAATTACGAAACTGGAACTTCCATTAATTGATAAAAAGTTACTGCTACAGTCTATATGGTACTCTGCGCTCTCTCTATATATATTTGGATATATCGATCTGCGTTTATCCACAGGAGACGCCTTTATATAAGCTTACAATGGGAGAGAGGGTCGACGAAGTCGACCTCTCTAAAAATAGCATCTTTAATGACTGTCAACCAACTGCGTGGTAGTTTACAACAACACACAGGCCGATTAAGTGCTGCATGCCAACATAGAGGTTGCCTTCCTGCTTCTTGGTGTCGATCCAACCCAACATGAACAACTGAGCATTCATTTCCTCAAAAAGTGGGCAGAAGCACGTGCTGGAACGTTGACGTGAGCACAGGGGTTACGTTGGAAAACTTAGCGTGGGAATGGGAGTTGTGTCGGCCAACTGAGTGTGAACAGGATGGACTCCTTCCAGAATGACGGCGTGCAAGAGCTGAGCAGACGTGCGTGATTCCAGGCTAAATGCGCAGACAAACCGAAAGTTGAAGAGTTAACGTGGATGTGAGATGTGCTATCAATCTTGGCAAGCATAAGGACGGATCTCCTAGAGAAATGGTTCATTAACCATCAACACCAGATGGAAAACAGAACCCACGTGTCCTCTTCATTCAACGGTTTGAGATGTGTCAACCATGGATTTCGCAGGCTGAATGAAGGACTGAATGATGAGCTGAACACGTTATAACTTAACACATAAGCACGCGGTCTGAATGAAGGGTCATTTGAGAAATGCAGCATGCAAATTAAAACATAAATACCAATTATGCCCATAAAATGTCACTTTAACATAAATAAACCATGATATAACGAAATATCAACAAGATTTGCATAGTAAGTAAATATGTGCATACCTGGACTGTTTGATGGGCTGAATGGCAAATAAAACAACTTACTATAGAAAAACATGATAGAAACAACATCATTCCGAGTAGATTTAATGATAAAAAATGGTGACAAAATGGACGTCAACACTCCCCCAAACCAAAGATATGCTAGGTCCCACTGAGCAAAGAGAAAAAGAAATAAGGAGGAAGTAGATGCAGCTGGATGGACTCGTAAAATATGAGAGCAAGCAGAATGATGGTGAGGATCAAGCAGGCGTCAGTTTTAAAGCAAGGTCCAATTGAATGTGTGAAAAATCATGAGATGGAAATTTGACAATTTTAAACGATCACGCCATTATTCAGAATTTTTGAAACGTGTACCATAATAAAGATGTGTGTGTTAACAAATTCATATGGTTTGTGAAATATTCAACCATGTCCAAAGTAAACTTTGGACAGGTTGAAAGAAAATTTTCATCATGGGATTATAACATAGTGCATTAAAAATGATGATGATTTGTATGTTGATTCTTTGCATATAACTTTAATGAAAAGTTAAAACCATATGATAACTAGATAATAATTATGAAAATCACAATAATACATGATTAATTAATTCATTAGGTGAGGTCGTGATGAATTAAAGGAATGAGATCATGTGTAGAGATGATATTTGATTAATCCCTGATAAGGTTAGTCAATTAGATTCATTAATAAAATTTCAAAAATTAACTACCTTAGCACACTTAATCATGATTTTATAAGCTATGGTTTCATTGGATCATCATTCATTTGATTCATTCGACCCTTCATACAAACCATTTGTCTGTACAAGATGTGCTTGCTGGATCTGATTGTTGTTGATTATGCATAAAATTTCTGAGGCTACCAGCACACAAAAAGATGATGTAAACCTGATTTTCTGAAATTTTTAGTCGCTCTTCTTTGTTCAACAAGGATCAGAATAGTCTTTTTTTTCTCTTCTATTACTGGCATTATTCCCGAAACAACAGGTCATTGTATAAGCACTTTTCAATTGTATTATAAGTAAACAGAAAAGTAGAAGCAATTCTGAATCCTAGTAAACAGATAAAATATAAATAATGTTGAATCCTCCCCCAAACTGAAGGTATGGCACATCCTCAGGCCATTAATAAATTAATATTGGGTTGTATGCTTCTTATGTAAATATTCTAGATTAACATCAATCAACAGGAAATCCTAAAAACATCATTATTCTAAAAACTCGAACTTTCTGAGAAAAAGATGTATTCATGATATGACCAAAACAATATCATACTAAGTTAGATTCTTCAATACATGCAAATTCATCAGTTTATGCTCATGAAGACCAAATAAAGAATAATAGTGTAAGAGATGAGAAAAATTCCATAGGAAAAACTAGTCGTCCATGACTCATTGTAAAGATATCTTGTCATCCAAAGAATATAGATAAGGTTCACTATAAAGTTTGTGAGATCTACTCTAATTATGTGTCCCATTTCTAGGATAATCATCTCCTAGGTATTTGTTTGAATTAGACGACAGGGTCCAAGTCCAACTTATAGCCATTATCTAATGACAATATAAATAATTAGCCTAAACATATGTTTGTATACTCAGGTTTTTATGAGCTATGTGAATAGCAATGCATTAACCAAACCTCTTTTATCTGATATTGAACCGCTCCCAACAGGCCTGTTCAGTACCCCATCGGGTTTATCTTGGTACCATGCAAGCATAGCCCCGCTTCCAGCGAGCCTGTTCAGTACCCCGACGGGTTTGCTTGCACTTACTGAACTTCCTTGTTTAATATTTTACTTAGCATGGACCCGCTGTCAGCGAGCCTGTTCAGTACCCTGGCAGGTTTGCTTCGTATAATAATATTTTTAGTAAGGAAGCTGGCTGGTACTAGAGTGTGCTAAACCTGCTAAACACATAATTCAATATTTTAGCATGAACCTTATGAGCAACTTTATTTATAATGGCCTAAATTACAGATCATGTCAAAAGATAATAACCTAAAGCTGTTCTTTGACTTCATAGTCTATCTTCTTCATGAAAGGTCAGTAATGTTCCCCACAAAATAGAAAATATCACCCACTTTTAGGCTACCTTTTAAAGGTGATTTAGAGACTAGTTTTGATAATGAGTGCAGGATGAACTAGGAGTCCATAGGTGTAAGATTGAGTTTTGTGGAGATCATAAAAGTAGGTCTTCGAGTAATTGGTATAATAAGAAATATGCATGTTAACATGATCTTATTCTTAGTTCTTTTTTTTAAAGGAAAACAGAAAGTGAAGTTGTATGAATATCTAAATCTAACTAACCACATAAAACTTTTTATTTATATACATACTATCCTATGCTATCTAAGACAAAGAAAAACTCATTATTCAAGTGTAAGAACTTTGCCAATGTAACCATGTGTGAAGCAAAATGAAAAACATACCTATGTCCACATATGAAAAATTTAAAGCAATGATTACCTGGATGTGGAGAATCAACCGAATTACTTGCTTTTGCAACAGAAGGTGTTGAATGAAGGAATGGTATTGTGGCCTCATTACCTCTTGGAACCATCTTTCGATATAATCCTGATACTCATCTTCCTTCCTCATGCTATGCAGATCTTCTTCTTATGAATGTTCAATTGATTGAGGACATGAAAGATCTATCGATAGATATGTGGAGCCCCTATACATGTGTTGTTAACAATCAAATTAACACTCTTAGTCATGTGACAGAATAAGCACACTTTTACTATGCGCCCGCAACATGAAGACATAACACAAGTACATGCAAAGAAAAATCCTCTCCGATCTAATCACTTCTTCCATAAATGGAAGGATTAAGTAAAGGAAGTAAGAACCTAAGGAGATCAAGTTCAGTAATTGAACCACTCACAAAAGGTCCAAAACTAAGCTACAACAATCAAAAAGAGAAGAGAAATGCATTAATTGTGCTTAAAGTATGCTAAGTTGTGCAAAAAAGCCTAAAAACTATGGAAAAGTGGGTTTTTGAATGAAAAAGATCTAAAATAATGAAAACGAGCAATCCCACATTAAGAATAAAAGTTTGAAGGCCAATTTCCCAATGCTATATAAGAAAGGTATTTGGGGCATTGTAAGACACACAAAGGAAGAGCAAAGGCATGCTGAAAAGATTCTGAAGGAGGAGGAAAAGGTCAATTTATTCAAAAGCAAGGGTGGAGAAAGGAAAGCTCATGGAAATGGATGAGGGATTCACACCAAGATCCATGGTAAGGATGTATCTCTTCATTGTTTTAATATGAAATGATTCAAGTTTGTTCCATTTGAATGTTTGAATGTTGCTTATCTTGCATGATTTAGATTTTTAAATGACATTAGATCTTAGCTTTGCTTATCTTGATTGATGAATGAATGTAGATCTGATTAATAACTTGTGATAATCATTTTCATTTGCTGACATAGAGGCTCACCACTTCTTAGTAAAATAGCATTTATAGAGTAGACAAGTCCCTACACTATTTGTTGTTATCATGTGTAAGTTCTAATTGTTTATTGTTGAGGCACTAGGTGTCGAGACAAGGTTCCTTAAGGACAAAGGAACATTATTATTATTTTAAATAATAAATTAATTAAAACAAATAGCACACTGGAAACCAAAAATGAGGATGGGAGGCCATGTTTTCACAGTGTGAGGGGGAATGGGGACATTCCTAGCACTTAGACTTGATGTTTGTACCTCCTAGTTCATGTTTATACCTTGGAGAGATGTTGGTCACTCAAACATTAGAGTCGGGAACAAATCTTTCTTATGTTGGACTTTGGAGTTATTATTGGAACTTATGCATGGTTATTAGCCTCCTCTTTCCTAATACTCCCCTCATGAGATATTTGGTGGGCCCTACTTTCCTAATGCACCCTCTCCCTATAATATAGCTTACATCTCCTTGTTTCATGCTTCCACCTCCTTGTTTTATGCCTCCACTCTTCTTTTTGTTCTATATTCTCCCTATTTTTGTGCTTACACGCTCATTATGATTATTTGGGACCCTCTCTCTCTCTCATGGATGCATCCTCTTTATCCTCCTTACTTGGATTTGTGTAACTCCTCACTATGTTGGGTATGTAACTCCCTCTCTTAACCTACACTCTCTCTAATTAAAGCTTAGTATCATGGGTTTGAGTTAGTGGGACCTAAACATACTCTCTACCTCTCTCTAAATTGATTTCCCCACCTTGGGTTGAGTTTTCCTCCTTGGTCTATAAATAGCTTGTTTATCCTCATGTGAAGAGAACCAGAAAAAGACCTCATGTGATGGGAAGCTAGTGAGCTAGTAACTTGTCAACCAAGAGACATTGTTGTTTGTGTCGAGAGCATGATATAAGTCTTTCATAGTTCCTAGAGTCCATTGCTTATCCTTGATTCCACTCTGTAATTCCTAGATAGAAGGGGAGATGTTCTGAGGGTCTGGTGACTTTGGGGTGAAGGGATGACGATATCACGAGGGACTGGCAGTTGCAAGGTGAAGGGAGTCTCATCTATTTACATGGGAATCTAGTGAGGAAAGTTTATATGGTATGGAATATATCTGTGACTTATCAATTGATCTTTTGATCTATTTTTGAGCGCACCTTGCCTATGGATATGTGGCCTCAGCTTGGGGGTGGCTTGTCCAAGAAGATTTGGCTTGGAAGTTCCTAAGGCTAGGTGGAATGTGATCTAGAGGATGTCAGCTGTGTACTATTAAGATAATTGTTTTTTTAATGTTATTTTATATGTTAATATGAATCAGTTGTTATTTTATTGCAGCCATGGAATATGAGTTGTTGTTTAGTTGTGTAAATTGCTTTTGTGCAAATCTATGGATGGAAAATGATGGATTTTCCCCTTGGGACCCTACTTATTCATTCTTTCTTTCAAATATGAATGCATTATAAGTTTATTTACTATTCCATATGTTTCCATTGCGCCGTTGATGGCTGGTTTGAGCTTCAATAGATTTTATATTGGGATTACTGACTTCTGGTTGTAGGTTGGGGAGGAATACTGCTTGGAATCGTGTGGAAATTATTTATAGTTTTATATCTATTTTAATGGATGACTTAAGATCTGATTTTTATGTGTATTTTATGTATATTAACCTAAAATTTCACCCTTGGATTCTTATTTAATCCATAGATAAGTTTTATAGTGAAATTTATAAGTTTCTGTGAGGAAACTGCAACAATTAATTGATAAAATGCATGATATATTAGATCATAGAATATTTTATTGATTGCAGGCCACTTCAAGGGGGAAACCTCCTTTGAGGAAGCTCAATACAAATAACTTCATGATCCTTCATTGGCCTCAACACACACTTATATACTAAGTATATGCCCAATACTATGGGTCAATACCATGGGCTAATACAAACTATGGATCAACAAATACTACGGGACGAATTACAAAGCATATGAGTCCAACAACAATATACTAACAAACTAAAGAGAAAGGTTGACACGAGTTCCTAACATCCCCTCGCCCTTAGAAAAATATTTGTCCTCAAAGCTTTATATGTGGAAATTGATGCGAAATCTAAGGGAGTGGCTCCCATGTAGTGTCCTCGAGTTGCATTCCGTACAACTAAATTAATACCTCTATGATAGATTGAGAGAGAAGCTTACGCCTTTTGAGTTTCAGGGAGGATTGCTTGGAAGGATGTAGACGAAGAAGAACCATATCACCTGCTTGAAAAATGCACTCAGGATGGTGCTAATCGACTTGTTGTGTCATTCAAATTCTTGCCATGTGAAGATTGTCCTGCAAAATGAGAAGAATCTGATCGCGGTTTCGAAGAACCGAGTCAATTTCCTGAACTGGGGAACTGCTGAGGGTGTATGGAAGAAGAACTGGTGGTGCTTGTCCATAGATTTCTTCATATCATGTCATTTTAGATGTGGTATTGTACCACCAGAGCGCTTCAAGGAAATCCATAGAAATAGTTGTCCAAATCTATATAGGGATGGGAAAGGGTTTGTGCAGTCTCGAAAGGAGTGTCGTTTCACCCTTGGTGACCTGGAAAGTATCACAGTTATCCACCATCTGTTGAATTGTCATTTTCAGTCCCTGCTAAAAGAAGATACACTGTTCCCGTTCATACATTTTGAGGAACCCAGAGTGCCCTGCCGATGGAGAAGCATGGATTTCATAGAAGACATATCCTTGTTTAACAGATTGTAACCAATTTGGAACAAGCATAGAAATAGCTGAAAGAGAAACTAGGGTATCAAATGTGCGAGAAGGAGCATCTGCCACCAGATTGTCCTTACCCTTCTTGTAAGTGATCGCATAATCATAACCCATGAGTTGGATAACCCATTTCAGGTGTGCTGTGGAGAAGACCCATTGTTGCAAGAAATTTTTCAGACTCTGGTGATCAGTCTTGATGCATAAATAGTTCCCTAATAGGTATGGCTGCCACTTCTGTACTGCTTGCAAAATAGCCATCATTTCCTTCTCATATGTAGATGCGGCTAAATTATTACCTCAAAGTTCTCTTGAAGGCGACACATCCACTGGTTCATCAAAGACATCTGCATATCTATCCAATGGAGTAGTGGAGACCATTGATGGGTGCATTTGAATGGGATGGAGCTGAGCGATGACACTATTTGAATTCTTCTTAAGGATCTTTTCCATGCGATGTGAACTGATGATGCGAAGAGACCCTAGTTGTAAGCCTATAAATGTGTGTTGTTTCCCATTGACTGAAAACTGCATCCAAAGTTTAGCAAAATCCCATAAGATGGGGCCAAGTGTGCGTAACCATTGAGCACCCAAAACAAAATCACATCCGCCTAAGGACAAGGAAAACATGTCAGGGCGTAGGTTATAATCTTCCATAGAGATACGCACATTGTGAAACTTCCCCTTGAAAGGTAAGGTACCCCCATTGGAAATCATGACTTCAAAGTTGGAGCAACGATTGACAATACAATCATCCTGTTTGGCAATCCGAGGGTCAATGAAGTTATGAGTGCTACCAGAATCAATGAGTATTGTAAGAGGGATCTTCTTGAAGTAACCCCTAACCTGCATTGTTTGTGGGGTGGTGACTCCAGCTAAAGCATGGAGAGATATCTTTGGGTGGTCGTCCGGAGATGGAGGGTCAACAGGAGGGTGCTGAATGTGGACCTGATCATCTAGTGTATCTAGAGATTCTGCACCAAGTTCAGAGGCAAGCGAAGAATCCACATCTAAGAGATAGATCTGTTTCTCAACATGTCTATATCCCCGAGTGAATTTCTCATCACAATTATAACAAAGCCCTTTTTCTCTACGTGCCCGCATCTCTGCTTCAGAAAAATTCTTGATAGGAGTTGTGCGAGAAGCTGGCGTGATGGGAGGTTGTTGGGAAACCATATTTCCGAATGGAACAAAAGTGGATTTGGAGGGTTGTTGGGTTGTGATCTTCTCCTCTGCCAACTTAGCCAACCCTAGGATTTCCATCATTGTGTTGGGACAAAACATTTTAACCTTTGAGCGGATTTCATCCTTAAGACCATTGATAAACAACTCTTGTAGAATTCATTAGACAGTCCTTCTGTGTGATTGGCTAGTTTCTCAATTTCTGTCTGATACTCTCTCACGGTGCCAATTTGGCGAAGTTTAGTGAGTACTCCTGTGAAGTCATCAAAAGCACTAGGATCAAATCTTTGCAAAAGGAGTTGGCAAAAATCTATCCATTTTGGCTCGTCATGAACCTTGATGTACCAACGGTACCATTGAAGGGCTTCATGTTCCAAATGAAAGGATGCAAGTGGAAATTTTTGGACATCAAAAGTATTATGCAGACTGAAATATTGTTCTACTCGATATATCCATCCACTCAGATCATTACCATTGAAGTGAGGAAAATCAAGATTCAACCCACAAAAATTGTTGGAAGAGGAGAACTCGATGTTCATGGGTGGGAAATAGTTAATGAGGTAGGGGTCGTTGCCCTTTTCACCGGCAGGTCCTCTCAATGGGCCAGCTAATTCGGGGTTCTTGTGGTACTCCTCACAATGAGTTTTAGGGTTTATTCCCAAGTACTTCCCACAGTTAAGTGGATAGGGATTATTCCTAGATCCGAACTTGCAACAGATGCAAAAGAAATTGGCATAAATTCCACCCAACGAGCCCAAGAAAGTGCTCTAATACCAGATGTGAGGAACCTGCAACAATTAATTGATAAAATGCATGATATATTAGATCACGGAATATTTTATTGATCACAGGCCACTTCGAGGGGGCAACCTCCTTTGAGCAAGATCAATACAAATAAATCCACGGTCCTTCATTGGCCTCAACACACACTTATATACTAAGTCTATGCCCAATACTATGGGTCAATACCATGGAACATATAATGCTACGGGACGACTTACAAAGCATATGCGTCCAATACTATGGGTCAATACCATGGGATAATACAAACTATGGATCAACAAAAACTACAGGACGAATTACAAAGAATATGCATCCAACAAAAATATACTAACTAAAGAGAAGTGTTGACATGGGTTCCTAACAGTTTCAATGACTAGTTTATGGGTTTTCCAGCTAGAAAATTGGATTGTCTCGATAGTTTCTTATGAAGGTTTGATTATAGGTAATGCATGGATGTCATGATAGTGTTCCTTGGTGGCTGTATACTTACCCCATAGGATGAAAATATTTTATTTTTGAGTCTGAAATATTTTATTCCTGAGTCTCATAGTGATTTGTTGAGTTTCAGATTGACTAGTTATGGGGGTTTTGCATAGAAAACTGATTTATTTCATTTTTTTAATGGATTCTACTATATGTTGATATATGGATGTAATAGGACCTCTAATTTCACCCTTGGTAGTTGTATCATGCTTCCATAGGTTCACATATTCATTATTTGACTTACAGATGGTTTTGTAGGGATTTTAGAAGCATATCAGATGCCTGGTTTGTAATTAAACTGGTAGATTATTGATTTGATCTTTTGTTTAATTTCATGGCTGTAGCTGGAAGAAATTTATCTGTTAATTATAATTATTATATGGATGTAGGTGATTATTTCAATTCTATTTTGATAAGTGTGGATTAACAGTTAATTAAACTGTCGAAATTTGGATTTATGAAAGTGTAGTAAATTGCCTAGTTTAACGATTAAAATTTCTAGTTTGAAATAGTTTGTAAATATTTTTGTAAATATGATTTACACATGTTATAAAGTTTAATATGGTCACTTTCAATGTGTTTAATAATTCTTATGTTCATATTGATTAAGCATTTGGATCTAGTTTAAATTCATGCTTAGTTATCCTTGTATGGGCATAAGCATATGAGGAAATAATTGCGTATTAAGTGTCGCAAGTGTTTTAAGGGTTGAATGTTTTAATTATTTTTCATTTAGGAATATTGGAATAACATTAGAGAACATTAATCCACTATGAATAATATTAATTCAACCTTCCCTTTGGTCATTTGGTGCCTCCATCCTTGGTTTTGGGGTTGGGGACATTACATAGATACACCATCTCGAGAGAAGGAAAATGTTTCACTCAAAGACCAACTGGAGCAATGGGTGCAAGATATAGGAAATTTCCAAGTCATGCTACAAGTTTTCCAATCCCTCTATTATATCCTCCCCTTTATTTCCGAGGAAGTATAGCAGTGGATTCTCAGAGCACACCAGAAGGAATCAAACACCATGGTATAGGACCAATCATCCCAATAAGTTTTTGGTGGCCTACCCCTTGGATATTTACCACTTGAAGCCCCCATTCAACATAGTACCATTGTGTCTGCGTAGTAGCTATTTGAGCAGATCCACACCACTATTGTTGAGGCCAAATGATGGTTAGATTTTGCATAGATAGAGTATAGGAATGTTAAACAAGCATATGATGAAGCCAAGTTTCAGTTAGCAGAAGCAAGAGACGCTAAAGAAGTAGCAAAGAAGGATAAAGTAGTTGTGGAAGAAACTGTCTCTACATTATTTTCCCATTTGCATACTACCTTTGTCAACATGTCTGTAGGATTCTGGCTAGTATGTATCTTTTCCAACTTCAAAAGTTCATCTTCCAGAATAAATCGTATGAAATAGTACTTGAGCTGTATATGTTTAGTATTAGAATGGAAAGCTGAGTTATTTGCAAGATAAATGGCACTCTAGTTGTCACTATACAACCTGCTATTCTCCTTCTTCTTACCCAATTTCTCCATGAACCTATGTAACCAAATAATATCTTTCCTATCCTCTGTAGCAGCAACATACTCTGCTTCCATTGTTGAAAGTGAAACAACCTTTTGCAGTTTCAAAATCCAAATTATTGTTGTTCCACCTACATTAAGAACATGCCATGTGGTGATCCTCCTTCTATCTTTATCACTTGCCATATATGCATCAACATATCCCTGTAGAACCATGTATGAACCTCCAAAACATAATGCATGAGTGGTAGTACCTCTCAAATACACGAGAATCCACTGTACTACCTTCCAATGTTCTTTACCTCGATTTTTCATATACCTTCTCACAACTCCCACTGCATGTGCAATATCTGGCCTTGTGCACACCATGACATTCATCAAGCTGCCAAATGATGATGAATATGGAACCTTGGACATATCGTCTATCTCTTTTTGAGTCTTGGAACACATCTCCTTACTTAGTTTGAAATGACTGGCCAAATGTGTGCTTACTTGTTTTTCATTTTGCATTCTAAATCTAACACCTTTTCTATGTACTCACCTTGAGACAATGTCAATTTGTGAATTTTCCTGTCTCTTGTTATTCTCATACCAAGAATTTTCTTTGCAACACCCAAATCCTTCATCATAAATGAATTATCTAATTTATTTTTGAGCACATTTATATCCTGCATGTTAGACCCTGCAACAAGCATGTCATCCACATACAATAACAAGATAATATATATTCTATTATCTAGCTTCTTGAAATAAACGCAGTGGTCAGAATGACATCTACTATAACCTTGTTCTATCATAAACCTGCCAAATTTTAAATACCACTTCCTTAGAGCTTGGTTCAGTCCATACAAGCTCTTTTTCAACCTGCATACTAAGTTCTCCTTCCCTTTGACCTCATACTCCCGTGGTTGCTGCATATAAATATCTTCCTCCAAATCCCCATGGAGAAAAGTCATTTTTACATCTAATTGTTCAAGATGCAAATATTCTACTGCCACTAGACTTAAAATAGTTATAATTGAAGTCGTGTTAACAATAGTAGAAAATATTTCATCAAAATCTAAACCTTTATTTTTTGCAAACCCCTTTACAACAAGTATGTCCTTGTACCGCTTCTTGCATCCATATTCTTCCTTCAACCTATAAACCCATTTATTCTGCAATGCTCTTTTACCTACAGGAAACTAAACCAAATCCCAGGTCTGGTTTCTTACCAATGATTCCATCTCCTCATTCATGCCTTGCTCCCACTTCTTTATAGTTTCCACTTGCATTGCTTCTTCATAACATTCTAGTTCACCAGAGTCAGTCATTAATAAATAATACAGTGAAGGAGAGTATCGTTCAGTGGTTTACTTGACCTGGTAGATCTCCTAACACTTGTAGGAGTTTGATGTATTTGTTGTTGTTTTTTATTTTCCAGCACCTTTGGAACATCATTTTCTTTTATTTCATCAAGCACTTTGTACTTTGCGTTTTCCTTTTCTTGTTTCTTTCCCTGCAACTGATCTTTATACATGACCTTTTCATTGAATACCACATCTATACTCCTAATGATTTTTTTAATTTTTGTTGGATTTTTTATTGTCTTAATGAATCACCAAATATTTAATTATTGACCAGGGTTGGTAATCTTAGAGTTGTGGCAAAGTATATGCTGAGGTAGAAGGTTACCTAAGACATCGGCTCGGTCGACCTTAGAAATGTTTAATAATGAAAAGATCGAAAGATCTTTCAAAATGAAAAACCGAGTCAAACTTCAGAAATACAACTACTAAGCCGATTAGACCTAACCAAACCAATATATCAGAATAGTATCAATCTATACTACTTTACTCTATGAACAATAATTGAAAAGATAAAAACAATACTATTCTTGAAAACAAGACTTGATCAAAAGCAAACTAGTATTATGAAAATGGAAACTACGGATCACATATTCAAACTCTAATCTAGGAATTATAATGACTGGCTACTATGTAATAACTATGAACAAGTTCAGAAACATATCTATGAAATGATTCAGTGTACAGCTTAACTATGTAAAGATAACAAAATGTATTATCTGAAACAAGGTTACAACTACTTAATAAACCTAAGAAATTCAACAGTTAAACTATTCATGCATTTAACAAATACTTGAGACTAAGCTAAGATACCTAATTCCACTCTCCTTGAGGATTCTGAGGAAATGTATCAAATGTAATAGGAACGAGAGAAAATTTATCGAAATGACTTTCAAATGTGACAGGGAAACAAAACAGAAGTAAATCTAGTTTAACTTCTACAAAGAGATGCAAGCTAAAAAGTGACCAATTGCAATTGATTTTAAACATTGTAATCTATTCTTTATCCATAAGCAAATGATACTTAAAAACTAACTATAGTACTCGAAATGAAATGCTAATTAACAAAAGTACAAATCCTAAGTTATTTGACCTCTAATGACTACTGAAAATTAATGCATCTATATGAAACACATATGAATTTATCAAACTTGGATTGGAACTAGTTCTATTCTATCTACGGAAATGAAAGAACTTGAAATAATGCAACTAAACCAAATCAAAACACTATGTAAGTAAAAGTGAAAGACTAATTAGGAACTTGAATGCAAATTGGAAATGAAATACTAAACTATCTAAAAAATAAGACAAACTGATATTTAAAAAAGTCTATGATAACATTGTAAACAAGTGTGAGGCACCTGCAACAATTAATTAACAAGAATACGCGAAATAGCAGAAATGACAGAACTCAGAATCACTTTTGTATTGATCACAGACCACTTCGAGGGGGCAACCTCCTTTGAGCAAGCTCAATAGAAATAACTTCATGGTGCCTTCATAGGTCTCAACACACACTTATATACTAATTCTAGGCGCCAATACTATGGGTCGAAACCATGGGCCATTACAAACTATGGATTAACAATACTACGGGCGACTTACAAAGCATATGCGCCAACAACAATAACACCAACTATTGATCAACAAATACTACGGGACGACTTACAAAGCATATGCGTCCAACAACAACATACTAACAAAGTAAAGACATGGGTTCCTAACATCCCCTCCCCCTTAAAAAAAGCTTTGTCCTCAAAGCTTTAGATGTGGAAATTGTTGTTGAATCTGAAGGAGTGGTTCCCATGTAGCATCCTCTGGTTGCATGCCGTGCCACTGAATTAAGACCTCTGTGATAGAGCGAGAGTGAAGCTGACGTGTGCGCCGATTGAGGATGGCCTCTGGCTCCAAAAGGATGGATCCTTCATTATCCAGTTCGGGTAAAATCGTTTGGCCGCTGATGTTGGTGCCAAGAACTTTCTTCAGACAAGAGACATGAAAGACTGGATGAATGCGGGAAGAAGGAGGAAGTTCCAATTTATAAGCAACGGATCCGATCCTCTGAAGAATACGATATGGCCCATAGAACTTTGGAGCGAGCTTATGACGCCCTTTGAGTTTCAAGGAGGATTGTTTGTACGGCTGGAGACGAAGAAAAACCATATCGCCGACTTGAAAAGTGCGCTCCGAATGGTGTTGATCAGCTTGTTGCTTCATGCGATTTCTTGCCATGTGAAGATTGTCCTGCAAAATGCGAAGAATCTGATCGCGGTTGCGAAGGACCTTGTCAACTTCCTGAACTGGTGAACTGGTGGGGGTGTATGGAAGAAGAGCTGGAGGTGCCTGACCATAGACTGCTTCATATGGGGTCATTTTAGAGGCAGTATGGTAAGAGGTATTGTACCACCATTCATCAAGAGGGAGCCACTTTGCCCACTGATGTTGTTGTTCCGAGGTGAAGCAACGAAGATAAGTTTCCAAGCATTTATTGACAATTTCAGTTTGACTATCTGTTTGTGGGTGATACCCTGAACTCATCTTCAGTTTGGTGCCAGTGTGGCGAAATAGTTCTGTCCAAAAATGACTAGTGAAAGTCACATCACGACCCGAGACAATGGAAGAAGGGATGCTATGAAGACGAAAGATCTGGTCCATAAAAATTTGAGCGATGGAGGAGGCTATATAGGGATGGCTGAGAGCGCAAAAAATGACTATATTTGGAGAGACGATCAACCACAACGAGAATCACTGTCTTCCCGCCAGATTTAGGGAGCCCTTCAATGAAATCCATAGAAATATCTGTCCAAATCCATGTAGGTATGGGAAAGGGTTCAAGCAATCCTGGAAGGAGTGTTGTTTCACCTTTATTGCGCTGACAGGTATCACATTTGGCCACCATTTGTTGAATTGTCCTTTTCATGACCTGCCAAAAGAAGTTACACCGTGCTCGTTCATATGTTTTGAGGAATCCAGAGTGCCCGGCCGATGGAGAAGCATGGAGTTCATAGAAGACATCCTGTTGAAGATCTGTGCTCTGGGGAAGCACCAGACGACCCTTGTATCGCAGAGAATCACCATCCCAAAAGTAATGTGGGACAGCAGAAGGATTGTTGGTCAAGCGTTGGATGATCTGAGATAAGGAAGAGTCATTGACATAACCCTGTTGAACATATTGCAACCAATTTGGAACAGGCATAGAAATAGCTGAAAGAGAACCTTGGGCATCAAATGTGCGAGAAAGAGCATCTGCCACAATATTGTCTTTACCCTTCTTGTAAGTGATCTCATAGTCATAACCCATGAGTTTGCTAACCCATTTTTGTTGTTCCGGGGAGGAGACACGTTGGTCCAAGAAATATTTCAGACTCTGGTGATCAGTCTTGATGCAGAAATGATTCCCTAATAGGTATGGACGCCACTTCTGTACTGCATGCAAAATAGCCATCATTTCCTTCTCACAGGTAGAGGCAGCTAAATTCTTACCTGAAAGGGCTTTGCTGGTGAACGCAATGGGGTGTTCATCTTGAAGGAGAACAACACCAAGTCCATTGCTGCAAGTATCACTCTCAATAGTGAAGGGCTTGGAAAAATCGGGCATAGCTAGCACAGGTGTAGTACACATAGCTTGTTTTAGTTTGTCAAATGCACACTGAGCATCAGGTGTCCATGTAAAAGCATCTTTTTTCAATAGATCAGTTAATGGAGCTGCAATCTTCCCATAATCCTTGACAAACTTGCGGTAGTAGCCAGTCAACCCCAAAAAACCACGAAGGCTCTTGAGTGTCTGAGGATGTGGCCAATTGTTCATGGTCTCGATTTTGGCAGGATCCACGCGCGAACCCCTTGTGCTGAGATAATGTGCCCGAGATACTCAACTTCCTTTTGTCCAAAAACACATTTAGACTGCTTGGCATGGAGATGATGGTCAGAGAAAATTTACATGACAAGATCCAGATGCTGGAGATGTTCATCCCATGTTTTATTGTAGATGAGGATATCATCAAAGAATACCAGAATGAATTTCCACAAGTAGGGTCGAAATATTTTATTCATTAAGGCTTGGAATGTGGAAGGAGCATTAGTGAGGCCAAAGGGCATGACCAAAAACTCATAATGGCCATCATGTGTGCGGAAAGCTGTTTTAGGAATGTCATCCTCATGAACCCGAATTTGATGATACCCAGAACGAAGATCCAACTTGGAGAAAAAGTGAGCCCCATGAAGCTCATCAAGAAGCTCATCAACAACAGGAATTGGAAACTTATCCTTGATGGTGAGGTGATTAAGTGCTCGGAAGTCAATGCAGAGGCGCCATGACCCATATTTTTTGCGGACAAGAATAACTGGAGAAGAAAAGGAACTAGTGCTTGGGCGAATAATACCTTGCTTCAATAAGTCCCGAACGAGCATTTCAATCTCCGTTTTTTGGTGAAATGGGTAGCGATAGGGCCTGATGTTGGGAGGAACGCTGCCAGGAAGGAGCTGAATACGTTGGTCTTCTGGCCTGGAAGGTGGTAATCCCACTGGTTTAGCAAAGACACCTGTATATTGATCCAGAATTTGTTGTAGATCCAAAGGAGTAGTGGAGACCGCTAATGGTTGCATCTGGATGGAATGGATCTGAGCGATGACACCATGTGAACTCTTCTTGAGGAGTTTTTCCATGCGATGTGAACTGATGATGCTGAGAGAACCTAGTTGTAATCCCGTCAATGTGTGTTTGTGTCCATTGAGGGAAAACTGCATCCAAAGTTAGGCAAAATCCCATAAGATAGGGCCGAGTGTGCGTAGCCATTGAGCGCCCAAAACCACATCACATCTGCCTAAAAGAAAGGCAAACATGTTAGAGCGCAAGGTATAATCTCCCATAGAGATACGCACATTTCGACACTTCCCTTTGCAAGGTAAGGTGCCCCCATTGGAAATCATGACTTCAAAGTTGGAGCAAGGATGGATAAAACAATCAGCTTGTTTGGCGATCTGAGGGTCAATGAAATTATGAGTGCTACCCGAATCAATGAGGATTGTAAGAGGAAGCTTCTTGAAGTAACCCCTGACCCGCATTGTTTGGGGGGTGGTGATTCCAGCTAAAGCATGGAGAGATATCTCTGGCTGGTCATCCTGAGACGGAGGGTCAATAGGCGGTTCCTGAATGTCAACCGGAGCATCCAGTGTTTCTGGATCTTCGTCACCCATTTCAGAGGCAGGTGGAGACTCCACATCCAGGAGATAGAGCTTTTGCTGAACACATCTATGTCCCCGAGTGAATTTCTCATCACAATTATAGCAAATCCCCTTTTCTCTGCGTGCTTGCATCTCTATTTCAGACAAACGCTTGATAGGATTCGGTCGAGGAGCCTGCGGTATAGGTGGTCGCTGAGAACCCATATTTCGGAAGGGAACAAAAGTGGGCTTGGAGCGTTGTTGGGCTGCAAGCTTGTCTTCTGCCAACTTAGCCAACCCGAGTGCTTCCATCATTGTATTGGGACATAAAATTTTGACCTCAGAGCGAATGGCATCCTTTAGACCACTGATAAAACAACTCCGGTAAAATTCATCAGACAATCCTTCGATGTGGTTGGCTAGATTCTCAAATTCGGTTTGATACTCTCTCACAGTGCCAGTTTGGCGAAGTTTAGTGAGGGCTCCTGTGAAGTCATCAAAAGCACTAGGACCAAATCGTTGCAAAAGGAGCTGGCAAAAGTCTGGCCAGTTGGGCTCTAGATGAGCCTTGATGTACTAGCGGTACCATTGAAGAGCTTCCTGTTCCAAATGAAAGGATGCCAGCGGAACTTTGTTGACATCAAAAGTATTATGCAGATTGAAATACTGTTCTGCACGATAGATCCATCCAGTTGGATCGGAACCATTGAAGCGAGGAAAATCAAGCTTCGGACCACGAAAATTGCTGGAAGCAGAAAACCCATTGTCTACTGAAGACTCGGACTGCCGTTTGTTGTTCATAGCTGAATGTTCAAGATGGAGACCGAGAAATTTTTCATCCAGATCCTGGAGTTTGGCTTGGATGGCTGCAAGTGCTTCCTCCATGGTTTTTGCTCCTGCACGGGTGACAACCATAACCAGGATTTATATATACATATATACATATATACATATATACATATATACACACACATATATATATATATATATATATATATATATATATATTTTTTTTTTTTTTCTTCTGACTGGGTAGGAAAACAAAAACAGGAACTACTTCAGTAAGGGAAAATTTGGATTTGGGAAAAAATCAGAAGGGTAATTGGGGTTTGACTAGGTTTTGGACACTGTTGGATAGATAGGGAAGCAAAAATGAGGATTTCAGAAGCGGGGTGAAAGAATAGGAAAATTTGGCAGAGGGGAACAAAGAAGCAGAATTCAGAAAGGAACTCTGTGGTCAAATTTGAAGGTGATTGGGTGAAATCTGAGGAAGTTATGACAAACCCTAAAAATAGACAAATGTGGGATTTCGGGCTTTGGGAAGGGGAATTGGGGATAGGGTCCTCAGGACTGAAATATGCAGGATGGGATGATAGGGGTTCCCCGAAAATTTCAAGGGAAACAGAGTGAAAATAAGGGAGATATGGAGAAAAAAATGAATTTTATACTTTTTTTTCCAGACTGGAGAGGCTACGGCTCGAAAGAGATCTGGAACAGCGCCGAATGGACTGAAAACGGTTGAATCTGGAACGGCTTGCAAAATAGATCTGAAACGGCGCAGCATTGATCGACAATAGTTCAGCTGAAAGTAGATATGGACCCCAGGTATGTGCGGCTTCCTAACAGTTCATGGGTTTCACTCGGCCACCAATGCTGTCTGACGGCTTGCGTATTGGGGCAATACCCCTCACTCCACGGCTCAGGTAAAACTGATAACCGCTTTGCCACAAACGATAGCTCTTGGTTTACCTCACGGGTGGGAACTAGTCAATCAGGTAGGGGTCGTTGCCCTTTTCGCTGGCAGGTCCTCTCTATGGGCCAGCTACTTCGGGGTTCCTGTGGTACTCCTCATAATGAGTTTTAGGGATTATGCCCAAGTACTTCCCACAGTTAAGTGGATAGGGATTATTCCCAAATCCGAACCTACAACAGATGCGAAAAAAAAAATTTGGCAGAAATTTCACCCAGCGAGCCCAAGAAAGTGCTCTGATACCAGATGTGAGGCACCTGCAACAATTAATTAACAAGAATACGCGAAATAGCAGAAATGACAAAACTCAGAATCACTTTTGTATTGATCACAAGCCACTTCGAGGGGGCAACCTCCTTTGAGCAAGCTCAATACAAATAACTTCACGGTGCCTTCATAGGTCTCAACACACACTTATATACTAATTCTAGGCGCCAATACTATGGGTCGAAACCATGGGCCGTTACAAACTATGGATTAACAATACTACGGGCGACTTACAAAGCATATGCGCCAACAACAATAACACCAACTATTGATCAACAAATACTACGGGACGACTTACAAAGCATATGCGTCCAACAACAACATACTAACAAAGTAAAGACATGGGTTCCTAACAACAAGTTTAAGCTAATCTAGGTCCTAGGCATGAAAGTAAATGGAAGTAACTTATAAACTATCTAAATCATAAGCAAAAGACATTTATACTACTTCTACTTAAACCAAAACTATTTCTCATTTGAATAGTAAAACATATGCTGAATGTAAATAGATTCCATCATTAATAAAACTTGAACTAATTAATCTCTATGTGAATACAAAACTGAATATAAAGTGCTGAAAGTGTTAAAGATGCATTGAATCTCAAACTAGTTACAAAACATGTTAAAGTACTGGAAAATTAGCCTAGACTCTAACTAACTATTTCTGCATAAAATAAAATATTAGCAATTCTGGAAATGACTGCAAATTCTGGAAAATTCTGTTTAAGTTCGAATGAAAGACTGAAAGAAGGTCTGAAAGACGGTCTG
This sequence comes from Larix kaempferi, assembly GCA_027924585.1. Classification (NCBI taxonomy): domain Eukaryota; kingdom Viridiplantae; phylum Streptophyta; class Pinopsida; order Pinales; family Pinaceae; genus Larix; species Larix kaempferi. The sequence continues at coordinate 216,926 of BSBM01001814.1, forward strand.
AATGGATAGTGTGAATGGTCGGCTGAATGATGGTCTTGATGACATAAATGTTACAAACTATGAAAACAAATAAGCTAAATGAATTTAACGCCAATTGGTTTATGCATATTAGTCTACGGTGCAAGCAAAGCAGTAAATAAGATGTTTAAAGTTGAAATAACAAGAAGCAACTACACTAATTTGTATCTAAGGAAAGAAATCGTTTTCTATTACATAATAAAACATGGCTGAAAGGTAAACAAGTTTAATAATCTACAGTAACACTCACAGATCTAAATATGATTACAAATTGAACTTGAAATATTGAGCTAATTAAATTCTATCTAATTGCAATGGAAAAGCTAAAGGGCAAGCTGAAAGAAACTATGCATGATCGGTCATTTAAATTCTAGAAATGTAAAGTGTATTAACAACAAGAAATATATTACAGGAAACAGAGAAACACCATCTACAGAAAGATCAAATTAAATACATATACTGGAAATGAAAACTACTTATCTGCAGAAAAGAAATAACAAAATATACACAATGAAAAACCTCTAGTTGTTGAGGGGCTCTTCTCAGCAATCAGGAATTGTGTCTAACTCAGATCATTCACCAACATAACACGAATTTACTCATCAAAAGCTAAAATCAGAGACTTTGTATTAAACTGAATCAAAGGTTACACAACGTTTTTCTATAGCTCTGCGCATGCATTTATCAACCTGATACATCTGTATATAGTTTTTACAATGGGAGAGCAGGTCGACCCTTTCAGTGGTCAACCTCTCTAAAACTAGGAGGTCTTAATAACTACTGGAATGGTCCATTAAATCGCACAGACCATTTCCCTTCTTCCGTGGGAGTTGATTCTCTTTGACGTGGGAAACTGATGCGTTGTCAGGATGGGCAAACAGGAACATGGATCTTCTAGAATGAGGGCTCATGAACCATCAGGGACACGTTGCCAACATAACCCACGTCATGGTTTTTTCCTTTAGTGCCCCGGAATATTCCAACCAATGAATCCGCGGGTGCGAACGGAGGGCTGAACGATGGTTCGAATGCAAATGGGCGTCTTCAACGTGAACGCGCGTCTAAATGAGAGTCTGTTTGAAAACCATATCCTGCAAAAAGAAGTCTATGTGTCAAGTAGGTCGAGAAATGTTAAATTAACGTTAATAAACCACAAAATGATGACAATCAATTAAGATTTATGAAATATTCAAATGTATTCATACCTGAGTTCAAATGGTGGTTTGAATGGCAAGAAGTATGACTTATCATATCAAAAATGGTAAAAATAACACCAACAGAGCAAGTTTAATGAACAAAAGTGATGACAAAATTGGGCATCAACACTCCCCCAAACCGGAGATATGCTAGGTCCCACTGAGCAAAGAAGAGAAGAAGTCAGGAAGAAGGCTGAGCTATGGCAGAAACTGCCTTCGATTTAGAAGAGGAAGTATATTTAGGCTTAAAATTCCTGGCTTGGGTTCTCAAGGTATCGCGCTTCATCCGGAGAGAGTCATGAGAAGATGTTATGGCTCTGTTCAGGTCTTCGATACTCTTCACTTGTAGACGCAGTTCCTTATTCTCTTGGCGAAGCTTAGAAATTAATTCAACATATTTGTCATCCTAGATTGTTAATCGTGCTACATCCTGGGTCAATCTATCCACGGTCTGATGGATTGGGGTAAATAGTTATGCAAAATACTCAGGATCTTTGTGAGGGCTCCATCCATTTAGACATGTTTCAAGATCAATAGAGGTGGTTCGTTCTTCAAGAGCCTTGTCTTCAAAGTGTGCAGGGGTAGGTTCAAAGGCAGGAGCTTCAAGCAAGTGAGCATAGACATTGGCTAATGCAAGAAGGGGTATTTCAGGGATAGGGTCATTTTCTTGATTGCTGGGATGTCTGAATGCACCGGCTGAATGATGGGCTGAACAATGGGTTGGATGACGGACTGATCATGAATCGTCCTTGTTGATTTAGTGGGTATTGGTGAAAAGAGTGGGGGTTTCATGGTCGTGTCCTCGTGGACAATCTAAGGAGAGGAGGATGAATAGACAAGGTGCATTTCTCCTGAGATACCCTCATCAAAATGCATAGACTTAGTATCCCTTTTTGCTTGGGCAGAGATTTGAACAGGCTCATCAACACAAGTTTGAAATCGATGGCGCTTTCGAGAGGCAGAGGCTTTAACAAGGGGATTCTTGACCAAATGGGGGTTCAATACCTCAAACACAAAAATTTCCCATGTTTTCCCCTTTTCCCTCAACTGTTGAATGATCAGGATTTTAATGAGACAGTGGTGATATAAACTATTAGTGGGGTTAACTACATTTTTCCTCACTTGGCTCGACATTTTCTCAAGGCTCTTCAGAAAATAAAATGGAAAATTTAGGGCTTGGTCATTAACAAAATGAGCTAATAATCTGAGGTGGTAGGATTTGAAGATGGTAAAATTACCCTCACAGGTGATCAACCAGATGATGACGGCTAGGGGATCAAGATATTCTGGCTTAATCCACTCCCGGTGGAACCCTTTTGTGCCTGCAACGTGTTGATAGTCGTCCCTGAGAGAAAATTCATGAGGCATCCGTGGGAGGAAGAGGTGCTTGTTCCAACGGGAACCCTCCCTTGGAAGCTTTGTGGCCAATGCAACAGACTCCTTAGTCATAGGAAAGGTAATATGTCCAACCTTAGTCATTTTTCCATCAAATCTTTTGGAAAATAGCAGTGATATTTCATGATCATGGCCCTAAAGAAGATGGAGGAACGGGCCCCAACCTAATCGAATAAAAATTTCACGGTACGCTTTGAATTCAGGGATATAGAGAAAATCCTGGTAGCTCCTAGGCTCATGGCAGATCGACATTGTTGAACGGAGGTAGATGGATGCGAGGAGTACAGGGGACTGCAGGGAATGCAAGGAATGTGACTGGATGGACTCAGAGAGAACGAGACCGAGCAGAATGAAGGTAAAAATAACGAAGGCATTGGTTTAAATCCTGATCCATTTGAACGTTTGAGTGACCGTGAGATGGAAATTTGGCACAATTAAACGATCACGCCATCATTCAGAACTTTGAATTGTGTTCCACAATAAAGATGTGTGTGTTAATGAATTTGTATGGTTGTGAAATATTCAACCATGTCCAAAGTAAACTTTAGACAGGTTGAATGAAAATCTCATCATGGAATCATAATCATATGGTGTATTAAAAAATCATGATGACCTTAATTAATAAAATGAAAGTTCACATGATGAGTTTTACATATAACTTAATGAAGAATTAAAACCATATGATAGTAAAAAATGCTGAAAATTGCATTGATGCAATATTAGTTGATTCGTTTGGTGAAGTCGAGATGAGCTGGAAAATGAGATCATGTGCAGAGATGACATTCGATATTTCCTGATATGGCTAATCAATTGGATTTATAGTCAGAATTCAAAAATTAGATACCTTAGCACACCTAATCATGCTATTAGAAGCTATGGTTCCATTCAAATCGTCATTCGACGCTGCATTCAACATCTCATTCATTTGCCTCATTCGTCACTTCATTTGGATCGTCATTCGACCCTTAATTTGATTCTTCATATGGATCTTCTATACAAAATGTGCTTTGCTGGATCTGACTGTTGTTGATTATGCAGAGATTTTTCTGAGGCTACCAGCACACAAAAGGATGATGTAAACCTACTTTTCTGAAACTTCATTCGCGTTCTTCTTTATTTATCATGGATCAGAACAATCTTCTGCTACTTGCATTATTCTTGAAACACATATCATTTTATCAGAGATAAATTAACTTTTTTTTTTTAAAATAATCAGAAACTAAAGACAATTCTGATCCTCCTCCAAACCAAAAATATGGCGTGTCCTCAAGCCATCAAAATATAAACTGATTGATATTCAAATATTTCTAATTAACAGTCAACAGATAACTCTAAAAGTTGTTTATATATATATATATATATATATATATATATTAAGAAAAATAACTAATAATGGAGATGATGCATACATGCAAATTCATCAAAAGATAACATTGCTCAGGAAGGCTAGATGAATAATGATAATGCAATTGATGCGAAAATCTTATAGGAAAACCAGTCAGCCTTGACTCATTTTGAAAGATATCTTGTCATCCAAAGAATATAGATAAAGTTCACCCTGGAGTTTGTTATATTTCTATGGTTATGGGTCCCACTTGTAGGATACAACATCCTAGATATTGTTTGAATTAGATGATAGGGTCAAAGTCCAACTTACGGCCATTCTCTAATGATAGTACAAATAATTGGCCTAAATATGTATTTGTGTACTCAGGTTTTTTAGATGAACCATGTGCATAGTAATGCATTAACCATATCTCTTTTACCCGATATTGCCCCGCTACAAGCAGGCCTGTTCAGTACCCCAACGGGTTTATCTTGGTACCATGCAAGCATAGCCCTGCTGCCAGCGAGCCTATTCAGTATCCCTATGGGTTTACTTGCATTTATCGAGCTTCCTTGTTTAAGATTTTACTTAGCATGGACCCCCTGCCAGCGAGCCTGTTCAGTACCCCGATGGGTTTGCTTCGTATAATGATTTTAGTATGTGGAAGTCGATTGGCACCAGAGTGTATTAAGCTTTCTAAACACATAATTCTTTTTCTTAGAGAGAACCTTATGAGTAACTCTATTTATAATAGCCTGGATTATAGATCATGCCAAAAGAGAATAACCTAAAGTTGTCCCTTGACCTCTCAGTCAATCTTCATCATAAAAAGATCAGTAATGTTCCCCATAAGTAGAAATATCACTTACTCTTGGGCTCCCTTTTTTAAATAAATGCTTAAGAGACAAGTTTTGATAATGAGTCTGGGATGAACTAGTAGTCCATAGGTGTGAAATAGATCTTTGAAAATCATAATGACTAAAGTAGGTCTTGAGCAATTGTTTCAATGATAGATCAGAAATGTGCATATATGAATCAAAACATACAAAAGCATAAAGATGAAACTAACAAAAGAATCATAGAAGAAAAATGGTTAGAAATGATATAAGGAACACTTTAACTCTTTCACTATAAATTTCAATTCTTAAAAATAATTAAAAAAGAATTGAGATGTATTATGAGGTTTTTAGAGCACTTCCCTTTGCGAATGATGACCTTCATGAGCTGATTATAGAGATAAGGTTCAAATACTACAAACCACTTGTCAACTAATGATTCAAATTTATTCAAAACAAAAACATATGTACAAAGGAAAGTCATATGAAAATTTATCAAAATTAGGAAAAGGAGAAGAGTCTTCCTATTTTAATTGACAAAATTCCATAAGCTGATCATAAGAATGAATTTCTTGTATAAATGCAATCGGCTGTTAGAAATGAATCTTATTTATTTAAAGAAGCAAAAATATATTTACATATATATACAAATGAAGATAACCCAAAAGAATTGAAGAACCAGGAGAAGGAGGAATGACTTCCTCTTCAACCAGCTCCATCTCCTTTTGCTGTGAGATATTCTGCACAAAGTCTTGTTTAGATATTGGTTGATGATAAAGTCTTAGTCTATGTCCATTTACAACAAAAGAAATTTGCGAACCATCAATTGTATTAATCTAAACATATCCATTGTCAAAATCTGTAACAATTTCATATGGACCCATCCAATGGGTAGTCAATTTACCTTTAAACTTTTTGTACCTTGAATAAAAAAGTAGTGCCCAATCTCCAGTCTTAAAATGTTTTTGTTTGATGTATTTATCATGCCACTTTTTGCATTGGTTTTGTAATAAAATTGTGCGTTGAATGGCATCTTGTCTAATCTCGTCTAATTCATTTATTTGCAAGATTCGTTGTTTCTGTGCTTCTTCCAGATCCATCCCTAATTGTGCAGCCATACGAAAAGTTCTTACTTGAAATTCAATGGGTAGAAGAAATTGTTTACCATAAACAAGTTCATAAGGTGTGTGGCCAATGGTATTCCTCCATGTTATTCTATAAGCCCACAAGGCTTATGGAATCCTATATGCCTAGCCTTTGTGGTGTAACTAGATAGTATTGGTTAGGATGGATTATAATAATTTTTTGTAGACTCTACTTGACCATTGGCTTGCGGGTGATATGGTGAATATTTACAATGTCTAATACCATATTTTTCAATAAGCTCTTTCATTAACTTGGAGGTAAACTAAGATCCTTGACCAGTTACAATTTCCCTAGGTACACCAAATCGGGTAAATATCTCTTCATATATAAACTCTACCATAGATTTTTTTGTGGCTTGGAATAAAGCTTTAGCTTCCACCCATTTAGTGACATAGTCTGTATAGACTAAGATGTACTTCTTCTTGCGAGACATAGGGGAAATTGGCCATACAAAATCTAGAGCCCATTTTTAAAAAGGTTCAATCATAACCTGGGGTTGTAAGGGCATCTCATCGGATGGTGTAGGTCTACCCATTCTTTGACAACTATCACATCCCTTGACATACTTGGCAGCATCTTTAAAAATGCTTGGCCAATAATATCTAGAGTGCAACACTTTTTATGTTGTTCACTTATGAGAAAAGTGCCCACCACATGGTCCACCATGACATACATGGAGGATCTCTTCCATCTCATCCTCTCGTACACATCGTCTAATAATAAGATCAGGACCAGGATGAAAAAGATCATTGTCCACCCAAGAATAATTAGAACTTTGGACTATGATCCTACGTTTCTCGGGTGGGGAGAGATGGTTTGGTAACTTTCTAGTTGCTAAATAATTGGCTATGTCTACAAACCAAGGGGTTCGAATAGACACAATGAACAAATGTTCATCCAGAAAGCTACTATCGACAAGGATGGCACCATTTTCAATTTGAATATGAGAGAGAAAATATGCTACCACATTCTCTCGACCGGGACGATCAACAACAGTGATGTTAAATTCTTGTAATAAAAGAAGCCACCAAGTCACCCTGTCATTGGTGATTGGTTTGTTCATTAAAAATCTAATGGTAGAGTGGTCTGTGTGTACAAAAACTTCATATCCTGTGATATAGTGACAAAACTTGTTAATAGCATAGACTACTGCTAGAAACTCTTTTTCAGTAACAATGTATTTTGATTTTGCAGGAGTCAAATTTTTGCTAGCAAAATAGATGGCATATGATGCTTGTCCTTCCTTTTGACCTAAGACTCCTCATATAGCCATGTCGAAAGCATCAGTGGATATATGGAAGGGAAGGGACCAATTGGGGCCCCTAAGTATTGGTGCCACTGTTAGATTTTCCTTTAAAGTTTCAAAGGCATGTTGACAAGGTTCAGTCCATTGAAAATCTGTATCTTTCATGAGTAATTTGAACATAGGTGCAACTATCTTGGTAAAGTTTTCAATGAAACGTCTGTAATAGCCTGCATGGCTAGAAAGTTCCTTACCTCCTTCTGCGTTTTTGGAGGAGGAAGATTAACAATTATTTCTATCTTGGCAGGATCCACCTTGATTCCTTGAAGAGAGACATGATGTCCCAAAACTATACCCTCGGTTAGTAACATCTTACATTTTTCATGACTAAGAGCTAAGTTCGTTTATTGGCACCGAATAAGAACTGTTTCTAGGTTATCAAGGGCTTCTTGGAAGGTATTACCGTATACTGTAAAATCGTCCATATAAACTTCTACACAGTCATGTATAAGGTCAACAAAAATTCCTAAGACTGCACACTGGAAAGTGGTAGGTGCATTACATAGGCCAAATGGAAAAACTCTATAGGAATATGTCCCCCAAGAACAAGTAAAGGTGGTCTTGTCTTGATCCTCGGGTGCTATTAATATTTGGTTGTATCCACTATACCCATCGAGGAAAGAAAAGTATGGTTTCCCAGAAGGTATCTAACACCTGGTCAATGAATGGTAAAGGGAAATAATCCTTAAGAGTGGCCTTGTTTAATTCTCGAAAGTCAACACAGATACGCCATTTCCCTGTAACTTTGTTTGGAACTACTACCAGAGAAGAAACCCACTTACTGTTAGAAATAGGGTAGATGAAACTAGCATTGAGGAGTTTTTGTAATTCATCTTTAACTATACCCTTTAGGGCTAGATTCATTCTTCTCTGGGGCTGCCTGACAGGAGGTATGTTTGAATATGTTTAAATGTGGTGAATACAAGTATCTGAGTGTATACCCTTCATATCGGTGTATTCCCATGCAAATGCTCCAGTTTGAATTTTGAGAACTGTTATCACATATATAGTAGTCGGGCTACCATACATTAATTTTCAGATTCCAGTACACTATTCATCCATTTCCCTTTACTTGAGATGCTGAGATGAGCATCTATTATAGATCACTATCAGATTATGGACAACAGTTTTGTCCCCCATGCCATGATTGAGTTTCAGGACACTCGGGGAGATGACCGATGTAGCCATTTAGCCATTTATACAGGGCAGTCAGTATTGCCCAAAGTTACAGCAACAGTTTCATAGGATAGATGTTGGTTTAGATGATGAGCATTCAGGTATATGACTTAGCAGGTATATTTTGGTGTTATGGTTATATTGCTTTTATATTCATTCTTGTAGCATGTCATAGCATTTAGTATCATGATCTGGAAATCATATAGATATGTGGACCTAGTTGTACTTTATATATATCATATTGTCCCTACTCAGACTCATAATTTCCTGACCTATACTCATCGGTTTTACCCTCCTTAGGGAGATGAGAGGTGATCATTCCCACCATACTTTGGCTTGCTAGTGTTGGTCTCATTATTCACTGTCTTCATCCATCCATTACCTACCCATTTTGTTATTTGGGCCTTGACTTACTACTTGACTAGTGGCATGGAGGACCTTTCCCCGTTGTAGCCTTTGTATTGGATGATCTTCCTTGTTTATTATGTCTCGGATCGTATTTGGTGACAAAACTTACCTTTGGTGAGTTGGATTGTAGGCCTAAATCATTCTGGTTGGTTGTCCCGATATTTGGCACTGGCACGAAGTCACCCTAGTCACTAAAGATGTTGTTGGCTAAAACTGAAACAGATAGTGTTGCCATGAATACAAATTATGAAAAAGGAAATGCTATATCTATTGTGAAAATCCAAATGAAATTGGCAAAGAAATATGAAATGTTATATCTATTGTGAAATGTAAATACCCAGGTAAACAGGATGTCTAAAAAACACACCTGAAAGTGCTCAGGTAAACAAGTGCCTTAAAAACACACTTGGAAGTGCTCAGGCAAACAAGTGTGCCTTAAAAACACACCTGCAGCAAGAAGCCTAATGAAATGTAAATCTATGCAGTGTGTTTATAAACACACATAGATCAAAGGCTATGGAAACTATAAGCCCAAAAAGAAATGGAACTTAAACTCTATATCAAAAATATTGCAGGCCTCATTTGTATTATGGATTGTGAGCATCTGCCAAGGTGAATAAACACTCTTTGAACAACTTACCCATTTGTGAGACACCTCCATTCCCTTTTTTATTGCTTGTTAGGTATATGCTATGGTGTGTATTCCCTTTTCCATATCCAAAGTGTCACAGTGTTAAGTCAGTAAGTCATCCCTTGGCCTAGACATTTTATTTTTAGCCTTCACCCTCCACTAGCAAAATGATCACAACTATGAAGTGAGTATGGTCGTGAAAGTCTAGTCCGAGTTATAAATAATAATTAATGACCTTATATATTTGGATTTAGATCGCCAGTAATGATTAATTTTGTTATAATTTCTATTTGAATGGATTGTAAAGCATGCTTTAACCTTTGACACCTTGCATCATTATGATGATAGCCTGAGTTATATTTTGGGTCATTGTTGACTTGGTCAAACACAGTTTGACCAAAAGTCAACCACAGGACATGAGCTGGAAGACCTCAAATGATACAAATATATGATATATGGTCTGGTACAGGTCACCATGGTGGTTCTATGCAGTGGTTTCAGGCTTATGATAATGATTTGTGCTTTTTAGCACTTTTATAGATTATTATTATTCGGTCTGCCGGATATGATGAGTATTTATTTTTGACCATGCAGAGGTCTATTGTAACACTCCCTTCCAGCATTCCCGTGCAAGGAAGGAAACGTTAATCAACACACAGGCTTTTAGATAGACTTAAATAATTCTTGCCCATAAATTCCTAACAATTTAAGAATGTCCAAATGCAGATTCATTTCAATATCAACACAGCGGAAACTAAACATTACATGTGCATACAATTTCTTCATGCGTTCAGCATACACATATCAACCATACATGTATCAGTCATTAATTTTATTAATGCATGGACAATTATCATACTGCATAAGACATGATGCCTTTCGTTCCATTAATCATGAATGCATTGCAAAACACAGACTGTATATAAATTTAATCACAGGATACTCATCTTGAATTGCAACGGTCCAAACGACTGGCTATGGAAGGGCAACGTTCCTCCCAACCGTAGACCTCTGTCCAGCTTGTGTTCTTTCAGCTGAGAGGTCACCCCCGAGCTGGGCTGTGTATCCACTAAGGAGGAATAGCTGGGTTCACTCACAGCCATGGTTCTGGTCAAGCATCCAAGAAGATAGAGGAGGGTAACGCTAAGCCAGTGAGCTCAACCACAGAGCTACAGGAATCTCAAGTGAGATCAACAATCAGGCACCCACATTACCTACCACATCCAACACAAGGAAGATCCCCTTCTCTGTCACACAGTCCCTCAGGCAACTCTTCCCTCCAGTGCTCTTCAGGATGGGCATAGAAAGGTCCAGCTGCTGATCCTTGAGATCCTAGCCTTCACTGGGTTTATCAAGCACACCCAACCTCTGCATAGTCATTCCCAACTTGATTCCTCACCATTCTGCTCACCAAATACTCAAATCCGTCACTCGTTTTCTGAGCTGCAAAAACTGGGTTTTTCCATTGATTTCGGGGTAGCTAATGCTCCCAAATTCGCCCCAAGGTTCATGCTATTGGATTCCCCATTGGATTTCCCTGTCCCATGCCAAATCTGGACGTTTTTGGTCTTTCAAAAACTGGGTTCTCTCAAGGTCGCGATTTCTGGTTTTTTCTCACTGCTGGCACTCGTTTTTGGATGGGAATGATGCTAGATAGTTTCACAATGGACTGGGGTGAGGATGAAGCAACCTCCCATGAGGTTGAGTGACTTCTTGCCCAAGCAATCAGAGCCCATGCCCACCCATACGAATTTCAGGGCTGCCCATGCTCCATTGAAGCCATGGGCTGAAAACTCAACCACCTTCTGACAGCAGGCTTTAATGTCACCTTGGAAAGTCAATGGGTTCTCATAATGACAAATGGCAGCCTAGGGTTTAATCCCATAGCCCCCTCACCACTCCCTAGTGGATACACATGGCCCCTTCTCATTCGTTGCCTCCATAGCCAGTTTTTGGTATTTTATTTCAATGTTAAATATTTACATCAAATTTACAATATCCCATGGCTTAATAACACGTGGGTAACAAAATATCAAGCGTGTCTAATTTAAATAAAATCCGAGCATAAACTAGCGGGGCCTTGGCCTTGAGCTCCACGCTAGGGAAAACATACAACGTGTGTATACAATATTTACATTAGAGCCAATATTTCTTAAGGGTTCAAAATTGGGGTATTACATTCCCCTCCCCCTTAGAACAACACCGTCCTCGGTGTTCTCAAAACTGAACAAAAATGGAAATGCCTCCCTCATGGCATCCTCCAGCTCCCATGTAGCCTCGTCGGGACTAAGGTGCTCCCATTGGACCTTTACCTGCCCGATGGCTCTGTTCCGGAGCAATGTGACCTTCTTGTCGAGGATGCGCATAGGTTCTACTTGGAACTCTCCCTCGGGTTCCACCTGTATCACATTCCAATCAATCATATGATTAGGATCATGTACATACTTCTTAAGCAAAGATACATGGAAAACATTATGAGCTCTTATGCTAGCAGGCAATGCAATTCTATATGCAACTGGCCCTATCCTATCAAGGACTTCAAATGGACCACAATATCTTGGTGACAACTTGGCACAACTTCCCAACTTGAGGGAACTCTTCCTTGGTTTCACTCTCAAATAAACATGATCCCCAATCTGAAACTCCTTATGTACTCTTTTCAAATCTGCATAACTCTTTTGCCTGTCCTGAGCTGCCTTTAAATTCTGCCTGATCTTGACAATTTCCTGTTCCATTTCCTTGATCATTTCTGGTCCAAGCACCACCCTGTTCACTGGGCCATCCCAATTCACTGGCGTCCTGCATCCCCTGCCATACAATGCTTCAAATGGACTCATTCCCAAGGATGCATGGTGTCCATTATTGTATGCAAATTCAACCAAGTGTAAATAATCTTCCCACTTGGATGGTTTGTCCATCACATACATTCTCAGCATATCTTCAAGAACCTGGTTCACCCTCTCGGTTTGGCCGTCCGTTTGAGGATGGTAAGCTGTACTGAAATTCAATTTAGTTCCCAATTCCTGAAATAATCCCTTCCAGAAATTGGAGGTGAACTTTGTATCACGATCAGAAATTATTGCCTTAGGCAATCCATGTAATCTGAATATCTCTCTCATGAAGATGTTCGCAATGTCACTAGCCTTGTGAGTGGACTTCACTGGAATAAAGTGAGCTACCTTTGATAGCTTATCCACCACAACCATGATTGAATCATGCTTCTTTACTGTCATGGGCAGACCTGTTATAAAATCCATGGAGATCACTTCCCACTTCCATTCTGGAATGGGTAAGGGCTGCAATAACCCTGCTAGATGTTGGTGTTTTGCCTTGACTTGTTGGCACTTCTGACACCTAGCAATGTACTCAGCTATGTCCTTCTTCATGCCATTCCAAAAGTATTGCTTTCTTGCCGCTGTTATAGTCCTCTGATATCCTGGGTGTCCAGAGTACGGCATTTGGTGTATTTCATCCATCACTAGTTTCTTTAAATCTGCATTATTTGGAATGTACAACCTATCTTTGTAGATGAGGATACTGTCTTCACCCAGCTGATATTCTGCACACTTTTCATCCACATTACCGTGCTGCAACTTCTCTTTCATTTGAAGGCAAGTTTCATCACCGTTTTGGGCTTTACGAACTCTTGTCTTCAAATCTGATTTGCACATACTTACTGCTGAAACATGAAATTTTCTGCTAAGAGCATCTGCAACCTTATTCTCCTTCCCTTTTACATGTTTAATTTCAAAATCAAATTCACAAAGAAATTCCATCCATCTAGCTTGCCTAGCATTCAAGTTTGGCTGCTCAAATAAATACTTCAGGCTCATGTGGTATGTTCTAAGCTCGAATCTTCTTCCCATCAAGTAATGTTTCCACATTTTAAGAGCATGCACTATGGCTGCTAATTCTAAATCACGTGTGGCATAATTCTTTTCATGCTCTTTTAATTTCCTGGATTCATAGCAAATCACAATTCCTTCTTGCATGAGAACCCCACCTAGTCCTTCAATGCAAGCATCTGTGCACACTACAAAATCCTTCCCTGGATCTGCTATCTTCAAAACAGGAGCGCTGGTAAGTAACTCCTTTAATTTCTGAAAACTTTTCTCACATTTTCCAGACCATACAAATTTGATGTTCTTCCTTTGCAATGAAGTGATCGGATGCGCTATCCTGGAGAATCCTTCAATAAACCTTCTGTAGTAACCAGCAAGGCCCATAAAAGATCTAACATCTGAAACATTTCTTGGAGTTGGCCAATCCATGATGGAATTAATCTTCTCTGGATCCACTGCAATTCCTTCTTCTGAAATGACGTGACCCAAATATTGGATTCTCTTTTGATAGAATTCACACTTGCTTAACTTGGCATACAACTGATGTTCTCTAAGAACTTGCAACACCATTCTTAGATGCTCCTCGTGTTCTTCTTCATTTCTTGAATAGACAAGAATGTCATCTAAAAACACAATCACGAACTTGTCCAAATATTTGCTGAATACACTATTCATGAGACACATGAATGTGGCAGGTGCGTTGGTAAGGCCGAATGGAACCACAGTGAACTCATAATGACCATATCTAGTTCTGAAAACCGTCTTGTGAATGTCTTCTTCTTTAATCCTCACTTGATGGTAGCCAGACCTCAAGTCAATCTTTGAAAATAACTTGGCTTCCTTCATTTGATCAAACAAGTCATCAATTCTTGGTAATGGATACTTGTTCTTAACTGTCACTTTATTGAGCTGCCTGTAATCAATACACAGCCTTAAAGTCCCATCTTTCTTCTTGACAAATAACACCGGTGCTCCCCAAGGAGACACACTAGGCCTGATATACCCTTTATCTATTAATTCTTGCAGCTGTATCTTCAATTCCACCAACTCCGGTGTACTCATTCTATAAGGAGCTTTGGAATTCGGCGCTGCCCCTGGAACAAGATCGATGGTAAAATCAATATCTCTCATCGGTGGCAACCCTGGTACCTCATCCGGAAACACATCTTGGAACTCTTGCAATATCCTGAAGTCTTCTAGTCTTGGCCCTTTGTCCTCTAATGAATCTGGCATATGGACTGCATATAATTGACAACCCTTCTTATAAAAATTTTTCAACTGCAGTGCTGAAATCTGTCTTATTGAAACTTGCTTGGGAATCCCTTTTACCAATGTTGGCCTTCCCTTTTCATCAATGCACTCAAGTGCTTTCTCATAACAGTCCAATTTGGCTCTATGTTTTTCTAACCAATCCATGCCAATTAATGCATCATAGGATCCTAATGGTAGCACATTCAATTCAACATATGTGTGGAGTCCATTCAATTCTATGGGACACTCCATCACTACCTCACTTACTTTTCTCTTGGTTCCCGTGGCTAGTTGCACTAGCCAAGACTTATTATGCTTTATTTTTCTAAGAGAACAACCTTCAACCACTTTTGGAGAAACATAACTATGAGTAGATCCTGGATCAATCAAAACAGAAATAGATTGCGTAGCAATCTTACCTTCGACTTCCACCACTGATGACTGATGGTCTGCTTGGTGATTATCCAACGCGGCATAAATCCGAGGTGCTGCCCTTGCCATGTCCTCTACCGTAGCTACTCCCTTAAGGTTGTTCAACTTTCGAGCATTGTTTTTCCAATGTGGACAATCCTTCAACATGTGGTTTTCTCCACATCCCCAACACTGAAGTGGTCCCTTTGATGCTTTGTCTACTGCCACTGCTGGTTTGAATCCACTCCTTGCTTGTTGCCCCTGTGGAAAGGTCCTAGGCTGACCTCTGAATGGTGGCTTGAAGCCATCCTTCTTCTGGTCAAACTTCCCTCTTGGCTTTCCTTTCCATGTTGGGTTAGCCTCTGTTTTTCCCCTATTTTGCTCATAGCAGTGCATTGCCATCCTAATGGCTTCATCCAAACTTGGTGGATTAACAAACTCAATACGATCTCTGAAACTATGAGGTAGACCCCCAAGAAAGCATTGTATTTTTACTCTCTCATCTTGATATAGTCAACATACCTCAGTAATTCCAAAAATTTGTGGACATGCTCTTCCATAGATTTTTGTCCCAACCTGAGTTCATTAAACTCTTTTCTCTTACCGTCATAATACCTAGCAGAAAGGTATTTCTCCTTGAAGTACCTCTTAAATCTTTCCCAACTGATCCTTCTTTCATTGATCCCTTTCACTTGCAAGAGATTGTATCACCAAATGGAAGCTCTGCCATTTAAGTTGTAAATGGCAATTCTGGCTTTTTCATTTCCTGAGTAGTCTTGAATTCTGAAGTATTTCTTCATTCCCAGAAGCCATGCTTCTGCCTCTTGACCTGTCTTTCCTTCCCCATCAAATGTGGGAGGTCTTGCCTTCCTGAATTCTCCCTGTGGGATGTGGGATGCCCTTGAACTTCTTTCTTTCGTCCAACCTCTTAGGTGCATGTCCGGGACTTCTCCTAGAACATTTGGAGTCACCCGACCTGCTGGAAGAAGATCTTGATGAAGATGTTTTATGTTTTCTGCTCACCGAACTCTTCCTTGGGCTTGGAGTCCTCCTCCTCGAACGGCCTCTAGAATGATTCCCTGCATCTCTTCCTTCTTCACCCATATTGCTTGGGTTGGACCCAAGGTTTATCTTATGCTGCATATCAGTGAGGCTTTGCAAAATAGCAGCATTGAGTTGGTGTTGTTCTTCTTGAGCCTTCATCAATCTTTCATTGAAGCTCACCATGGTTTCAACCAAATTTTGAGGAGTCACCTGCTCCCTTCTCCCATTGGATTCAGTCTCCGCATTCCCTTCATGCACATTTTCTCCTAGAACGTCTTCTTCGTGTTCATAAGGATCTTGAGCATCATTAATGGTCACCATCTTACCTCTGCTACAATTATAAACTTTATGAGCTGCAAACACTGTGCATTATTATGATATTTGTTAGACCTCATAAAAATGCATCTAGGAATATACAACAATCAATATTTAACATAATAGAACTCATGGAATAATTCACATAGCTGTTACTTATTCAATTCTTTTGCCCATTCATGCAATTCTGAAAATTGCCCATATTGTCATTAATTTGACAAAACAGTCAACGGCACTTTTCTGCCCTGATTATCTATGATGTCTGATAGCCCAATTCAAATTCCAGTCATACTCCATTATCCCTTTCTAGACAAGCTTTCCAATTCCTGTCCCCGTGCTCCATTCCGACATCGGGTGTGGAAACAACGTTGTCTCAAAAATGACAACTTTTACCAATAATTCTGCACATTTACCCAATTGTATTTTGGTCCCGAAGGCCAACTTCAGCCACCTGTGGAAGAAAATCTATGAGGAATCACAAAAACTTATCTATCGGGAAAAGTTAGTCCATATAACAAGGAACACTCAGCAATTCACTGATTTCAATTCTGATGTACCGTTCATCTTTTATGAATTTCTGGGTTTTACTACTTCTTACTTTTCACATTTTTCCAAAATTCCAAATTTTGGGCCAAAAATGGCTATCTCCCAAACGGTGCATTTCTGGGAAATCTTCGTTTAACGGAAATTGCCCGTCTTAATGAGAATATGAAATGTCTAGTTCAGTAAAATTTCTGACTCCCACATCTAGGGTCACTTTTACTACCCCCAAGCTTTTCAAAATCCCGAAAAAGTGGCCCGGAACAGTGCTTTTTGGCCTTCTTGCTCACCCCAACTCCACATCCTTTGGAGTTTGGTTCCAAGATTCGGAACTTAACATTGTGCCTGCTTCATGGCCGCGCCTGATCAATTTCAGCTCAATCCGACCTTCTGTCAAGCCTCGGGACTCTGTCCTTCAAAAGTCACTATTCCCCTTTTTCTGTCAAATTGGAGTGTAATGGGCTTGGGGTCTTCACTGGTTCTTTCATGCCCCCCGTCAATGGCCTCCGAGCCCCACAGGAATCATCCCATTCTGAGCCCCGGTGCTCCCCTTATCCAAAAATTGAGTTTTTTTTTTTTTTTTTTTATTCGTCCGCTGAGCGCCACCGTTGCGGGCGAGTTCACTGAACACTCCCGAAATTGGCGGGGCGCTTTGCTGTGGCCTTCCGCAACTGCGGGGCGCTTGGCCGAAGCCTTCCGCAACTGCGGAACGCTTGGCCGAAGCCTTCCGCAACTGCGGAACGCTTGGCCGAAACTTTCTGCAACTGCGGAACGCTTGGCCGAAGCCTTCCGCACTGCGGGGCGCTTGGCCGAAGCCTTCCGCGGTTTCGGGGTGATTCTCGGCTCGCCTCCGTTGCGGGGCGGTTCGCCGGACGCTTCCGAAATTTCGGGAAGGTTTGTGGAAGCCTTCCGCAACTGCGGAACGCTTGGCCGAAGCCTTCCGCGGTTTCGGGGTGATTCTCGGCTCGCCTCCGTTGCGGGGCGGTTCGCCGGACGCTTCCAAAATTTCGGGAAGGTTTGTGGAAGCCTTCCGCAACTGCGGAACGCTTCGCCGAAGTCTTCCGCAGTTGCGGAACGATTCGGCGAAGTCTTCCGCAATTGCAGAACGATTCGGCGAAGCCTTCCGCAGTTGCGGAACGATTCGCCGAAGTCTTCCGCAACTTCGGAACGCTTCGCCGAAGTCTTCCGCAGTTGCGGAACGATTCGCGGAATCCTTCCGCAATTTCGGAAGAGAATTCCTTCCGAAATTTCGGAAGAGAAATCCTTCCGAAAATTCCTTTCGACGCTGACACTTAGAAAATTTTTTCACTTTTTAAAAAAAAAAATTTCCCCGCTGTTTCGGAGCGGTTCGCTGAATCCTTCCGCAATTGCGGGAAGGTTCGCCGAACTCTTCCGCAATTGCGGGAAGGTTCGTGGAACCTTTCCGCAGGTTTCGGGATGACTTCCCGAAACAGTCTTAAAACCAAAATTTTCAAAAATAGTCTTAAAACAACATTTTTCCAAAACAGACTTAAAAACTCTATCAGATTTGGCCCATAGAGGCCCAATGCTGCAACGCAGCTCTGATACCAAACTGTAACACTCCCTTCCAGCATTCCCGTGCAAGGAAGGAAACGTTAATCAACACACAGGCTTTTAGATAGACTTAGCCTAAATAATTCTTGCCCATAAATTCCTAACAATTTAAGAATGTCCAAATGCAGATTCATTTCAATATCAACACAGCGGAAACTAAACATTACATGTGCATACAATTTCTTCATGCGTTCAGCATACACATATCAACCATACATGTATCAGTCATTAATTTTATTAATGCATGGACAATTATCATACTGCATAAGACATGATGCCTTTCGTTCCATTAATCATGAATGCATTGCAAAACACAGACTGTATATAAATTTAATCACAGGATACTCATCTTGAATTGCAACGGTCCAAACGACTGGCTATGGAAGGGCAACGTTCCTCCCAACCGTAGACCTCTGTCCAGCTTGTGTTCTTTCAGCTGAGAGGTCACCCCCGAGCTGGGCTGTGTATCCACTAAGGAGGACTAGCTTGGTTCACTCACAGCCATGGTTCTGGTCAAGCATCCAAGAAGATAGAGGAGGGTAACGCTAAGCCAGTGAGCTCAACCACAGAGCTACAGGCATCTCAAGTGAGCTCAACAATCAGGCACCCACATTACCTACCGCATCCAACACAAGGAAGATCCCCTTCTCTGTCACACAGTCCCTCAGGTAACTCTTCCCTCCAGTGCTCTTCAGGATGGGCATAGAAAGGTCCAGCTGCTGATCCTTGAGATCCTAGCCTTCACTGGGTTTATCAAGCACACCCAACCTCTGCATAGTCATTCCCAACTTGATTCCTCACCATTCTGCTCACCAAATACTCAAATCCGTCACTCGTTTTCTGAGCTGCAAAAACTGGGTTTTTCCATTGATTTCGGGGTAGCTAATGCTCCCAAATTCGCCCCAAGGTTCATGCTATTGGATTCCCCATTGGATTTCCCTGTCCCATGCCAAATCTGGACGTTTTTGGTCTTTCAAAAACTGGGTTCTCTCAAGGTCGCGATTTCTGGTTTTTCCTCACTGCTGGCACTCGTTTTTGGATGGGAATGATGCTAGATAGTTTCACAATGGACTGGGGTGAGAATGAAGCAACCTCCCATGAGGTTGAGTGACTTCTTGCCCAAGCAATCAGAGCCCATGCCCACCCATACGAATTTCAGGGCTGCCCATGCTCCATTGAAGCCATGGGCTGAAAACTCAACCACCTTCTGACAGCAGGCTTTAATGTCACCTTGGAAAGTCAATGGGTTCTCATAATGACAAATGGCAGCCTAGGGTTTAATCCCATAGCCCCCTCACCACTCCCTAGTGGATACACATGGCCCCTTCTCATTCGTTGCCTCCATAGCCAGTTTTTGGTATTTTATTTCAATGTTAAATATTTACATCAAATTTACAATATCCCATGGCTTAATAGCACGTGGGTAACAAAATATCAAGCGTGTCTAATTTAAATAAAATCCGAGCATAAACTAGCGGGGCCTTGGCCTTGAGCTCCACGCTAGGGAAAACATACAACGTGTGTATACAATATTTACATTAGAGCCAATATTTCTTAAGGGTTCAAAATTGGGGTATTACATCTATATAATGTATGAGTACACATATTAGATGAATTTGGACCTTCTGAGTCCAATGGTATAGTCTGTTTTAGTTCCGGGCAGTTACAATGATGTTTAGCCTCAGTTGGCTATCCTAGTGCAGTTTTGGCCTATCAGAGGCCCTGTCAGAGCAGAGTAGAGAGTTGATGAGTTCACCTAGGGAGATGTGCATGGAGGGGGTGGTACAACCACTTGATATTACCATATTAACCCCCTCCTAGAGAGCCTGGTGGCCTCACCTTGACAACGCATTCACTCCAGGAGGCAGTTTGGGCATGATCACATTTACCTAGGCAGTCCAGAAATGGTGAAAATGGCTACTAAAGGATTCGATTTGGGATACTGAGGAAAATTTATGGCATTGGATGACTTGTGATGATGATTGGGATGTCTTCCACACCTTCTCCAGCAGTTTCAGCTTTCAGTGGGACCCACACCCATCACATTTGGCATTTTATATTGATTTCTGGAGCCTCTTAAGGCTCACAACTTTCCCATAGAGGCACGATTTGGTGCCTAGCTTATTTATTTTTGGATATTGTGCCATGGGGATTGACCAAGGGTGTTAGAAATTACCCCTTGGACCCACCATGATCTAGATCTTATGTTTTATCATTCACTTTTGGTGGGACCCCCTCTCCTAGGACGATTTGGTCCATTGCTGTATTATTTTATTAGTGATCCATGTATTGTATTGTTGAGATCATCTCAACCATTGATTAAATCATTTGATATTTTAATCTTAGCCACTCATTCAAAAAGTGGTTAGGATTATGGCCTCTCTCCATCCTATTTAAAGGAGAGAGCTTCTCATTGTAAAGGGGACTTTTGGCTCTAGAATATTGGAATAGAAAAATACTATTGCATCTATCTATTGTGTTGTGGTGAATGCTTTTGGAGTTCGTTCGTTGCTTCTTCCTTTGCACTGGGTTATTGGAGATTACCTTGTGTCCATGTATTTTTCATCTACAGGTGGAGGCTGAATTGGTTCAAGGAGGACGCATTGGTAGGGTAAGACTTTCCCTTCCTCTTCTTTGGGTTTCTTCGTTGGTAACAGGGAGTATTATTGTCTCAGGACCTTCTATTTCATGTTATCATTCTCTTTTCATTTGTATTTCCTCCAGTGTTTCTCAACTGATTGAAATCACTTTCCTTGGTTGATAGGAAGAGGAGGTTGCACGTGTGGACTAGGGCATCATCTCAAAGCAAGGCAAATCAAAGATCTCCCATTTGATCTCTACAGGAATCTTCCTCAACAACAAAGCAACCTCACCCATCACTCAGATATGATCTCAAGGTAAATTTCTCATTCCATGATCTATCCATTTATCTAAGTAATTGAAAACCCTCATAAGTTAAAACCCTCATTTTACAATATTTCAGATCTACTAAGATCTGCTTGGCTTTTGGGTAAAATGTTTAAAACCCACCTCTATAACATCCACAACAATTTGGATCTATAGTTTGGTGTGGATTGGCCTTCATCCAACCCATTTCTCAAGGAAAATTAGCCTCTCCAAGTGAGATCCCACTTGATCCTTAATATCCACAATTGATAACCTACCCCTAGTGCTTCACCTTGTTGATTTCTGCCTTGTGGGCCCCATTCCTCATTTTGAGGGTTGAGCCCCACTTGGGTCACTTGGTGATGCATTTCAATTTCAGATCTACTCATGTCTAGCCATTGGATGATCCTAATTTTCAAGACCCACCTAAATTTACACCTCAACATCCCTGATCTACAGTTTGGTGGACATCCGACTCCATTTGGCCCACTTTTCAAGGCACTTATCTTTCTCCAAGCCCTCACGACTTTTCTAGTTTTTTGAGTTTGCTTGTGGTTTGGTCTTTGTCTTACTACTTGAACACCTATACATTGTCATATCCACTCATCAAGCCTATCTTTGGTACTGGTTAGCCCCAATTTGGTCCTTAACTACCCTGGATTGGACACGGTTCCCAAGGCAGTGGATTTTCTCATCTTTGACTAGTATCCTGATCCTAGATCTTGTTTTAAATCTCATAAGTCATTCACATAACCAAGTTGGACCAAATCTACATTGCTTAAACCTCTTGATCCAACCCATTACTCATCTTGTGACTTCATCCATAGATCTAGGGATCACCATACACCTTACATACTTCAATCCATACTTGATTTGATCTGGTGTCTTGGTCTGATCTCTTCTATCTGGAGTAGATCTGGGTCTCCCCCTTTGTTGTCTTGGGCTAGATAACATAAAGTGAAGATTGCTTCGATTGGCATGGAAACCATCCATTGGGAGTCAAGGAAATCTTCATTCACCTCTTTGGTTTCCTATCCCCTCTACCATCCATCTTGGATCCATCTTTAGGGGCAACTACAGGTTTGGTGATAACAAGAACTTTTAGTAATTGTTTTTGTTGACTCTCATCTAAACTTGCATTTATATGTAAAAAAAATTCAGGACTGACCTCACAAGGTATGGTATAGGATCTTATGTGTTCTTCGATTGCAAAGACACACGGTGTATTTGTAAATGTGGAGAGGCTCATATTCTCTTGGAATTCATCTCCAAATATTTGATCAAGTTGGGGAAAAGACCGAGGAAAGTCTATACATGTTGTGGAAGAGACAAATTGGTTCAACACAGTTTCGGTATTTTGTTCTTGAAGTGCCCAGGATAAATCACTAACAAGGGAAAGTTCTTCCAAGTTCTCATCCCCAAAAGGACAATTTAACCAAAACAGGTTTTCGGTTACTGGTTGTGCTGGTGGGTATAAAGCGAGTTTCCTTGTAGATAATCCATCAAAGATGGTCATCCCTCCATCCCTACATCCTATAAATGCATTAGCAGTGGCTAGCCAAGGTCTTCCCAGAATAATAGGGTGTCCTTTGGAAGGGTCCTTTGATTCTATGACCATAAAGTCCACGGGATATTCCCATGAAACCACTGATACAATGATATCATCTAGGATCCCAGCAAGCTGCACCATAGTGCGATCTGCTAATTCCAGCATTGTTGGGGTAGGGAGGAGAAATTGTCCTAAATGGAGAGTTTCTAAAACTATGGTATCATCAGGTTAATAGCAGATCCTAGATCAATAAGTGTGTTTCCTATGGCAATGTTATAGATGATAACAATTACCACAAGATTACCTAGATTTGTATACTTTGGAATTCTAGGTTGGTTTGCTATGTAATCTGACATTTCACCTATGACATGAATTGTCGGATGATCTTTTTGCTTCTTACCTGGTCTTTTAATACATATTTCCTTTATCACTTTACTATAAATCGGTATGTCCTTAATGGCTTGTAATAAAGGGATCTTGATACAAATGTTTTTCAATTCGTTAATAATATCATACTTTGGAAAAGTTGCAGGTTTCTCTATTGCTAGACGCTCCAGATATGGGGGTGAGTTTTCTCCTAGAGTTGATTCTTTCTGAGAGGGGTCATGTGTTGGAACTTTTGGAATAACTACATTTTCGAAAATGGCATCATTTAAGGTTCCAGGTCTTCTTCTTCATTCTCTTCATGAATAACAACTGATGATTTGGGATGATCTTGCAGAACTCTTCCAGACTGCAGTTGAATCTCATGCACTGGTGTGGTCGAAATGGCGTATGATGGAAGAGGTAGAAACCCAATGTTGTTAAGAGCTTGAGTTGGTTTATTGTTAGGTATCGGTTGTGCAGGCAATATTGTGGGTCTTGGGGATTCATATTCTGGAAATGGTGAGACTGATGAGTGATAGGGGGTAGTGAAGGAGACACAAATCCAGGAAAAAGTTGTTGAATATTAGGTGGGTAAGTATAGTTAGGTACAGGAGTAGGTGGAGATTGAGCATATGCTTGTCCCCTCCACCCTTGTGGCCATTGTTGATGCTGAGCATTTTGAGGAGGATATTGAGGTGGCCCGTTTTTCCAATTTGAGGTGTTCCATTGTTGAGGTGGTTGATAAGGGTGATAACAGGAAATAAATTGTAATGATGGGTCATGATATGATGGTTGGTATCTAGGTTTTCAAGGCCTTCTAGATGTCTCACCAAAATTTCCACTCTTATATATGGCTTGCAACCCAGGAAACGATGGACAATTATCAGTTGGATGTTCTTCTTATACAAAGGTGGCATACTGAAACATTATTCAATGGGAATTCCTGTTGGGGATGTTTAGTTCTACACTTAGGACAGAAAATACTCATTGTTGCACGCTCTTCATCATGTCTCTTTTTAGCTTGTAATGCATCTAATTGAGAACCCATGGCTCCTAAGATCTCTGTTTTGAAATTTTCCAATATGTTTCCTAATTCTACCCTTGTAACTCCACTAGGACTGGATGTATTTCCTTTTAGGTTCCTAGCATAAGATTCCCGAAAGTGTCTCCCACTTTTCCCTCTACTCCTGGAGTAATTCCTACATAGATCGCAAATTTGTGAAAAAGACTTAGGAGAAATATCTCCAGCTGCCACGAGGTTAATATTTTCTAAAAAATCTTCTAAAACTCCCTTAAGGAAGAGTGTTCTTACTGCATCTTCCCAAATATCACTATACTTTGATTTATATAACACATAGTTAAATCTTTCGAGATAGTCTTCTAGGCTCTCATCGTCAAGTTGTTGTATTTTGAAAATGTCATTACGAGAGTCCTTAGGTTTACAGTAATCCTCATATTTCCGTAGAAATGCAATCTTCATGTCTTCCCAAGCTCTAATACTAGATTCTCATAACCCCATAAACCACCTAAGAGCGGAATATTTCAGTGTAGCAAGGAAATTTTTTAAATTTTGGCCATCTTGTAGGTAATAATAACTCCTACACAAAATGTCAAATTCGAATATAAATGTATTCGGATCCTCACTACTCTTTCCATAAAAGGTCGGTAGTGAGGAGGAAGGGATGTTTTTCATGGTTACATCTTGTGCAGTGTCTAAGATAGGGAATCCAAAAGTACCTTCAGTTCCAATATCCACCTCTTCTTCATCTTGTCGGACATGATCTTCATTTTCATTCTCCATGAAAACTTGATTTCCAAAGAGAATGTACCCAGGTGGTTCCTTTCTTGGTGAATATGGGATGTCCCAACGTTCTGTTTCAGGGAGAGTATTTCTTCGATGAGAAGAGTTGTTATCTACGTGAGAGTCTAGCTCTGCAGGGATTGTAGGTCCTATAGTTGATGTTTCTATTTGTGAAACAATTATGTTTGCAGAGTTTCCAAAAATAGCATCTATCCGTGAGGGAACAACAAAATATTACCAAATTCAGACCCCCTACTAGTGAGAAGGTTGTGTCTTTAGGTTTTGAAACTAATGGAGGATTGAGAGGTTCTGATGGTTTATCTTTTTGAGCTTCTTCCTTCCTAAGTTCAGTTTCAATATGAGATTGAGGTTCTCCTAGTGGTATTTCTTTATGAACAGACTTCTCTGATGTCTCTATGGTTCTCCCTAAATGGTTTCTAGAAAGGATTTCCTTAGATTTCCAAGTAGGACTATCCCCTTTAGGTGTTTTCCGATACCTTTGTGCTGAGTTAGTAATTGGGGTGGCATGCCCCCCGTATAGGTTAGTAGGAATTTTAGTGTTTTGGGGACTAGTTTTGATGCATCTACTCTAGGTCTATTCATGAAAACAAAGCTAAAACTAAAATAAATTTTAATTGCATTACTAAAATTGTTGGGTTTTGGGGATGCCTGTTATAACATATGCGCAGGTTCTTACCTCTCGTCTTACCACTCACCTACCACCAGACTATCTAAGTTTCAAAAGGAAAATTCTACCTATCACTAAGGTTTAAGAATAAAATTCTAGCTATCTACAACTCCCTGGTAGTGGCGCCAAAATGTTGGGTGTTTTATTGTCTTAATGAATCACCAAATATTTTATTATCGACTAGGGTTGGTAATATTAGAGTTGTGGCAAAGTATATGCTGACGTAGAAGGGTACCTAAGACATCGGCTCGACCGACCTTAGAAATGTTTAATAATGAAAAGATCAAAAGATATTTCAAAATGAAAAACCAAGTCAAACTTCAGAAATACAACTACTAAGCTGATTAGACCTAACCAAACCAATAGATCAGAATAGTATCAATCTATACTACTCTACTCTATGAACAATAATAGAAAAGATTAAAAAAAATACTATTCTAGAAAACAAGACTTGATAAAAAAGAAACTACTCTTATGAAAATGGAAACTACTGATCAATGATTCAAACTCTAATCTAGGAATTAGAAAGACTGGCTACTATGTAATAACTATGAACAATTTCAGAAACCTATCTATGAAATGATTCAGTTTACAACTTAACTATGTAAAGATAAGAAATTGCATTATCTGAAACAAGGTTACAACTACTTAATAAACTTAAGAAATTCAATAGTTAAACTATTCATGCATTTAACAAATACTTGAGACTAAGCTAAGCTACCTAATTCCACTCTCCTTGAAGATTCTGAGGAAATGTATCAAATGTAATAGGAACGGGAGAAAATGTATTGAAATGACTTTCAAATGTGATAAGGAAACAAAACAAAGGTAAATCAAGTTTAACTTCTACAAAGAGATGCAAGCTAAAAAGTGACCAATTGCAATTGATTTTAAACATTGTAATATATTCTGTATCCATAAGCAAATGATACTTAAAAACTAACTATAGTACTCGAAATGAAATGTTGATTAACAAAAGTACAAATCCTAAGTTATTTGATGTCTAATGACTACTGAAAATTAATGCATCTATATGAAACACATATGAATTTATCAAACTTGGATTGGAACTAGTTCTATTCTATCTACGGAAATGAAAGAACTTGAAATAATTCAACTAAACCAAATCAAAACACTATGTAAGTGAAAGTGAAAGACTAATTAGGAACTTGAATGCAAACTGGAAATGAAATACTAAACTAATTCAGAAATAAGACAAACTGAGATTTAACAAAGTCTATGATAACATTGTAAACAAGTTTAAGCTAATCTAGGTCCTAGGCATGAAATTAAATGGAAATAACTTATAAACTATCTAAATCATAAGCAAAAGACATTTATACTACTTCTACTTAAACCAAAACTATTTCTCATTTGAACAGTAAAACATATGCTGAATGTAAATAGATTCCATCATTAATAAAACTTGAACTAATTAATCTCTATGTGAATACAAAACTGAATATAAAGTGCTGAAAGTGTTAAAGATGCATTGAATCTCAAACTAGTTACAAAACATGTTAAAGTACTTGAAAATTAGCCTAGACTCTAACTAACTATTTCTGCATAAAATAAAATATTAGCAATTTTGGAAATGACTGCAAATTCTAGAAAATTATGTCTAAGTTCGAATGAAAGATTGAAAGAAGGTTTGAAAGACAGTTTGAATGGATAGTGCGAATGACCGTCTGAATGACGGTCCGGATGACAGAAATGTTACAAACTATAAAAATAAACAAGCTAAATGAATTTAACTCCAGCTGGTTTATGCCTATTAGTCTACGGTGCAAGCAAAGCAGTAAATAAGATGTTTAAAGTTGAAATAACAAGAAGCAACTACACTGATTTGTATATAAGGAAAGAAATAGTTTTCTATTGCATAATAAAATAGGGATGAAAGATAAACAAGTCTAATCTATAGCTATAGTAACACTCACAGAGATAAATCTGATTACAAACTGAACTTGAAATACTGAGCTAATTTAATTCTATCTAATTACAATGGAAAAGCTAAAAGGCAAGCTGAATGAAATTATGCATGACCGGTCATTTAAATTCTAGAAACGCAAAGTCTATTAACAACAAGAAATATATTACAGGAAACAGAGAAACACCATCTATAGAAAGATCAAATTAAATACATATAATGAAAATGAAAACTATTTATCTGCAAAAAAGAAATAACAAAATATACACAATGAAAAACCTCTGGTTATTGAGGGGCCCTTCTCAGCAATCAGGGATTGTGTCTAACTCAGATCATTCACCAACAAAACATGAATTTACTCGTCAATAGCTAAAATCAGATACTTTCTATTAAATTGAATCAAATGTTACACAACATTTTTCTATAGCTCTGTGCATGCGTTTCTCAACCTGATACATCTTTATATATTTTTTACAATGGGAGAGCAGGTCGACCCTTTCAGTGGTCGACCTCTCTAAAAATAGGAGGTCTTAATAGCTGCAAGAACGGTCCATTAAATCGCACAGACCGTTTCCCTTCTTCCGTGGGCGTTGATTCTCTTTGACATGAGCAACTGATGCATTGTCAGGCTGGGCGAACAGGAACACAGATCTTCTAGAACGAGGGCTCATGAACCATGACTGACACGTTTCCAATAGAACCCACGTCATGGTTTTTGCCTTCAGTGCCCCGGAATATTCCAACCAACGAATCCTTGGGTGCAAACGAAGGGCTGAATGATGGTTTGAATGCGAATGGGCATCTTCAGTTTTAACGCGTGTCTGAATGAGAGTCTGTTTGAAAACCATAGCATGCAGAAAGAAGTTTATGTGCCAAGCAAGTCGAGAAATGTTAAATTAACGTTAATAAACCACAAAATGATGACAATCAATTAAGATTTATGAAATATTCAAATGTATTCATACCTGAGTTCAAATGGTAGTCTGAATGGCAAGAAGTATGACTTATCATATAAAATGGTAAAAATAATGCCAACAGAGCACGTTTAATGATCAAAAGTGATGACAGAATTGGGCATCAACAATTTTCATAATCCCATAAGCAATAACCAAAATCATCAATCCCATATCTAATAAAGGTACATTTCTTGGATTTAGCCTCAAGCTTTGTTCTATTTTCTTTATCAATATGGACAAATGCTTCACAACCAAAATTTCTCAGAAATGAGTAGTTTATCTTTTTACCTGTCTGTGCCTCCTCTGGAATCCCACCATCCAAAGCGCTTGAAGGCCCTCTGTTTATTAAGTAAATAACAGTATCTACAACATCTTCCCAAAAATGTAAGGGAAACCATGCATGCAATCTCATACACCTTACATGCTCCATGATTTTTCTGTTCATCCTTTCTGACGCACCATTTTCTTGTGGTTTTCCTAGAGCAATCCTCTATCTATGAATTCCATGGTATGAACAATAACTATCAAACTCCTTACCATAGTATTCACCTCCATTATCATATCCGATACACTTTAACCTTTTTCATGTCTCATTCTCAACCAAATCTTTCCATTTATTAAAAGTATCAAAAACATCATATTTCTGTGTAATGCAATAAACCCAAATTCTTCTAGTTGCATCATCAATAAAAGTAACATAATAACGAGATCCACCAAGAGATTGTACCTGAGATGCTCCCCATACATCAGTATGCAGAAGCTCTAACTTCTCACTCTTCTTTTGCTTCCCAACTCAAAGAAATATGACTTTCTTTTGTTTTCCATAAACACAGTTCTCACATAATTCCAAACTTACCTGCTTCAGATTTGGCAACAACTTCCTTGTCAGTGGAGAATCAAAATCCCCTTATCACTCATGAGGCCAATTCTATGATGCCACAATTCTGTATTTATTCCTATGGAAGCTAAAGAGATAGAACATTTAGTATTATCAGGACATAAATACAATGTACATATCCTATCTCCTTTTTCTATCACCATCGATCTAGATTCTGACATATTCATATTAAATAAATGCTTCATTAGAAATACCTTGTTGGAGGCCGAGAGTTTTTCATACAGTTTATCCAATGCACTCATCAAACCTTCTGTAGTATTTTCTTTTGATATATTGAAAGCCATTGACGAAGCCAGGAACAACTATATTGTTCCTAATGCCTTTCTATCAAGAACCTCCCATTCTTCGTCCTTCATAGTTTCCATTTTTTTTTCTTTTCCTCCCAATGGTAGGAATGGATCCTTCTGATAGATATAGTCCTCCATTTTCATCTTCCATAACTGGTAGTTTTGGCCATTAAATTTCTTGACCCTAAACTTTCCTTCTTCTACCATTTCTCCCACTCGAACTAGGAACCCTTCTTTCCTAAAATTTTACCTACCAAATAGACCTTTGGCTCTGATACCAATTGTTTAAAAAACAGGATCACATAACAATAGCATAAAATAAGATGCAGAAATAAAACACATAAACACAATAAAAGAGAGACACCAATATACGTAGTTCACCCAATATGGGCTACGTCCATGAAGAAATTGCTAGTCATTTTATTATACCATCCAAAAAATGAAGGGATACAACATGCAGCACATTTCCTACAACTTCCTCTTCTTTCTCTCACAGTCTCTCTTACACAATCATAAATGTATTTACATAACTACAATACACATTCATATTACAATGTCTTCCTTTTAAAGGGGAATTACCATGGGAAAATACCATGGGCCCGTAAAATGTTGGCCAATAGAAAACCCAAAAATTTATTTCAGGGGCTTCAACACTGAACCCCCTTTCTCGGGGGCGCTACCCCTAGACCCCTGTGGGGGGGAAATCCCCCCCTCACCCCCCATTGGGATGAGTGTACATTCCACCTGCACAGCATATAAAAACTAGGGTACAAACACGACTAAACAACAACATCTCTTAATCAGGAAGATCAGGCTCCACAACCAGCACCTAATAGCTTTCAACATATTTGTGTCTCGTGGTAGTAGCTTCATAGCTTCATGAGCAGCACAATAATTTTCACTATAAGTTGATGAAGTTCCAAGACCAAGCTGACGCACCACAAATGAAGCTTATGAACCAAGTCTCCCAAGTTACTAGTACTGTAGTAGTCATTTGAGCACCACTCTAGAAGACAACCAAGTAGAGTAAGGAACTGTTCACTACTTTGAATGATTGGGTCAGAAATCTGGGGAAGAAATAAAGTCCTGTAGCAATATTAAGGGAGAAAGTCAGACAATTTCACCAGGAGACCGACTTGCTAATCGATCCAAAATAAAAATCCGGGAAATACCAATAAACCAAGGCTCTCAATAATGATATGGACAATATACATGAGAAAGCATGTTATTCCAAACTGATTGTGTGTGAATTAAATGCTACAGCACAAGATTTATATTATGAGTTACAACAGTTAGCACACCTTGTAGATGCAGAAGTACAACAGTTAAAGCAGTAGAAACCCACCAATGTTGGTAAGGAGAAAGTTTAAGAATTTCTAGATTGCACCAATGAGTTGATTAGTAGATTGTAGACCAAGTTGGATGAGTTCACTGAACTACAGAAGAAATATTTTGCACAAGTACCATAGTTGGATCCTTCACTTTAAGGACCAATAGTTGAAGAAGTCCATGAATCAGTCACAAAGAAGATTTGAGTCAAGGCAAGTCAACCTTTATGGTAGGGTCTTGTTGGCTCCTTATTTTTGTAGAATCCCAAGAAAAATAAGTAGAGGAAGAATACTAGATGATGCGGAAGTAGCAAAATAAGAAGACGAGTAGAAGAAGTTAAGGAAGTAGTGGAAGAAGAAGAAAAGTTATAGAAGTAGCAAAAGTACTGGAGGTTGCATAAGCAAGGTAACCTTCATAACCATCTTGAACCATTTTTAGACCCAACACGCAACTATAAAAGGAAGAACAAGATGAAGACAAGAGAGAGAGAGAGAGAGAGAGAGAGAGAGAGAGAGAGAGAGAGAGAGAGCTAGTAAGAAGTAGAGATATCTTATTCTAGGTTTTAGGTTTTGTAATGGGTTTTGGGGTTTTTCCCCGTGATAAGTAATTCCACAGTGAATGTAAGGCATGTGTCCATGATGTTATGGTTATACTGTGAAACTGGTATCCTAATAGAAGGAATTCTTTCCCCCCACTTAAATTTTGTCGAATATGTATTTGTTTTGATTTCACTATTGTCTATGTGATGATCTCTTGTGGGATAATGGAATCTAATATAATGAATGAATAATGAATTTGTTTAACAATTGTTGTAGATTTATGAATGTTACTATTGTATTCATTGTTGTAAACCCATGTTGTAACCCTACAGTTAAATGATCCTTACTCTATGTCGGTCTTGGTTTTGCTTCGAGTGAGACCTTCCCCCTTAAAGGGATTGAAAATGTTCACACTAGACTACAGTAGCGCCCCTTTGTTGGAAAATGCACAAGAACCTTGGTCTCCATTTTGTGGGAACAATTAACGTCTCAAGAATACTTCCACCTTAGACAAGCCTTGAGAGATCGTAAAGAAACCGCATGAATAAACTTTGGACCTTAAAACCCTATAACTTGCCAAGAAAGGATATAATCACCACTTCTTTGCTCATCTATGTAACAAGAAAAATAAATAATGTCTTTTTTATCTCATGATCTTCATTAAAAATGAGGAGGAGCTGCTAATAAAAAAATATAACTTTATCCCTCCTCTAATCCAAGCTACCTAATTTGTCTTTAAAATTACTTTTAATGTTTTTTATGGGTTGTCACCCATAATCCAAGGACTAAACCTCATAAAAGATAAAATAATGGTTAGAAATGATGAAATAATTCAACATGATGACAAGTTGATCTTGGAAGGAGGGAATCATGCCCCATATAACCCCAACATGTCTCTTTTTCCCTTAAATCCCTCCTTCTTAGGTCAATATGGCCTCTTTAAGCTTGCTTGGATGGTGGACAGTTTTCTCTTCAAGACCAAGATGACCAAGAGGGAGGAATGATACAACAAGCTAAGTTCCAAGGGGGTGCAATGAGGTGTGTTAGGCGGTTCTGAAAATCCTTACAAGTGCAATGACCTTCCACAAAAATTAAACCATAATTGTGGCTAGAAGCCCTGGTCCATGTGTCATAATGGATTCCTTCCAAGGTGCACTAAACACCCTCCAAGGGGAAAAAATCCCAACATGATGAGGGACTTCCACCCATCAAGGGGTAGTCAGTAGATCCACTAGGCCAACTCTCCTTTAAAATAGGACCAAGGCAACTTGCCATAACCAGACCAAGGGTCTTGAACCTCGCTAGACCAACACTTTTACATAAACAAGCTTAAACTTGACCTTTTACAATAAAAAAAACAACCCCCTCTTTGGCACATCTGGTAGATTGTGCTATAGAGAATCTAGGGCATAACACACCCAATTATTTCCAACAAACTTGCTTCCTAGTGAGAGATCCACAAGTTCCCACGTTTCATTCTTGTATAATGCTTTCATTTCTTCATCCATGGATTCCTCCATTCATTGACATTCTTGGATTCTCTAGCTTCCTGAAATGAATTTGGTTCAACATCCTTAATTAACAAAAAAGAAAACCTAAAAAACAATAGAATACCTTTCTGGACATCTCTTGGAATGTGCATATCTTCTGAGTTATGGTTGATGAACTTGTTTTTCTTCATGTTGATCAAAAGATTTATTTTTATTTTAATCTTCACTCATTTATACTTCAATAGGTACAATCTTAATTGGTTGTTTTACCTCCTTCACTTACATGGATTTTTCATTAAAAGAAACATCATGGATAATAATTACTTTGTGTTCAGTAGGATCCCGCAATATATACCCCTTTACTATATTATCATAATTGAGAAAAACACATTTCCTTGGATTTGGGTCAATCTTGGACCTCTTTTATATAGGCACATGGGAAAATGCATCATAGCTAAACAAATGAGAATAATCAATGTTCCTGCCACACCAAACCTCCTTTAGAATCCATCCATCCAATGCAGTTTTAAGTGATATGTTAATCAAATAAGTAGTTGTAATAACATCCTCTTCCCAGAATCCATTATCCAAATCATATGTGTTGAGCATGCTTCTTGCACATTCCATGATTGTGTGATGCATCCACTCAACCACACCATGTTGTCATGGAGTATATGGAGTGGTTATATGGTGCTTAATTCCTTCTCGTGTACAAAAAAAAAATCTTTACTCATGCCTTGAACTCTTTAAATTTCTTAAAGGCTTCTAACTAGTTTTTAGAAAATACACACATACTCTTCTAGAATAATCATCTATAAAATTTATCAAATATCTAGTACCATTTATAGAAAAAGTGGGGATTGGTCCAAATATATTAGAATGAATAAGTTGAAAAATGCAAAACTTTTACTAGATCTTGTAGTAAACCGAACTCGCTTTTGTTAACCAAAATACAATGTTCAAACAAGTCTAAATTACAATACTTAATCCTAGAAAGCATACCTCAGTCATGCATTATTTTCAAACTTTTTTCACACATATGTCCAAGTCATTGGTGCCACAACATCAATGCATCGAGAACATTCCCTGAGATTGTTGTTATTACATGACGTCACGGTATCACTAAGAAAATGATACAACGTCCCATAATATTCTACTTTTGATACCACTAGGGCTCCTTTGGTAATCTTGCAATGATAATTGCCAAAGGTAGTAGAATACCCCAATTTACCCATAATCTTGATTGAGAGAAAACTATTTTGTAGATTGGATACATGTTGTACATCACACAGTTTCTAAAGGATGATCATTGCCCAAGTAAACCATCCCACCACTATAGGGCTAATATTTGACAAACCATACTCTATGTGGAGACATGTGGAAAGGTGCACCTAAGTCCAAAACCCAAGAATATAAAATATATTTGTTATTATTGAGAGATAAATTCTCACATGTTTTCATTTCTTTTGAATCTACAGTGATAGCCTTAGATGATGGTTGATCTAGATTTTCATCCTTATTTTCATTCTTTAGATGCCAATAGTCCTCCCTCAAGTGTCGTGGTTTCCCACAATTTCATCACTTACATTTCGTAGTACATCCTTTGAACTTAGATTTGGATTGTGATCTATCTTGCTAACCCCTTTTTCTATAACAACCTCTCACAGATAGGGATTCACGGGTAGAGGGTTCCAAAGATGATTTTCACCTCAACTCTTCTTCAAGTAAAGAACTAACACATCATCAAATTTAAGAGTTCATGATGATGAGTTGACAATGTTCATCACCAAATTATCCAGAGTAGAGGAAACAGAGTAAAATGATTTCTCTGTCCTCATCCTCCACCTTTACACAAACTGGGACTAGTTTATTGATTAGGGTATTAAACTTGTTCAAATTATCTGCCACAAATGAACCCTCCTTCATCCTCATATGGTACAACTATTTTTTCATGAAAACTTTAGTTGTTGTTTATTTAGTCTCATACAGCTTCCCAAGTTTCTCCCAAAGGTCTTTCATGATATTTTATTTATAAACATTCAACAATATAGAGTATGCTACACAAAGACGAATTGTAGAAACTTCCTTCATGTCCATCTTTATCCACTCCTCATCTGTCATGCCACTTAGTTTTTCACAACTCCTTTAAAGGCTAGGGATTGGCCATTTTGAACCAACAAATCCTCCACCGTCATCTTCAATAGGGAGAAATTATTTCCATTAAACTTCTCAATCTCGAACTTCATTAAACCTCGTATCATTGTTGCAGCTCCCACTCACAGAACACCCTATGCTTGCAATTTTTCTAGTCTTTGATACCATATGATATAAAAATATAAAAAATTGAAGAAAACAACAATAACAATTAAAAATGAGATTTACATGGGAACCCTATTATGTGTAGGTAAAACCATAGGGAAATGGAAGCTTTGATATTTTATTATTGCTAGAAAAAAAACATACAATGGTTTCTTTATTGTGATACAATGCCAGGGGTCACTTCCCATTTATACAATACATAAGAGTGTTCCAAAAGGAATTGAAATACACTAGAATTTTTCATAAATTTTCACCTCAAGGACCCCATCCCCATAGCCCTAGGAAAGGGGGGCCTAGTTTTCCCCACCTACAACCCCCTTCCTCCCCCCCACCCCCACATTCCTAATACATACGAATCATGATGGGATAGTCATGTACCACTCTACGAGAAAATGTCAGAAACCTAGATATTGACTTCACCTCCTAAGAAAACCCACATCCTATATAACTATCAACCTCTATAATCATATTCATCTAACCCGTAAGAATAATAATGATTATAATATTTAATTCGTATAACCCATTAGGCATATAACCCTTGACACTTATCAGCCTTAACCTCTATAGTCCACATCAACAACAAAATGTAACTTGTAACTCTCATAACCCATGTGATATGACTGAAGGGGAGCATCACTTGGTTAAAACTACCTTGCACTCTATGGGTGATGAGTTATATGGATTATTTGCTATATTAGTTGTAAGGGGTTGGGTGTTATATAAGCATTAGAATTTTTAGGGTTTAGGGTTTGGGTTTAGATAGGATTTGCAGTGATATAACCTACAATTCCTTATATCTATCTCCCCTAAGCAAGCATCCAAACATGGAAAGATTGAATCTAATTGTGTGCCAACAAGATCTTGTTGGGAACTATGGGCTTAATAGATGCCATGAAAATGTGTTGAGGGTGATAGTGTTGGAAATAGTGCAACTTCGGAAGCTATTCTTGTACCTCCTACGGGAGAAGATATTGATGTATTTGATCATGTAAACCATTGAAAGAATCAATGTAAACCTTGGGGTGAAAGCACACAAAGAAAAGTATTTTTAAATGTTATTTTATCTTCCCACAAGATAATTTTGCCCTGTCAGTTAGACAGATCATCCCAGTGGGTAAACTGCCCCAAAAGAGTGGGCAGTATTCCCTAGACAATGAGCAAAACTGCCCCAGTCAAGTCGGTCCAGTTAGGGAAAGTGAGGTTGGCCTAGTAAGGGAAAAAATCACTTTTAATGTGTATAAATAGAGAAGACGAACCTCTCATTTGGTCATTCACTCAAGACAAGTTTGCTCTAGGCAAGGAAGGTTCACTACTACAAATAGGAGACTGATTTTTGGGTTCTCCACTTTGGGGAACTGATTTTTGGGTTCTCCACTTTGGGGAAGTTTATCTCTTGTTTTCTTAGGTTTGTGCTACTACTATCTGGATGTACATTATTCTCTATTGGAAGGTGTGAGCTCAGGAGATACAAATATATTTTCTTATGGTTGGGAGATGATTGTTCTTATCATTGTGGTTAAATGAGCTCCACACTCATTTTGTTTCTTTGCTTTTCCATTCTTTTAGTGATCCTAGTTATGCTGCTATTAAAATCTAACACGGTATCAGAGCAGTGTGAAAAGAAGCCATTGCTGGAAACTAGGGTTTCACATTTTGGGGCCTTCCCTCATCAGTTTGGCTTGAAAAGAGCACTAGAAACTTCACCCTAGGGAAGGTTCATCTTTTGGTGAAGGAAAAATCTAGTTCTGAGTTTCATTTTTGATCTAATTCTGTAGTTGCTACAATTACTACAGAAATAAGGGTTTTGTTGGAAAAGGTTTGTGTCGGTCGCGGTGGTCTGGGTTTGTGTCAACAAAACCCCTGAGCACCGGCCCGGACAGGTTTTATCCCGTCCAGCAACACCTGGAGAGCAGATGAGGTCTCACCCGAGATGTTCAAGGGAGAGTTGAGGGAACCATGTTTCTGTCGAATGAAGGAGGATGTTTGTGCCTCAATTACTCACTTATTACAACATTTCTGAAATAGATCTAAGCATTTAACTAAAGCATCATTCATATTCATGGCATCTTACAACAGAACAGATCATAATTGCAACATATATAACAGTAAAGTATTACTCGTAGAAAGGTAACATCGCATCATTCATATATTCATATCGAGAAATGCATTATCACGGATAATAGGAAAACACGGGGATTATGCTCAATAACTCTGTCACATCATATTAATTCCGTAAAAAACCAAAGAAAAAATTATTCAATCTTCAGCATTGGATCAAGATCCCACAGATGGTTCAACAATCATACTGCGCAAAAGACAGATCCAACAGATATCTCCATATCTAAGATACACGATCCAAGATGATTCAACACTTACACACCTACATCTATTTATAGGCTTTTTCCTTTACATTGCTTGTCCACTTACTAACTACTTCCTAACTGACACTTCAAAGTAAATGACCCAAAACCTATCTATTGTGGTCCAAATAACCCAAAAGCTTGCATACCGCAGTTCAACTGACAAAAATTACAAAAAATATCATCATTTGCACTCAACTTTCCACCTTCCGCGGTATCATAGCACTCGCGGTGCTGTGATGATGACCCATCAAACCGCCTGCCAACAGGCCCCCAACACAATCTTGTGGCTTGCCCTCTAGCCACGTCAGTAGGACATGGTGTACTCAGTTGTATTGACCTTGAATTCTTCGTACTGCTGCCGGATTTCGCTAACCTACTGCATGATTGTGGTGGAAACTTCCTGGCACTCCGTTAACTCTTTTGCTAATGGGTGGTCAACCAAGTGCACATCATCTTTCTTCCTTCCTTCCAGTACCGCCTGTAGTGCAGAGTCAGCCGCAGCATTAAAATGTTCCCCGAGGTCTTGAAATTCTTCCAACTGCGCAGCGCGCTACTTCTGATGTTCTTCCGCTTTGGTGAATCTCTGCTTCAACTCCTTGAGCTTTGTCGATTTGGACACCTATGCTGTTGGAGGCATCATGTGCATGGATTTCTTTAGTGTTTCCATCTGTTCTTCCACCTCGTGTCATAGCTTGGTGAGCTGCTCTAGAGGCTCATCCTGAACAACACTGCCCCAAAACAGTGCGGTCTGAACAGAGATCTTGGTCCCCTCCTATTCCAACTCGCCTAGTTGGCTTGCCAAATCTTCGATGGCACTCTTCCATGCTGTGACGACTTCCGGTGGTGTGGCCGACTGGAGTGCATGGGCCAAGGCAGCATTTTTCGCCTGCAACCCAACAATGATAGCCCCCATCTTCTTCGCTTGCTCAACTGGATCCAATGCCTCTGTCGACTCCAGGACATATTGACATGCTTCAGTGACGACCTCATCCAGCCGCACCTTACTATTCCACAAGGTGGTTTTCTCCACCGTCAACCAATCCTGTTCCTTCTTGAGTTCATCAGCCACTTCCCATGCCACTACTGCCTTCCCCTCGTGGTCCTCAAATTCCTTTCGTAACACTGCTTCACCCTCCTGCAAGTGCAATAGTTGACTCCTGATATCCGCCTCTCTATCCGCCAGTTCCTGACAGGAAACCGTCTATAGCTGCACAAACGTCTGTGACAACAGCGCGTTGATTTAAAAAAAAAACACTTCCAACTGCTGCAACGAATCCTTTAGAGCGTCATCATCAGTCACAATCGTAGTCGGGGGAATTTGTACATTCCAGACCTGCGGCTCAGTGTCGATTGCGCCAACTACCTGCACATTTTCTCCCTCTAGTTCCTTCTTCAAAATAATGTTGCACAAGGAATCTAGACGGGCAGTGACTGCATGAAAAACTTCATCCGCCTTTATCGTCATCACTCTATCCACCCCAGTGGTTGCATTATTTATCACTAGTAGTAGTCGTCTGAGCTGCACCTCCGACGACAGGGGGATCCCACTGATTGTCCCATGGTTATAATGTGATTTCTTCTTGCCGTCTTCAACCTCACGCTTGTCATCCGTAGGGGTCTATGATGAATCTTGGTCTGACATAGGATGTTGTTGGTCCATTACTGGCACATCTGATGGTATCCCCGTGGATTCTTCCTCCTGCACAATCGATTCACGCCAGTCGATCAACCAATCATCAATGATTAAGTCTAAGTCTTCATCGGATAACTTATAGGGGGTTTGCAACCACTGCTTATCCTTATCACGGGGTGCTTGCACATGGATACTATGCAGTCCAATCACAAACCAGGCGATCCCTTTATACTTCTCAACCCCTGCCTGAGTCAGCCATGAAATCTGCTCGGCAGTCGCCTGTAGCGCTTCCCCGTAGAACCAGAACTGCGTGGCGCACTCCCTGAGGTGCTTCAGTTCCTGCACCCACCATAAGTTTTGGTAGCGTGCCCCCTTTTGATCTTGCACCGCGTCCACCTCCATTCCTTGATAGTTTTCGGGCTCCATCCAGGAAACAAGCGCGAATAAGATCAACAACCAAGTATATGCGAATGACCGCCTGGGCCGCCAACGCATCCTCCGTCAGCTGGTTGAGCAGAAACAGGGACCAATTTACTTGCACACCTTCCACACAGAGTTCCTCGCATGCAACAACCCCTAAGTTTCCTTGGTTGGGACGATTGTTCCGAATGATTTTGGTAGCCAGGATCTGCGCCCCAATTTTAATTGCGGGCTCGTTGATGGTGTCTAGGTAGTAGGTCCGTCCGTCGTGCTGCATTTTATATTTCTTTCTCAACCTTGCCGCGAGGTTTTTGTTGTTGTTCTTCCCCTAAAAATATTGCGATGGGTCGACCCCGACCTTGGGAAACCCTGTGATTTTAGAGATCAAGTCTACCGTGACAGTGACCTACCTTTCCAACCATAGAATTTTGCCATGAAAACAGGCCAGCAGCTATTTCACGCAGGGATTAGCTTCCATCAATCGCCCAAAGTGTGGTAGGTTGATAAAACCCAACAACCCATCCTTCTCCAACCCACGCGCCCAATCATGTGGAATGCATGGCATCGGTCTAGTCTGCCCCGCTGTTCGTGGCTTAAAGGTCTCCATCATAACATCTTCCAGTGCCATCAAATCATGATCATCGTATTGTAGTTGCAACAATGCATGCACAATGTCGGTGGTTCAGCTTATACCTGGTGGAATCAGTGGCATTTTGATTTGATACAACTGGTTCTTCATGGGCTTCCTCGACTGCATCCCAGGTCGACATTGAGGTCAGTAGCCCAGGATATCCGCAGCAAAGAGGCCTGCTCATACTGTGGATTCCATAACACCAAAGCTCAATGGGATCGCCTTTGGGACCCCTTCCGACACTTGGGTAGTGGAGCGGGTCTGCCACTTCTCCAGTCGTGGGGAGCTAGGCTGCGTCCCCCACCTCTTCTGGCGCATAATGGAGGACAATCCCACCGACATGCTAGCAACTTCTTATACAAGATTGATCTCCTCTTCAATACTAACAACAAGGACGGGGGATTTGGATTCACTTGAAATATCCACTGTATCCGGCTCACCCGGCATGCCACACTCAATCCCTGTAATGCCAACAAATGGCTCAATCTTGCCCCACTCAAGAAATTGCTCAACATAGACCAACTGCACTCTGCAACACAACTCAACCTTGCATAATTCAGCAATTGGGAGCTGAACTTACTCATTACAAACAGGTGCCTTCCGACCAGCCTCGGCTGGTTCTTATAGCGCCCAACTCGATCCCTCGTAATCATGACTAAATCATGCATCAATTTGGACCAAATCCTATCTTAATGACCCAAATCCATCGTCAATCTTGTCATCCGATCGATCGGATCCGCCATTAATGCTCATCATTTGAACAAGTGCCGTTAATTAATTGTCTTGAACTTTCGACATTTATTGCTGATTTGAATAGATCGCGACCCTACCACTGTCACGAACCTGCTCCTAAAATGCGATGAAAGCACTTCTACCTGCACATTCTGTCCTTGTCGATGCGCCATCCTGCCGCAGATCCTTCCTGCATTTATTTATTTATTTTTTAGCCGATGTGACTCAGGCATCGCGCTGCTCCGAGCCTGACCTATAGGGATTCAACCTACTACCATTGATAAACTTTGGGAGCATCGCTCCTTCTAACTGCTGCAACTGGATTGCCACTTCTGAAGTAATGCTACTAATGCGATATGGGCCAAGACAATGCATCTGCAACTTTCCTGGATGCTTCATAAACTTGCTGTCATACAACAACACCAAGTCACCCTACTGAAACTATTTATTTTTTATGTGGTGATCATGCCAAGCGTTCTGGCGATCCTTCTCCACGCTTTGGTGGAACCCTGCGATAAAGCAATCTTCTTCAAGTTGTACTAGCTGCACTAGACATTGGCCTAATGACGCTTCATCATCCATACCTGTTGCTACTGCGATGCACAGACTTGGAACGATGTACTCCATAAGCATAATCACTTCTTTCCCATATACCAGCTTGAATGGTGTCTGTACCATCATCCTTTTACATGTGGTAGGATACGCCCACAAGACTACTAGGATCTTCAGATCCCAGTCGTCGCGGTTTTCATTGCACACCTTTGTCAGTGTGTGCTCCAAAACCTTGTTGAATGCTTCTACTGTCCCATTTGCTTGCGGATGATATGGCATGCTCTTTTTATGCTATATCTGTAGTTCTGTTCTCAATGCGCTGATGGTGTGATTGATGAAGTGACTGCCCTGATCGCTCATCAACACCTTCGGGAAGCCAAATCGAGTGACAATGTTGTCGAATAAGAAGTGCGCTGTTGTCGCAGTGGTGCAATCTATGACTGGTGCAGCCTCCGACCATCTTGTCAAATAATCTGTCACTGTAATAATGTATCTTGCACTAGTGCACTTCCTAGGTGGGTTGATACGGCCCACGAAATCCACTGCCCATTTATCAAATGGTTGCAGTGTCACTTGAGGTTACAGGGGCATCTCATGCCTCCTAGAGGGTTTCCAAGTCCTTTGACAAACATCATAGGTCCGCGCATAATCCATTGCATCATTGTGAAGCGTGGGCCACCAAAGCCCTGCGTGAAGCACCTTCCTGGCAGTTGCATGTCTGTCGTAGTGCCCACCAGCTACTCCTGCATGTGCTTCTAATAAGATCTTCCCTTGCTCATGGGGCAAGACACAGCGCCTCAAGATCTCGTCTGATCCCAGTTTGTATAACTCGCCTGCAATCAGTTGGAAATATGCGTCCTTGACCACCAAATGTTTCTTCTGACTGGTTGTAAATCCATCTAGAGCGATACTTGTCGCCAGGAACTGAATGATTTCTTCCTAATATTCATAAGCTACTTCAACCTTAAACAGCTGCACATCAGGAAACCCGTCTTCAATGTTGGTTGGCTCCTCTCCTGTCTCAATTCGCGACAGATGATCTAGGCCTGCATTCAAACGTCCTGGCTTCACAATCACTTCAAATTCGAACACTTGAAGAAGAAGTAGCCAACGACATATCTTCCCCCCCAACACAGGCTTATTGACTAGATATTTTAATGCAGAGTGATCGGTGAACATTTTAAAGTGTCCTCCCAACAAGTAGTGTCGAAACTTCTGCAGTGCATAGACCATCGCTAGACCTTCCCTCTCTGTCGTTGTGTAGTTCTGTTCTTTAGACAACAACTTCTGACTTGCAAATGCAATAGGGTGATCCAGATCCCCTTCCCCAGGTTGTTCAAGCACCACTCCTAGCGCGATCGATGAGGCACCGACATGGACATGGAACTCCTTGCTCCAGTCTGGAAATACTAGTATTGGCGTTGAAGCCATCTTAGCCTTCAAAGTTTCAAAACTACCTTGACATTCAGGACTCCACTGGAATACCGCATCTTTCTTTAGCAACTTCTCCATAGGGGCCATGATGGATGCATAACCCCTAATGAACTTGCGATAATACCCAGTGTGTCCCAATGCCGTTCTCAACTGCTTGATGTTAGTTGGAGGTGTTAAGCTCAGATGAGCGCGATTTTTGCTAGGTCGACTAACAATCCTTGTTTGCACACAATGTGACCCAGTAATATTCCAAATGGTGCACAGAAGATGCACTTATTCAAGTTCAGCGATATCTAATGCTATCGACAACGCTCCAACTTCAACCTCAGATTGGCCAGATGATCGTTGATCAAGCCGTAAACTGTCCAGTCATCCATGTACACCTGCAAAACCTTCTGGATGAAGTCCCGAAAAGCAGCAACGACAACCCGCGAGAATATCGTAGGTGCGTTCTTTAGTCCAAACGACATCACTGTGTATTGAAAACATCCCCATTCTGTCACGAAAGTTGTCTTGTGGCATTCTTCCTTCGCGATGCGGATCTGATGATAGCCAGAGAACCCATTCGTGAAATAATACATCTCTTGGCCACCCACGCCTTCGAGCACCTCATCGGTAAACAAGGTCGGAAAGGGATCATGCAAGCAGGCGTCATTCAACTTTCCCAAATCAACACAAATGCGCACTTCGTCGGTCTTCTTATCCTGCACCACCATCAGACTGATCCAATCCGAATCCTCAACCAATACGATAATACCAACATCCAACATGCGATCAATTTCTACCTTGACCCTCTCCTTATGCCACAAATTCAGTCAATAGGGTCGCTGCCTGATTGGTTTGGCATCTAGTTTCAACAAAATCTTCATCTCACCCAGATTTCCCAAGATTCCCTTCATCTCAGAAAAATTCATAGGGAACAGGTCTTGGAATTCATGTATAAATTCAGTGACCTTTCCCATCATCTCATCATCCCAATAGTCCCCAACATTCGCAAACTTTAGACTGTCCTCTGTCCCAATGTTGACCTTACGGAGCTTCAATGGTTGAATGATCAGATCACTTGGCACATCAGGTGCTACAACATCGCGACTTCCTTCAGATTCCGGAATATTGACATTTCGCAGATCATCACCATCTTTTGGCCCACCAGTGATATTATAACATTCCATCATGGACTGCATCTTGCAGTGCGCATGCGGATCCGTAGGATATGCCACCAGAACAACCTTCAAAACTACGTCATGGATGAGCTGCAACGCATTATGGACATCCGGGTTGGGATCCGTGAAGCTGAACGTATGAGTAAAACA
Organism: Larix kaempferi; assembly: GCA_027924585.1. Lineage (NCBI taxonomy): Eukaryota > Viridiplantae > Streptophyta > Pinopsida > Pinales > Pinaceae > Larix > Larix kaempferi. The sequence goes on from BSBM01001814.1 coordinate 261,453, forward strand.
AACTGTCAACTCCAACCAAGTAGTAATTTATCCTCGTAATTCAGCTTTAGTAAACCATGATTGCGACATCTCGTTCAACATATGGACGAAGGCATGGACCCACTCATCCTTAGGTCGCGATGCCCACAACGTCTGACATGCTATCAAATGACTGCCAGGGTCATTCCATCCATCGTCTTTTCCTGTATGGTAAACTTTGGTGTCACCAAAGCGAACCACCATCAATCTCCTGCACTGCGACCATCCGTCGATTGATTTCTTGTGTGTCTCCCACCAGCGTGCTAGAGCAGTCTTCAGTGCTTCCTCCAATGCCAGCAGTCGCTGTGGTTCTGAAAACGTTTCTTCGAATGCCGCGAGAAACTCGGACAAGCTAGGAAACCCTTCGTATACCAGCAGTGCAACAGTCTCAGTCACAACGCGGCATAATGGCTGTGTGACTAATCCACACTTGCGGAGTGATACCTCATGCAAGCGATTCTGCCAATTTTCTAATGCATCGTCAGAGTCGCAAGACGCAAAGCTACAGCTGCACCACCCAAGCTCACCGTCGGTAGTCATATGAATATAATATTTTGAAATATTGAATGCATGGTCCCATCCGCTGGGATCCTCATCTTTTACCTGTTCAATATACCTGCGTCCCTCGGTCGGATCCAACGGGGCGATGACTCTGAGATCGCGGTTTTCAAAATTCATCATCCGCTTCTTAAAGTTGATAAGTGTTGTACTATCGTTATCCCATCCAATCCCCAACAAAGTAGGATAGTAGCTTCCTCCTTCAACTACTTCGATGACATCGAAGTTGGCATATGTCTTCATTCCCTCAATGTCCACCACCAGACGTGGAACTCTCCCAATCGGTGTCACCTTGGCCTGATTAGCGAGCCAGAGCTGTACAGGAGACCAGATTAACGTGGGAATCCCCATTTTCTGCCAAGCCTGCTTGGTTAAGATGTTGACATCCGAACCAAGATACAGAATAACTAAATCAACTTCATAATCTTGAATTTGAATGTTCATCCGCATCTCCTTACCTATCTTCCGCCGCTGTAAGGAGTTTACCGCAAACTCTTGTCGTCCCCTAGCTGGTCGCTACAACAGTCCCTCAATCTCGGCAACAGCATCAAGATCCCTTGCTAGCAATAAAAAATTCTCAAAGAATTTCTGCAAGGTTTCGGACTATCGTGATGGACCGACTTCTGAAGTGGCATAAAAAATAGTAGGCATGTCACAAACAAGGGCCTTACCTCGATCCTTTTGCTTCGCTTGTCGTGCTTGAAAGAATGAATCACGTTCGGAATCAATGTCAAAAGAAACCTTCTTATATCGTACTAACCGGATGAGTGGATGTGGGCTATCCCCTCCTATTGTTGTTCCTCCTTTAGTGATGACGACGACAGCTGCATCTTGTGTTGGCTTCGCAAAAAATGTTGCAATAGTCACACCCTGAGTCTGATTCAGCGACGGATTCCCTGGTTGGTTTGCATTTTGGTTAGATTTTTTATTCGGATGTTGGTTCTGATTCTGCGCCAGTTGCTGCACTTGATTCTACGCCAGTTGTTGTACTTGATTCTGGTTCCGCAGTTGCGGAACATTCCCTGCTTTCCAACACGCAATCAACTGCGGGTAGTTTCCATAGTGTGATCTATAACAAAACAAAGCATACACTGCATCTGCAATAGTGGGAAATCTCGCTAGTAGTGTCCCCATACCACACAGTGATAGCACTGAACTGGTTCACAACCTCCTTGTCCTCCTCCACGACCAAATTCTCCATCACGTCTGCTTCGGAATCCTCCCTGGTGTTGGTACTGTGGTTGATTGAACTATTGCTGCATAAGATTCGATTGCATTCCTTGCCCTTGCTGCACATATTGGGGTTGTTGAATGTACTGTGGCTGCTGTGGAGCAATATGCATCGGAGTATATTTCGGCATAAACTACTGTGGTTGTTGTTGTGGTACAAACTACACCTGTGGTTGAGGTAGCGGCTGGGCCACCTGTGGATGTGGCTGCGGTTGTTGTACAACACGCTGGTCATCCTTCACATAGAATGCATCGTACGTTCTCTCCTGAAGCAACCCATATGCGTGGAAATCTTTGTCTTCATGTCCCACTGATTTGCAAAATGTACAATACAGATTCATCGGTTTTGTGACCATCTTTTGCATGTATTGACATTCCTCATGGTAGTGCTCGTACACCTGACAGATGCGACACCACGACATACCGCCTCCACTCAATGGATTCAATGCTCCTAAAACCAAATAATTGTGGAAGTTAGGGAAATTGTCCTTAGTATGCCCCTCTCCTCGACATCGTGTACACCATACTTCTTCACGATGTTCCTTTCCCTTCTTAAGATCTTGCAGCTGTATAGTCAAGTTGGCCAGCTATGTCTGAATCTGCGACATACCACCAACATTCTCACCAATCGGCGAAGATTCCAGCTGCATTGCAATCTCCAGATCTTCACTCGGTGTTGTAATGTTCTATTGCATTAGCGGTAAGCGAATGTGTGGGAGCAATGCTGTGATGAACCATTCTTTGTGCTGGACCATTCTCATGTCGAAACTGACTCTTTCCATCAATGTTTTGAATCGCTAGTCAAAATCCCACACAGTTTCATTGGGGTACTGCTTAATCTCTTTTAATTCTGTGATATACTGCGCTTCAGATTTGGGTTTTTTGAACTCCACGATTAATCCAACTCGAACTTCATCCAATGTCTTCTCTAGAGTGCCTACAAGAACCTACACAAACTTCATGAACCAGTCTAATGCGCAACCCTGAAGGATTGTCGCAATTGTCCTTTCTTAGCATTATCATCAGTAATCTGTTTTACGGTCCATATAGCTTCACATAAAAACCAATACTGCTCAAGATTATCTGTTCCATTTCCATGCAATAGCGGTAACTTTGTATACTCACCCGCCATCCTGGGATTCCTTCCTCTAGTCATTGAACTACTAGTAATTAACTTATGTTGACTTGATGAACACGGTGGTTTTGAAGTTGTATTTCTTACTAGTTGAGATATAGTGAGCGAAGGTGTGGGCACGTTACTACTGGGGTTTTGTCCTGCCTCTATCCTGGGTGTAGCCTAGTTGTCCTTGTCAGGATAGTGAGGTCGCTTCGTCCCATGTGGTCTTCCTTCGCGGCCTTGTGGTTCAATCATAGCAGGACCTTCTCCTGCCCTCTGCCTCTTTTCCTGTTGAAACCTTGTTCCTTCCCTTGTAAGACCACTTTCTTCTTCGTCTTCCCCAATAGTCTCGTGATGATGACCTGCACTCATCTACCCCTTATAATTCCATGTACCACCCCCCCACTGTTGTGGTACCCACGACCTCCGTCCACCAGGGTTTCTACTGATCAAGATGCATCTTCAATATGCCCTTCTCACAAATGAGCATCTTAATAGACAGTTGTAGCGATAACAGAAACCTTCCCCAGGGTCTGCGGAAGAAATACCTTTCAACTTCACTATAGGATTTGTTCATATCAACCACAAATTCAGTGATATAGCCTTCCAATATGCTATCAAGCCAAACTTCAACAGCTCGCGACGCTTTGTTGTCGACTTCCTACAGCTCCTGGATCAATTATGGGGTCCAGGTAGTCGGTTCACCACCTTGGAAGTTCCTCTTCTGGAAGGTCAACTTTGCCAACCACTCAAATAGGATGACTGAGAATTCGCAGAAAAAATATTCGTGCAGACCATCGTGAATATACTTCGCTAACCACCAATCTATTGTCAACCCAAGGTTCTTGTTTTCTTTTTCAACGAACTCTTGCAATTTTAGGTTGAACCAATCTTGGATCTCCGGTTTTGTCGGATTCCACATATCCTCCTGTCACTTCGCATACGGTCCTGAAAATGGAACCATTTGTTGACACAAACCCACTCGACAGGGGTTCCCAGCACTGTCGACACCCAGACCACCGTGACCTCCCTAAGCACTGGCCCGGATTGGTTTTACCTCGTCCAACAACACCTGCAGAGTAGATGTGGTCTCACCTGAGATGTTCAAGGGAGAGTTGACAGAACCATGTTTCCGCCGAATGAAGGAGGATGTTTGTGGCTCAATTACTCACTTATTGCAACATTTCTGAAATAGATCTAAGCATTTAACTCTAGCATCATTCATATACATGGCATCTTTCAACAGAACAGATCATAATTGCAACATATATAATAGTAAAGCATTACTGGCAGCAAGGCAACATCGCCTCATTCATATATTCATATCGTGAAATGCATTATCACGGATAACAGGAAAACACAGGGATTATGCTCAATAACTCTGTCACATCATATTAATTCCGCGAAAACCCAGATACAAAATATTCAGTCTTCAGCATTGGATCAAGATCCCATAGATGGTTCAACAATCATACTCCAAAAAAGGTAGATCCAACAGATATCTCCATATCTAAGATACACGATCCAAGATGATTCAACACTTACACACCTACATCTATTTATAGGCTTTCGCCTTTTCATTGCTTGTCCACTTACTAACTACTTCCTAACTAACACTTCAAAGTAAATGACCCAAAACCTATCTATTGTGGTCCAAATGACCCAAAATCCCGCATATCGCGGTTCAACTGACCAAAAATTACATAAAATATCATCATTTGCACTCAACTTTCCGCCTTCCGCGGTATCGCAGTGCTGCGATGATGACCCATCAAACCGCCTGCCAACAGGTTTCAAGTTTTGTGTTGTTCAGTACACATTTTTGGCTCAATCTTACCTTCTCTCAACTTGCCTTGATAGGGCGAATCTATATATGGTGTCAGTTTTTCAATAGTCCAAACTTCATTTTTGACCTAGCTTCTGCTAGGGTTTCTGGTCCATATCTACAGTCAAGATGACTGGAATGAAGGTTGAAGATTGACTTGATAAGGATTCCAACTTCATCTCCTGGAAGTCTAGGTTTCTTCTTATATTAGAAGGAAATGATCTATTGAATTTCGTTAATGAGAAGATACCAGAACCAGAAACTGAATATGACAAGTCTCAATGGAGGAAGAATGATGCCAGAGCACAAAGAATATTGGTGGATTCAGTAAAAGATCATTTGGTTCCTCAGATCTCCCAAAAGAATACATCTAGGAAGATGTTCAAAACCATAAAGAAGTTGTTTAAACACGGTACCATAAATGTCACTCTCACATTGAGGAATCAACCATCAAATCTGAAGATGTCAAAGTTAGAATCGATTGTTGAGTATTTCATGAGGATCTTAGAACTAAAGGACAAACTAAGTTCTAGTGGATAATCCCTTTATGACAAGGAGCTTTCCATAACCCCTTTAAATGGTCTCCCACCCTCTTGGGAATCATTTATTCAAAGTATAAGTGGACGAACCAAGTTGCACAAATTTGAAAGGTTATGGGAATATTGCACTCAGGAAGAGATGAGGATTGCAACAAGGCAGAAAATTCATGGCCCTCAATCCAAAGAAAATCAAGCATTTATATCTCATGCTAAGAAAGGAAGAGGAAAAGGAAGAAAGTTTTATAACCATAAGAACCAAGAGAGGAGATCAAGCCCATCTATAGATCAGAAGAAGAAGGATCCCTCGCACATGCAATGCATTAAGTGAAAGAAATATGGCCATTACACTAGTATTGGTCAAAGTTCAAACAAATGGAAGCATGAAGCCTCAATTGTTGATGTTGATGAAGACACTCCTCACAAGAAGTCAAGTAATGATGATTCTGAGGTAGAAGAAGAAGACCGCCGAAAGGAGTTATTCTTCTAGTACTCCTCCAAATTGTGACGGGACTCCAGAAAGAAGATGAATATTAGAGGAATCTCATGACTCATGCAAGGATACAGTGGGATCCCACCCACAAAACACTAAAAGATAAATATTTGGATTTATTGCTCTTGTAGATTAGATCTATTGGCTTTAAATATGTTTCCATAACAATTTGTATGCATATCTATAGGATGTAGAGCAATGTGATCTAGTTCCTTCATTGATGAACAGTAGGCTCATATAGTAATTGTTATGTATATGATTGTTTAAATAGCAGTATTGTTGCACAAATTTTATGAACTCATGTTGGATGATATCTCCTTCTAACATGCTTAGAGTAGTACACACTCTTGATAGTATGTTCTAACAGAGATGGTGGACATCCATATAGTTATCATATATATGTTGTGACGAAACATTAGCCAAGATGCCTGTTAAGTTTAGCCTAATTTGACTAGCAAGATCACTGAAAAAAACACAATCACAAGATAGACAAAGATTTACCCTGGGAAACCCTCATGGGGTAGAAAACCCAGCAAAGCTTTCCTCAATATAGATAATCAACCAAATACAAGATGTAGTCCAAGACTAGAGCTCCTTCTCCTCCTATGCAGACCTCTCTCTCACTTGTGCGCTACTCCCAAGTGAATGAATGAATGAGATAAGTGAGGACAACCTCCTCTACTTATACTTGTTTCCCGACTGACCTTTTTACCCTAATGGGGCCAACCTCTCCCAAGAGAGTCTAATAACCGCCAAATAATAAACTCAGGGCCGACCTCACATGGGAGATATAATAACCCTAGTTACCACATTCTCTCGGAGGAATAAACATCTCTGGATATACAATAGGGTCACCATGGAGGAATGTACCATCTCCAGAATAATACAGTACAAATATAATATTCTTTGAAGTTACAATATTTCAACACTCCCCCTTAACTAGAAGGATATTATAACAACATCCGCAGGAGCAAGGAGTCATCAACTACATGGTGCATGATACATCTATAAATCATTGGAAGCTTTCTTTATACATCATCAGTAACTCAAACAGTTACTAGAACATCTTCAAGATCTTCAATACTGGAACATCAACATCTTCAGTACTGAGTCTTCATCTTCTGTAGCACTTGAACAGCTACAGTAACATCATCATCTGGATCACTCGATCAACAGCCTCATCGTCTAGGTCAACCGATCAACATCATCATCTGGATCTCCACAATCAACAACATCGTCATCTAGACCATCATGAGTACCAGCATCATCATTTAGACCATCACGATCAGCAGCATCATCATCTAGACCATCACGATCAGCAACATCGTCATCTAGACCATCACGATCAGCAGTATCGTCATCTAGACCATCATGAGCAGCAGCATCGTCATCTAGACCATCACGATCAGCAACATCATCATCTAGACCATCACGATCAGCAGCATCGGGATCATCTCAATCTACGGCACATGGATCATCTGCAATACACATGATCCAATTCCGGGATGATCAATCTTGCTCACTTTAAGACATCTCTCATGTCTATGGACGATACAATCCTGATCTTTTTAAGACAAATCTCATGTCTAGGGATGATGCAGTCCATGATCCTTTTAAGACAAATCTCATGTCTAGGGACGATGCAATCCATGATCCTTTTAAGAAAAATCTCATGTCTAGGGACGATGCAGTCCATGATCCTTTTAAGACAAATCTCATGTCTAGGGACGATGTAGTCCATGATCCTTTTAAGACAAATCTCATGTCTATGGACGATGCAATCCATGATCCTTTTAAGACAAATCTCATGTCTAGGGACGATGCAGTCCATGATCCTTTTAAGACAAATCTCATGTCTAGGGATGATGCAGTCCATGATCCTTTTAAGACAAATCTCATGTCTAGGGACGATGCAGTCCATGATCCTTTTAAGACAAATCTCATGTCTAGGGACGATGCAGTCCATGATCCTTTTTAAAAAAATATCATGTCTAGGGACGATGCAGTCCTGACCACAGTGCCAGTCCTTTTTCATACTGGATGTGACCTATATTAGATATAGGATTTATCACGTACATTTTGAACTAAAAGCTCATAGATGATGCATTCCTATCATCAATTTTCGGAGACAGATGTCTACGGATCAATTCTAGGACCGAAGTCCAGGGAAGATACATTCTCGGAGACAGATGTCTACGGATCAATTCTGGGACTGAAGTCCAAGGATGATGCAATCCCTCTTCTTTCTCGGAGACATATGTCTACAGATCTTTTCTAGGACCGAAGTCCAGGGATGATGCAATCCCTCTTCTTTCTCGGAGACATATGTCTACAGATCTTCTTTGGGACCGAAGTCTAGGGATGGTGCAATCCCTCTTCTTTCTTGGAGACATATGTCTATGGATCCTTTTAGAACATGTGTTCAAGGATGATGCAATCCACTCATCAACTTAGACCCTATCTAAGGACCATTCATCAACCTCACTGTCGGCATCACCAATATAGGTATCCACATCATCGACCTCACTGTCGATGCAAGAAATCTCATCATAAGTGACCACATCACTCCCCCTTTTGAGGAGGGTCCTTCTGAACTACACCAAGCTTGTCTCAGAAATACTCAAACTTTAATCGAGACAGAGGTTTGGTCAATATATCAGCAACTTGTTCGTCAATGCTTACATACTCGAGCTTGATATCTCCTTTCTGCACCATATCCCATATATAGAAATATCGGATCTCTATGTGCTTTGACTTATCATGGAACATTGGATTTTCTGTCATCTTGATACAACTCTGGTTGTCACATAGGATCTCAGTGGGTTCCATCTCTAAGTCAAATAAACCAGATAACAACTTCCGAAGCCATATTGCTTCACAACTAGCAGAGCAAGCAGCAATATATTATGCTTCAGCTGTACTGAGAGCCACACTAGACTGTTTCCTACTAAACTATGATATCATGGAAGATCCCAAACAATAACATCCTCTTGATGTGCTCTCCCTTTCTAATACACTTCCTTCCCAATCATCATCTGTGTATCCATACAATTTGAAACCACGATCTCCAAGATAACATAAACCAAAGTCTATCGTACCCTTTAGATACCTCATCACATGCTTTGCAGCTATGAGGTGAACTCGTCTAGGTTCCACTAGATACTGACTCAAGGTATTCACAGCAAAGCATATGTCTGGTCTAGTATTTGTTAAATACATCAATGACCCAATAATCTGTCTATACAAAGTCATATACACTAACTCTGATGAGTCATCTGCTAACAGTTTCAAGTTGGAATCCATGGGAGTGGCCATGGCCTTACATTCCAACATATCAAATCTTTTCAAGATTTCCACGGCATACTTTCCCTGGTTGAGAAAGATTCCCTCTAGGCCTTGCCATACTTCTAGACCTAAGAAGTAGTGCATCAATCCGAGATATTTCATCTAAAACTCTAAAGAGAGTTTCTTCTTGCATTCAATAATTTGTTTCTCATTTCCTGTCAGAAATAGATCATCCACATATAGCAGCAATATGACAGGTTCATCATCCATAACCTTGAGATAAAGATTAGGATCAGCTTTACTTTTGGTAAATCCTAAGCTTGTCAAGAAACTGTCAATTCTTCCATACCAAGCTCTGGGAGCTTGCTTCAACCCATACAAAGCCTTCTTTAATTTGCACACATGGGTTCTTCCATCTTCCACCTCAAATCCTTGAGGTTGTTCTATATACACTTCCTCCTCAATTACACCATTCAAGAAGGTTGTCTTTACATCCATCTGGTGTAATTTCCACTTCATCATGGATGCAAGTGCCATGATAGTTCTAATGGAAGTGTACCTTGCAACTGGTGCAAATGTTTCTTCATAGTCAATTCCCTCTTTCTGAGAGAACCCTCTAGCTACAAAACTTGCCTTATATTTTTCAATGCTTCCATCTGCAGCATGCTTTATCTTGTATATCCATTTGGAGGATACCACACTCTTTTCCTTTGGCTTGGGAACTATATCCCAAACATCATTCTTCATTATTGATTGGTACTCCTCAGTCATTGCTTCTACCCACTCCTTCTTATGGGATGCTTCTTCATAACTAGTGGGTTCTTGATCTACAAGGTTACACATTAAGGCCACATAGTTGGAGAATGTCTTTGGTTTCTTGCTCACCCTAGTGGAGCCTTCAGGAGCTCCATATTTTTCAGCTCCTAGTATATATCCCTTGCCCAAGGTGGCTTTCTCTTCCTTGAAATTTCTATGACAGGGGGTTCTTGTGGTTCCATCATGTCATGGTCTTCAGGAGTTGTCTCTTCAGGGGTGGGTCCAACTTCTGTGATTATGGAAGCTGCCTCTTCCTCATATACTTCTTCATGTTGGCACTTCCTAGATCTCTTGAGAGCTGCCTCTTCATCAAATGTCACATCTCTACTTATTTCCATATGATGGAATCCTGGGATGTATATTCTAAATGATTTGGATGCTTCACAATATCCAACAAATATTACTTTCTTCCCAGAAGGATCTAGCTTGGTCCTCTTTTCTTTTGGAATGTAAATGTATACTGGGCATACAAATTTCTTGAGGTGACTTACCTCAAGCTTCTTCCCTTTGAATACTTCTTCTGGGGTCTTGAAATCAAGAGCACTATGAGATAGTCTAGTTTGCACATAGACTGTTGTCCTGGCTGCTTCAACCCATAAATACATGGGAAGGTCTTGATCATGTATCATTGTCTTTACGGCCTCCATAATGTTTTTATTCTTTCTTTCCGCAACACCATTTTGTTGGGGATTGTAGGGAGTGGTTAGTTCCCTCTTGATTCTAGCTTCCTTACAAAAGACTTCAAAATATTTTGAAGTATATTCTCCACCATTATCTATCCCGAGTATCTTAATCTTCTTTTCTGAATGGTTTTCTATCAAGGCTTTGAATTCCTTGAACTTTCCAAAAACTTCATCTTTTCTCTTTCAAAAAATAGATCCAAGCCTTCCTTGAGTAGTCATCAATGAATGTGAGGTAGTATTCATATCCACTCAAGGATGTGGATGGAATTGGTCCACATACATATGAGTGAATCAATTCCAATGTACTCTTACTCTTTGTATCACTCTTTGGAAATGGGTTCTTGACATTCTTCCCTTTTGCACATCATTTGCAAGTGCCATCATGGTCAATCTTTAGGTCTAGTAGTCCTATGACTACCTTGCTCACATGAGGTAGTGCTTTATAGTTAATGTGATCAATCCTTCTATGCCATATCTCACTTGGGCTAGTGGCTTCATGAACAAGGGTAGCTTCTGGATGGCCCTTGAGTTGGTATAGACCTCCTTCCTCTTCACCAATAACAATTGCATCCTCAATTGATTTTCCTTTGGACCACATGAGTACTTGTCCATCTATGAATGCAACCCTATAGCCTTTCTTATCTAGTGCTGAGATAGAAAGTAAGTTCTTCTTCAAACCCGGTACATATAAGATTTCCTTCATATTCAATGGAGTTCCAGAGTTAAGCTTGTAGCTTGCTTCACCAATTCCCTTGATGGGATATTGACAATCATCTCCCAAGGATACCTTCTAAGGAGAGGTCTTTTCTTCCAGATTTGAGAGAGTTTTCTTTTGACTTGTCATGTGCTTTGAAGCACCACTATCAATGAGCTATGTATCTTCTACAGGTGTTACTGACCCAGAGAGTGCAGAGAATAGAACATACTCTTCTGCATCTTCTTCCTCTACTTTGGTCCTCTTCCTTTTTGGCTTCACCTCTTCTTCTTCTTCACTATCATCTTCTTCTAGATGTGCATGATGTCTTTTGTGAAAGTTCTTCTTCTTCTTTGAAGGGAAATTTCTAGAAAAGTGTCCTAGTTTGTGACAACTATAACACTTAACTGAGGAGAGGTCTCTTTCTGAGCTTGTTCCTTCTTTCTTTTGAAATCTATGTGGAGGGAGAGATTTCTTATGGCCATTCTTCATGGAGTTGTAGTGACTCCTTCTTCTTCTAGTGTGAGTGGCCAAAGCTTGGTCATCTTCTTTGAGCAGGGCTTCTCTGTTGGCTACCCTAGCCTCTTCTTGAATGCAATCCTCCCATACCACATCAAACTTCATAATTTATTTTCTTGCACACATAGTTTGGATGAATGACTCCCAAGGTCTAGTTAGATCATTTAGAGCAGTCATGACTAGTTCATCTTCATCAAGGGTATCTCCAATGGCATCTAGTTGTTCCTTGAACTGGGAAACCCTTGAGAAATAGTCTTGAATGGATTCTCCTTTATTCATTTTGGTGCTCTTCAATTGAGCTCTCAGATTCATATTTCTATTGATGTTCCTTCCTTCATACATTCTGCCTAGGGAATCCTACATTTCCTTTGGAGTCTTCTTGGATGCCACTTGGGGAATCAAGTGGTCCTTAATAGAATCAACAATGATTCTCTTTGCCCTAATCAGGTCCTTCTTATACTTCTCTTTGGCTTCATCTTCTTCAGGTTCTACAACCTCATCTTTGATATATTGGACAAGATCATTCTCTTCAAGAATGAGACCAATTCTATATTTCGATGTCCGAAAATTTTCTATACCCTCTAGCTTGTCTTCAAGCTTAGTGCTTGGAGCCATCTTATTCAGGGGGTTTACAGAGATTGAAGTTTCTCAAGAGATAGAGTAACACTTACCAGGAGATGTGTTTGATTTAATTGAGATATCTGGTGTGTTCTGCTTCTAGAAACTTCAACTTTTCACCTTCCGGATCTGCAACAGAATTTCTGGTTTTCTGGTCTTTTCTTTTCTGGTTTTCTGGTGCACAGGTTTGCAGTTTTTCTGGTTCATTGGTGCATAGGTGCGCAACTTTTCTGGTTTTCTCCACTTTTGGTCAAACTAGGTTTTGACTATTGATGTATATGTAACTTCGGAATGTATTTCGTATATGTATGTTGTATGTACTCCTATAGAGATGGTATTATTCCTCTATACGGAAGTGTCATCATTTATATTGTAAATGTCGTAACTTATACTTGATGGGTTATTAGATCACCTTGTTGGGGTCGGCCCTGTATAAGTCATGTGGGTCAAAGGGTTATTAGACCACCCTATTGGGGTTCGGCCATGTGGGTCGAAGGGTTATTAGACCACCCTATTGGGGGTCGGCCCAGTCAGCATTATGTTATGTGGTTAAGTTCGCGCCTACATGATTTAAGTAAAAGGCAAGTCAAGTCAAGTATAAATAGAGTGCGGGAGGCACTCTATTTGATCACTCACTTCTCACTCATGCACTCAAGGAGGAGTGGCGCACTTATGGAGGAGGAGGATCTATTGCTAGGATATGTCTATCTCTTATGGTTGGGTTGTATCATTGCTCTATCTATCTCTGAGGAAGTTATTGGGGTTTTTTTCACCTTTATGGTTTTCCCCAAGTAAATCTTTGTGTCTCTTATGTGCTTGCATTATTGTCTCCATGATTGATATGCTGTAGATATGCTGTACATGTTGTTCTCTTAGTTAATATCCTAGATCAGATTGAAGTAAATTCTGAAAATTTAACATGGTATCAGAGCTAGCCTGAAAAAAGGCATGATATGGCATGTATGACACTTGTTGCACTTATGATGCTAGGGCTTGATATAGCAAAAACCAGTCATTATAGCACTTTCGCTATAAATCTGATTTGGCAAAGTTTTCGGATCTGAAATATTTACAGGTCTAATATTAAATCCCCATGTACCTTGTGTCCAAAGGAAAACCTCTAATTAGTTGTACTTTGTGATTTATGATCTGTACAATATAGGGTTTCTGCCTCTTTCAGATCTGAGTCAAAATCAGGTGACCTTGGGAAAAAGGTCATAACTTGGGCTAGGAAGCTCCAAATGAAATTTCGTAAAAATAGAAAGGTATTACACAGACTGTACTATATCAGGAAAATTTTGCAGAGGCCGAAGTTGAAACAGTGACACGTGGCATGTCGTACAAGTTCGCTCTCTTGTATTATCCAATAAACAGGTCATGTTGCGACACTTGGCATAACTCTCTCTCAGAGAATCCAATTGTGGTCAAACCTATCAGGATGGAAAGATAACAAGTCGGGATATCTTAGGAAATGTTTTCAGACCCTGTGGATCGAAAAATTCAGAGTTACACCAGAAACAATCAGGTACATATTTCTGTCAAAACATAATTATTTTTGAGTACCTTCATTCATGGCTTCCGGAATTTAGGGCTTCAGAGAAAGTTGGAATTTTTGTAATAGGAGACCACAGCTGGATGCTACTCATCAAAATAGAAATTTAGAGACCAATATCAGAATTTTTGGTTGGGAAGAATGCCGGGCTTGATTAGACCCTAGTTCGGGACTTTGATCAGAAAAGTGGAAAATTAGGGCTTCTGTAAAAATGGGAATTTTTGAAATTTGTGACCACGGCTGGAAGCTCCTTAGAAAAATAGAAGATTAGAGCTTTGGATCAAACCTTTTGATTGGGCAGAAGAGTGGGCTTCATCAAACCCCAGTTCAGGGTCATGTCCAGTGAATCCGGAAGTTTCAAAGGCAAAATTGAGGAGTGAAACTTTGTAGTTTTTCAAATTCTGAATATACCAGCTTGATCAGCTCATCAAGGCACACATTTCTATCCTTTCAGAAGTTTGAAATTCAAAGTTTGAATTTTTGGGGTTTCTCTGACAAACCCATATCCAGCTCCAGGTCCAGTTCTTGCAAATCAAGTGGATTGGGTTAATCCTAGAAGAAGATGGTTTGGTCACCTGCATAAGTAAAGAAGTTCATGATTCAAAGGGAGATGAGGCTAAGGCCTTACATAAGAATATTACAAGCGATCTCAACAGGTATGACTCATTGAGGTATGTTTCGATATTTGTTCATGATTAAGTTTATGGTATGATTGTCTTCATGTTATTATGGTTAGTACAATCTTGATTTTAGATTTGTCGTATCACCTTAACAAATTTATGAATGCATGATAGAAAATATTCATTGATTAGGGTGTTGACACTTATGATTGTACTAATGCATTATAGTGTTGTATGAGGTTCATGTTGTCTACTAACATGAAAGGTACACCAAGAAAGACAAATCATGTTCTGGTTCAAGAACATATGATCATGATGACATGAGGACAAAGATTCATCCATTGTCATGGATCTCATAGAAGATCCATTTACGAGGTATGTATAACTTGGTTTTATAATGGTTAACCTATGAGATATACAGGTTACTAGCACAAGTCATTGAAGAAGAACAAGAAGACATCATGTGAGTATGTTAGACATAAATAGCTAGCATGCTAATCCAGGTATGTTTTTCCTATATCAAGATAGAATCCTACCTTGTGTTAGGATCTTATACTGTTGTGTTGTTGATAATGATTATTCATGAAGTCATAGGTTTGAATAGTCATGGTTGTATGCATATTATGTTTCTTTCCATAATTGATGATATGACTAACCCGAAGAGTCATAGGTTTGAGTAATTATAGGTTTAGACATGTTATGTTTCTTATTATTTGACTAACCATAAGAATCCTACATAAACCTTGAATGCCAATGCTTATTATTTATGTTTGGAATGATCATGACTATACATGCTTGAGATTATTGTGTTTTAATAGTATACTAATGAATGTTTGATTATGTATGAGACCTAGAGGATAACACAATGATGATACTAACAAGCATGCATAGGGATCGAGAATGAATATAAGTTCAAGGACAAGTAATCCAGGAAGCAAAGATCAAGAGGGAGTACACTCCAGTGGTTTCTGCAAGGATGCAGATATTCAGAGGGAGTTGACCATCTCTCTACATTCCACAACAAAAGGTGTAGAAGAAGCTAATTCAGATTAGGACTCCAGTAGCTCCTGCAAGGAAGTGAAGACTCAGAGGGAGTCCACCCAACGAACGAACAAAGATAAGTATTTGAATTGTCATTTCTTAAATAATACTATTCAATAATGTATATACTGATGTTCCTAGAATTAGGTTGTGTATTATGCACATTAGAATAATTGCATTGATGAACAGTATACTACTAATATGCATGGGTAAGTGGCCTATGGCACTGTACAACATTCCATTGCTACTTATCTAGAATGAAACCTCTTTGCTGACATGTTGGGAGTTGTGCACACTCTTAACAATGTTCTGGTAGAGATTGGAAGGCATCTAGAAAGTTACAGGATATGGATAAATGTTGTATTGAAGCATTGGCTAAGACAATTGCATGACTGTATGACATATTTCTTTATGTGTAAGAATTTGTTCTGAAAAGTATGAGATGTTTTCTAATCATGCAATTTAAGTTGTTGTGTAGGAAAGATCGTATGCCATCACCTACAAAAGAAGAACTACAACATTTGTTCAACAACAAAATTATCTATTGAAGATATTGAAGTTCCCAGGATACGGGAAGAATGCCATGATCCGTCGATCATGAAGAACGATGTTTGGGATGCAGTCCCAAGAGCTTAAGGGAAGTCTGTTGTGACTTCCATATGGATCTATCAAGATCAAGCATGCTGCAGACGGTAGCATAGAGAAATATAAAAGTGATGAAATAGAAGATACACCAGATGGATTTCAAGACAGCTTTCTTGAATGGTGTAGTTGAAGAAGAAGTGTATGTGGAGAAACCACTTGGTTCTGAGACACATGACAGGAAATCATATATGTGCAGAACTTGGTATGGTAGGATAGGCAGCTTTCTATCTAGCTTGGTCTTTACCAAGAGTAAAGTGGGTTCCAACCTTTTCTACAAGGTTGAGGAAGGCAATCTAGTGATACTACTTTTGTATGCAGATAACCTGTTTGTTACAGGTGAAGATAGATTGATTGTCGACATGCAGCAGAAGCTTGCTGCCGAGTTCGAGATGAAGAACTTGGGGATGATGCACTATTTGTTTTTGGCATGGAGGTGTGGCAAAGTGCAGATGGAATCTTCCTTGGACAAGGGAAGTATGCAATAGAGATCTTGAAGAGGTTCGGGATGATGGATTGCAAGGCCATGGCCACACCTATGGCATTGAATCTGAAGCTTCTTTGTGATGCTTCATCTGAGCCGGTTGATGTCTCTATGCATCGTCAGATGATTGGGTCCTTGATGTACCTGACGAACACAAGACCAGACATTTGCTTCGCTGTGAACACATTGAGTCAATTCCTGAAAGATCTGAGGAGTGTTCACCTGATTGCTGTAAAGCATGTTCTGAGGTACCTGAAGGGTACAGTGGATTATGGGCTCAAGTATGAAGCAAATCAAAAGCTTAACCTGTAGGGTTATGTTGATTCAGATTGGTCTGGCAGTGCTGCAGATAGGAATAGCACATATGGATGTTGCTTCAGTATGGGATCAGGTGTGATCTCTTGGTTTAGCAGGAAGCAGTCCTGCATAGCACTGAGTACAGCTGAGGCAGAGTATGCTGCAGCCTGTTCAGCTAGTTGTGAGGCAATATGGCTACGGAAGCTACTGTCTGAGTTATTTGATCTCCCGTTGGATGCTACTAATATCTTCTGTGATAAACAGAGTTGTGTGAAGCTGTCCGAGAACCCAGTGTTTCATGACAGGTTGAAACACATAGAGATCAAATATCACTATATCAGGGATATGGTGCAGAGAGAAGCTGTGAAGCTCCTGTATGTTGCAACGGACAAGCAGATTGCAGATGTGCTGACAAAGACACTAGCCAGAGTGAAGTTTGAGTACTTCAGAGAGAGGCTTGGCGTTCTTCAGATCGAGGACACTTCGAGGAAGAAGTGATGGACACATTTGCTGAAGCCATTCCAAGCATGTTGGAAGGGGGATCCTTCACATGGATGTGGATGTAAGCGCTGGATGATGAGCATCAGGATGATGTTCTGGTTTCTGCTTGGATATGATCAGTTGGATCATTTTTATGTATGTATGTATGCATCATGTTGGATGCTGGATATGATCGGTTGGATCATGTGTATGTATTTTGTATACGCATCATGTTGGATGCTGGATATGATCAGTTAGATCATGTATATGTATGTACGCATCATGTTGGATGCCAGATATGATCGGTTGGATCATTTGTATGTATATGCATCATGTTGGATGCTTGGACCATGTATCTGTATATGTATCAGGTGGACACATTGTATGATCAAGTAGATCATGTATATTGATATGTATCAGGTATGATCAGGTAGGTCATGTATGTTGATGGATACATTGTTTGGATCATGTATCTATGTATCAGGTGGATACACTATGTATGATTATATGTATTAGGTAGATACTTGGTGTGCATCAGATGGATGCATTGTATGATCAGGATGATCGTGGATGACGAGCTTCTCCAGATGACATGCAACAGGATGTTGCAGTGATGATGATCAGGGTGATCATGTCTACATCAGGATGATGTATGATGAGTATCAGATGATACTCTATGGCCGTGGAACAGGTTGTGCAGGTAAGCATGTAATTTGTGCCCCGGGAGATTTGCAGATGGTCTTTCGAGGTTTTTCCTATGGCATGTAATTCGATGCCCTGGGACATCTGGCAAATGCTCTTTCGAGGTTTTGCTTGGGAGGACATATAATTTGTGCCCTGGGAGATCTGTAGATAGTCTTTCTAGGTTTTTCCTATGGCATGTAATTCGGTGCCCTGGGATATCTGGCAGATGCTCTTTCGAGGTTTTGTCCTATGGCATGTAATTTGCTCCTGGGAGATCTGGACAGGATGAAAAAGGCCTTAGATGCTTCAGCCAGGTTTTGCCATGACCACATGTAATTTGCTCCTGTGAGATCTAGACAGGATGAAAAAGGCCTCAGATGCTTCAACCAGGTTTTGTGGTGGACCACATGTAATGTGCTCCTGGGAGATCCGACAGGTAGAGTCGTGTGCTCGTAACAACCTGAGATGCTTCAGCCAGGTTTTGTGGTGAGATCACATGTAATGTGCTCCTGGGAGATCCGACAGGTAGAGCTGTGTGCTCGTAACAGCCTAGGATGCTTCAGCCAGGTTTTGTGATGGGTCACATGTAATGTGCTCCTGGGAGATCCTACAGGTAGAGCTATGTGCTCGTAATAGCCTGGGATGCTGCAGCCAGGTTTTGTGATGCACGTAATAAGTCCTGAGGTTTCCACAATATGGCCAGTGATGATGAAGACCTACAGGTGGTGGGCCTACATCCAGTATGAAAAAGGACTGGCTCTGTAGAACTTCCTATGACGAGTAGATTCAGAGATTGATTGAGATAGCAGCAGCATTGACGATGATTATGTCTCGATGACGATTATCCAATGACGATGATCCAGAGAAGAAGACTTGTGCTAGAAGACCTGTGCTGAGAAATACCTTCCTAGTTAAGAGGGAGTGTTGATGTATATGTAACTTCAGAATGTATTTCATATATGTATGTTGTATGTACTCCTTTAGAGATGGTATTATTCCTCTATACATAAGTGTCATCATTTATATTGTAAATGTCGTAACTTATACTTGATGGGTTATTAGACCACCTTGTTGGGGTCGGCCCTGTATAAGTCATGTGGGTCAAAGGGTTATTAGACCACCCTATTGGGGGTCGTCCATGTGGGTCAAAGGGTTATTAGACCACCCTATTGGGGGTCGGCCCAGTCAGCATTATGTTATGTGGTTAAGTTGGAGCCTACATGATTTATGTAAAAGGCAAGTCAAGTCAAGTATAAATAGAGTGCGGGAGGCACTCTATTTGATCACTCACTTCTCACTCATGCACTCAAGGAGGAGTGGCACACTTATGGAGGAGGAGGATTTGCTGCTAGGATATGTCTATCTCTTATGGTTGGGTTGTATCATTGGTCTATCTATCTCTGAGGAAGTTATTGGGGTTTTTTTCACCTTTATGGTTTTCCCCAAGTAAATCTTTGTGTCTCTTGTGTGCTTGCATTATTGTCTCCATGATTGATATGTTGTAGATATGTTGTACATGTTGTTCTCTCAGTTAAGATCCTAGATCAGATTGAAGTAAATTCTGAAAATTTAACATTGACTTTCCCGGAGTTCTACACAACCAAAAATCTCAATCTAAGGCTCAAAACTTTGATTTTGAGGAGGGCTATCCAGTCATGCAATCAGAATCAAAAAATTCCAATTTTTGCAGAAAGCCTAACTTTCACCGGAGGAGGAGAGAGAGGTATTTTCACCTTGTGAAAGATGTCCTATTCAGGCTAGCTCTGATACCATGTTAAGTTTAGCCTAATTTGAAGACCAAGATCAATGAAAGAAACACAATCACAAGATAGACACAGATTTACCCTGGGAAACCCTCATGGGGTAGAAAACCCAACAATGCTTTCCTCAATATAGATAATCAACCAAATACAAGATGTAGTCCATGACTAGAGCTCCTCCTCCTCCTATGCAGACCTCTCTCTCACTTGTGTGTTACTCCCAAGTGAATGAATGAATGAGATAAGTGAGGAACAACCTCCTCTACTTATACTTGTTTCCCGGTTGACCTTTTTACCCTAATGGGGCCGACCTCTCCCAAGAGAGTCTAATAACCCTGAAATAATAAACTCAGGGCCGACCTCACATGGGAGATCTAATAACTCTAGTTACCACATTCTCTTGGAGGAATAAACATCTTCGGATATACAATAGGGTCACCACGGAGTAATGTACCATCTCCGGAATAATATAGTACAAATATAATATTCTTTGAAGTTACAATATTTCAACAATGCCTACATACCTATATAAACTATTGCCATTGCATTGAAATAAAAATCGGTTAAATTTGTTTATGCAATGTCGCTAATCATCTAACGGGATTTTACTTGTAGGTAAAATACCATATGATAATTCCTACAAGAGAAGGATGATGAGACTTGTTGTGATGAACAAGTGATGGACACGTGAATCTCGTTGATGTTTAGATTAATCAAAAGCAGGAAGCTTCTAGGATCATGACTCTCACCATAGAAGGATGACTCTTAGACAAAGAAGTTAGAAAGATGCCATGCATGTTCAATAGTAATAGCATATAAACAAGGACCTAATACATCCAACCATATGCGGACACATGACCCATAGGTACAAAGGATCTCATAGAGTCTAGTGATTGAGAGAAGAAGGATCCAATGAATGTCAGTCTCTATACTACTGATGATCGTTTCTTTGATGATTATGAAAAGCAGTTGAATTCCAGTTAGAGTCATGACATGAGATTTAGAGTATGTTAGTCCTGGAGGACGTGAGTTACTTAGTTGGTTTCTAAGGAGGTACACATACATTCAGTTAGAATTTTGCCACATGATTCATAACATATTACTAATGACGATCCCCTATTCATGATACTATATACGAGTGATCTATTCCTCACTGAGAAAGAGAGACTGATTTCCAGATATAGAGGGAGTTAGAGAATCTTGGCTTCTTGCATCACTGATTGATGGTGTGGCAGAAACTTGATGAGGTATTCCTAGGCTAAGGAATAACAAAGTTGAGATCTTGAACATATCTAGCATGATGACTGTGATTACATAGATACACTGATGATGATGATATTGATAGTCGAGAGAATATTTGATGTACCTGATCATCACTAGGACGAATACTTGTGCTCCAGAGAGGAAGAAAGATGCTCAGCTACAGAGGGAGTAGGATGCTCATATGCAGAGGGAGCAAAGCACTCCAGCAGAGAGGCAGATGTGATGAACATGATTGCAATATCGGACAAGTATTAGCCATGTGTCCTGGATAAGGGTGAGTAGTCGGATGGTAGTACCACATCTTCTCCCAGACACCCTGTGATGGGTTGGGGAGACTAGTCCCTTGATACTCTCCCATACAGGTGCATGAATTATGTTATGTGATTTGTTATTATTATTTATTGGAATTTCATGTCTAGATTAGGGAAGGACATAAATGTCTACCCCAATATATTTGATTCCTCTGTTAGGTGATATGTGTGCGTGCCAACAAGTTCTCAGAAGATTTTACGAGAACATGTTAGTACATGTATGATACATAATGGGACCGTACTTTTCTCCCAGACACCCTGTGATGGGGTGGGGAGACTGGCCCTTGATGAGTAGTGATGATGCATCAAGCAGGTGTTCCCCCAGTATTATCCATGAGATTTGGCTAGGTTTGAATGGCTCAGGGTGGGACAATTCCTTCTCCTATTCATCCTGAGATGGGATGTGGACATTGGTTCCTAGTTGCACACAATATCCTCCTAGAGGTTGAGCATCAATCATTCCTTCAATATTGGCCTCTATAACTTGGCTAGAAGTGAATGACCTGGGGTGGGACAGTTCCTTCTCCCAATAATCCTATGATAGGATGGGGAGATTAGTCCCTAGTTTCTCACTCATTAGAATGGGTTAGTGCCTTGTCTCATCCATCCTCTGAAGAGATGGAGACATTGGTCCCATGATTGACTCCCTTGGTAAGAGGGAAGGTTGAATTTTCTCCCAGACACCCTGAGAAGGAGTGGGGAGTTGGATCCATGATTGTACTCCCTTGGTAAGAGGGAAGGATGATGATACAAAGACCAAGAATTATCCGGATCACTCTGATATAGAGTGAGGAGATCTCTTAGACATCTTGGTCATATGGAGAGGCCACTACATTCTCTAGATCACTTTGGGATAGAGTGAGGAGATCTCTCAGACATCCTGATAGGATGGAGAGGCCACTGCATTCTATGGATCACTATGGGATATAGTGAGGATATCTATCAAACATCTTGATAGGATGGAGAGGCCAACCCACACTCCTGTACACTCTGTAGAGTGGGGAGATATCTCGGACATGATGGGAATTGATGGAGAAATTTAGTACATTCTCCATTTCACTTTGAAAATACTGAGGATATCTCTCATACATTCTGAGATAGGATGGAGAGGCTAGTGAAAACTGGCGCACACTGGTACTCTTGGACTCACTGAAGAACTAGTTGAGTTGGTGCATGTTCCCCTAGTCTATCACTCTGAAAATACTAAGGAGATATCTCAGACATCCTGAGATAGGATGGAGAGGCTAGTGCACACTAGATCACACTAGTACTCTTGGACTCACCGGACTGGTTAAGTTGGCGCATGTTCCCCAATGGACTAGGTTGAGCTGAGGCACATTGCATTGTTCCCCGATGGACTGGGTTGAGTTGATGCACACTGTTAATTTTGTATGGACTCACTGATGGATTGGTTGATTTGGTGCATATTCCCCGATGAACTGGGTTGAGATGATGCATGATGAACTCTCCGATGGAATGTGCAGAGTTGTTGAGCTGATGTATGATGGACTCTCCAATGGACTATGTAGAGTTGTTGAGTTGAGGCATGAGTGACTCCCCTATGGATAGGATAGAGTCATGGAGATAGTGCATGTTATTCGATGGAATGGATTGAGTTGATGCACGAATATTGATTTGTTGACACTTCTTGACAGACTGAGATTGTGTTGGAATACCTTCCTTATGATATAGAGAGGTTAGAGATAACTGTGATGTACATATGATATCCAAATGTGTTATAGTATGATAATACTAATGATTCCTCCATGGATAATAGGTAGTGTTGGAGTAGCAGCTACGTGAGACATCACCTCATAGGTCAACCCAAGAAAGAATAAAATTAGAATGCCTTCCTTGTTGAGAATACGTGTTGGAAATGGTCCAACTTCGGAAGCTATTCTTGTACTGATGTATTTGATCATGTAAAACCTTGAAAGAATCAATGTAAACCTTGGGGTGAAAAAACAGAAAGAAAAGTGCTTTTAAATATTATTTTATCTTCCCCCAAGACAAGTCGGCCCTATCAGTTAGATAAGCCGGCCCAGTGGGTAAAATTCCCCAAAAAAGTGGGCAGTCTTCCCTAGACAATGGACAGAACTACCCCAGTCAGGTCAAACCAGTTAGGGAAAGTCAGGTCATCCCAGTAAGGGAAAAAGTTACTTTTAATGTGTATAAATAGAGAGGTTGAACCTCTCATTTGTTCATTCATTCAAGACAAGTTCGCTCTATCGAAGGAAGGTTTGCTACAGTAGCTAGGAGACTGATTTTTGGGTTCTCCACTTTGGAGAAGTTTTTCACATGTTTTCTTGGGTTTGTGATACTACTATCTGGATGTAAATTATTCTCTATTAGAAGGTGTGAGCTCGAGGGAGACAAATAGATTTTTCTATGGTTGGGAGATGATTGTTCTTATCATCGTGGTTAAACAAGCTCCCCACTCATTTTGTTTATGTGCTTTTCCATTCTTTTAGTGATCCTGGTTATGCTGCTATAAAATCTAACAGAGGAGGATCTCAAGGAATATTTTCCATCTACCACGACTAAATAATTTAAAAACTACCCTTCCTTATATCAAGGGAACAACTGACATTATAGCTAGGATCCTAAAGAGGAAAGACATTAGGGTTACCTTATCTCCTCCAAATTCAGTTGGAAGAGTGTTGGATTCCTCAAAAGATCATGTAGACCAATAAAACTTAAAGGTGTATACAATATTCCATGCTCATGTGGAAAGAATTAAATTGGGGAAACATGGCAATTGTTTTGGGTTAGGATTAAGAAACACTGTGCGTACATAATCCATGGTCGCCATAAGAATTCAACGTTATCTGACCATGCACATAGCTCGATCCACTAAATTTGCATTGAAGATGCCAAGCTCATCGCAAAAGAAGATAATCTCTTTTAAGTTAACCTAATTATTAGATTTAAATCAATTTTAATAATAAAAAATGCAATCTCTTAAATAGGTTTAATGGTATTAATATTAGGGTTTAGTATTAAATAGTAATTTTTAATTAAATCATTCAAATTCTAATAATAATCAACCCTATAAAATATATCATTATCCCTAATGTTAACTTATCTATTGTTCTCTTATAAATGGTCAGCTTCTTGAAGGCTTCAAAATCCTAGTGCTTTATATATATATATTTATGCTATTCTCTAATTCAAAAATGTCAAGTAACTTTAATTCTCTTAATGATTAGCCCTACTGAGAGGCTCAAAACATCAAGTAAAATTTTTTTGTAACGCAACTTTCCTTTTTCTTTAATGAATTCTACTGTGTAATAACCATGAACAATTTGAAAACTCTAGAAAAGTTTCTCTTGGTTTTGAGAATGATTAATTTTATACTAAACATGTCCAACCACGTGAAGGTGGAAACTCCTTTGACCCCCTCACATCAATCTAAATACTGCATACCCATTAATCTATAATCTAGTGAAAATCAAATGAAACTAATATAATATATATATCATACAACATAGAAAATGGCATTAAATATAGAAAACCATAAATCATATAATTAGTAAATACTTTAAAGAGAATAAATGATAGTAAAAAGCATAATCATTTACCTCCTAATGATTTCAACAATTCAATACTATCATTAATATTCTCTTTTATTTATTTTTTGACACATCTACCTATTTATCTAATACCTATTATTCTTAGGGAGGAAATGCCTACACTCGTCATTAGAGAAATTTTGAGGTCTAAAATGGGTCTCCTAAGGAAAATAATAAAATAACAGTTAAAAACTTAATAAAATAAGA
The DNA here is from genome assembly GCA_027924585.1 of Larix kaempferi. Lineage (NCBI taxonomy): Eukaryota > Viridiplantae > Streptophyta > Pinopsida > Pinales > Pinaceae > Larix > Larix kaempferi. The sequence continues at coordinate 286,758 of BSBM01001814.1, forward strand.
GTTATTAATTTTTTAAGGAAAGGAAAAAAATCTACTTTTTTCTATCATTATTTCAACTTATATCCTTGTAGTTTTACTCAAATTTCGAGTATGACACTCATTCAATGCAGAATTAAATTCCACATCCAACGTGTACCCACTCAGTGTACTTTTGATAGATACCCGGTAAGAAAAAACTCAAAAGAAATTATATAAATATCTTTTGAGTTTTTTCCTACCGCTATCAAAAGTACATTGAGTGTACTTTTGAATATATATATAAGAAGAAAACGTATTTTGTTGAAGGAAATATATATTTTTATTCATTTTAAGTTTTTCATATTTTGGATCTATAAAAAATATGTTGAGTGAGTACTCGTTGGATGCGAAAATTAATTATGCATGCAACGAGTTCTCGCATTAAAAATTTGAGTAAACCTACAAGGGCATAAGTTGAAAATATGATAGAAAAAAAAAGTCATTTTCTCCATTTCCCTCCAAAACTATTTACCCTTATGGTTGACATCATCATCTTGAATCTTATTTGTTCTTATAAAGTTGATTTTGATAGCATATTTTTAGTTTTGAGGCCCATTTTTTACCTTGAAATTCCTCTAATGTAAACATCTCCATTCCTAAAATTCTTGAACTTCGAGATATCATTATGGGCCCAGAAACTAGACATGCAAATTTACTTTTCTTCTGAAGACCTACCTAATTATTTGAAAATACACATAATTGTTACCTTGTACAAATAAGAAATTATGTAATGGAAAAGGAAAATGAAATGTTTGAAAACATTAGTGTAAACAAATACTTGGAACAATCATTACCAACATTCTATGCTCCCTCTTTATTGACATCCAAAGAGGAAGTTATTATTTATAACAAATATTGGACACAATGAATAAATATACATGAAAGAATAATAGCTTCTAATGAAAGAATACCATTACGAGGTTCTTCTTTAAAAATTGGCCATATTTCTTAAATGTCCCTAAATGCATAACCATCTACAGGGATTCACAAAACACCATCTTCACTTCTTTTTCATCATGGTCATCCATAAATTGTGCTATGTTTTGCACCTAAACAGACGTTCGAAACACGGAATGGTGCGAATATTATAAAGGACCTTGCAGGTTACCTTACTTATTACTTGATTGGTTCGATATCTACTAATTCCACATTGAGGGAATTCCATTTTTGTTGCACGTTGTCCATAATATATAATATGATCATTAGGACATGCATCATTAATAGATTGATACTCTATTCATATACCTTTCATAATGGCAGGCATTTCTTGATACATGTGAAGTAAATTATTTAACGGTGGTAAGAGAAAATCACCTAACAATATACAACATAAAAATAAATTATTGTAATGAATATTATTTGTCAATATTTCATCCTTTATACAATATTATTTAACACTAAAAATAGAAAGAAAAAAAATCTTAGTGTATGAAGTATTATATTTCATACCTTAGAATTCATGTTAGACAGGTGTTTAGCAAACCATTCAATACCTTGAACTTCACCAAAAATAATAGTACAAAGATATTTTTTTCCCCAAGCCTTCATATACAGGTTTTCATGCATTATCAATTAGAGGTACATCGTGAATATCATCAAAGTTGTCATCCATTGGAGCAAAGGTGTCATGGATCAATCTATTTATCCCATAATTCTCAATTATATTATCAATGTATTTTTCTTCCATAGGATTAACTTCATCTCCATCCATTCCATCTCCATCACCTTGTACACCAATATTTCTACTACAATTTGGCACATCCTTAGGCATTTCAATCCTAGGATACTTTGACTTTATAATTACAAACAATATTCAAATAAATAAATTAGTATATATATCAAATATTAAAATGATGGAAAGTTATATGACGATAAATATAGAAGCATCATGAATTGTACATGTAAGTATTCCATGGAGTTGAAATTGCTTTTCCCATAATGGTTTGGAGGTAGTGTACATAGTGATACCATCCCATAACTTCATAACTTCGTCAATAAGAGGATATATATATATATATATATCGGTACCTACCTAATTATTTAAAATACACATAATTGTTACCTTATATATATATATATATATATATATATATATATATATATATATATATATATATATATATATATATATCGGTACCTACCTAATTATTTAAAATACACATAATTGTTACCTTGTACATAGAAAAAATTATGTAATGGACAAGGCAAATTACAAAATCTTATGTTGAAAACATTATTGTAAAAACATACTTGGAACAATAATTACCAGCATTGTGTGCTCCCTGTTTATTGACATCCAAGGAGGAAATTTATTGTTTAAAACAAATAAAGGCCACACTGAGTAAATAGACATGAGCTCTCCAAATGGATTGACACCATTAGCTACTATTGAAAGAATAACATTTTGAGGTTCTTCTTTAAAACTTTCCATATTTTTTTTATGCCCCTAAAGGCATAACCATCTATAGGCATTAACATAACACCATCTTCACTTCTTTTTCAAGCATGGTAATCAATAAATTGTGCTATATTTTTGCACGTGAATAGTCGTTCGAAACATGGAATGATGGTAATATGAAAAAGAACCTTACATAACCTTATTTATTGCTTGATCGGCTTGATATCTACTAATTTCACATTGAGGGAATTCCATTTTTGTTGCATATTTTCCATAATATATAATATAATCATTAGGGAATGCATCAATAGCTTGATACTCCATTCATATACCTTTCATAATGGTAGATATTTCTCAGTATGTGTGAGGTAAATTATTTGACAATGGTAAGAGAAAATCACCTAACAATATACAACATAAAAATATATTATTGTAATGAGCATTATTAAATGTCAATGTTACATCCTTTATACAATATTATTTAACACTAAAAACATAAGAAAAAAAATCTTCGTGTAAGAAGTATTATATTTCATACCTTTGAATATATATCACATTGTTGTTTGACAAACCATTCAATACCTTGAACTTCACCAACAACAATATTACAGTCAGAAGAACTGCCCTCGAGCCTTCATTTATAGGTTTTCATGCCTTATCAATTAGAGGTACATCATGATATCATCAAAGTTGTCATCCATCGGAGCAAAAGTGTCGTGGATCAATCTATTTATCCCATCATTCTCAATTTATTATTAATTTCATTTTCTTTTAGAGGATTAACTTTATCTCCATCCACTCCATCTCCATCACCTTGTACACCAATATTTCTACTACAACTTGGCACATCCTTAGGAATTTCATTCCTAGGATGCTTTGAAATTATAATTACAAACAATATTCAAATAAATAAATTATTATATGTTTCAAATATTAAATTGATAGAAAGTTATATGACTGTAACATCCCAAAAATCACAAAAATTTAAAACTTTTCAGAGTAGCATTAGTTGCTATAATTATCGTGCGGAAGTATAATAAAGGTTTGTTTGTTTAACTAGATGTCACAATGTACTTAGACATGTTACATCGAATATGTTTGTACAATGTATTACAGAATATGCGTGATGTTTTTATAGCTAAAGTATACTATTGTTGAATGGTGTTAACCTGAATTTATGCATCTTAGATCAGTCATGCTTTCCTATGTAGCTGTCGATACTTTATAGACTTGATGCTAAATTTGTTTTATGTGCTAACTATTTCCTTTTCTTGTTTATGATGAAGGGGTCCTATGGGTACCCCGAGGCTTACTTAGCTAATTTAGCTAAAGCATTTGAACGTTCTGTCGCAGATAACAGGTAAGAGAAATAGTGTTTCAAAAGTGAATACGAAGATCCGATTTATCGTCAATTAGCTTTCAAGTTTAAAAAGAGAAATAGAATACTTGAAAACATTTCAAGGTGAGATATGTTTCGATTGTTTCTTCAGCTATAATATGTAATAAGTTATTTATATGAACTCACTCCAATTCTTAGCATTTATGTTCTTCGTATTACACATGTAATTGTATAATGTTGTAAGTGTTGGGCGTCGAAATTAAAGTTAAGGTGTTTTACATTCTACACCTAGGAATTTACAACATGTAATCAAATATCTATGTTAATAGGATCATATCCTAAGTTCAAATGTTTTTATTGTAATTATATGCCTATCCTTGATCCTATGCATTATAGGTATAACCCATAATGTGATGTTATTATTGAGACTTTGACATAAGTCTAAAGTTGCAAACTATGCACTCTATGCATTCTCTTCTACTAATTTATGCGATGGCTATTTTAATGCTAGAGTATTGTAATAGTATCTATAGTTATAACTATTTTCTATTTGCACTTCTTCTATAGTTTATACCATTGACAATATAATGCCTAGAGCATAATAAGTATTGTAACTATACAATAGTGTTGATATAGTTTTTGTACCATGCGTAAGGGTTGATTAAAAGGTGATCTACATAATACCTTGTTTGCAAGGTTGGAAACATGCGATGGTTAAAAGGATTTAGGAACAATGTATCCAGGTTATAGTATGTTTATAAGTCTCGCCATATTAGATGGCCGAAACCTTACCCCTGGGATACGATGTACTAACAAATTATTTCGTAACACTTTGATATTAGTTTGACTATTTGATCTATCATGTCCGTACTATAGTATGGGTACCATCTATACAATACCAAAACTCTGACATGGTTATAATGCGTTGGCAGGGGTAATATATATAGAAGATATGGCAATAAAGGTGCATTAAAACTATTTGGAGTGGAGAGTCTAGTGGTGTCCCCCGTGACAAGCCTTCATGTGGTTTCCTTGGTAATGATGCTAACCCTAACTGCTATGGACTCACCTCGTTGATAGCATAGTCTTTGGCATTCATTTGGAAAAGAGTGGTGTTTGGAGAGGCCAACAGGCCCTCGGGTCTTTAGGGTTTGTTGAAAATGTAAAGGAGGTCCTCCCCAGGGTTCGATACCCTGACCTGTGACTTGCATGCTTTCCATAGTGTGCTCTCTGAGCTGTATCTTTCCTTTGATGAGCTTTCTAGTGGAGTGTTGGCTCTGGTTCTCGTCAGATGTGGGCGTCTCCAGTTCAGAAGCAAGTTTCTAAAGATAAAGGCAATGTCTCAGTTCTTTTCTTCCTACCCACGATAATTTAAAATGTTGCAGTTGTCTGTAATTTGTTTTCAAACTTCATAATCCATCGTTTAACCATACTATATGTAAATGGCACATACCTTTCGGGTTTGGGTTTCTATGTTCGAATCTATGTGCCAATATTGCTTGAAAATCGGTAAGCCTCGATGGTTTTCCTATAGGTATCACTTGGCAACTGTTGGCCGTTGTTTGGTTTTAGACGAAACTTCGGTTTGTGGTTTGGCTGTAGATATGGCCATTGTTTGTAATGTTGTAAGCTGAAATGGAAAGTGTAGGGATAATTGAATCCTCGACCTACCTCGGTATTAACTCAGCGTTTTACTGTGTAACAAATTTGTTGAATGTAAACAGTCATGCGAAGGGTTTGACCCTTGGCCATTTGATGAAATAAAAGATGTTATGGTATTTGAAAGTTGAATGTTGTTTTTAGGAACACTGTTGGGGTTTTTCGACCTCAAATTGTTGTTTTTCGATGTACTGTAAACTCCAGATGTTACTAGGTTTCTGCGTAATGGGAAGTTACAATTTTAGAGATCTCGACAGTAATGGATGATAGATATGGTAACTGTTATGTCTTTTGAAAACTTAATGTGGTTTAAAAGAGCCGTTCCTGAGAGGCAATACTCTCGGCAGCCTGCGTTTGAAGTGAAAGATGTTTGTTAAAACAATAATAAGGGCGAAATCCCATTCCTGAATGTTTATAATATGTTTGAGTTTTATTGAAGTTGTAATGGCTAAATACCTAAATTGTTCTGTTTTCAACCCTGATCTTGTTTTTCGGAAGGACTGTGTGTTTGATATTCTTAAGTGTCGAGACTTAGTCCCATACATCTCTTCTCCTTTTGGTTGGATGTGTGTTTCTGTGTTTATATTAGTCTTGTACTAATGTTAATCAAGGATAATGATCCTTATTTGAAAACCTTGTCGTAAAGTGTTTGGTGTTTTAGAAATGTTTAAGGGTTTCGAAAAGAGAAAGACATGCATCTGTAAGGTTTCAATAATCGAGCTTTGTCTTTCTATTTGATAAGAAAAAAATTAACGTAGTTATTTGAAAAATAACAAGGGTTTAGGACATTTGTCCGAAAAATAGAAACTGTTATGTATTTTAGTTGGTATATGGTATCGATGATAAAATAAGTGCTTAGCAGCTATGTAAAATAGATATGTTTGTTTTACATTTGTTTAATTTCATAAATGTTGATGAAAAACTACAGTGAAGTTTGGATACTATAATGTGAAATATGAATATGTATTAATAGGATGAAAAGAAATAATAAGAGAATGTATATTTTTCACCTTCTGTAATGGAATTGTTAACCTATGACTAAACCTTAGGCTTTGGTACAGAAATATGGAAAATGTTTACTTCTATTACTAAGAATGTAAGATATTATAATGTCTGCATAATATAGATGTTTTATGACTGCAAATATAGGATATTTTAGTTTGCAAAAATGTAAACAAATTAAAGGAAACATAATAGATTTGTGTTTATTCAATCAGTCTGTCTACTGCATATCATTTATCTACTTTTAAACATCCTTCCCTGTACTAGATTACGGCACAAAGATAGTGCGTGGAAAAATACAGGGAAGTAATTTATTCTATCATTTCATATAATTTCTTCAACAATTTACAGAATCATAATCAGTTTAGAAAATCAAACATTTACTTCTACATGATGATAACTACCAATATTTAGCTAATAAATCCTAAATCAACAGTTACAGAAAATAAATTATAACTAATTAGGAAATGAAATTACATGTAGAACCTACAAATGTAGATAGGGTGGACAAACACCCAAAGAAGCTTGTTCCTCCCAACCTTCTCCAGAAGAAGTAGACAATATCACTTGCTCCTTTGGACCCCCGAGCCTGTTTACTGAACCACTAGGTAGAAGACTCTGTGTAGAAGCAAGGCACGCAGGTTGTACTTCCAGCAATCAATGGAGACTTGCAATACACCTCAAAATAACTCTCTACACTCGGCAGTAAACTCTACATTCAGCAGAAGTGAAACAAACTTACACTACAACTCAAAACATAGCTTCCCCTCATCGAATCTCTTGTGTGCATACAACATAACCACAAGGTAAATTTTCTCGTCAAAAAAAGTGTGAGCCTCTGCTCAAATTCGATGGCTTATAAAGATGCCTAGGTCTTTTAGTGGTCAGTTTCCAAATAAATGAGCCTCAAGCTCCAGTCCCATCTTTCAGGGAACTTTGACCACAATTCAAGAGAGTTGTCCCATAACAACAACTAGTTACTGAGTTCTTGATGCTGCCACTTGTCCATTTCCTTCTACCCCAAATTCCATTCCACCTAGTGTGTCAGTAAACACTCTTTCAATAGTCTCTTTGGGTGAGTGTCTCCTATTTTATTTTATTAAATAATAATATTGTGCAATTACAGTCATCCTTGGCCACTTGGCCAAATATAAAACTTTACAATAAAAGTTAAGATAATGTTTTCTTCAAACATAAAATGTTTCAGCAAAGGGGTATGTTACAATGACAATAAATATAAAAACATATCATGAATAACTTACCAAGGGGTGATGTCAATTCTCGCTAGCTCACTTGGTTAAGGTGTGGGTCTCTTAAACAGGGCGACTTAGGTTCAATTCCCCTTAGGGGTGAGCTAGTTAGGAGGAGACACCCAAAATCCAACCAGTTGAGGGTTGGTGTGGCCCAGGCCAGGTGCAATCCCCGGGTGATTTTGACAGCTTAGATGTCCTTGGATCATGGTTTCTTAGACAAAAGGTCACTCCCACAAGTCAAGGAGATTCTAGAAAAAAAATTTAAAAAAAAACTTACCAAGGGGTGATATTCATTGCCCTATTCAAGGTGCCCAAACTCATAACAATGTTTTGTAGTTGTTTGTATTTTTACTCTTCCCATATTGTAGCCCTTTCATTCATTACAAGGGAAATAACATTTACCATCACCTTATGCCTTCCTTAACCTACAAATGGTCTTCAAATTTGCATACCAATCAAAACTTGACATTGTAATTATCTATTACAACAAAATCCATTAAAGCACTATTAGTGCAATATAAGAATATCTTTGAAGAATTTCACACATAATTAAAAAATTGTTTATAATTTGTTTACCTGAAGAGAATTTGGATTATGTAGAAGAATCTAATTAACTATGTAGATAAAGAATTGGACGTTGAAATTAATAGAAAAAGGTGTTTCATGCATCGAAAAAATGACAAAAAAACTATTACGAAGGTCATGAGTACTGTATAACCATCGCCATATCTCTCATATTTTAATATTTATAATGTACATAGACAATGATATTATGATGAACATTGGACCTAATCAAAATTGACTAAGGTCAAAATTATTGAATGTTTGAACATAACTAATGGTCATTTAAAGAATAAAATAATCATCGTCAAAATACCTATCTCATGGACCTTCTAGTTGCATACGGAAGGATAGTCAAGGCTTATCAATTTTCATCACTAGGTCAACAAAATAGTAAGGAAATGCTTGACATGAGAGCAATTCGAGATAGGAGGGAGAGGTTTAGATCACAAAATCATCATATCGCACAATTGAGTAAATATCGTCAAACACCAGTTTGTAATTCTTTTTATCATAATTCATCTGCCACTTTAAAATTTTAACCCTAAAAATTTGGAGTTACAACGGGATCCAATACATTTTTCTTGATAATTAACTTATTATTCAAAATAATTACTTTTTTTTTAGTTATTTAGATGTTTTTTTCCCAACTCCTAAAAGTAAAATTTTCTTTTAAACTTGCTTGACTTAACATAAAATTCATAGTTGAGAGTATTTATAACCCAATAAAATTAACATAATTTTCCAACATTCCCTACTCCCAAATTCATAAACTGATTTTTGAATTATCATGATTTTGTTTTCATTATCAAGTAATTATTAGAAACATTCTTGTAGAGATGTGTTGCACAATATGCACTTCCTTTAGCTTACATAGTCATTTTCAAGGGATCTCTATGTGTCCAAAATAATTAGAACTTGCACCTACCCACATCCCTTTCTATTTAACGTATCATTTAAATAAGAAAAAGCTTAATAAAAATGTTACTTTGATGGGTTTTTTGGTCTTTTTTAAATGCTTCTCATATTGTTTGGAAACTAAATTATGTAGTAAATTGAATTTTAAAAAAGTGGATGGAAAATTATTGTGGACATGCATCACATTATTAGTATCAACCTTTCTTTAATTTAAATTAGAAATCAATGAGTGGGATAAAGAGGTTTCCTCCATGAAATCTCTTTGACTTGAAAAGATCAACATTAATATCATAATGCTTTTTCACTTCGAAAACTTTATATTTTTATAAAATGTAAGTTTGTTAATGAATACGTGTCAACATGCTCATCATATATGTCGGAGAGGCAAAGTGAAACTTATGTAGAATGACATAATTCATTAAGTTATGTAAAAAAAATATCATTAAAAAGTTTAAATTAATTATAAAACTTATCAGAATATATATTCTTACAATTTGCCTATAGGAAATTTATGTAAATTTTGTAAAACATAGAAAGAAAACCCTCACTTTCAAAATCAAAACCCTTATATATATGGATTTAATATACATAAACAAAACTAATTCTTCTTTTAACACCATAATACAAAAATCTCAGTGATGTCTATATTACTTGATTCTAGAAACATCAAACACATTTAATTTTCTAAAGGGTGGCTATTTATAATGCAAATGGAAACTAACGATTGAGGATTAGGAGACTTCCCAAATTGGATTACTTATTATCCTTTATAACCAAAATCCTATAGGTGTTTACATATTTAAAATTACACGTGATTTCTAGTTTTCTTAGTATAATTGGAACCCACTAATAAGCACAGGGTGGAGCTTTGTTGTTTGAGTGATTGCCTTGAAACTTGCCTCTTGTTTTCTTTTCTTTAGCCTTCGTTTCATCTAACATTCCCTTATTGAAGTGGATTTTTTTGTTTATGGTACATGGGACCAAACTCTAATCCTCTAGGAGCTCCATCAAATGTTTAAGCTCTACTTTTAGTTTGTTGGCATATACACAATAATTCATTGAATACCTTTCATACATACTTTTGGGATTTGTTCCTTTGGTGTCATCTTGTTTAACCAATTACACTTTTGAATCATAGAATTGTTAGCACCAATATGATGGTTAAGCTGTACTTTTAGTTTGTTGGCATATACACAATAATTCATTGAATACCTTTCATACATACTTTTGGGATCTATTCCTTTGGTGTCATCTTGTTTAACGAATTACACTTTTGAATCATAGAATTGTTAGCACCAATATGATTTTCCATCATACTTACACCTTAAGAGCTTGTGTGAGCCTTGAAGGGGTGCAAGTTGAGTTCAAATGCCATTTATCAGGTTCTCAAAGTCTCCCGAAGATGATCTCAGAGGAGAGATCACAACGTCAAGCATAGCTTATACATTTCAAACGCAGTTCCAGATTACATAATTATAATCTATATTATAGTATTATAAACCTATCTAATCCATTTTCTCGAGAATACTTCATTTTGAATTGTTTGGAATTAGTATTTTTTTTCTATTTGAATGTGAATATGATTTAGTATTTAGTATTTATTGCAATGCAAACTACAAGATTTATAGGTTTTTCACTTTTAAGTTATCAAAAATTACATTTATTTAAGAATTTTATCATGGAATAAAATCATGGTTTGTGGGGTATTTTGTAGGGCTATTTACTTATATTTTTTAAAATAATTTTTATTTTCATTTAATTGGTTATTTTTTATTAACAACATCATTTAGAACTTTAGAAAATGGTAATAAGTGATTTGGTGTACACAATTTTTTTCAATAAACATTCAATTTGAATATAATTTTTACAAGCACAATCCACACAAGTTGTAGAAGATAATACTATATTTTGAAATTTTATTTAATTATGAAATATGTGTTATTTAATTTTAATTATAGTTATTAAAAATTCATATGTTATATGTGCACCCTTTTATGTGACATTTTTTATTATCTCAAGAATTAAAAAAAAAACTACATTTTGAAGATGATTCTTTTGTTGTATAATTTTAAAGATAAAGAATCTTATTTTTATATAATTCACAATATAATATAAGTAGTAATATATAATATTTGAAAATAAATATAACAATAGAAAACCATTTCTTAAGTGTTAAAAACACATAATATCTTTACTCTACTCCATTAGGGTTCCCATTGTGTGTAGCTAGGGAAAATGCCTTAGCTACTTCCTGCCTCATATATGACCCCTCTAGATTGTCTATCCCATTAGTAATTTGGACACATCCTAGGAATCAACTTCAAATTGGATTTCCCCTTTGACTCTTGGGCTCCACCACCCTCCTGCCCCAACATATAGGTCACCTCCTCAATAAATCTACAGATCCATCCATTGAATCCTCCTTTGGCAAAGCTCTCATTCACAATAGGTGTTACTCCTTAAATAGGCTCCATGAAACTCCTTGGCACAACCTCTCCAACATATGTTACTAGACAACTATGAGATTCTTTCCTTTCATTCAAATAACCCTCCTTGTTAGAGATCATTTGGGAGGACCCCTAGCTCCAAGGGAGTACATGGTATCAAAAACCCATTCCCTTCCCATACTAATGGTATAGGCATGATAGATTAATCCAAATGATTCAAAAAAAATGACTTCATATATAGATTCAAAATCCTTTGGTTGAAACTCATTGATATTTAGAAATTTATCTCTTAAATCTAGAAGTTGAATTTATTTACCCTTGTGAAAAAGGGTTCCTCATTATTGAATTTGATCTTTTGCTATAAGAAGACCATATATTTTAATTGGGACCTTGGTTTCGGGGAAAATATTACTTATATATGAATCCATATTTCTCGAACTCCAATCCAATTTCATACATTCTTTCCTTTGCCCCAATATGGGTAAGATTACACAACTCCTTCCCCTCTAGCTCTAGGGCTTCGATTCTTAAAAGTACGTCATGAATTCCCTTACAAAGTTCCACTTCAAAGGAATAGAAACAGAAAGGAGGTATATAACCATAGACACCTAAATATCCATGGACATGTTCTTCAACAAAGGGTTCTAAAAATAGATTGAATTGGTTGACAAGTACTACATCTAGAATCAATTCATCATATATGAGAACGTTCCTTTTCGTGTAGGTAATAATTTCAAATATGCCATAAAATAGTCATTGTGCAAATTTCAAATAAAAGGGCCAAACCAAAATACCCCAAAATAAACCAAACAAGTAGGATGGGACCTTGGAGGAGCATCATCTCATCAACAAGGACCCAAATCCCTCAATCGAAAAGTGGATTAGGATACCAATCAACCCTCTAAGGCTTCCTTTAAAGAAGTGTTTTCGGTTAATGCCAAATAATAAAGGGAAGGGAAGGAAAAGAAGAAATGCTCACCAAGAATACCCTCCCATACATTCAATAGATAGATAAACAATCTCCTCTACCACTATCTTCATGTAAATCCCCTTGAACCCCTCTTCTTTCTTCAAACTCCTTGTCCCTCTAACTCAATTTTGAAGGATAAGCGAGGTGTGCGGCAATTACAGAGGAAGAGGTGGAAGATGTTAGTCCCTTGTTGGATGCTCATATCTAGTCAATAGTGGAAGACATATTCACCAAAGAATGGGAGGAAGGAGAGGTGAAATAGCTAGTGACACCATTCCAACATCGACAAGTGGATTTGACAAAATTCATCAAGATAAAAATGTCCAACCCCCTTTAAGAACTTCAACCTACATGACTAGGCTTTGTTGCCAGAATTTATTCAAGTGTGTATTGCTTTTGTGATATGTTATGTGGTGATTTTTTCAGAGTCTACTAATGTATCTATGGGAAATAAATAATGGTTGGTGAAAAAAGAAGACCCAACGAATGCAAGTCCCTCTACCCATTAATAGAAAGGGCCGCCCTTGAACTTACATAGTCATATAGATTTTGAAATTTTTATTTTTGTATCCATTTTCTCTCTTGGTAAAACCATAGAATTTTGACTCAACACATATCCATTTCTTAAAGGGAAACAAATTAGGAAGGGTAAAAAATAGAGTAAGGCCATTTGTGTTGATTGTGTACTCAATTGAGAAATATTGTTAGTCGAGAACTTGAGATAACTCTCAATTTAGCATTTTAATATTGACTGGTAAATACATCAAACTCTTGGTATAGAGTTACTATGGCATCTCTTGATTAAGAGTATGATTTGTCTCTCCATGAAAAAATTAAATCAACTCTTGGTCAAGAGTGTTGGAGGAAATCAATTTCCAATTGGAGTGAAGATAATATCTCATTTTATGATTAAATTTCTCGATCAAGAGAGTTTATTTTTTAAAAATTTTGAATTGAGTTGAAATAAAGGAAGAAAAGTAGAAAAAAATGTATAACAATATAAAATGAGAAAAAAGAATAACATCATAAAAGGAAAAAAAGGAAAGGATAAAAAATGGAGCTCACATAAAAGAATAAAAGGGGATTTACAATAGCAAATGCACATAGATAAATGTTGAACTTCGCGATAGAATAAGTAGGTTATTCATTAAACATGGGAATACTGTAAATTGTAATAGAACATTTTGTCATCATACCATCAATATAAATTAAATTGGAAGAACATCATAAGAGTTTGAGCATTGGAAAGGGGTTTGATAAATGGAGAGGAAAATGACATTGACATAAACATAGGCTTGATAAATGAGGAGGAACATGAGATATTGAACTATGCATCTAAAACATTTAACCAACTATAAGAACCTTCCCACTTAAGATTTAATGATTAAATAGTAATAGTGGTGTATCCAAGCATTGCAAAGGGGATTGATAAATGGTGAGGAAAATGATATTGACATGAACATAGGCTTGATAAATAGGGAGGAACATGAGATATTGAATTTATGTATCTAGAACATCCACAGAACATCTAACCAACAATAGGAACCTATCCACTAAGGATTTAATGATTAAATAGTAGTTGTGGTGTATCCAAATTGATCATATTTTTTAAGAACGTGGATGCAATTAAGGGGGTATGATTATTGATTGTGTAGTGCAATAACACATAAAGCATGGTTACAATGAGAACCCTTTAAAGTTGTATTTTTTTAGAGGTCGCATTTAATGGTTATTTTTTCAAAATGTGGTGCTCTCAAAATCACCTTTTTCGGTGTTAAAATTACAACCTTTCACAACCATGGCCTTAAGGACCCCTTAATTTTGCTAAGAAAAACCTTAAAAACAACCCATGAAACAAAAAGTAATGCTCAACATCACTCCATTTTCTTTTCGAGGTTAAAATTACAACCTGATTGGGCTTGTGGCCTTAAAAACCAGTATCATTGCAACAAAAACATTAAAAGTGACCCTCAAATAATAAAAAATGGTGCTACCAATGAAACCCTTTTTTGGGTGTTAAAATTTCATAGTGTTTAAAATATTGACCATAACAACTAGTATCGTTGTAATGAAAACTTAAATCAACCCTCGAATCTAAAAGTGGTTCTACCAATAGTACCCCCATTTTTTTGGAGTTAATTTTTTTTTAAAACCATTTACATAACAATTGGTTCTGTTGCATCTAAAATCTTAAAATCAAACCCTAAATCGAAAAAAGATGCTATTGGTAGCACCTTTTAAAAATACACATTATAAACACACACACACAACATTTAAATTGAAAAAACCCACAAAAAAGCACACATAATTTTAAAAAAGATCCCCTACACCTCTCCTGCTGCTTTGAAAAAATAAAAATTAAAAATGTTCACAAAGAAAAATAAAAATAGAATTTTAAACAAAGTTTTAAAATGATCGAAATTAGCCATGAAAAATAAATTAATAATAATAATTTTGATTTTTGTTTTAAAAAATGCATATACAATAAGGTACTATATATGGAACAGAGGTGTTTTCTTAAACCTAGTTCCCAATATTGTTGCAACAAAAACCTTAAAAATAACCCCCAAATCGAAAAGTGGTACTACCAATAGCATCCCCTCTTTTGGGGGTTAAAATTACAGCTTGTTTGAACCAATGACATCGATATCATTGCATCAAAAACTTAAATAAACCCCCAATCAAAAAGTGGTGCTACCAGTACCACCCATTTTCATAGTTAAAATTACCATTTTTTTAAACCATTTCCTTAATAACATGTTTTGTTGTATCCAAAGCCTTAAAATCAAACCCAGAATAAAAAAATAGGTGTTATTGATAACACTCATTTTTTCAAGATTAAAATTGCAACATTTTGAAACCATTCCTTGAAAGATATCTTCTGTAAACAAAATCATAAAAAAAAGCATAGAAGAAAATAAAAAAATAAAGGGGAACGCAAATTGGAAAAAACACACACACAACAACAATAACATTAAATTGAAAAAACTCACCTACAGTATAAAAAAAAAACCTCACTCCTTTGTCATCCTCCATTTTAAAATAAAATTATTTAAAAATGAATATTTACAAAGCAATTTATTTTGTTTAACTTGTAGTTCCCCTAAAGGATTATCCTATCTAGGATGGTAGAGGAACCAGGAAACTAAAGAGGTGACCTAAGAGGGCCTCGATTCCCGAATGGATCGGTTGTCATGCCAATTGAGGAAATATTCTCTTTATGCCTCCAAATCCCAAGGTAGCAAAAGGGGAGACCCAGATCTAACCCAACAGGATAGATCCAAACCAAATCACCAAATCAAACTATATGGATAGGTTACATAAGGTGATAGGTAGATGAAACCCTAGATCTACGGGATGAAGTCACTGTAGAGGTTATGTTTGGATTGAGAGGCTTATGATTAATGAGATATTAACCCAAAGTGTTTAATTGAAGTGATTTAGGAGTTGAGATAAAAAGCTAGGACCTAGGTGTTAATCTAAATGATCAAATTCTACTACCTTGGGGGAATTGACTTAGCTCTTAAGAAAATATCCAAAGTAGTAGATATAGAGTATATTAGGGCTTTCTAGCACCTATGTGATGTGGCTTGATGATATATTTGACAATGTCGAAGCATACAAACACAATTCGGATCATAGATCAACCCAAAGAGTGAAAAATCCAAGGAGGGAAAATAGAATGAAGATCAGTGCCTTGGGAAATGGGTTGATGGAGTCCTCCAAGAATGACACCCTAGGTAACCCACATTGGGCTAAGCCTAAAGATAAAAAACCATAAAGGATTCACCAAAATTTTAAGTTATGTGACCAATAAAACTTTTTGAAGTTACGGAGTTAGGGTTTGAGTGTAGATCTAATCTAAGACTAATGGATAGATCAATGAAATGAAAGATAAACACTTGCAATCACTTACTTGGTGTTTGTAGATTCTTTCTGCATGGTGAATACTAGCCCCAAAAAGATCAAATGAATACTTTGAGTGCCCACGTCCAAGTAAAACACCCAAGGAGATCAAATGAAGACTTTGATTGCCCATGTCAAAGTAAAACACCCAAGGATCCAAGTGCATCCCTCCCAACCTGCACAACCGAAGAAAATTCAATCAATAATGCAAGATAAGAAGGATGATAAACAATGAGAGACAAAAAATGAGAAAGTAAATGGTCATAAGACAAATCTACCCCATGTTTGAACCAAGATCCAAGAGAGACAAGCAAGGTGAGTCTCCTCTACAAGTGTGCCCCTCTTCAAATCGGCCTCCCTGTTGCAAATAAAAATATGGATCCAAAAGATGTGAGAGCTACTACAAATATCTTTCAATGCAAGATAAAAATAGTATTCAAACACCACATCTCACATTCAACCACAAGAGCACAAGTTTTTTATCACAAAATATTTTCTTTATTCCACCAATCCAAAGCCAAAAGTCCCATTTACAATGAGGGGGTCCTCTCTCTTAAATAGATCCGAGAGGCACCAAAACCCTAACCACCTTTTGAATGAGTGGTTGAGATTAAAATATACAATAGAGATCATCAACGGTGAAGATCTTTTTATTTTTTCATTACATGGATCAATGATCAAGTCAAAGATGGGGGTGCACTTTTTCCCAATAACGCCCTAGGGAGGGCCAATACAACATAACAACATGATATAACATGGGATAACATCATAAGGGGCCCACTAGGGGCATAAATCACCCTAGGACCCAACCTTTTACAAATATATCATATAATGATATGATAAATACAAATGATCAACGATGAAGTGCACCCCAAGAGGAGAACACATCCTCTCTAGGACAAGGATAACATCATGTGGAGACCATCTTGGATGAATCAAATCCATGTAACCTGTATTTAGAGCCATAACTCATCATCATCAATCATCCTCATGCCATTTCCTTACCCACAATAGCCAAAACAATTTTCCTAGTGTAGCCATGGTCATTTTTTATGAATAAAAATTGTCCGTACATCATGTTGGAGAATAAAATCATCATTAGGTCCACTTACTTTTCCCAAAATCAACATCTGAGTGCACCAAGTGAATGAGATACATGATATCCACTAATAATGATGATACATACTCCATATGTCCATCAAAATATGCATTTGAATCCCAACACCATATCCAGTATAATAAAAATGGCCATAAAAATAATAATAATCACTGTAACTATTGCAGAATGGCCTCAAACTGAAAAATGGGCATAGAAATGGTGTATTGGATACATCTGGAGGATAAATAAGTAATCTCGAACACTATAGTCATTTCCTTGGGAAACGTTTTGACTAAGTCAAGGTACCCAAACTGAAAGTAGAACAATAATTTGGAAGATCCTCCATGCATGTTAAATGAATAATGCTCACAATTTTATGCTAGTAACCGGACTAAAACAAGAAATACATAATAGTGGCCATATAATAAAAAAAATATACTTTTGTGAGAGAAACCATTAAGTCTTTCATGAAGCTCCCTACATATGCTCACTCACAGACGTAGACAAACTGCTAGGATAGGTGAGGTGGAAAACAAGGCTAAGATAATAGGGAAAGACTTGTAACTTCGACACTGTAATCTCTTATACATGAGTAAAAGGGGAAACCACTTAGATGTATGTTGGATAGAAAACACTCAGGGAATGGCGGTGCCTCACGAATGGGTAGAGTGCTTGGAATTCTCCCAATAGATTCTAGACAAGCAACCTTTGGCATTTAATTTATTGTTAGCTTTGCACATTTCACATTTGACATTTGACATTTAACATTTAACATTTGATCATATTTCACTATCCAGCCTCCAAGAGAAGGTGCCCTGATTAGCCTTACAGGCCTCAGATAATGACTTGTTCTTACCACCATTTCCTGCCACCATCCATAGGTGCAATGTAGTTACCACCCTATTTCCCTATAGGGGTAAATACAAAGGATGAGTGCTCGTCCCTTGGACACTGAATAGTTACGAAAGACATTTTATTTGCTTTAGTGTTTAGCAACATTGTTTGTAGATGACTTTTGCATCCATTTATATATAGCATTTATGCGTTCCAATGCTTTTAGTTAGGATTACTTGCTTTCGAGGAATATAGGATAACATCTCGATGACATATGCCACACACTCCAGAGTCGAGACACAAGGTAAACATGGATTCTATCCAACAAAGAGGTCTAAGTGGGGGAAGTCCTCGATCTCACTAGTCAAAGTACAAGTCGGGATCAAACCAGCTAATGGAATATACAGATGAATGGAGAAAGTGAGAGGTGATGCCATCAAAGAAAAATGAGGCTAATTCCATGGAAGGTAGGAGATACTATAAATCATATGTAATGAACTTACACTAGGGAATCTCTAACCACTCTTGACATAGGTTTCAAACCATGAAGCTTAGAATGCCACTGTTAGTAAGCATGCATAGTCACAATAACTAAAATAAACTATATAGCAACTGAAACATATAAATGAAATATAAATGTATATCTTTGCTCAACCATACATCTACCTATGGAACACCTACAATTGACCATGGGCATAGGACATCACCGGCTAACTGCTATGCACTAAATGAACCATGACTACACCAAAATCATCTCAATGGGGCCATGCAGGATGTAATGTCCCCAGCTTGACCCTATTGCATTAATATGGTAAATGATGTAAATATTGTCATTTAGTCATGGTGAGGAGCTCAAGGCCAAGGCCCCGCCACTGATTTATCGTTTTATGTATCGGCAATTAGAGTAGATGCATATGGTTCTTGTGCTACCGGTGCACAATGTAACATCGGAAATCATGTAAATATGCAACTTTAATGAAAAACCCACAACCAGCTACGCAATGCAACAAAAGAGATGGGGGCATGATCTTTACAAGGAATAGGGGGGGGAGATTATTCAAACCCTTGGTCCAATGGTGTTAATCCATGTGTCAATGGGGAAACCCATAAAAACCACCAACTACCCATTTTGTCTCATACACCCAATCATTTAATTCTTCCAAAGATTGGTTGGGGCAGTTATTGCCTTGGAAATGAAGAAGTATGGCAGCCAATTTCGTGCATGGGCAAGCCATCAGCCTGGAAATTCGTGTTTTTGCTTGTTGGGAAAGACAACACCCACGAAATGGTGCCCAAAGCCATTCTGAACAGGGAGTCTTCTCTCATTCACGCAGGGGGAGCTAGCTGGGTCTTTCCCTACACGTTTTTCATCCAAATCCTGCATTTCTCCATGGCTGGGAGTTCGTTTTTGCATATGCAGTAGCCTGGGAGAGAAGAGCCACGTTTTGGGGACTGTATGGAGGTCGTTTTTGCCCCCGAATGTCCAAGGACGTTTTTATAAAAACGGATTGGCTTCCCAGGGTTGTTCCCCAACTTCCCATTTCATTTTTATGGGTTCCCACGTTTTTCTGAGATAGTTGGAAACCCCATCTCATGCATCCCACTGTGGAAAGCGTTTTCCTCATGCCCAGTAATTGAGTTTTTTTTTTTTGTTCAGTGCATCCCGTTTTGGATTTGAACATGTGAGCAGAAGCTTCAAGAGTGGAAGAGGACAGATTTGGCTTGATGAGCCCAATGATGTATCCATAACTCCATGGTTGAGCCACTAGCCTAGTAATTCACCTCTGCCCACCTCTTAGCAGCCTGAGAAACCCAACTGCTAGTTGGCTTGGCTGATTCTGGCATATCTTTGGCTATGTGAGAGTCGGTTTCCCCTTTTTCCTTGTGGAGATCATGCTCAGCTCGGGGGTGGCAGTGGTGCTGAGAAATTAAGGAGCACACTGGCCTACGATTGGGTGGAACGTTGCAGAAGCGTAGCTGGTTGCTCAGGGACTACTTGTTAAGATAAGTATTCTCTTGTGTTTGTATATTCTTGCCATTATTAAATTGATGAATATCTGAATGTATGGTGAAGGTGTAAATGATATTATTTCCGCTGTGCTATAAAATAGTTATGCATCTACATATGTCTCTGTTTTATTATGTGAATGCTTATGAAATAATTTCATGGGGCTAGATGCCCAGTTTAGGAGCACGACCGATATGCACTTTCATATGTATATGTACATATTCATGTTAATTTGAATATTTGTTTTTAATATCGAATGGGGCTGGATGCCCGGGTTAACCTCACGATCCTCTCCATCTAGCTAGTAGAATGGGAGGGGACGTGACACAGGATTAGTCATGACAAGGGGGCATACTGCTACTGCTGGCTCGGAAATATACATCACCACTGAAAAATAGTCTCATCTCAGCCACATGACTGGCTCAATGGACTGGAAAAAATTAGGTCTGCATCATGGTAGCTCCACCTACAATGTATGTGATAACAGGCTACAAATGGACTATGGCATCGCCAAAAAACATCGTTTAGGGCCTAAAAACGACCCCAAAAGTGTTGAACACAAAAATCCGTAAAAAATACCAAACAAGAAAAACTAGCTTGAGCTCGTGGAATAGGTGGGTGGCCACTGATATCCATCTAGAACAATCTTCTGACCTGAAAAACTGTTAATCTGGAAAAACTGTTTTGAGCCACTACAATAGGTGGGTGGCCACAGATATCCATCTCGATTGTCATATTTTCTATTGATTGTATTTTCTTCATTGGGCCTATTGCCGCCTAAATCTACATGTGAACATGATAAAAATATCAACTCACTGAGAGTTGCCTTCAAGGAAATTCAACGAGTTGGGTGCAACTGTCACCACAACACTCAATTTATCTGTTTAGGACAACTCCTAAACAAATCCAAGGGAAGTACACCATAAGAAATCTAAGGATGGTTGCTTTGGAAAAAGCGACTTAGGAGTTAATGAAAACTAGGCAATTAATATAGCAGTACATCTGACAAGTAAATCAAATGCACAATCACAAGATCAGGTAAAACAAAGCTTACAACATGTATATAACAAATACTAGTGCTTCATCCATTTGGGAAAAGGAGACATGATTGCCAAACTCGAAATAACTTGTAATCTAAACTATGAGTTAAATTACCAACAGAAGTGGAAATTTATCTAATTACTAGAAAGCAAAAGCGAAGTCAAATTGTGAACTCGTAGGAGCAAGGATTGACTTGCTTGTTAAATGGAGGAAAAAAAGAGAAAAATGAGTCGTCGAATTGTGAACCTGCTTGATGCAAGGATTGATTGTTTGTTATTAGTGGATTATTGAAGGGAGAGGGGAGTTTATAATATACACAAGGCAAGTGGAAATGAGTTCGAGTTCACCGATGTCAAATGTGGTACTACACGAAGAGGGGTACTAGATCGCAAGCGCTGAGGATTTCCAACGTAGTACACCAAATGAGGGTGTAGCCTGACAAGTCTCGATCGACTGTCACTACCTAATATAGTCCCTCAATCATAGAATTTTCCCATGAAGTGACAATATCATGTGGATCTTAATAGATGTCAGAATGCATCTCTAGGGAATATTGATTTTTAAGTTAAATTAATATGAAGTGTTCAGAATGTTACTTTGGTAGCGTTAATCAAAATATTACAACATGCATGAAAAAAATAAGAAGAGTATACTAGCATGCAATGGGGTTCTTGATCCAATAGAAAATATATGTGATGTAATTAGTAATTACTAATATAAAAATAAAAAATTTGAAACTAAACAAGTATAATTGCAAGTTAACAGGTGAACCGGTGCATGTATGCAATGGACAGATGCAACATTGAGATAGAAAGAGAAGGGGGTAGCGAGAAACTTAGTGATAAAAATCACTAAGTTTGATTGAGATGCTAGTCCCTTTGAGGTTTCCTTAGATGCTTATTGTTGATCTTTATGTCCAACAACCAAGCTTTTACAATGTGGATTATATTGTCGCCTTTGAGGGCTGCGTGTTCGCTATCCAAAAATCAGTGAAAGAAAAAATTGGGACAGCGGAGGAAAATGTGAGAGAAAATCCCCCTTTGTCGCTTTGGATGATGGCTTTCATCTATAGAATCAAAATGCAACTAAGACCAATAGTTAGAGGAGTTAGTATGGTGAATAAATGTAATAAACCTAATTGGTTATTACAAATGTATTTATTATTAGATTAGGATAATTAATTAATTATTATTAAATGGCATGTCTATTTATCAATAGACATGTCTATTCCCGTTAGGCCATATTTAATATCGGCCATTCTTATGTAATATTCATCAATTCAATTATAAAAATATATTTATTATCAAATATGATAATAATGTAAAGATGATTATTTACAATAAAAAAGGATCTAAGTGAGGTTTCCTGGTTGTTCAAGGACTGTTCGGACAGCGGGCAGCGAGCTAGAATGCTCAAATATGTCAAAAATACCGTTTCCCACTCATAAAATAAGCATGCGTCTAAGTGCTAAATGGTATACTTTCACATGCATGTACTTAGAGACACGAAATGAACAAGATCTAGCTAAAAATTTGGACACTAAAACTACTAGATCTTTATGCATGTAACCTAGATCTTAAAATATGAGTTATTAAGCTATGGATCTAAGAATTCACATGCATGTAAGAAGCAAAAATAAAGAATATGAGGTTTTTATAGAGGAAAGTTGCAAGAGAGAAGAAGAGGAGAGTGCCCCTTTCCGGATGGGCAATGGAGTCATATAGAACTAGCCATGAGAGATTTTGCTTCCATGAGAAATGTCACCAAGTGTCACGTCCCCTCCCATCATTCCAAAACACAGAGGAAACATGACTGTAACATGGGGGTGTCTGATTCTTCCCCAAAGCCATAAGACTAAAATTCTCAATTAAAATAAAATGCACAATTGTATTATACAGTGGAATTAAACATATTAACACACAAATAGAATGGAATGCATCAGCATATTTATCCCAAGCAGATGATGAATATATCATACATAGAATCGATCCCATTCTCATTCCATGCACATATTTCATATCAATTTCATTAAGATAATCTTTTCAGTTCATTAACATGAACAATTAACATTCATAACAGAACACATAATGATCATAATTTAAACCACAGAAACTACTTATCTTTGAGAAGAAGCTGTCCAACAACTGGCTATGTGAGAGAAACTTTCCACCCAACCATAGATCTCTGTCTAGCCTGTATTCTTTCAACTGAGAGATCATCCCCAAGCCGGGTTGTGTATCCACTAAGGAGGAACTAGACAGGCTCACTCACAGCCATGGTTCCACTCAAAAGCTATGCTAAGCCAACACAAGTTGGGTTTATCAAGCATACAAGAGATAAAGGAGGGAAATTCTAAGCCAGTGAGCTAAACCACAGAGCTACAGGCATCTCAAGTTAATTCAAACAGTCAAGGCACCCACAATACCTACCACACCCAACACAAGGAAGGTCCCCTTCTCTGCTGCACAGTCCCTGAGACATCTCTTACCTCCAGTGCTCTTCAGGATGGGTATAGAAAGGTCCAAATTGCTAAATCATTGAGATTACATCATTCACTGAGTTTATCAAGCATTCCCAACCTCTGTTCTAGAATTCACACTTGGAATTTCTCACAATTTTGTCATCAAATAACTCAATCCCGTCACTGGACTTATGGGCTATAAAAACTGAGTTTTTCTATGGATTTCAGGGTATCTAATACTCTCAAATTCACCCCAAGGTTTATATCTATGGATTCCCCATTGGATTTTACTGTCAATATCAAATTCTGGGCATTTATGGCACTTCAAAACGTGGGTTCTTGCAAAGTTGCGATTTCTAGTTTTTCTCACTATTGGGCATTCGTAATGGGTGAAAAATGATGTTGGGTTGTTCAACAATGGAATGGGAATGAGGAAGAACCAATTCCCATGATGTAGGGTGACTTTTGGTACAAGAAAAACAGAGCGCATACCTTCCATACGAATTTATGGGCTGCCCATGCTCCATTGAAGCCATGGACTGAATTCTTCAACAACTTCCTTAAAACATAATTAAATGTCAACAAGGAAAGTCAAATGGGTTCACAAGATGACATATGGAAGTCTATGGTTCATCCCCACAACCCCCTCACCACTCCCTAGTGGAATACACATGGCCCCTTCTCATTCGTTGCTTTCATAGCCAGTTTTGGTATTTTATTGCAATATCAAATATTTACATCAATTTACAATATTCCATGGCTTAGTAGCACATGGGTAACAAAATATCAAATGCTTGTCCATTTTAAATAAAATCCGAACATACACTAGCGGGGCCTTGGCCTTGAGCGGGGCCTTGGCCTTGAGCTCCACGCTAGGGAAACATACATCACATGTATGCAATATTTACATTAAAATCTAGTATTTCATAAGGGTCAAAATTGGGGTATTACACCAAGAGGGGGAGGTTGAAATCAACAAACCACCACATGCTTGATGAGTTAAAAAGAATAGTGTAGAATAACAAAGGGAAAGACAGGTCCCTCCTTTCCTACTTTCCTGGGTGTATCCTACCAAAAAGAGATTAGAGCTACACAATCCAAACAAAGGTAAGGTGCACACAAATAATTCTCTTTAAAGAAAAATAACAATGAAAGTAAAGTAGAAATTAACTAACAATCACCTTCATCCAATGAGGCAACAATGCCTTTCCCGTGGTCCAACAATACAAGAAATTACACAGCAAACACACACTATTACCTCCAATTTATGAGCTTGGGAAGCATAACATCATTCCACAATGATAGACTAATCCACTTGACCTCAAAAGTATTTATTCTTTATTATCACAAAGCTTAAAGCAATATTGCAATTATTCCTCAAGCAACCAACAACAATAAGAGACGAAAGGCTTCCTTAAATAGGAAAATGCCACTTTAGGATCTTCTCCATGCATGGAAGGATAAGGTTCCATCTCAAATGGAGATCCCAAGGCAAAGTATGGAGACTGCAACACATGAGGGAGTTAGCTCCAATGCCATGAGAATGCACAACATCTAGGAGGAGATCCCAATGCAATCAAGGAGAGAATGCACCACATGTGGAGTTAAATCCAAAGCTAGAGAAGGTGCCACCTTTGGGAGGAGATCCCAATGTTGACAATGGGAGCCAATGAAACATCTAAAGGAGATCCCAATGTTAGGTTAGGGCACCACCTTTCCTCCCCTAGATGAGGGAAAATTCATGAATGAAGGAGGCACTACACCTTTTCGAGGGAGGAGATGCTAGGGGGCTTCTCTTAGCCCACAATTACAGTCATATCTTTTGAATGAGGGGGGCACTACAACTTTTTTGAGCCCACTGGAACTTCAACATGGGAAGGGGAATATGATAAGAATATTCTCTTTTTAATGTTTGATCCCTTTAACCCCTTTTTACATAGTTTATAACATTTACCCCCCCTCCCCCCCCGAGAGACCTGAAAGGTCATGCATCCCCCTCAAGAGACCTAAAAGGTCATGCATTTTGCTAAAGACATGGTAACTGACTCAAATTTTGACATCACACTCTACGGACTTAGACACAAATATGAGGAACCTATATTATAACATACTTTGGATTTGGAGGTGTGAGTGAAAAAACCAGGATAAGCTCTAATCACTAGGATCTAAGTTCATCTAGGTGAAAAAAAAAACACTCCAAAGTTGCCATAATATGAGTGACTCACTCAGACTAGTCCTTTTACACATGTAATGGATGTCAAGATTTTACAAACAACTTCCTTTGACCATGGAAAAGGAAGTGAAAAATGAAACTGGGCAGAAGATTGTTTGATCTGGATGAGGAACAAAAAGATCACCGGTTGGATGGCTGGTGTCTTATGTGTATTGATCATCACGTCTAAACTGGTTGGTAACAAGGCCATTTTCTTAGTAAGGGAGCCCTTATATGCTTGGATATTATTTTAATTAAAATAAATTTTTTGCGCATGTGTTATTGAGAAGATATGTTTCCATATAGCTTCTGCGATTAAATTTTATTAATAATTCCAACAGTATAAATTATTCAGTGAGCTGCGATGTAATTTTACAGCAAGGAAATCGCTAGAAAATTATTTATCTAGGTGTTGGGATTAGTAAAATTTAACAAGAGGATCTAAAGAGTTTATGATAGTAGATCAACTACTGGGAACCAAGACCAACAATTATAGTGTTTCGGAGGTAGTATTTATCATATTTGGTGGTCTATGTGTTAGAGATCAAAGATGGCATAAGCTAGACTTAGGTTCAAGGACAGATTGAAAGGTGACTTGAATTTCCTATCTTGGAAATTTAAGGTCACCCTCCTATTGGAAAAGAATGATCTCTAGGACATCGTCAAGGATGCAATCACTCTGGAAATAGATACACAGGACTCAGAATTTCACAAGAAGAAAGAAGTGAAATTCAAGTGGATGATCATGGATTCTATAAAGGATCATTTGATCCCTCATATATCCGAGAATATGGCAAAGGAGATGTTCGATGCTCTAATTAGCCTTTACTAGATCGATAGATTAAACACGAGGATGATATTGCATAATAGACTCAAATCAGTAAAGATGGCTAGATCTAACATAGTTACTAATTACCTGATAAAGGTCATATAGATTTGTGATCAAGTTGTAGTAGTTAGGGAGAAGTTTGAAGACAAAGATCTAGTGAATCAAGCACTTGGGTTCTCATTTAAATTGGAAACATTTGTCCAAGTTGTTTGCACTTAAGAGAATCTTCCCTCATTACAAACACTATGGGATGACTATATCCAGGAAGAGACTCGAATGGATCAAAGTACGACAAGCAGGGATGTGATAGTGACCATGCCTTATCTATTCAAACAAAGAAGGGAAGAGGTAAAGGACCCAACAAGGATAAGGTAAAGAGTGAAGAGTCAACCTCACAACCAGGGAAGAAGGACTTGAGTAAAATCAAGTGCTTCATATGTCATAAGCACATCCATTATGCATCACAATGTCCAAACAAGAAGTGGGGTAAAGGGAAGCAACTGCACGGGTATTAGCCTCTAGTGAAACTTAGACGAACGTTTTCCTCCAAGTTCAAGAAGGATTTCTTGATGGTATCTTGCCTTTCTATCAAACTACCAGTACGGTTTCGAGGAATTCTTGGTATGTGGATAGTGGGGCATCTAGGTATATGACATAAACCCAAGAGTTATTTTCAAGTCTAAAAGAGCACATCGATTTCTAGTCAAGCTTGGTGATGATGCCAAGTATCAAGTAGCAAGGGTTGGTACCATTCCTTTCCAGCTCCAATCAAGTAACTCTTTAGAATCTGAGGTTGTATTTTTTGTTCCAAGTCTCAGAAATAATTTTATCTTAGTTTCAATCATGGAAGATAAGGGCTTTGCAGTAGAGTTAAAAAACTAGCAAGTTGTTAAAAGACTGAAGGAGTCTATCCCAAAATCAACTCAAGTGCTCAAGGTTAAGCAAACTTATACGAGTTACATGTTCATGACCCTAGTTCATAACACAAGCAACTTGTGTGAATTGTGGCAAAAGAGGATGGGGCACCCGCATCATAATTCACCTCATATTCTTAGGGAGATAGTAATAGGTCTTCTAGATTTCAGCATTGAGCAGCGAGGGGTATGCAGAGGATGCACACTTGGAAAGTATGTCAAGGTTGCTTTCCTAAGCAATGAACATAGGTCTAAGGGAATTATAGACCTAGTGCATTCAAATGCATGTGGACCAATGTTAACAACATCAATCTTACGAATCATGTACTATGTTTCCTTAATTGATGAGTTCTCTTGCAAAATTTGGAGCTACTTCCTAAAGTCCAAGGATGAGGTCTTTAGTAGGTTTCAGTAGTTCAAAGCTCTAGTCGAAGACTAGACAAAAAAGGTCAAAGTTTTGAGATTGGACAACAGGGGTGAGTATACCTCCAAGGAGTTCAAGGGTTTCTACAAGGATGCAGGAATCAAGAGGGATTTCATTGTTTTGTACAACCCACAACAAAATGAGGTTGCAGAGCAGAATAACCGATCCATCATAGGGGTTGCTCAGGTCATGATTCATAAAAAGGATTTGTCGATGTTTCACACAACATAGCAGTCTCATCCAGAACAGGTGTCCTCACAGATCTTGAAGGATGAGACATCAAAGGAGGCATTCACTGGTGTGAAGCCAGAGGTGATTCATTACCACAACTTTGGTCATCCAATTTATATCTATATACCAGTAGAGAAGAGGACCAAGTTGGAGCTTTCCAACAGGAAGGGTTTGTTTGTTGGTTACACGAGACTTCAAAGACCTACAAAGTATTTATTCCAAAGTAGAGAAAGACAATCGAAAGAAAGGATGCAAAGTTTGAGGAATACTTTGCATCCAAGAAGACTCATGAGCCTATTCTATGGTAGAGGATGAGGAACAGGAAGCTCCATAGGCTGAGTCGAGGTCACCATTAACTTTCAGTTCAGGGAAAACCTTCAGGCATAAAGGAGGATACACCAACTCCTACCAATTTTGTCAGGAGACCTCGATGGTTCACCTAGACTTTGAGGGATGCCCAGGAGCAGGTTGAGGATCCTAGAAGCACATTCATTGAGGGCCTGTTTTACAAAGAATTTTCCAAACTACATGCCATTGATGAGCGTCATTAGAGATTCTGAGCCTTCCATTTTTTTAAGAGGCAACAAACCAATAGGTTTGGAGGGATTCCATGGTGAATGAGTATGCCTCCATCATGAGGGGAAATCAATAGTGAGTTCCAGGTGGCTCTACAAGATCAAGCATGCGACAGATGGAAGCATGGAGAAGTACAAAGCATGGTTTGTGGCAATAGGGTTCTCTTATAAAGAGGGAGTGAACTATGAGGAGACTTTTGCTCCAACAGCCAAGTACACTTCCATTGGAGCAGTGATGTCTTTATTTTTCGTTAAGGGATGGAGGATATATCAAATGGATGTGAAGAAAACTTTCCTCAATGGGATAATTGAGGAAGGAGTGTACATAGAGTAACCTCACGTATTTGAGATCAATTGGAAAGATTCTTGTTGTCACATCCAGAGTAGCAAGAGCTTCCATTATTGCAGATAAGTTTGACCATTTTCTTTGAGCCTATCCTACTTAGTCCTATACACAATATCAACCGTTTGATGATGAGATACTCCTAGTTGCAGTGGACCTAGACCATATATGCAGTCAGTTTCATGCCAAGACTAAGTCCCATGACCCCAGGTCGAAGACCAAGTTAGCCATGTTTCACTTTGCCATAGAATATTGAATGATTATGGTGCCCCAAGATACATATAGTAGCAGTGTTCCAGTACCTCTTCGAATCACAGTTGCAGGTATATGACCCAGCAGGTATATAGTTATTGCACTTGGATGTCTATTTTGCTCATATATTTATCTTAGTAGATGGACTAAGTATATAGTGGCTAAACATGGATGATTATCTCTCATTTTCTCCACATTGATGGCCTAGAGTAGGAGTGATTGATTCTCTTTGAGTAAGAGGTTCTTGTGTATACTGATTGGTCTTTTCCCTTTCATGGTATGGACTTCGCCTTTCCTTAGTGTCTTTGCTAGTCATGGAATCACCTTCTCACTGTTTCCATCCATCCAATATCTCCAACCCTTTGGTTTGAATCTTGAGTTGAGACATTGACTTGTGAGATTGAGGAGCTTTCCCCCACTTTGAACTTTGTATATGATAGACTCCATGTTGTTTTGTGTCATGAATATGGGTTGTGCGACAAAACTTACTAAAACCTTAACCCTTCTAGGCCAAGAGAACCCGTCAGTGTTGGGTCTTGAACCTAGGTAATTTGGGATTCTGAAGCATTTACCTATCTGGTTAGTTACCCCCGATGTTTGGTCTTGATTGTGGATGATTCCCACTAGTTGACCCCATGCTTCACTTATGGTCCAGGAGTACCCACTGGTGTTGTGATATGAGATAAGACTAGTTAGTTTCTCGAGTTATTTCAAATAGACTTGAAGCAAGTGATCCTATCATCATCACATGTATCTATATATCTTGCTATATCCATAGAAATGCAAAGTGGCCTAGATGAAAGTTGCAATTAGTTGTGCTTTTAAGCACATGTAAAATCTGAAGGGTCATATAAGAAGTGGGCCAAATAAAAGAAGATGCACATTATTGAAAATCTAAATAATTGTTGGCCATGATTCTGATGTGATGATTATTCCCACAGAGCCTATGGTTTTAATGTGGATGGAGCAAGGGATAACTAATTCTAAGTGTCCCCTGGAACCTCAAAGTTACGGTTGACTGTGCACCTAGTACAATGGTTCTAGAAAAGATCCCCGCTGAGCCTGAATCAGGCTTGGATGTGAGCTATAGGACACTTGTTAAATTTGAAGGGACACTTATCAATCAACTTATCCCATTTGTGAGACATCACCCTTCCCTAGTATTATATATCCTATACATGTCACTATGGATCCCCTTGTATCCTTTTTATCCAAGAGATCACTATATTGAAGTCAAAGGTCAAATCCATTAGCCTAGCCTTGTTTTATCCACCTCACCCATAACTAGCAAAATGGTCGTCTATAAATGAGTATACACTTGAGGCTATTACTTGAGTGATGTATCACTTCGATCTAGACTTATTTTTGATGATTTTTATTTATGATCACCACTATGATGCCACTTAATGTTTTAGTCTTGTTACTAATATAAATAAGGGATCATTATTCATCCATTTGTACATGCAAGCACAATTATTTTCAGTATGGGTCATTGTTTTGATAATTTTTTACCTGGTCAACCCAGTTTGACCAAGTCAACGATAGGGTCTGGGATGAGTTTGACCAACAAGGTTCAATTTTGGTTTCTCAAAGCCCTTTGATGTTCATTAGATGATCTTATGCTTCAGACAGTGATTTTTCGAGATGGCTTGTATTATTTTTATTATTATCAACTTTTACGAGCCATATTTGTACTATTTTGGCATAGATGAGATTCCATAAATATTGCTTGATGGACATATGGAGTATGAGTACTCACTCCTAGTGGATTTAGACATTCTGAGTCCATTGGGGCATTCATATTTCAGTTCTAGTCACAGGTACTTGATGATATGGCCAGATTACTTTCTAGCAGCAAAGTACCATGGAAAATTTGAATAATTAAAGTGAACATGGACTAGCAAGGAATTCGATTTGGCTAAGTGGGGCAAAGAAATGGCATGATATTTGTTTGAGGGATTATTTTGATGCTCTAGACACATTCTTACATGGTTTCCATTAGCACTGGGGTCCATAGTTATTTACTCTCCTTTTGGGGGCATCATCTTCCATGGGGGGCACACTTCCTAGTTGTACCACCATGATGACATGTTGTATGTTATGTTGTTGTACTAGGGGGGTGCTAGTGGAGAGACTCTAGACCTCTTAACACCCCCTCATTCATATTATTATGTGGTACCATGATATATCTTATGATTATGTTTCTCCCCTAGGATTCATTGAGCAAAGTGCGTCCCCCTCTTGTGAGTGATCTCATGTATTATGCCCGACACTTTATTTTCCATTGATCTTGTTGTATTATGATTTAATCATAGCTGCCTATCTCTTTGGGCTAGGGATTTTGCATCGAGAGATATATTTATTTGATCTCTCACTCATCGTATGGGACTTTTGGCTCTTGGATATTCGGCAATAGACAAAACTTTGTGAATAAATATTGTGTGATCTTTGATGAATGTTCTCATACTTGATTGGAAATATTTTCTCTTAGACATTTGAGTAGATCTATGCTGCTCCATATCATATTTTGCAGAGGCCGCATTTGTATTGCAGGAGAGGAGCGCATTGGCCTCACCAGGGAAAATCAATTTCACTTGGAACTCCATAGATCTCGCTCAAAATTGTAACTAAAGGAAAATATCATCTTAGACATTTTTAAAGTGACTAATATTTTTCTTGTTTTCGTTTCTATTCCATTAGTCACTTTAAAAATGTACAAGTTAAAACCCTCATTCTCTAGAAGTAGTAGATCAGGTCACCTTTTATGTTTGAAATCGAAAACCCAAATTGGAATTCATCTAAAACCCCCAGAGACCAAATTTGATCTTAATCTGACTCCATTTTCCCATACACTAGCATTGTTCCTCTTTGGGGCAATTCGCCCTCCTTGGGAAATTGATCATTTGGCATAGGTGGTGATCTGGGTGTTGCTTGATTTGCATCTAAAGTTCATATCTCACATCAAGTAACTAATTGGAGTGCCAATAATCCATCATAACCCAAGTTTGTGTCCATTCTCCATTTTATTGCCTAAACCCTAGGTGGAGCAAATTCAGAATTTCTTTTTGGCACTTAATCTATTTAGATCTAATTTATAACTTTCATTATGGATATAAATCTTTGAGGTTGATCATTTCTTATACCATTAAGCCTCTCAACTTGTATTCAACACTTCAATTCCACGGTTATCTAATACATCTAGAGTTATCAATTCAAGGCATTACTGTTTTGGTTTGGTTTAGATTTGTTGGTGTGTGTCTTGTCTTGTATGTTGGCCTTCATCGATTGACAAGGGTCTCCCCCTTGATCCTTCTTTTATCTTGATCTAAAGTGACAAGATCCCGTTTGGTGTGACAACTACTTCATCAGTAGTGGACAAGGCCCTTTCCGTTTCACTCGGTTTAGCTTCCCCACCTCTACCATCCCGGATAGGATACCTTTAGTGGCAGCTACAATCTAGGTGATAACACGTCCAATGTTTGCAGGCTGAAAAAGGCCTTGTATGGACTCAAGAATGCACTAAGAGCATGGTATTTCGGGATTGATGGATACTGTAACATCCCTAAAATCGCAAAAATTTAAAATTTTTCAACGTAGCATTAGTTACTATACTAGTTGTGAGAGTGCGTAATTATTATTTTAAATAGCATACTGAATTATAATATCATAAGGATCATGTACATCTATTGTTTTTGTGACAATGCGGAAAGTGTTTAAATGACCCAAAGATGCTATTAGGTATTTTCTTGCTTCAAGCTTACGTACTAGACTTCTCATGTGTAATTATGATTACTTTGAAAATGATGTCGATGCTTTAAAGGTTCCCTTGCTATTGTTATTATTTATATGTGCTAACTATGTTCCTTTGTTTGTTGATGATGAAGGGGTCCTATGGACACCCTGAAGCTTACTTAGCTATTTGGCTAAAGCATTGAAACTTTTGTTTGCAGATTACAGGTAAATAAAAATGTTATCTCAGCGTTCATCAAAGTCCTATTTTGCTTCTAAAAGCCTTCAAAGTTTTTAAGAAGAACAATAGACTAAAAAAATGAATAGCTCCGGTGAGATCTATCCTAGTTGCACTTTCAGTTTATCTCAAGTAATCAAAGTAAAAGAAAATATTCATCTTTCAGAATATGTGATTGTCTTCTACACCTTTCCTTGTACTGTATAACATGGGTAAATAATGGAACCCTTTTGCTTAGTAGCTAGCTTCTTGGAAATAACATGCATTGGTTAATACCTAAGTCTATTAATATTATGATCCTAGAACTAACCTTATATTCTATGTACTAAATACATAACCTAGAAAGTAATATTATTGCAATGCTTGTTAATATTATAAAGTTGTAACTATATATTACAAGCGCTTTGCTCTAGCCATTCTTATTTTTGAAATAGATCAATGTAAAGTTAGGTTGTACTAAGGTCTCGATAAAGTGCTTCATGGTCATTGTTTCTATTTAAAGCTTTGCACAAGTAAAAGATACTTTGGTTATAAACAAAATGTCGCTTTGCTATATTATAGTGGTCCTATTAAAAACTTGGACCTATGATTAGGACATAATACAGTTTTCGAATTAGGTTAATTTTTCTCATACTACACTATAGTCGTGGCTCATAAAATCTTGAACCTTGACTTAATATCACATGATGCCAGGTATTATGTACTCTTGTAACTACGATAATAAAGGGCATTAAAGTAGCTCGGATTGGGTAGTCTAATGGTGATCTATGTGGCCAGACTTCACGTGGTTTCTCTTTGGAATTGCTTCTAGCCTTAACTGCTTGGGATTAATTTTGACGAGAGCATAAAAAATGCATTCATTTGGATAGGGGAGGTTTTGGAGAGGCCGACAGGCTGCGAAGAAGTAGGGTATTGCTGTGTTGTTTTTAGGAGAGGCCTTCACAGGGTTCGATACTCCGACCTTCAGTTTGTAAGTTTTGTCACAAAGAGTTCTTAAGGTTGTCTTTCTCTTACACTAAGTTTACTATGAAGGTTTGGTTCTGGTTCTTTTCGAACGTGATCATACTCATCCTCGGGAAACTGGTTCTTTCTGCAAGGTAACATGCAGGTCTTCGAAACCTGTTTTTCTTCTACTAGTGTACTAAGGTTTCAGTTGTGCTATTTGGTTTAATGAACTTCCTTTTATGATACCCTTTTTAATCGTAATGGGATTGTGTGGCAGGTGTCCTCGGCTCTTGGCTTCCATGCTCGAGCTTGGGTAATGGCAGCTGCGTTGGAACTGGTAAGCTTCGGTGGTTCTCCCTGTTGACTTCGACTTGGTGACTGTTGGTCCCTCTTTGGTTTTTAGCCGAGACATCAATGTTGATGTTTGGTTGTGGATGGTGACCGTCGTTGTGAATTTTTATGCACCAAATGACGGTGTAGGGAGGATGGGATCCTTGACCTACCTTGATGTTAGCTATGGCACTTGTATGTGTTTTTGTTTGATACAAATGTAACAAGGGTTTTATCCCTCTATTCTTTTGATGGGAATAAAAGAAACCCTAATGTTACTATCTTCCTACTCGGCACTTGTTAAAAGGATTACTGTTGGGTTTTGACCTTGTGTCGATACTGTAATTTAAATGTTAGTTGTGTTTAATGTGAAGGTTAGTTATGTTGTAGTTCTGTAATGTGGAAAAGAATGGTAATTGTTCTAAAAACTTGACCTTCGTGAGCTGTGCTCCATGGAACCTATACTAAATTTAATGTTTATGTTTATGAAATGTTTTGGATAATGATGACCGAGAGCCTAACATAAATACCTTGTTTTGTGTATTCAAACCCTAATCCTGTCTTGTTTAAGAGATAACCTTGAAATTTTTGAGTAGTCGAACCTGCAAACTGAGAGTTATTCTCGTTTGTCTATTTGGTTTCGATGCAGGCTATGGTTGTGCTAGGATTGTAAAACCACAGTTGAATAACGATGCTATATTTGTTTCTTTGTTTTGTTCTTAGACTATGCACTGGAATCGTGACTAAAACTTTAATACTGTTTGAATGAGGGTATTAAATCTTACTTGTGTTATTAACATGAAAGGTAGATGTTTAAGATGCTAAGGGTTTGACCATCGAAATAGTTATGAAACTGTTATGATGCTTAAGGTTATTTAATTCTTTGTTTAGGGTTTCGAACCCATGTATGTTATGTATACAGAAGTCTTATAATAACTCTGTCTTGGATAACTTATTTGCTTTGATAATGTTGAAATGTATACTAAAAGTTGAAGTAGAGAAGCTAGGGTTGGAACCTTAGGGTTTTTAAATCTTCAGTAGAAGTGTTTGAATTTATAACTGCAATTTGATAATAAAAATAAAAGATGTGAATATTGTGGATAAAATAGTACTATACAACAATGCGGTTGTTTGCAATTGATAAAATTTTGTTTTGAAGATATAAGTACTTCGTAGCAGTTCTGTGTAATTAGTAATGTTTATTTTTGCAGTTGTTATATTTCATGAATGCTGATGAAAGAAATAAAGTGAACTTATAACACTAAACTATTTGAAAAGAAGATAAGAGAGTACATAGCATATATCTTTTGTAAGGAAATAAATGACCAAAAATGAAAACCCTAGGTTTCGTATAGAGATGAAATGCTTACTTCTATTTCTATGTAAAAGAAAAATTATAGTACCTGTAATATGAAATGTTGTTATGTTTTTCTGAGTCTAGACATATGTAATTTATATTACAGAATATAACTGATAAGGAATATTAAGGAAACACAACAGTGTTAGTTTATCCATTCATTCTACATTCTGCCTATCATTCATCTATCTTAATTATCCTTATATGTACTAGAGTACTATACAGAAAACCGTATGAGAAAAATATAGTAGAGGTATTTTATCAATTCATATATTTATTCAACAGTTTACAAGTTCCTAAACAGCTCAGAAAATCACGCTTTTACTTCTGCATAATGTAAACTAACAGTTTTAAACTAATGAGATACTAAATTAGTGATTAAAGAATGGTTTAACTACTTATGATTGAAATAACAAGTAGAACCTGTAACTGTAGATAGGGTGGACAAACACCCAAGGAGGACTATTCCTCCCAACCTTCTCCAGAAGAAGCATCCAATCTACTTGCCTCCTTTGGACCCCCGAGCCTGATTACTGAACCACCAGGTAGATGAACTCTGTGTAGAAGCAAGGCACTCAACTTTGTATAACTAGCAATCAATAGAGACTTGCCAAAAACCTCAATCTCTGCACTTAGCAGTAGAAACTATGCACTCAGCAATAAACAAGGCAGACTTATACCATGATAAGAAACATAGCATTTCCCCTCATCGAATCTCTTGGGTGCAAATAGCAGAACCCCAAGGTAAATTTCCTCGTCAGGAAAAGTGATGAACCTCAGTCCAAAATTCGATGGCTCTTAAAAAGATTGCCTAGGTCTTTAGTGGTCAATTTTCAATAACTAAGCCTCAAGCTCCAGTCCCATCTTTCAAGGAACTATGACCACCATTCAAGGGAGTTGTCCCATACCAATAGCTAGTTACTTGCCTCATGATGCTACCACTTGTCCATTGCCTTCTACCCCCAAATTCCATTCCACCTAGTGGGTCAGTAAACACTCTTTCAACAGTCTCCTTAGGTGTTTGTCTCCTATTTAATAATAAAATATTGTGCAAATTACAGTCATCCTTGGACACTTGTCCAATATAAAACTTTACAATAAAAGTTAAGATAATGCTTCCAACATAAAATGTTTTTTCAGCAAAAAGGGGTATGTTACAGATACCTATAGAGTACGGGCTTCACGAAAAGTGAAACAGATCTTAACTTATATTTTATATTTGTTGGGGTTGATCAACTTGTTTTGATGTTGTATGTAGATGACTTGTTTCTTAAAATGTAAAGAAGCTCATTTAGAATGCAAGGCAGATATGGCCGTTGAGCTCAAGATGAAGGACATTGGCATGATGTATTACTTATTGGGGTTGGAGGTTTGGCAGAGGCTAGGGGAAAGTTTCCTTGCATAGGGTAAGTGTGCAATCTAGATTCTGAATAGGTTTCAGATGGAGGATTGCAAACCTATGGCCATGCCTATGAAAAGTAATTTGAAGAAGGTAAATTCATATTCAGATATGGTGAATCCCACGTTGTACAGGAAGTTGATAGGTTCCCTGATGTATCTGGTCAACACTAGGACATATATTTTTTTGCAATGAACACCTTGAGACAGTTCATGGTGGAGTAGATGTAGGAGCATTGGGTAGCTACAAAACATGTTCTTAGATACTTGAGGGGCACAATGGAGAATGAATTGAGATATCTTAGAGTTGGTGAGGTGAAGTTGTAGGGGTATACAGAGGCAAATTGGGAAAGCAATGTATCGAACAAGAAGAGCACCTCTGAGAACTACTTTAGCTTGTGATTGGCGATGATATCCTGGTTCAACAAGAAGCATTCCTCAATGCCACTCAGTTCAGTAAAGGTAGAGTATATGGTATCCAATACTACTAGTTGTGAGGCCATCTGACTTTGCAAGTTTCTTGCAAGATTATTTGATCGGGAAATGGATACCACGATGATTTACTATGATAATTAGAGTTGTGTCAAACTTTTTGAGAAACCAATGTTTCATGATAGGCCCAAGCACATGAAGATCGAATATCACTTCATCCAAAACAAGATTCATAAGGGAGCAGTAAAGCTTTAGTATGTACCCCCATATCAACAAGTTGTTGATATTCTAGCTAAGAACTTAGTAAGGGGAAGTTTGAAGCATTCAAATACAAACTTGAATTGGTGCAAAATTTCTTCCTCGCTAAAAGGAAGTATTGAAGAATGTAGATCGGACAAGGACTTCCACACATGTTCAATGTGAACATGCCGAAAGCAGTTCAAGTTAATTCTATTTCGTAATTCACTTTATGATTAAAGTTAAAGTCATATATTTAGTTGATTGAGTCTAATAAAGTGTATTTATACAATAGTGATTTAAACTAATCTCAATCGTACATCTCATTGCAAGATTAGGGTTTCATCTCAAATATAAAAGCAAGTCAAGATAGAGTATCTAAACAAGTTTTGATAGACAAGGATAGCGACCAAAAGAGAGAAAGAAGAATGTATCATTCAGAAAGAAGGTATTGTACAATAGTATTGTACCATACAATTATACAATAGATCCGTACAATTATACGGGTTCGTACAACATGTACTTAGTACAATAGGTTTGTATAGTCGTATAGACATATCTGTATAGGGTCATAGAGCAGCAACAACTGGTTTCCTCATTTTTCATGTAGGTTGTACCTCTCTTCAAAAAGTTGTACACCTCAGGTTGGGGAAATTTTTGTTTATTGTGCAATAGTTGGTTTTAAGCATCTATGGAGGTTTCCTTATAAGATTTGATTAAGTTAATGATATGTTGATTTGAAAGAAAATCCATGTGCATGTGTGAAATTGTTTATGCTTCTACTATTTACTTTCCAACTATTTGTGAGATTGTTGCTATGTGAAGAAGTTAATTTTATGCAAATAAATAACTTGCTTCTTTAATTGGGAACATAAGAACAATAGTCACCTAGGGTTTGGAATTTTCACATGGTTCTCACTGTCATGTACAAAAATTTCAAATAACTTCTTGTAACTCATTGGGGCCTCATGTTTCAAATCATTGTCGTGTGTAATGATAACATCATTTAATTTTGTGTTTCTTGCTATATTTTGAGGTTCTACCAATTTTATTGCCTCAAATGTCCCTCCATAATCATCTACGAGTTGTCTTATCTTGAGAACTCTTTGGGTTAACTTCCAGTAAATCTATAGCTATAGATTCTCCCACTTGTCTCTCTTTTGACGACTAGTATGGATATTGTTTTTACTGTTAGCTACTGAAAAATATTATGCCACTAGCCCCTCTTTTGAAGACTCAAATGAAGCTTGGGTATCATTGTCATGTGAAAAAATGTTAGATACCTTCTTCCAACACATTAGGGACTCTTATCTCAAAGCTAAGTTTCCAGGAAACTTGGGTTCACAGGGACGCCACTTTTAGAAACATGGAACTTAGGTACGTTGGGGGTACTAAGTTAAATTTACTAACTAAATAGTAAAACATACACATTGCATCAAAGTTCATTCATATAAAGTGGAAATTACATATGAAACATAAGTTTGAGTATGATAAACCAAATGGGAAATTTTAATTATTTTTCGTTTTTGGGACCCGTCGGTCTGTGGAAGTCTTCGGGCATCCCCAACAATGTTATCAAAACAGGATTGGTCATCAAACTAGTTAAGCCCAAAAATATGAAAAAGATTGGAACCAAACCAAAAGACCAATCGATAAAAAAATACAAAAAATATTCAAATTTTGAAAAAAATATATATTCATGTGCATCCATATGAATCCAAACCATTATACACAAATATGCAAAGTTTCTCATCTATATAGAAATGGTGCATATAACTAAAATAACATCGAGTGCAATCCAAGTTTGACCCAAATTACATAAACAACGAGGCTCTAAATGGCCTCTGGAGTCCAAAAAACTTCATGCTACAACAAATGACTACATATCATCAAAATAATTGCCTATATTGGTATCCTATTCATCAATAGCACCCTATGGCCCACGAGTGTGTAGTATGTTGTAACGTGGGGAGGGAGGAGCAAGATTCACTGTATGAAGATGTACGTTTAATCAAGATTGGAATTACAGAGCGGAATTATGGTGGCTTCGAGGAGAAACAATATTGTTTGGTGCATCTGTGAGAGCTGTGCACAATTGTAAACTGAGCTGAGCACCATTGACACCAGCCTTTGGCATAAGGATGATTAGCAGTCGCGCAAACTTCAACAAATCCGCAGTCCAGTCTTCATCGATTCCACTCATCTGCTTGTTAATTTGATTTTGGAGTGGCCGACGGAGTGAGCGCATGATTAATAGCTTGTTGATGTTCGTTATATTAAGGATCTGAGAATACCATGAGCTTCTGGTGGATTCAAGCTGGAGATCTGTGATTCCTTTAGTGCGGTATTTGATTTCTTGATTCAGCCATGGAACATCAAGATTGATTGAAGGCCGTGAGCTGTATATCAGGGGATCAAATGATTATTGTCGATGAAGTCCTGATTGGATGTGATTTCTGCTGAGAATTAAGACAAGGGATCGGTGGATGAATTTCTTGGACGAATGCTACAATGGACATTAATTCTTGGCCATATTCCATTCGGATTACTCTGCCTGGATCTTGATTAGCATTGCTTGTGCCATCCTATACTGTTTTTTATTTTGTGATTTGCATTTCTTGATTCTATTGGTTGGTCCAATTCACTGGAAGAAGGAGCGTGGGATTCTGACTTCTGATAGAGGGCTTCTGGTCTCTGGTGAATTTGGCTTATACTGCTAATTCTTGGTTTGTTTCTTGGTGTTGTGTGGAGCATTGATGGATGCCCCGGGGAGAAGAGACTTTTTGCCTGATGACGATTCCCTGCCTCGAAAAGGGATGTCTGCTAAAGCTGGATCACTTAAACACCCAGTTAAGACGGTCAAAGAACGAAAGAGACAAGACCTGTTAGTGCTGGGGGTGGATGTTACGATGGAGGAGGCGGAGGATTTCTCTCATACTGCTGTGGTTGGACATGTTAGGGGCAGAAGATTTGGCCAAGGTTTCCTTCAGCGTTGGGTGACTGAGCAGTGGAAGAACTTCGTGTCATCAGCCCCTGAGGTCCGTGTCTTGACGAAAGGTTGGTTTTCCTTCATCTTTAGGAACCAAGGGGAGGTCAATGCTGTTTTAAGTAGACATTGGTCGATGCTGGGAGTCCCTCTTGTTCTGAAAAGATGGTCCCCCTTCTTCGACTCTAAAATGGAGAAAGTTGCTAAAGAACCGCTGTGGGTGAAGCTTCCTGGATTTCCCATGCATATGTGGAATGAAACACGGTTTGCTGAGATTGGGAATTATCTTGGTGAATATGTGTGTTCTGATTCCTCCCATATTAAGACTGGCATCTACACGGTTGCTAAGATATTGGTAAATATCGATATTCGGATGGGACTTTTTGCTGAGATTAAAGTTCACTCCAAGGATGGGGATTTTGTTCAAATACTGGATTATGTGGGAGTGTCGTTTAGGTGTCAATGCTGCCACTCACATGGACATCTTGTAGCCTGTTGCCCTTTACCGTTTCGGACTAGTAAGCCTCTGTCCGATGATGCAGCAGATGTAGATGCAGATCCAGTGTTGATGGTGAACTCTCAGGCGGTGGTGGATGATGGGAGTGGGCCTGCTATTGACGGGGGGGTGATTTTTGATTCTGTGGTACCATCAGTTCATTGTGGGAGGCTTGGATCAGAGGATTTGTTGCCATCTTTGGTGAACATTGGAAAGGAGAATAATGGGAGTGCGCCTCCTGATGCTGAGGGGGATTCTTTGTGTTCCGTACCTCCGACTTCTCAGGCCACTACAAAATTGCTACTGGAGCTGCCTATTATTCGTCGGGATTCATCTGCGAATCCCTCAGGTATGTCTCATTTCATTTCTCCTACTATTTCCTTATTAGATGACTCTATGGTTTTGGGGGGGGGATGCCATGAGTC
This sequence comes from Larix kaempferi, assembly GCA_027924585.1. Classification (NCBI taxonomy): domain Eukaryota; kingdom Viridiplantae; phylum Streptophyta; class Pinopsida; order Pinales; family Pinaceae; genus Larix; species Larix kaempferi. The sequence goes on from BSBM01001814.1 coordinate 329,025, forward strand.
TCCTCCTCGCCCGGATGCTCCTTGTCTACGGCCTGATGTGGATTGTATTGTCACGCCGACAATGGTTTCCACCAATCACTCTACCAGCTCCGAGGGTAGTAGTATTCGATATGCTCTTTGTAGTAGGGATATTCCTGAAGGTGGAACGGGGGGCAAGGGACTTCCTGAATTGGCCTCTAGTGTTGGGGGGAAAGGTCGGGGACGAAAATCCCATTTGTCTAAAGCTCAAGAACGGGCTAAAGTGGATTTAGTGATGGGTACACAATCTACTATTGAGTGGGCACTTAGAGCAGTGAAAGCCCAAGATGGGGGTTTTTTTATGAAAATTATGTCCTTCAACTGTCGTGGGTTGGCGAGTCCCATTAAAAAATCGTCGCTTAGGAGGCTGGTAGACTTAAACCAACCGGATGTATTATTGCTGCAAGAAACATTGGGTGGCAGTGAGGATGTTGTACAAGCTTTAGAATCTTTGCTTCCTGGTTGGAAGTTTGTTGGAGTGGATGCACGGGGGCGTTCGGGAGGGCTGGCCTCGGGGTGGAAGGTTAAGAGTTGCAGATGTGATTGTTCTTGGGGAATCTCCTCTGGTCTCGGTTTGGAGGTTTGGGATGCTGAGATTGGTCGGATGATCACGGTTCTCAATATATACGGGCCCTACTTAAATAGGGTGGGCTACTGGGACTCCTTGTTAGGTATGGATATCTTTGATGGCAGGGATGTGATTTTGGGTGGGGATTTCAATCTTACTCTGGGGTCTTCTAAAGTATGGGGTCCTCGGGCTGCTCCGGATACATTAGCAGATTATTTTATTCATGCCTTTGTCAGGAAGGATCTTCTTGACATTTTACCATCCAAGTTATCTCCGACTTGGAGGAATAAGAGAGCTGGGGAACATAGGGTGGCAAAACGACTGGATAGGTTTCTGGTGGCCGAAGTGTTGGCTCTGGGTGTTGATGTTGTCAGACAGTGGGTAGGGTCAGGTGGGATATCTGATCATTTCCCCATCTTCCTGGAATTACGAGGTAGCAGGAAAAAACCTCCAAGCCCCTTCAAACTCAATCCTAGCTGGATGAAGGAGGAGGCTTTCATTAAGCTGGTTCAGGATCAATGGGTTCATCGACCACATGATTCTCAGATGCATGCAGGTGCTCATTTTTATCACAATCTAAAGCGAATTAAAGAGGCCACTACTTCTTGGGCTCATGACAAAAGGGTGACTGATGATCAGAATTTGCGGGCTGCTGAGCTGAACATTGATAGGATTCTTAATTGTCTGGGCATGGGATATTTGGATGAACAGCAGAAAGGCGAGCTATTGGAGTGGGAGAGACACAGGAATGTGATTCTGTGTGAGCGTGAAGAGCTGTGGAGAATGAAAAGTAGAGCGATTTGGCTTCAGTGTGGTGATGAGAATACTAAATCTTTTCAAGCGTATGCTAAGGGGAGAAAATTCACAAACTCTATTTTGGAACTATCTTCAGAAGCAGGGGAACAGGTCTCCAGCTTTGATGGATTAGCGGAATTGGAAGTTCGACATTTTGGAGATTTATTCACTGCACAACCTGGAGTCTCCATTGCTGAGGTAATTCGGGTGACTCAGCTTTTTCCTCGTTTTGTGGGGGAGGAAGATAATAGAATGTTGATGGAGGAGGTCACGTCGATTGAGCTCTCGCTGGTAATGCAATCCTTTCATAAAGATAGAAGCCCGGGGCCAGATGGCTGGCCTATAGAATTCTTCTTAGGATTCTATGACTTCTTTGGGGAGGAGATACTGAATGTGGTGGAAGAATCGCGTAAGGCTGGGTTTGTCCATGGCCCCTTCAACTCCACCTTTATAGCTCTTATACCGAAGACAGACAAGCCTGACAGCTTTGATGAATTCAGACCTATTTCTCTCTACAATTGTATCTATAAGATCATCTCTAAGGTTATGGCGAGAAGACTCAAGAATATTTTGTCTAAGCATATTTCTTGTGAGCAATTTGGCTTCTTGGAAGGCCGCCAAATACATGAGGCCATTGGAGTTGCACAGGAAGGATTACACACTCTGAAAGTGCAGAAGCAGAAGGGTGCTGTGATCAAGATTGATCTCTCAAAAGCCTTTGATAGGGTTAGCTAGCTATATATCCGGATGCTTCTAACTCATCTGGGGTTCTGCTACGAATTTATTAGATGGATAATGGCCTGCCTCACAACGGTGAGCTTTGTTGTACTGATCAATGGTTCTGCTAGTCCATTCTTCCAGGCGGGAAGAGGGCTACGACAGGGATGTCCCCTCTCTCCGCTGTTGTTTCTCCTTGTTGTTGAAGGACTCAGCCGATTTATTCTGAATGCAAAAGCTGATGGATCCTTTCGAGGCATTTCTATTTCACAGGTATTGCTTATTACACATCTCCTTTTTGTTGATGACATACTGATTTTCTGTGATGGCACGCGACAGGATATTGATAAGGTGGTTGAAGGTCTCCAATTAGTGCAAGTTGCAGCGGGTATGTTAGTGAATATTGACAAATCTACTATCACTTGCTCGAATTTAACCGAGCAGGAGATTCAAAGAATGGTTAACAAACTACCATATAGGACTTTGGATATTGATGATGGTTTAAAGTACCTTGGCTTTCACTTGAAACCGAATGCTTATATGAAGGCTGATTGGCACTGGTTAATTGCAAAATTAGAACAACGGCTACATGGTTGGAGTCATAAATGGCTCTCTTGGGCTGGGAGGCTGGTCCTGGTTAAATCAGTTTTGGAAGCTATTCCGGTGTATTGGATGTCTCTTGCTTGGATCCCCATTGGAGTCCTGGAGAGGATTCGGAGGTTGTGTTTTGCCTTTCTTTGGAAGGGTAAGGGTGAGCATCGTGCATTGGTGTGGGTCAGATGGGAAAAAATTGCGGTTCCTAAAGAACTGGGAGGATGGGGGTTAAAGAATATTTTTCTGTTTGCAAAAGCCTTGGGGGCCAAAGTGTCGTGGTGTCTTATCCATACACATAGTCTCTGGACAAGAGTGGTATATCATAAATATATTGCCCCTCTTACTCTTCTCGAATGGATAAGGCTGTGAAATAAGTCGAGGGCAAATTGCTCTATGGTCTGGAAAGCGGTGGTGCAGCATTTCTCTTTGGCCGGATCTGGATTAGTTTGGAGGATAGGTAATGGGCGTCTCCTACGTATTGGGATGGACCCTTGGGTTGGCTGCAGGGGAGGTCATGTACTTCCTGTGGAATTGAGGAATTATTTGGCTGCAAGAGGATGTAATTTTCTGGCTGACATTGAGGATCCGGGAACATCTACACATTGGCATCAGGGGTGGATATCAGCGCAGCGACTTGAGATCTCTGCAGAACTGCAGGGGGCTTGGGTGGATTTTCTGCGGATCTTAAGACTAACTAATATTCGATTGACCAATCGGATTGATGAACTTATCTGGGATCACCATCCCTTGGGCATATACACACCAAAGAATGGATATATCCAGCAGAATGTGGAAATTCATAACAGGGAATTGGTGTGGTGGTGGAAAGATCTGTGGAAGTTAAGGTGTCCGGGTAAAGAGAAGTTACTTTTCTGGGCTATACTGGAAAATAAGGCACCTACCTGGGACATTCTGCAAAAATGATTTCTCTAGGGTCCGGGAATATGTCCACTTTGTCGGGATGCGGAAGATACCATTGCTCATCTTTTTGTTCAATGTCGGTTCTCACAAGCTATTTGGGATGGCATTTGCAGTTATATGGATTTTAAGATGCGGTGGAGGGGCGAGTACGTCCTAGAGGCGTTCCAATGTTGGTGGACATTAAATAAGACATCGCCATACCGGGCCTTCCCGTGTATCTTTTCCTGGGGCGTATGGATAACCAGAAATTCGATCATATTTCATGACAGAAGGGTCCCGTTGGAGTCTGTGGTGGCTCACGTGGTGGCGGTCTTACAACATTTCTTGGCTCCTGTTCAAGCAATTAGAACTCGACCGATGCAAGTGGAACTGATCGATAAATCCATGCCGTGGGCCTATTTTGACGGCGCATCATTAGATCATCAAAGGGTGTGTGGAGGGGGGGCAGTCCTTCACAAATCTGAGTCCCATTATTTTCACCTAGTGGTTGGATTGGGGAGAGGATCAAATAACTATGCTGAGATTATGTCTCTTAAACTGCTGATGTTATTTGCACTTGAACAAGGATGTCTATCTCTACAGATTTTTGGGGATTCATTGTTAGTTATCGACTGGGAAAAGGAGATAACAGACTGTCATGTTATGGTACTATTACCAATTCTGGAGGAGGTGATCAGGTTAAAGCAGTCCTTTAATCACATCACTTTTACACATATTTACCGGGAGAGGAATGGGATGGCCGATCAGCTATCCAAGGTAGCGACGCAGCAGGAATTAGCTCTTGGCACTTGGAGGATTACTATTCATTCACCTGGGGGCACTTTCAGCTATTATCACAGACCTTTCTTGAAGAAATTGAGGCACAGCTTTGAGATATAGTGCAGCTTACCAATGATGAGTTACAGTACTTGTTTTTATGAAACCGGATATATGCGGTTGTATGGATAGCAGTAATATTGATATTGTTTTATGTATGGGATAGATATGATGTTCATCTGGGATAGAAAATATGTGACAATGTAGGGATCTCAGTGATTCTACTACATGTGCAGAGTGTAATTTTGATCATCTATTTGAAATAAAATTACGATTTTTTCCGAGGAAAAAAAAAAAAAAAAGCACCCTATGCCCCACTCCACTAGGCTCTATCCCTTACCTCTACCTCGAATCTAAAAGTTGATCCTCTAAGGACATTAGTCAACAAACTACAACTTTGATGGAATTTCCTAATCCAAGCGTTAAAATAAGGTAGAAAAAGCTTCCCATGCTTAATCAATGATTTTGCATGAGTGAAGGGTACATTTTTATTAAGGTCATGATAGATGAGTTCAACAATCAACACCACCAACATCAAGGTACATAGAGAGGTTGATGTGCTTGATTAAATGTCAATCCCATACCCTCCTACATAATAGAATCTAGTGGAAGCGTTGCAATCCTGAAATCCTGAAAACAATCAAGTGTCAGTAATCGATTTTTTTATGATTTAGTTTTCTTTCTTTCTATAATTGACAAAAGAAATGTTTTATTTATTTAACCACAATCTCATTCTTTTACAAATACAACCACTTTAAATAATAATCAAGAAAAACATAACAATTAATTATAAGCTCAACACCACAATATAAATAATTTAAAGAATCTGTTTCATTATTAAATTGGTCATAATACAAAAACAACAAAGTATATATATATATATATATATATATATATATATATAGAACTTATCTTTTACACATGTGTTCATTGGTCTCTTGGAGGGCACTGGCTCACTTGGACATAGAGGAAACCTTGGGGTTTCTTACCACAACATGCCAGGTCTTAAGCACACCTTGACCTCATGTACGTGGTAACCCCACATGCGCTCATCATGGACAAAATTCCCTCACATACATGGCATCTCCCAATCCCCACTCTCTCCCTCATGAAAACTCCCCCCATAACCCTCCAATTCATCAAATCATCTTTATATCGTGTGTAAAGTCGAATACCGAAAAGTAATGACCTTTCACATTTACATCATAACTCATTATTTGGTAACAAATATAGGAAATCTTTTTTTGTACAAATATTTTACGTATTTTTCATTTTTATTCTTTTATTTTCATTTATTTATTTATCACATGGAAAATTGGTCTCTGACATTCTCCCCTCCTTGAATTGATGATGTCCTCATCATCCTTGACCTCATCTGCATCAAAATTTCAATATGAGATGTCCTTTTTCTTTTAAATATCTTGGAAAAAAATTCCAAACCTCTCTCTTTCTTTTAAATGTTAGAACATCAACATGAAAGTCATAGATCAACAAACATCAATAAATTAACATGAGATCAAACAAAATCTAATAAGAACATAATTTTAACAAATTATATTCCAAGGGTGAATATTCATTGGACTCAACAATTCATAATCATGTTATTCCTACATTGATTTAATTGTATCTATCATCACAAAATTATCTTAAGGAAATGCATCAAGCCATAGATTAAAAAAAAAGCAATAATTATTTGCAAGTAATTCGCAAACATCCACATAAGAGTTGAACATTGAGTACTAAGATGAAACCCATTTTTAAATGCTAATTGCATTTAACAACTATAATGCTATATTGCAAACTTGTGTGAACAATTATCACATCATGCAAACTATCACACGACACTAGGACACAAATCTAGCTTGTTGATTTCAAATATTTCTAAAATGATAAAATCAAATACATATTTAATAATTATAAGCTTTTAATTAAATGAATGATTTTAAAATGGAATTACTTTTAAAACCTTTGGTTGCTTGATACCTCTTACTATATCAAAGGATATAGCCCATCGTTTTTGTGGTAGATTGATAATCTAAAATATTCATGGTAATGAAAAATTAACAATATTATGATGATTATAGGTGATATTGAGAATGACTAAGTGAATGAAATCCCTTGATATCACAAAACTAACCCTTAGGCCTAACCTAATACCATGCCTATATTTGTTTTTCCTTAAAATTAGGCTTATTGAAGTTTAAACTATGCACATTTAACTCAATTTTCACTCTCTTAATTAGACTTGTGAATGGTCATACACAACATAATTTTTTTTAACCCCAAAAAATACAATATACAAAAATATCATACAATCAACCTTTTATTAAAATTAAGGTACAACAATAGATCATTTATCTCTCCCAAAAGATAAATATGGTTTTGGTTTCCATAATCTTAATTAGAAGTAATATTTTTTGATTAGTTACTTTTATATAGGCATGGATAAAACCATGGGCAGATACCATGGGTAACCAAAAAACATGGGCTCGTAAACCACTAACACTAAACCTATTATTGACCAAATCAAGGTTATCCTTAATCACTTTATAACTAATCAAGAATAAATTAACACACTACATCACAATATTCACAATGTTAAAGATAGTTGTGAAATTATACATCTCTCTTACTTTTTTTAATCATATGAATTGTATTCTAACTTGCTATTAGTTATCATGGCTCCTTATTTAAAGGGGTAGAAAGAAGTTAAAATAGGAAGATAAGAAATGCAAATATTGATGTTAATTTTAAAAAAAAAGTGTAAAATATCATTATATATAACTATATAATTTTAATCCTGTAAGTAAAATATGCATATATACTTATGTGTATGATTTCCATTTTATAAGAAAATATAAATTATGTGTTGTTTTTTTTTCCACCCAACACTAGAAGTTACCATTCTATTTTACCCTTTTGTTGATTTACCATTTAATAGTCTTTAATCTTGTAAATTTAGTATAAATTAGGTGAATATCTCATTTTCCTAGGATAACAATTGTAATATGAAATACAATTAACATGATTTTTGTTGGTAAATAAAATATTAATGTTAATATTATCCATAGGTCAATGTAAACTGAAATTGGAGTTTTTTTTAAGTTGAATTCTATATATCTTACCAAAAGAAAAGAAAGACTATGAAACAAATAGTTCTAACTTTAATCTATAGCCAAAGAGGTGAGGTTCATTGAGATAAAAACAATAAAAATGAAAAAAATAGTAAGATTGAAGACTATATATAATATATATAACTTTAAAACATCTTTTTAGATTTTAAATTAAAATATTATAACCAATCTTAGATGATAGTTTTTTTTTTAAATAAAATTTCTAATCAATGTTTTAGTGATTAATCTTCTTTACCATCTTTACATAAATAAATATCATTTTTAAGATAAGAAATCTAAGAAAGATAAGACATGTATTTCTTTGTAAAAAAATAATTTTACCAAACTCCTTAAAGAAAAGAAAAAGTATTTCTACTTAATATCTAAGTGAGGGTTCAATACCTCTCACAAATTAGGTTTTTAGTCATATTAAGAAATCTGAGCCATTGGCTCTAATACCAAATGTCACGAACCAATTTTTTTATGATTTAGTTTTCTTTCTTTCTAATAGCCACTTTAAATAATAAGTGGCACTTTAAATATAGATATGTAACTTATCTCTTACACATGCGTTCATTGGTCTCTTGGAGGGCACTGGCTCACTTAGACAAATTACCACGTCATGTTAGCTCTTGAACACACCTTGACCTTATGTAAGTGGTAACCCCACATGGACAAAATCCCCTCACTCTCTTCCTCGTGAAAACTCCTCCCATGCTCCTCCAATCCAACAAATCATATAGTGTATAAGGCCTAATACCAAAAAGTAATGACTTTTCACATTTACATCATAACTCATTATTTGGTAACAAATATAAGAAAACTAATTTTCTTTAAATCTTTTGCATATTTTTCATTTTTATTCTTTTATTTTCAAAACTAAGATTCTACTTTTTGCATTTGAAGTCTCATGAGGTTGGAACCACTGACAAACATCCTGAAACATCATTTTCTATCATTTTACTTTAAGAATTTAATATTAACGAATAACATTGGTCCCTAGGTGTCCCCAAAATTAAGGTACCTTGTCTCCTCTGCGATCAACATCCTCCGATTTCATGACAAACACCTCGGGTTCGCAGGTGGACTACTCGGTTCAATATAGTGCATTTGGGGACGTGGAGTCGCAAACCCAGTTCCTAGGAACATAGACCCGAGACGATGACATGAACCCAACTGTCGGGTTCGGGTACCCATGTCTACCTAGTTTAAAATTAATGTTGTTTGTGATGATAACATCATTTAATTTTGCATTGTTGAGATTCTAAGAATACTTGGATAGTAGGGAGCATATCGTAACCATGACTTTACAAATGAAAGCCTAAGGTTTCTTGATAGTTTGGGGTTAAATCAAGGGTTATCCAACCTAGTAAGTGTAATGAAGGTGAAGAGCATCTTTTTGCGCATAGGGTACAAGGGTCAAGACCATCTATGCTACATGAAACCCAATTTGATGATTAGGTGAAGCAGATAGAAATTCTCCTCAAACGACTCCTAAGCAGATAGCAATTCTCCTCAAACGAGACACTCAAAACAAGAAAAGCATTGGAGATACAACATTGATGATAACTCTGCTTCATTACTATAAAAAGATTATAACTACCATGTATAGGGTGGAATGGGGTTCATTGAAACCCATATGTAGACCAAGCTTGTGTGCCCTAAATGGTTATTGAAGTCTTGGATAGAAGGGAGGGTTGGAAGGTGCTCCTTCGTAATTGTGTCAAGCATAGACCTCCTCTAGGGAAGGAGTCATAGTAAGGTATGAACCTGCACACCCTTGTTGTCACCCAATCATAGTTAAAGTTAAAGGGACCTTTGTTGCTCAATGTATTTGGAAAACAGGGGTGGTTGTATGCTTGTTGAGGAGAGGAGACAATGCATCCTACCTATCATAATCACTTAGTTGATAGCCAAAACACCAATCTCTATCCAATAAACTACTATTATGGTAACATGTGTCAAAGTACCTCTTCATGCATGCACCCCACTCTTTCTCTTGATTAAGAAACCCGATAGGATATGAATGCATAGAGAGATAAGACTAAAACAAAACTCACCTCTCAATCCTTGCATGCCTTGAGTTCACTAATCATAGATAAAGTCAATATGGGAACGCCGTATTTCCATGCTATCTTCCATTGCTATGTTGGGATCTATTATTAAAGCGAACTTCTAACCATTTAATTCACACACAGGCACCTAGAATTCTAGTTGTAACAGGATGAGGGTGAGCTTATGCACTCCATGTTATGTTTTGCCCTGCATGCTGCTTATAACGCTCTGTCTGGGTTCTAAGGCATTTGCTTCATGCCTCACACCTTCTCAAGGGAGTACACTACAGGGTCAGTGCCATATTCATGCAATTAATGAGACTTATGGCAGCACCTTGCACTCTACACACACATTGTTCTTAGGGATATGTACAAGTTGGCCCTATAGAATGATTAAACAGGCCATCCCTCACTCTTTCAAAATAAGATCATCCCATGGAATTCAAGACCATCCATTGATAAAGGTAATGCATGAATCTGTGTTTCCCTATACTGAAAGCAACCTTCATCTTTAACTCTGACCAGTACATATTTTGTTTATAAGCATTTAACCATATTTCATTAAGGCATTCTTCCTTACCAAATCTAACCTGCATATCTCTTTGTTTGCAACCTCGTAAAAGTCTCTGTTGTTAGTGAGGCTGCTAGATACTGAAGAATATGAAGTTATGAACACAGGCAGCAAGATTATCACAAGCGGTCTGCTGTCATATTTAACCCCAAAAACAATGAAACTGGCCTCAATTGACTTCTGTTTTCTGTAACGTCTTCATATTTTCTGTTAGGGGCTTGCTGCTGTCTTTTTACTTCAGAAACACCATCAAGAACACTCTTGTACCAAAACAATTTCTGCGATCATGGTTACCCAGAATTTCAGGACATTTTATTTATTAACTTTTCTGCTGTTTATGTTGTTTTCCTTCTTCTTTGACTTTGGTGATTTTTTTATTTTTTGTCATAAATGGTGCAATCCAATGTTCAGTGAGAATATATGAAATACTTACAGAAGTTGCAAGTAGAGCACATACAATGGAGAAATTAAATTAATATTTCTATATGAAGATCACTTGAATGTTCTCATCTGGAATTGGTGGCAGCAGCGTCATCCTGTTCACTATATGCATCATTCTCTACCGTCTCCTCAACCTCACACTTGCTTTCATCTACAATGCTAGCAGCTTTGGGTATAAGACCTTGTTGAAATTTCTTTTGACTAGGCATTTAATGTAAATCTACAATTTCTCATTCTTCTGAGAAGGTTCCTTGCATCTTAATACTAGAATTTTCAGCCTTTAGGGCTGCTGTAAATTAATGTGTACAACAGCAGCAGAACGATCACAATAATTCACTTCTAGTAGCCCCAAAATGCACAGCCATTCAAGGAGAAAAGATACAAATCATTCCAATGAATTTCAAGCCCTTTGGGGCAACTTCACATGCATAAAACAGATCTGAAAACTCTTCTTAGACAGTAGACATAACAGCAAACACAACAGCAATAGATGGCTATACCATTATCTTCAATCTTGGTGTTAAGTCCCTTAACAATTTTTTCTGAACTATGTCAAATCAGCAAGACAATTAAGAGCTAGAAATAACCATCCCATGAAGATAAAATGCTGAAATCAAATCTGTAGTATTTACAATATGTGGAAAGTTGGAAATCTCATATATATATGCTCAATGGATGAATCACATACATACCATAGCCTCCTCTCAAAGCTAGAAGAAAATCCAACCATCCAAGATGCCCTAGCTAGGTTAGTCAACAAACCCTACTTCCTCCAAGTGCAAGAATCCCTTTGATGTTGTCTCCAAGGAAAGACGTCCTCCTCCTCTTCTTCTTCAAATACATCCAAGAGTTTCCAAACCCTAATCTCTAGCCTCAAAGGGATGAAACCCTAACCCTAGAATCCAAACTACTCCAAGAGACCAAGAAACCCTAGTGCCCAATAGAGAGAGATCAAATGTACAAAGAAGAATCTCAAGAGGGAAAATTTCCACCTCCTCCTCGTATACACCACTAGGATTTCCTCATAAACCCTAGCACATCACAAAGAGAACACTCCAAAGAAGAGATACAAATGAATGGGTGATGTGATGTGTTATTTGGAAAGACTCTCTCCTTCCTCTATTTATAGGAGAGGTAAAGGAGACCAACAATATAACATAGGTTAACCTAAGCTTTACAAGCAATCCTACTAAACATAAGTAAGACACACACAAGTGAAGCACTCCACTCCTAGAGTACAAATGTCAAGCTCAATGATGATGTCATGCACAATCGTGACCCAAGGTGATGTAGTAATGCAAGGAAAGTCCACACCACTCCATCCCAAGCCTCTACAAACTCCATCTATCCTCCAAAGTGAAGTACTCTACTGGTGCATGTACCCCCTACAAAAAAATTATTGAAGCCCCAAGCATATCTAAGCCATCTCCAATCCTCCAAATAGGAAACCAAGCTATCACATACCATATAGGGCTTGTATCCCTCCACAATGCACAATGCTCCTTATATCCTGCAGGGCATACTCCCACCAAGTGAATCCTCCATGTGGCCATCATGCAAGGCATCCACCATCCAGACAAGAGGCCTCCAATGCCCTAGGGAATAACACTAATCCAGTGATCATATGAGATCTAGCATCCTCTAAGCAAGCTATCACAAGTGTGCATATCCATCATGGACCATCTCTCATGCTATAATCCATGTCAGACAATCCAGGGGTTGAACATACACCATGAACCCCAAATCTCTTCAAGCACACCAAACATGGTGTCAACACTTTTGAAGTAACCGAAAGTCTAACACTCCCTATTTACAAGGAAAGTGTTTAAACCAACACCTGTTGATTCCTTATGCAACTCCACTAAATCTACTATAAATCAATACTGGCTATGGTCTTGGAATCAACCATCGTCATTTGCAACAAAGTTATCATCCATGCCATCACAACATTTTGATCATCTAATGAATAATGACCAATTGTGAATATATAGGAATGTATCCCTAGAGCAACATTCAACCGCCACCCTCCATCATCCTCAAGATCACGAGTCAACATCAATGGGTACCACATCATAATCTGACCAGGACAACTTGCAAAAATAATCGTATCTCCCTACAAGATCAAATGGATACTAGGATCCAAATTCGTGGTATAGTCATTGAACTATGCAAGGTCATCATGAACTTGTCATCATGAGAATCCCTCTCATACACCTCAAATCCTATGGCAACTGAACTATCCTGAATTAAGCTAACTGCCTCATCTCAAGTGAATCCTGAAGTAATAGTATCATCAAGAGAGAATCCAAAATCCATTCCTCTATACTTCATAATGTTTCCATTAGTTGCAACTCTAGAATCAATCTAGGAAACATCCTTCATTAAGGCATCATACCTCTCCTCCAATGTATAGCTAGAAGTCTTGTTACCCCTTTCTCAACAAGGGGTGATATGTTGATAAGTTGTTCGTAAGATGAGATTTGCGGCTTCTGCATAGGTTATTGGTCATAGGCGCTTCCAGCATTTTCAAATGGTCCATGTGCCTTGGATGTGCCTAGCAAAGATAGTGTCAAATGCCCTAGTGTTGTGATATCTCTTACCCTCATTGACACATCGAATCTTTGTTCATATGATGATATGATTTCATGGGATGTTACTGTTATCACCTAAGATGTAGTTACCCCTATGGATGGATCCAGTCATGGATGGCAATAGGGAAGGGCAACTCAAAAGGTGCAACCACGATCACCTCGACCTCCAATATATATGGTTGTCACGCCAGTCGAGGCAACCTTCGCTTTATGTTATCTAGCCCAGACAACAAAGGGGGAGACCCGATCTACTCCCGACAGGAGAGATCAAAACCAGGACACCAAATCAGGGTATTTCTAAGTGAAGTTAGGTGTATGGTTTATCCTAGACCTAAAGATGAAGTCACAAGTCAAGTGAGGGGTTCAATAGGTATAGCTTTGGTTCATGGTTGATGTAAGAGTGACTTATAATGTTTGTAGTAAGATCTAGGGCTAGTGTACTAGTTCAATGTCAGAAGATCCACTGCCTTGGGAACTGTGTCCAATGCAGGGTAGTTAAGGGTTGTATTGGGGCTAACTAGTACAAGTGACAAGCTTGACCATGACAGCTTCAAGGGTTTGGTTCACCATGCATAGGTCAAACCACAAGTCAATCCAACAATCTAAGAAAGTTGAATTAACTTGGAGAGAAACCAGTGCCTTGGGAATTGGGAAGTGGAGTCAAAGTAGGGTTGACTTGTGGTTTAGGACTCCTAGTACTTGGGACAAGTGGGCAATAGAGGTCTTGATGGATGAATGTGTCTAGATCTAGGTTTGACCAAAGTGGAACACAATCCCTTAAAACAAGGAATGCAATCCCCAAGGCAAGATTTGACAAAGTGATAGTCTAGACCTAGGTTTTGAATTATTCCGGTTTCAAATCTCCAAAAATCTCAAGTACCCAGTTCCTGGAAGTGAGTGAACTCACTTCTCCAAGGTGGTGCGACTTTGCCCAAGGAGGCTAAAAAGTGGGATTAGGTGGGTCAAAACAAGTCGGATGGCATCCAAACTTTAGATCCGGGTAGATTGGTCAGGTAGGAGTATGGATCTGCAATTTCGTGGTAATCCAACGGTTAGATCTTAGTAGATCTGAGTTTACGTGTTCCAAGTGGTCCAAAATGGGGATTAAATCCCTTAAAATATGGAATGGGGCCCACAAGGTGAATTTCAGAAAAGTAACAACCTGGGTGTATGTTATTGGATGTGTAGATGACGAATCAAGTGGAATCTCAAACACCCATCACCTAGATCTAGGTCAACTTGCTCAACTAGTGAAGTGCGCCTTGCTTGGGAGAAGCTAAGTTGGCATGGGAGAGGGGTCAAACGGAAACCAATCCTCACCAAACTATAGATCCGGGATGCCGTGGATGCTATAGAGGTGGGTTTTCAATATTATGCCCAATAACCCACTAGATCTAAGTAGATCTGAGAAAATGTAAAAAAGGGGTTTTGATTAATTAGGGTTTTAAGTGTTTTTTGACAATTGGATAGATCATGGAGATAGAACTTACCTTGAGATCATACCTGAGTGATGTGGATGAGATGCCTTGATGTTGAGGAAGATTCCCGCAGAGATCAAATGAGAGATTGTTGATTTGCTTGCCGATTTGATGCCCTAGCCCACAAGTGCGCCTTCCTCTACCTGTCAAACCAAGGAATGAAGATTCAATCAGTAAGATCAAGTATGGAAGAAATACAAGAGAAATGCAAATAGTAACATGAAATAGAAGGTCCTGGGACAGTAATACTCCCTGTTACCAACGAAGAGCTCCAAAGAAGAAGTAGGGAGAGTCTTCCCCTACCAATACCTCCTCCTCCAAGCAAATCGGCCTCCACCTGTAGATGCAAAATCGTGGTACAAAGATATGGCAAACAAGATCTCCAATAACTCAGTGCAAAGGAAGAACCAACGAACGAACACCAAAAACATTCACCACAACACTGGAGATAGATGCAATAATAATTTTCTATTCCAATAATCCAGAGCCAAAAGTCCCTTTACAATGAGAGGCTCTCTCCTTTAAATAGGAAGGAGAGGCACCAAAACCCTAACCACTTTTTGAATGAGTGGCTAAGATTAAAAGATACAAATGTCTAATCAATGGTTGAGATGAGCTCAACAATAAAATACATGGATCACTAATAAAATATAATGTAAGTGGACAAAATCGCCCTATAAGAGGGGAATCCCACCAAATCATGATGACAAAATATCATAAGAGGCTTATGGTGGGTCCAAGGGGTAATTTTATCCCTCCTTGGTCAATCCCCATAGCACAATAACCCAAAAATAATCATGAATGTACCAAATCGTGCCTCCATAGTGAAGTCGTGGTCCTCAAAAGACCTCAAAAATCCACAGAAAGTGCCATAAGTGATGGATGCGGGCCCCGATGAAGCTGAAACTGCTGGAGAAGGTGTGGAAGGTCCCGATCTATCATCACTGATCATCCCATGCCATAACTTTGCCTCAGTAGCCCAAATCGATTTCCTCAATAGCCATTTCTACCAATCCTGAAATGCCTCGGGAAGCGTGAAACTGCCCCAAACAGCCTCCTGGAGTGCTGGCGCTGTCAAGGTGAGGGCACTAGTGTGTCCGGAAGGGGGGGTAATATGGTAAAAACAAGTGGCTGGACCACCGCCTCCATCATCAGCGCCCTAGGTCAACCGGATAAAAGTCATCTCTGCTCCGACAGGGTCTCCAACAGACCAAAACTGCACTAGGACAGCCTACTGAGGCTAAATCATCACTGTAAGTGCCCGGAACTGAAAACAAACTGTCCCATTGGACTCAGAAGGTCCAAATCCATCCAAGATGTGTACTCATACACCATATGAATCTCTGCATGATCGAAATAAATATCCAATATACCGGATCAAGGCCAATAATAATGCGCGGTACATATACAAACACTGCTGCAACCCCAGAATCATCATCATAACCCTGTAGCTGCTGCATAGAGTCATTATGTATGTATACATAGACCATATATCATCTATCCATATCATCATAAGGTCCAACATCTCATGTCCCATGGTCCTCCATGGTCAAACTAGGTCTAACCAAGACCAAATATAACTCAGATCATCATTAATAGCTGCTGTAAAGTGTCAAGGTTAATATATGCTCTACAACTTATTCAAATAACAATTATAACACAGATTAATCATGACTGGCGATCTAAATCCAAATGTATAGTGTCGTTAATTATTATTATTACTCAGACTAGACTTTCAGGATCATACTCACTTCATAGTTGTGATCAATTTGCTAGTGAAGGGTGAAGGCTTAAATTAACTGGCTAGGCTAAGGGATGACTTAACTGTCTTGACTTTGTGACACTTTTGCAAGGGAAAGGGAATACACCATAGTATATATTGAATGAGCAATAACACAGGGAATGGCGGTGTCTCACAAATGGATGAGTTGTTTAAAGAGGATTTATTCACCTTCACAGATGCGCACAATCCATAATACAAATAAGGCCAGCAATTGTTTAGATGTAGCTTTTAAGTTCCATTGCTTTTTGGGCCTGAAGTTTCCATAGCCTTGATCTATGTGTGTTTACAAACACATTGCATAGATTTACGTTTTTCTTTTAGGCTTTCTGCTGCAGGTATGTTTTTAAGGCACTTGTTTACCTGAGCACTTCTAGGTGTGTCATGGACAGCTTGTTTACCTAGGTATTTATTTTCCACAAGATATAACATTTCATTTTCATTGCCATGTTCATTTGGCATGCCTCTCATTCATGTGTGTTTAGAAACACATTGCATGAATGGGCTTTTCATACAAGATATAGCATTTCATTTTTCCAGATTTTGTATACATGGCAGCACTAAAAGTTTCAGGTTTAGCCAACACAACTTTAGTGACTAGGGGGAATTCACAAGGAACTCCAACTCACCATAGGTAAGTTTTGTCACCAACTCAGAGCCGAGACACAATAAACAGGGAAGCTCATCCAATACAGAGGCTACAGTGGGGAAAAGTCCTCCATGCCACTAGTCAAGTAGTAAGTCAGGGTGATAATCTAAAAGGTAAGCCATGGATGGATGAAGACAATGAAATGATGGAGCCAACACTAGCAAGCCAAAGTATGGTGTAATGATCACCTCTATTCTCCCTAAGGAGGGTATGTACCAATGAGTATGAATAATGAACTTCTAAGTCTGAGTAGGGACAATATAATATATATAATAGATCAACCAGGTCCATATATCTATATGATCGCCAGATCATGACACTAAGTGCTAAGACATGCTATGAGAATAAGTATAAAAGCAATCTAACCATAACACTATGATATACCTGCTGAGTCATATACCTGAAAGCTCATCAACCTGTACCATCATCTGTCCTCTGAGACTGCTGCTGTAACTCTGGGCACTACTGTCTGCTCTGTACCAATGGTATAATGGCTACATCGGTCATCTCTCTGAGTGTCCTGAAACTCAGTCATGGCATGGGGAATATAACTACTGTCCACAATCTGATAGTGATCCAATATAGATGCTCATCTCGGCATCTCAAATGCAAGGGAACTGGCTGAATAGTGTACTGGAATGAGAAAAATAATGTATGGTAGCCCGGCTACTATATATGTGATAACAGTTACCTTTATGCTTGTATAATGACTCATAACACTTAAATTAGATACTCAGTACTTAGAAGTGTATCATTCCAAAAGATAAGTTGTACCTAGCCTTTTTTCATTTCACTAGCCAATTCATCCATCCCCTTCATTTTCCCCTTTGTAAATGATGTCTCATCAATAATAACCTAAGGTCTCATAACTATTCCCATGTATGAATGCCTCAGTAAAAGCTAAAAGATTCTAATACTCAAAGGTCAATGCTGCTAAATTAAATTGGAAATATATGGGAGATATTCCCCCTTGCAAAAGTCGGGTTCCCTATTTCCCAGGTTATCAAAGCCAAATCTAAATTAAAAGAACTAAACCAATGAAAAAGCCAAATAAATGCAAATAAATGAAAAAACAAATTATAAGGGATCACAAAAAAGAGATGCAAGGCTAGGTGACCCATGACAACACTTCCTTCTAAGGCACACATGTGGAAGGGATATCTTAAACCCTGGCTCTTTAAAGGTAAGGGTAGACCTATCACACTTAGTTGCTATGATGGTTAATTTGCAAATACTCCTTTGTTTTCATAAGTACACATTCACTTCATGTAATAAGGTTTTAAAAGGGTCACACCAATGTTAGATAGGATGAGTAAAAGTTAGATAAGTCATTGAGTTGTTAGGAAAGTGTAATTGTAGTTAATTTCATGTATTATCTTCATATTTATGAACATTTCCTAAGTTATATGTTGATAACCCCTATCACTAGAGCGCTCTACTATGATATGACAGTTGGTGTGGTATACTTGATGGTTATTGGGGTCTCTAGGATGGGCCACCTCCTTCCTACATGATGAAGAGCCTCACTTCCTTAGCATTTGGGAGACCTTGCACAATTTTGGACCATGCTATATCACACTTGAACCTAGCTTTATCACATTGGACTGTTGGAGCTTGATCTAGATGCTTGTTGAGGACATTGGAGCTCATTTTAGAGGGTTGTACCCACACATGTGAGCATTTTGAGGCTTTTTCATAATGATTTGCTGGAGCGCTCTAGGGTTTGACCCTAGATTAGGTTATAGCTACCACATGGCACTTTTTTATGGAGAGTGCTCCCCTTCTTGAGGCATGTACCACTCATTACTTCACATTTTGACCTTGAAGTCACCTTGGTGAGAGCACTTGGACCACACATGTGGGGTTTTGAGAGGGGCAATCTAGTTTTTTGGAGCTCATTTGTTCACTTGGGTATTTTATGGACCATTTGGAGGAAAGCACTCCCTTTCGTGGAGCTTCCATGTATCATTTCCATGTATTGACCCTTGACTAGATGGTGTGCCCCCTTTATATTGGGCTTATTGTTGGTTTGTTGGACTTGTTTATGATTTTTGACCATGTCTAGAGGACTTTTGAGGCTCCCTAGGATAGATCTAGGGTTTTGGTAGATCTATTATTATTTTATTTTGAAGGACGTTGATCTCCTCTCCTATATAAGAGAGCCTCTTTCTCATTGCATCTGATTGTTGTTGATTGGAGAATAAAGTTATCTTTTGCATCAATGGCTCTTGGTTTCTTTGGGATCTCTTTTACATGTAAGGCATATCTTGGTGATCTATCTTGAGGTAACATGTATTTTCTTGCATTGTCAAGTTTCCAGACCTAGTCCATAAGAAGGGTAATCTTACTCCATTGGAATCAAGTAGGGAAGAATTTCTTTACTTGTTACATGCTCTAGTCATGTAGCTTGCTTGTGATTGTCATCTTAGGAGGGTTGCAAGTTAAAGTGTGCATAGGCTAGGGTATGTGCTAGGATCTAGTCATCGAAGGTGTATGCTTTAGGGTGACCTTTCCATGGAAGGGTTTGCATGAAACCCTTAAGGCTTGGAGGGAATTTGTCGTGTTTTGTAGGTATTCCAGCCAAGTAATCTCAAATAAGGCCCAAGGAGAACTGTTTCGAGGAATCCATCTACCCAAGGAACAAAGGGACTAGTCTACCACTCCATCTCATCAACCAATAAACTTCAAAATAACAATTTATTTTTATATTTTTTAGAGTGAAATCTGGTTTCCTTCAAGGCAACAATAATTTTCAGATTTCCTCTTCCATAAAGCCAAGGTAAATTCTCATGCTTTAGCATCATTTTTAGGCTTGATTTATTTAGTTTTATTTTCGTTTTGTCTTCATTTCCTAACAGCAAAAACACAAGTAAAACAACCCTAATAACTCCATAAAATCATATTTTTAAGTTCAGGTTTCATGCTAGAATAATCACATTAAATAATAGGTTTCTCATTTATGTTTTAAAGCTGATTTAAGTGGTTATATGGCTCATAATTAATCTTAATTAATTCTGGAACATTATAACAGCATACTAAACTTAATTCTGGAATTGTTATGGGCATCTAGCATCATGAAATTTTCAATTTTCATGGTTTAAATTTCTGTTCTTTATTACTTATTGAATCCTGGAAATTTCTGAGTTATCTTGCTTTAGGACATAACAGCAATCTCACTCTAAATGCAAGATATTTTTAGTGTTCGCTTATTTAATATTGGATTATAATTTCATGTTTAGTTAAACACATCTATTAGCTAAGTGGTTCACTTTTAAAATCTGGAAATTACTGGTGCAATTTGGTTCCTTCCTCTTGCACAACTCTTGGGATGTTTCTCATGTGTTTGAGTTATTGTCTAAATTTCTAATTGATGCATTGGTATTAAACCATTAATTCAATTCCACATTTGGAGAAGTGATTCTCATCATTTCAAAAAATCTTGAATCTCATCTAATTAATCTAACACCTTGAGTGACACCCTGCTCCATAAAATATTTTCAATCAAGGCATCACCTTGGGCCATAACTTCATATAATATAAGGCATTAATTGGGCACCTTATTCCACCTTTAATTTCAGTTTTGGATGTATTTATATTCCAGCAAATGAACCTACTGTTTAACCACATTTGGTCTTGATTTATTATGAGTTTATTTCTACAAAGTATATATTAAATTCCAGAATTGATGATCTTAATCTTCATGGTTTTTATTCAAATGATATCTTTGAGATTTCCAGATAAGTGTTTGATTTATTTGGCATTTCTAATCTTACATGTTCAAGGACCATTTTGGGGAAATTAACTTTGGACTAATAATACAAATTTAATTAAGTTATAATCAATCCCCTTAGCTCTCTTCAATAAATCCACACATAATAAATGGTTGTACTACTATCTTCAAACTTAGTGTTAAGACCCTTAACAATTTCCTCTTAAGTGTGTCAAATAAGCAAGACAATTAAGAGCTAGAAATAACCATCCCAAGAAGATAAAATGATAAAATAAAATATGCAATATATATGTGGACAACAGAAAATATCACATATATATATATATGCTCAATTAATGAAATACATACATAACATAGACTCCTCTCAAGGCTAGGGAAAAATCCAACCACCCAAGATGTCGTAGCTAGGGTTAGTCAACAAACCCTGGCTCCTCCAAATGCAAGAATCCCTCCAACACTATCTCCAAGGAAAGACATCCTCCTCTTCTTCACCAAATATATCCAAAGGTTTCCAAACCCTAATCTCTAACCTCCAAGGAATGAAACCCTAGAATCCAAGATGCTCCAAGAGACCAAGAAACCCTAGTTCCCAGGAGAGAGAGAGAGAGAGAGAGAGAGAGAGAGAGAGAGAGAGAGAGAGAGATCAAATGTACAAAGATGAATCTCAAGATAGAGAAATCATCCACCTTTTCATATACTCCACTAGGGTTTCCTCATGAATCATAGCACATCACTAAGAGAGCACTCCAGAAAAGAGATACAAATGAATGTGTGATTTGATGTGTTATTTGGAAAGACTCTCTCCTTCGTCTCTTTATATGAGAGGTAAGGGAGGCCAACAATGTAATATAGGTCAGCCTAAGCCTTACAAGAAAGCCTACTAAACAATAGTAAGTCACACACAAGTGAAATGCTTCACTCCTAGAGTACAAGTGTCAAGCTCCAATGATGATGTCGTGCACAATAATGACCCAAGGTGATGTAGTTATGCAAGGAAAATCCACACCACTCCATCCCAAACCTCCACAAACTCCATCCATCCTCCAAATCCCCTTGCAAGAACATTGTCGAAGCCCCAAATGTTCCAAAGCCATCTCTAATCTTTTGAACAGGAAACCAAGCTACCACATGTCGTCAAGGGCTTGTAGCCCTCCTCCACAATGCACAAAGCACCTCATATCCTACAGGGTGCTCTTCCACCAGATGAATCCTCCATGTGGCCATCATGTAGGGTGTCCACCATCCAGGCAAGAGATCTCTAGGGATGGCAGGGAAAAACATTGACCCAGTGATCATCTAAGTTCTAGCATCTTCTAAGCAAGCTATCACAAGGGTGCATATCCATCACAGACCATCTCTCATGCTACAATCCATCTCGAACCATTCATGGGATGAACATACACCACGTACCCCAAATCTCATGAAGCACCCCAAACATGGTGTAAACACTTTCAGAGTTACCTAAAAATATAACAGATCCAACACCTTCAACATTTGCTGATCGAAATCAAAGTCATTAATAGGAGTGGTCAATAAATTTTCACCGGTAAAAACAAAATTTTCCCCAACTATAATGCTTGCTTTGGAAAAGAGAAGCAAACCTAACTAGCAAATAATTTAACCATGGCCTTTGGCATCACAATTCATGTTGTTTCTATCCTGCAAACTATTTCCCATATTTCAGCTAGCTTTCGATCTTGAAGAGGTGTGTTTTTTTCTTCCAGTAAAGCATTTATAGCAACACTCTTTGGATGCTCAAAAAGTGTTTCCAATGTGCGTAGCAACCCAACACAGTCTTCTAGTTGTTCCCCTAGTCCTACTAATCCTTGTGAGCTGAAAGTGACTCCTACTTCACAAAAATGTTCAAGAGTTTCAAGCCTCTCATCACAAGACCTTGTTGTTATAATGTTGGGGTAAAATTCCATTGATGTTCCTATGTTATGGTTATAAGTTGTAAGCCCAACACTTTTAAGATCCCTTGCTTGTTGGTTCTCCAACATACCCAAGGTACAGCATACTTCCATCTCCATACCCCTGATTTCTTTCACAAAGTCAAGAATTTGATTGAAGCTTGTCTTCCTACCCATCATATCCTCCCATGCAACACCCACGTCGACATTTGTGTTGCGTGCCTCTTTTTCCTTTTGATTTGACCTTCAAGCCATTTTGCTTATAGGCTCGATCCAAACTAACTCACGACCACAATCTACGAGGAATCTTTCCTCGACTACCATATGCTTTAGCATTCTATAATGACACACATATGGAAAGCATGTTCACTAACAAGACCAATATCAACCAAAGAGTTGTCCACTTCACCCTCATGCTTAGAGATTTTCAACTTATCACCAATTGGATACCTCTCACCCTCCTAAATGTATTATACAATTGGCCAAAGCTATGTTGTTGGGAGTAGGGAGTGGGAGCAGGGAGTGGGGTGTGGGAATGGAGCGAAAAGCAAAATTTTCAAAAGCTTCCGTTTTGGGAGCGTTTTTTTACTAAGTAGCATGGGTACCCATACCCGGGGGGGTAGGGTACGTGTGCCCGTACCGGATACCCGTACCCACGTACCAGATACCCCGTACCCACGTACCCTGCCACACGTGAAACTTGGCCGATGTACCTGAGACTTATGTCACAGATTCAAGGGACATTTATTGCAGAGAGCACAAGGTAACCCTATTTTGGGGATGCTTGGGGATGCCCAGGGACCATTTTTGTATGGGGTACCTCTGTTTTGGGGACTCCTAGGGACCATTTTGGTATGAGACCAGCTTGTTTTGTACAAATGACATTAAAGTCAGTAATATTAAATGGTAGAAGTGACTTTAAAGTACAAATGACATTAAAGTAGAAGTGACTTTAATGTCACTTTTACTTAAATTTTTTACATTACCATTAATCGTTTTAGGATGTTTGAGAGTGGTTCCAACCTCAATGGATTTCATATGCAAAAAGGAGAATTTTAGATCGCATTCACAATTCAACAGACTTAACTGTTTTCAGGATTTCAGGATTGCAACGTTTCCACTGGATTCTATCATGTATGAGGGTATGAGATCAACATTTAATCAAGCACATCAACCTCTCTATGTATATTGATGTTGGTGGTATTTATTGCTGAGCTCCTCTATCATGACCTTAACAAAAATGTACCCTTCACTCAAGCAAAATCACTTATTAAGCATGGGAAGCTTTTTCTACCTTATTTTAACACTTGGATTAGGAAGTTTCATCAAAACTGTAGGGTGTTGACTAATTTCCTTGGAGGACCAACCTTGAGATTCAAGGTAGAGGCAAGGGCTAGAGCCTAGCGGAGGGGGCATAGGGTGCTATTGATGAATAGGATCCCAATATAAGCAAGGATTTTGATATGTAGTTGTTGTAGTATGAAGTTTTTTGTACTCTATAGGCCAAGTGCCTCTTTGTTTATGTATTTTGGGTCATATATGGATTGTACTTATGTTTTTTTAGTTGTATGCACCCTTGCTATACAAATGAATATTTGTGTATTATAGTTTGGATTCATATGGATGCACATGAATATACATGTATAGTGGAAATGATTTAAATTTCATATTTATTATAATTTATAAATTTATAGTTTTAAAAATTTAAATATATATGTATAGTACCCCTGACGTACCCAAGTCCCTTGTTTCAAAAAGTGGCGTCCCCTTCCCCGCACCCGTCCCCATATCCAAGTTTCCCCGGCAACTCAGTTTTTTTACATAGTATATATTTTAATATATTTTGATGGATTTATATCTAAAAAACATGTAGGATGTTGAATTAGCTATAGAAAACATGGATTAAACCATAAAACATCAATCATCTAGTAGTTATAACTTATAACATTGTCATCAAATGATCAACCATAACAAATTTTATAGGATCTTGGAAAAGAAGGGAGGTATAATAATATTGTTATCAACCGATCAATCGAGTATAGGAGAGGTAGGGTGTGTCTCGGGAGCGCCTTGGGGCACGCTCCCAAAATAGGGAGAGTTTTGAGAGCAAGCTTCCGAAGGGAGAGAGCTTCGAGAGCAGGAGCGAGGGGGTGGAAGGTGCTCCCCCGCAACAAAGGGCCAAAGCCATGTCTTTGAGAGTGAAGCACATACTACCTTAAATTATTCATAGGGAAAAATGACTTCATTAGAGAGTTGTTTATTTTAACCATTATCATCGTCGATTGGGAAGGCATGGAGTGGGCTTAACGCTCATGCCTTGACACTTTATTTAATAAAATATATTTTGATAGAGCTTACGACAAGGTCAAATGGCCCTTTATCTTGGCCATGAATATGGAGTTGGCCTTTAAGAATTTCTTCCTAGGTGCACTTGAAATTTTGTTTGCAAAACCATCAACTTATCTCCCCATTAATGGATGTGAATCAAAAGAGGTGGGCCTTTTTCAATCTATTTGTCAAGGTTGTCCATAAGTGCTTGTCGTTTATGTGACAACAGTTGAAGCTTTGGGATATTCAATTTCCATTAAGTGAGATAAGGGATCAACAAATAGATTTCTCTTCTTGTGATCAGAGTTGGGCAGTCATTGACAATTTGTGGATAACTCCTTCCTCATCATCCTTGAGGAAAAAGAATTGACAAATAACACTATAATGTCTCTAGACTTTTTGCACAACATTCAAGTCATGAATTCAATGTGTCAAAATGGAATCCTACAAGAAAAGTCCTCATGATAATCTTAAATTACTATCCTATAAAGGATAGTCATGTAGTCTATTACACCTCAAAGTGTCTAAAGAATTCCTTCCAGATGTACTAGAGTGAGGGATTTCAGTTTTCTTTTGTAAAGGCCAAGTTTTGGGGCTATAGTGTAGAGTGTTGATTTTGGGGCTTGTTACGATGGTACTAGCACCAGTGTACCTGCAGAGGTTCCCCAGGGAGTGTTTTTTTTTTACCAGGAGAGGTGTTTAGCTAGCTCATTCTGAGGTAGGGGCATGGCCAGACCCTCTGGCTTCTCTTATGGAAGTACTATGGCTTAATGGCATCGCTGACTGCCTCATGAAAGGGTTTGAAACCCTGAGGTTGGTGTCTAGGGCTTCCAGGAGTGGGTCACTGGGTCACATGACCCTGACCTTATTTCAGCACTCCAGCGGCAGTTGTTCCAGCACTGAGATGCACTTTCATCTTCCAGAGCACATCCAGCACCCTCCTAGCACTCCAGTTCAGCAACGCCCTCTCTCTGGGGCCTCCTTCAGAGGATAATGTCATCCTCCTTGGCAAACTGTTTGCTTGCTAAAAGGGGGGACGTTGAGGATTTTCATCACTATTGGGGTTAGTTGGGGCATGACGTCCCCCCCTGCATAGTCTGGCCTTCAGTTTCATCAAAATTGGTCTTGTTTAGCATATTTTTGCACCTAAGGGGGGAAATATCACAGGTAGCCTACTATAGGCCATCTTTAGATTATTTTAAGTTATTTTGTTATATTTTTAAGTTGACATTTTTAAATATTAAATTGACCTTATTTTGTGTAAAGTGAGTGCGAAATCATATAAATAAGATCTCCTCACTTCATTTTTAGATATCAACTTTTGGGATAAGCTCATTATGTCTTTTATTTGCCCTAACTAGGTCTCTTTGAAAGGATGCACACTCCTTAATGAAGGTTATTTTGCAAGTTTGAAGCATTTCTTGGAAATTTTACTATTGTTCATGCCATTGCTAAGGTGAGGCTAGAGTTGTTTGCTTAACACATGCACATAGAGATATCCATACTTTTTGTTTGATGTCTCTCTGTCAAATTGTATGAAAGTGATGCTTGTCAGGGTTGAATGGAAGCCATTGTTGCTTCATTTTGTCTTGATTAGCATTTTATTTTTGTCTTTGATCACCCTTGCATTCAAGCTTGAGCTTTAGGTCTTCAAGTTTTGCTAGGCTAGGCCTCCTCAACGAATATCAAAGATTGTTGAGGTTAGCCCTAGTTTCCAAGCTTGCCAAGTACCATCTCAAGGAGGGTAACTCCTCTCTTTGATGCCCTAAAGTTGGGTGACTAGTTTTTTCTTGAAACCCTAGGTTGTTGTCTCTACTTTTTAACCTAAAATCTGAGTTTTGTAAATTTGTAATTATTATTTAGGGTTAAAATTTTGCATTTTCATGGTAGAATTAGGGTTAGAATTAGGTTTGCAATTTTATGATAAAAACCCTAAAAATTTAAAAATTATTTTTTTTGCATTTTTTGCCTCTCTAAAATTTCGGCCCTTCCTCCTATAATTTCAGCCTACCCTATTTGTCCCTAAAAGCCATAGGGCGAAATTTTAGGAGCCCTAAAAATCCCAAAATTATCAAAAACTCCCTAAAAAGCCCTAATTTCTAAGTTTTGTTTGTCTTGTAATTATTAGGTTAGATTATTTACAATTTTCTGAGTTGTTATCTTGTAAATATTATGTTAAATTATTTGATTTTTTGAGTTAGTAGTTTGTTAAATTAGTGTTAAAACTAACCCTAAAAAATCCTAAATCTGTGTTTTAAGTCCTATTTGACTACATAAAACCCATCTACTGCCCTATCCTCCTCACTATCCCTTCCTTCACCTATCGCAGCCCTAACTCGGCCATTCTCTTCCTTTCACTGCCTTCTCTCCGTACTTCTAACCTATCTCCTTCTTCCCTACATCCTATTCTCCCATTCCTCCTTCCAACTTTTACTTGGCCTTTTGCCTTCCTTTGGCTGCCCATCCGAGCCCTCTCCCAAGCTTAACACAAGTCTACAATCAAAGATTGCAGACTCTGGGTACGTTCCCTAGCTGGCCTCTTTCATCTGCACAAAAGAAAAATTGAAAAACAAGTTATTTTTATATTTGATTATAATTTGATTAGTTGGTTTGGGTAATTAAAGGCCGAGTTGTCAATGCAAAAAGTTGAAATATTTGAGGATAATAATCTCTGCTGCAACTGTGGAATACATACAGATCTTAAATATAGTTATGTTGATTAAATGCTGAGATTGATGACATTGAATTGCTATTTGGCAGCTTTGGTTAATGAATAGAATCTACCAAGTTAATTTTTTGTTGTTATACCTTCTCCATAAAGATCTAGAAGTTATATTGATGTTCATGACAAGGTTAAGTATCAATTGAACGCATATTCACTCACCTGATTGACTTTGATGAATGTTATTTATTGTATCATTTCAATTATTCGTTTTTGCTGCTACATTCAATGACCAATTTATTTATGACAGTTAGTATTGATCTTATTTCATGGTAAATTCTTCATTAATTGCTAAAACTGATTCAAACTGATATATATGGTGGGTTGGATTGTGTATCCATTTAATGCTAAATATTTGGTAGGTGTTAAAACAAGGTTGAACCTTACTTTCCTACATTGCACTTATGATCTTGTTACAAGGACCCCTACACTCCATTAATAAGTAATTGGTCAAGAATTGTCATGCTACATATCATTAATTAAACATTACCTTCATTAGCAATTTGAAATGCATGCTTGGTTATTGGTTAAGGTGTATTGGCAATATAGTCTTTTGATCCAATATTGATTATTCTTGCATGTGTACATGTTTATACATTTTCAATGAATGATCTAAGTGGATTATCAATCTTAATCATATCTTTTGCACTCACTATTATTGACTCCATTTAGGCACTGGTATTGTTGGTTGTTCTAGTGTCTTTATAGGGTTCCATAAGGATACTTCTCCTTGGAGGTTTTGACTTCCGATGAAGTTAGAACGGTGACCGAGGTGCAATTGGGTCACTTTTCTTATTTGTGTTTACTGGGAGTTAGCCCTGCTAATTTGCCCGGTAACATTTTTGGCGTCGTTGCCGGGGACGTTTTATAAATCGAAGTGGTTTATCCGGAGTCATTGACATCCTTGGCAAAAAAGCATTTGGTAAAAATATTGAGGTGAGTCTTTGATTGGTGTTTTGAAAATATTGTTAAAGACTAATCTTGCAGATCTTACCTGGTGACTCCACTCATTTAAAGCGACTCCACTTGTCGATTTAGAACTCAGTCTCAATCATCTCAGTTACGCCCTTGTTTTTTGGTACTTTGGTGAGATTTGTTAACCTAACTTTGCAGGTCTCTCCTGGCGACTCCGACTAAAGAAAATATAACAGAAGTACTCTACAAAGACAAGGAAACCGGGTGACATGGCTTCTTCTTGCAAAGAAGATGTTCCATTTGAATTTAAGGATCCCGAGTATCCTACAAATGCAGAAAATGAGATAGTTTTTGCTCCTCTTGATTTGTCAAAATTTCCTAGGCCTTTTGATGAGCTACCGAAGATTTTTTAGCACCCATTCAATTGTAGTTGTGGTAAGGCTTGGAACCATGTTCAATGGTTCATGACGATGGTTGAAGAAAATCACGTCACAAAGGAAGAAAGCCTTTACATGAGAACATTTATTCATCACCTGGGAGGAAAGCCTCTTATTTGGTTCGTGGGCTTAGAAAAGGCGACAATATCATCGGTTGTAGAATTGATAGAAGCCTTTTGTAGCTACTGGGATCTTGAGCACTGTGACAGATTGATGCCTTATGTTGAAGATGCAAGGAACATGTTCGGTAAAGAAATCCATGAAGATCAATCCTCAGAAGTTTTACTTGAAGAAACCATTGTTCAGGACCAGGAAAATGAAGTAATTACAGACCATGAAGAACAAGAGTCCTCAGTTGAAGAAACTGAAGAATGTACAGAAATGGTAAGTGCTCTATATCCTCAAGTTACAATTTCTTGTGATATGTTGGCTTTCTTGGAAGAAAGTTATAGGTATGCGGAAAGCGATGATTATTGGAAGTTCATTGGTCCACTGATGTACGATTCTTCAAGACCTTGTAGCATTATAATAGATCATCCTCCGAGCATACCTCTACCTCCCTCTCCCTTCCTCCTCTGCCCCTCCCTCCTCATTTGCTTCCCCCTCCCCTTTCTCAACCCCCCTTCCTCTATCACTGCCTCCTCCCTCTCCTCCTTCAACAACCCTCCTCCTCCCCCTCATCCCTCCCTCTGCCCATCCTACCCATCCTCCTCTACAACTGAATACCACTCCCCTTCTCCTCCTACTACTACTTTTACTCCTCCTCCTAGCCCTCTTCCCCCTCCCCCTCCCACTCCCTCCTCCTCCCCCCCTCCCTCTCCCTCTCCCTCTCCCTCTTCGCCCCCCCCCTCCTCCTCCTCCTCCTCCTCCTCCTCCTCCCTATCCCCTCTGGCTCCCTTCCACTCCTCCGCCTCCCTTTCTCCCCCCCTCCCCCTCCTTCCTCCTCCTCCTACTTCTACTCCTCCTCCTTCCACCCCTCCTCCTCCTACTTCTACTCCTACTCCTTCCACCCCTCCTCCTCCCCCTCATCCTTGTCCCTCTCCTACTCCTTCCCCCCCTCCTTCTACACATCCTCCTCCTCCCTCTCCTCCTTTGCTTCCTCCCCCTCCCTGCCTCCTCCTCCTCCTCCCTCCCCCTCCCTGCCTCCTCCTCCACCGTCGCCTCTCCATCATCCTCCTCCTCTACCTGCCCTTCCCCCTCCTCCTCTTCCTCCCTCCCCCTCCCTACCTCCTCCTCCACCGTCGCCTATGCATCATCCTCCTCCTCTACCTGCCCTTCCCCCTCCTCCTCCCCCTCCCCCTTCTCCCTTCCCCTCCTCCGTCTCCCCCTCCCCTACTCCCCACTCTTTCCTCCCTCTCCCTTCGCCTCCTCCCACCCATCCTCCCAGGCCTTCCCCTTCCCCTCACCATCCACTACCTCCGCATCACCCTCCTCCTCCCCCACCTATGCATCCCCCCCTCCTCCTCCTCCATGCCTTCCCCCCCCCCCTCCTCCTCCTCCTCCTCCTCCTCCCCTCCTTCTACACCTCCTCCTCCTCCCTCTACTCCTTTGCTTCCTACTCCTCACTCTCCTCCCCCTCCCTGCCTCCTCCTCCTCCCTCCCCCTCCCTGCCTCCTCCTCCATCTCCGCCTCTTCATCATCTGCCTCCCCCTCCACTCCCCTCCAGTCCCCCCACCTCTACCTCATCCTCCTCCTCCACCTCCCCCGTCGTCACCTCTGCCTCATCCCCCTCCCCCTCTCATCCCCTCCCCTCCACCTTGCCTCTGCCTCATCCTCCTCCTCTACCTGTCTTACCCCCTCCTCCTCCCCCTTCCCCTTCTCCCTCTCCCCTCCTGCTCCCTTCCCCTCCTCCTTCTTCCCCCTCCCCTGCTCCCCACTCTTTCCTCCCTCTCCATTCGCCTCCTCCCACCCATCCTGCCCCCGCCTTCCCCTTCCCCTCCACTGCCTTCGCATCACCCTCCTCCTCCCCCACCTTCCCCTTCCCCTCCCCCTCCACTGCCTCCGCATCACCCTCCTCCTCCCCCACCTATGCATCCCCCCTCCTCATCCTCCATACCTTCCCCCCTCATCCTCCCCTTGCCTTCCCCCTCCCCCCCCCTCCTCCACTACCTCTGCCCCCTCTTCCTCCTCCTCCTCCTCCCCTACGCCTCCCTCTCTTCTCCCCCCTCCTCCCTCACTCCCCCCCCCTCCTCCTCCTCCTCCTCCTCCTCCTCCTTCGCTCTCCTCCTCCTCCTCCTCCCACCACTCTTCCCCCACCTCCACCTACCCATCCCCCTCCTCCCCCCCTCCTCCTCTCCCTTCTCCCTCATCCCTCATCCCTTGTCGTCCCTTCTCCTCCTCCTCCTCCCTCTCCCCCTCCATTACCTCCTCTCTCCCCTCTCGGTGCCCCACGCCCCCCTCCTCCCCATTCCCCTCTCGCTCCCTACTCCCCTCCATCTCCACCTCCGCTTCCTCCTCATCTCCCTCCCGCTCTCTTCCACCCTCCTCCACCTACCTTCCCCTCCCCTCCCCTCCCCTCCCCTCCTCCTACCTTCCCCCCTCTCCCTCCTTCCCCTTCACCTACTCCTGGTCCCACATCCGTCTTCCCCCTAAAAAAAGGAATCTACCTCAATAAATTGATGCATATTCTTTTAAACTTAAATGAAAATTTAAAAACTACTTAATCTTTCAAGTAATAGAAAACTACATTTTAACAAGATCCAAAATAATAATCATTAATCTTTTGTTATATTTGAAAATTTACTAATTATAAAATACTAATTAAATATTAAAATTAAAACAATTAAAAAATATAAAAACTTTGTTAGACATGTAAATATAAAAGTAATAATAACAAAAACAATTAAAACTATGTTATAATGTAAAAAGCACAAAACCTATGTTATTGTAAAAGTACGGTAGGTACATGGCATGGAAATGGTATCATCGTGTAAACTATTCATTAACTTATGCTGGAAAAAAAACTATTCATTAACTATTATGCTGGAAAAAATCTATTCATTAACTAATATCAACATGTATTGTATAATTTAGTATTAATTTTGTTTATCTAAAAATATATAGAGGAAGGCATAAACTCAAAGATTTGCAATACATTGAGGAGCAATGCAATGTAATGACGGGCCGGGGGTGATGTGAAGGTTGAGGTAGCAGAGCGATACCCGTCACTAAGTGGCGGTCACATGTGGCATCACAGGATTTTTGCATATTGTTGCTGATCGCAGAGGCACAATAATAGTTGAATATCACAGAAGTTATATAATATCACAGAAGTAACTATGTAATATCACCGAATGCGGATTACTATCTGACTAGGAATCTAGGAATCGCACTTCTAGCAGTCAAATGTGATACGTAAAGGTTACACAGATAGATTTTGCGGTTACATACATAATTGATGGTACAGGTAGTGGCCGTGAACCAGATAATTGAGGAGACAGTATTACTTAAAAAGGCAAGGAAAAGTTGATAGGGTTAGAATAGGGCAGAGCTGTATTTGAAATTAGAAAGCTAAGGCTTGAAATTAGAAAGAAAGCCCTAGACAGAGCAAATCAAATTTCTAAATGAATTAGTACATGAATTAAAAAGAGAAGCCAACAATACATACAGTTAGGAGACAAACCATGGCTCAATGGATCTCCCTTGTGTAGAAGCCAGCTCAATCGCATTCAGAAGAGGTCCCTTTAGAGCAGAGCATTCATCATAGTAGATTGTACTTCACCCTCCTCAGCTATCATATACATATACAGATTCAACTCAGAACTCAAGACTCATGTACAGACAGACTCATGCATAGAGGATTGGGACAGCGAAGAGGGAAATGTTCTGAAAATATGTAATTTCACCAAATGTGGATTACTATCTGACAACCAGGAATCGCACTTCTAGCAGCCATATGTGATCTGTAAAGCTTACATACATAGATTTTGCGGTTACATACATAATTGATGATACAGGTAGTGGCCGTGAACCAGGTAGATAGTCATAGAATGATTAGAGCTAAATTAAGGCAAAGTTGATAGGGCTAGATTAGGCAAACCTGTATTTGAAATTAGAAATCACTAGATAAACCAATACAAGGCAAAGCGGATCAAGTTTCTAAATGAATCAGTACATGAATTAAAAGGAGAAGCCGGCAATACATACCCTTATCTGCAGTATTGCAGTATTGTAGAGTATATTTTTAGAGCAGAGTAGAGTAGATTTTTGAAACCAATTCGCCTTCCCGTGTAGTGCACTCCACCCTCCTCCATTATTACATACAGAATCAACTCAGGACTCATGCACAGACAGACTCAAGAC
The DNA here is from genome assembly GCA_027924585.1 of Larix kaempferi. Classification (NCBI taxonomy): domain Eukaryota; kingdom Viridiplantae; phylum Streptophyta; class Pinopsida; order Pinales; family Pinaceae; genus Larix; species Larix kaempferi. The sequence continues at coordinate 362,475 of BSBM01001814.1, forward strand.
TCAGACTCATGTACAGAGAGACTGCATAGAGGATTGGGGCGACGAGGAGGAGAAAAATGTTATAAAAATATGATATTATATATATGCGATTCCCTCAGGCAGAAGCACTTCTCCCACTTCCTTCAACGACCTTCAACTGTTGCAGATGACACAAATTGCTTCTCCGGTTCTCCCTCTCTAAACTGACTGCTTTTTCTTTCAACGGATGGAAAAGCGCTATTTCCTACTGCTTTGCTTTTCTCTTCAACGGACAGAACAAGCGCTCTTTCCTCTCTTTTGCACCAACCCTTTGCAGATAAGGCAAATTGCTTTTCCATTCCTGAAATCACTGCTTTTCTCTCCCTGATTCCCGAACTAACAAAAATTGCTTTTTCGTCACTGAACTAACTGCTTTTTCGTTTGCTTTTTCATCCTGAACTCACGGCTTTCGTTTGCTTTTCCGTCACTAAACTCACTGCTTTTCCCTTCCTGAACTACAGATGAGTTAAATTATGACCGTTTCACTTCTCGAGAATGGAGGATAAAGAGAGACCAAACCTGAAATTGCCTCGTACCAGGAATTAGAGGACAAGAAGGATTAAAGCCTCTGCGGCGAATTTTTCAAAATCGGAACTTTCTAGTCACAGGATCACAGGATGATGAATGATTGCAGCCTAGTCACAGGATCAAGGGTGTGGGCACATCGAAAAACTCCTTAATCATTTTGTTTAGTTTCTCTTTGATATCTATGTCTGCGAGTGTAGAGGTAGTCATGCCGTGTGGAGGAGCCCTCCTCCTTATTGATTTGTTTATGTAACTGTATATGTCTGTCTGTCTGTTCGCTTGTTCCTTGTCACTTTGTTATATGCTATAACTCCTTGTTGGTCTGTTCTAAATTAGTTTGCGTGGTTTGTTATCACTCTATGTGAAACAGAGGAAGATATCGGCATATATATATATGGTAATAAACTGCAACTGCAACCCTTTTCTTATAAAGGGTTTAACTATATATGTGGTAATCAACTGCAACAACTTTCTTATAAAGGGTTTAACTATATTTGTGGTAATCAATTGCAACTGCAACAGCTTTGTTATAAAGGGTTTAACTATATTGGTGGTAAAAAGAAGAATACTTGACCCTTTGCAACAGTCGAATGACGTTTTTGCAACAGGACCTATGCTATTAGATCTACAGTGATTTCTCTAAAATTGTGGCGCTTAAATATGTTTATTAAACTGGTCATTCTGACTAGTTTAGTTAAATCTTGGGTTTCCATAGGTTTTTGGTAAATTGTCATCGTAAGAATCACCCATATAAATATTATGCTTACGTTATGTGAAGGGTGGTTGATGTTTTGCATTTGGACATTTTTTGTTTTTTAGGTTTCTGTCTATAGTCTGCATTTGGACATTTTTTGTTTTTTAGGTTTCTGTCTGTAGTCTTGGCATCGGTGTTAACGATGGATTAATTCAAGTCAGAAATATGTAACCGGATGCCCTTGCAATTCTCTCGAATATAGGTAAACAACGGTGTCATCCCATATGTTCTCGTTCACAGATTTGATTTTCTTTTCTTTGGTTGATTTTGATCTTTGAAATGAATACATTATTATTCCATAGACAATTCTAAATAGAAATATTTGTTTTCATGCCGTCCTTTTGAAATGAATACATTATTATTCCACGGACAATTCTAAATAGAAATATTTGTTTTTATGCAGTCCTTTGTAAATGGAGGCTAAACGCAAGGGCCAAACCTATTGCAATGGCCAGAAAAAACAGAGTGCAAGCGTGAGAGCTGATGAAGAGATTCCTACCTTGATAGAGAATTCCAATGGACCGTTCATGAACAGAACTTTCCTTTGTCAAGCCTTGAGATGAAGGGAAAGTTTATGTCAAATGGCTAATCATTCATTCTAGACCTGGTGTTGTTACTATCACTTTCCAATCTATTAACAGGTGTCCAATATTTGCCTTCATTTTGATCCCTTAAACTTGTCTTAAACTTGTCTTCATCTTTAGGCACCATTTCTTTTGAGTTATCTTTAGTTCTAATTTAGTTTGTATTCCCTGATTCACTTTTTGCAAGATCAACAACAGCTCATACAGCCACTGCTGCAGTTGACAGAAGGGTGTTTGAGCTACATTGGTCACATCCCCGTATTTCACATTTTCTTGATTTAAACCCATAAATACCCCAGTAGTAGTTTTTGGGTGGCCATATCATGGCAATTCTTCTTACCTTCCATCTTTTGTCTGGCATATGAGTCATCTTCCCATATGTCTGGATCAGAATCTCTTACTGTATGTCAACTCAAACCTTTCATGTGTATGAAGAGGTGGTGAATCATATTTTACAACATCAGATGAAATTTCATGACCTGGCATGGAACAAGGTTGAAATTGCTATTCAGTCATGTTCCTAACATCAAGTAAAGGAGTTGGAGGAGAAGGATCATAAGTACCTGAAGTCTGCTGTGTAACAATAGCAAACGCTTATGACTGATGCCACCCAAAATCTTGTCTCTCATTTCCTGGTACTGAACCTTGAGTAGTACCATATTCTGGTTTGAAAGTTCTGTAGCTTGCTCCAAAATACCTTTTCGATCCATTATGTATATTGACTCTTGAGAATGCCATAACAACAATCATACTGAAGACAATGATAGAACCGGGAAAAAATTATTTAAGTACATTCCCAAGCAAAGACACCGCTCTTGGAAAATATAGATGAACTAAATAATAAATAAATACACTAATCAGCATGTCTTCAGCTAGATTTAACAGCTCAGTGTTGGCTTCCTAAAAAATCCATTCAATATCATGTTCATAGGCAATTTCTTTCATCAATCAAATTTTTACCTTTAGATTTGGTACTCTAGTGAACAACTTTCCTTTGTCTAATGATCCAAGGAAAAATACAACCACACTTCCATTAACATTGCATAAAGTATCCCTAGCTATTAAAATTTCCAACTACATACATAGAGAATTCAATAGCATATCTGGGTCAACTTTTAAAACAACCGTACTAATTATTTCTGCCTACCTGCCCGTTGACCCCACAGTCAGGATACAATTCAACTGCAGATGCAGTAACTGTTTTCCATATTTTGTATCAAACTCTTATAAATCTGGCAAGTCTGCACACCTTGGTGCAGTAAAAACCAAATTAGCTATTGCCTTTTTCAATTCATCGGGGCATGCCCTAAAGTAGTTGATAAACAATTAAGTTATTAACATACTGTTAGAAGTGTTAAGTGAAGGCAATGCAGAGAGATTTTATTGTGTCTATGCTTTCTAAAGATTGCAAAGTGCAACACGTTTCATGCAATAAAATATTGGTTTTTACTTACTTTTAGTTTTCAATTGCTAACATTCTTTCAGTTATCACCTCACAAAACCCTTCAATGAGAATATATGCGCCCATTATATTTTGTTCTCTGAGGACATGCTACACTTACAGACAAAAGATAAAGCTTAATTTTGAATATTTTTTAAGATTGAATGGTTATGGCCTATAGGCTATATCCACAACTACAAGCACATAATTAGATTGTGTTCTCTATCTTTGTTATCATGTGGATGCATCTTCCTAAACCATTGTTTCCTTTTAACATTGTCCCATTTCCCATTTTGTCAACATGTTAGGAACTTTTCTTGCATACATGTAGAAACGATTGCCTGCACCAAATCGATGGCATTTAGAGTAAACTGAATCTAAACCAACCTACAAAAGTTGTTTTTCAACCTTTCCTCTGGGGTAAAATAATCCCTAGTATCTATTATAGAAAATTTAATTATGTCATATACAAATTTTAATCTCAGAACCTGCAAGTTGCGGCATAACTTGTTATTATAAAGTTCATTTGGCTAAAACTATTTCAAGCAAAATATAAATTCCCTCCCTTTTAGTCTTTGTTGGCAACAAATTTCAATAAATTTATAATTTTTTGATAACTTAAATAGTGTATTTGTTTTACAGTTCAGATGCTTCCATGATATGTTATCAAGAGAAAAGAAGATCAGAAAAACAAAACAAAAGCCATTTCAAGTTATTTTATAAACTGTCCAGAAATTAATAGCATTACTTTTGCTCTGCAGAAAAATCAATGGTCCTTACTATTGCCCCATAGTAATGCATCTAACACAACCATTCTTCCAGAAGACTCTCATTATCAACCAAAGAGCTTGTGAGGTTGTTCATATTGCCTTCACTGATGGTACTGCTTCTCTGTTGTTTTAATTCCTGTGTATTGTTGAGGTTGTTGCATTCATTTTTTGGGGACAATGATTATGTCCCAGTAGTAGAATTTTTGGTACATGCATTCTTTATAGCAATCATTTTTCACACAGATGAAGGGTTCACCATTTCCATTGAACTGCATATGTCAATGGTTCTTCCCTGTTCTACGCATTCTTTTTGTGCAGGTTTAGGAAATTGATTTTCTGTTACAGCCATTGTATTGGGAAGACATGGGTGTGCTGTTGCCATGCTCTGTACTGGTCCATAACAAAAGGCGGATAATTTTATTCATTGGCAGATTATTTGATGCATGCAACCTCATTAAACCCTTAACAAAACAACTCTACTTTGAGCTCCCTGATTAGGTGGCCAATCATATATTTTTGGGAAATCTTGCATCCTTGTGAGAAGTTTGATCACTCATTAATGTGTATTATCCCCTTGGGATTTCAAATGTCATTCCCAATAGAAGCCTTGTGTTGATTCTCTATAGGTTCACCTTGGCTTTTGCAGTGCCCTTGGTAGAATGGACAAAGGACAAGGAGATCATTTTTCCTTGATGTGGTAGAACTTGAATCAATGGTGATGAACTCATTGGTTGTTCAGATCAAAGAATTCCTAAAACCATTTGTGAATTTGAAAAGCTCAAAAGGAAAATATTCAAGTGCATTGGTGAAGGTTGTTTCCTAGACCCTTCCTGAATTCGACCAACCCTTCTTGAATTCAAGCAAGATAGATTTGTACATGGAATTTCAATTGGATATAGAGTGCTTCTTTGAGACAAGATCACCCCTAACCTTCCCTCTATCTACCTACTACCAACTCATTGATTTGTATGTGTAAAGGTGGCACCTCCACCATCTAATGCCTTATAAGGTACAAGAGCTTAAGATGTTGGCCCACATAGTATACACGAATGTTGGAGTTGCGAGTAGCTTGTGGAGTATGATATTTGAAGCACATGGAGGATAACACATCTTTGTTTTTAATGACATCTTTTAGTCAAGTCCGTTAGTATTGGAAATCTTTTGTAATGACCTTGTATCATTGAACTAATTAAGATCACTATTCTTCAATTTTTCTTTAGTTAATAAATTTTTACATTGCATGAAATTTCATTTTTCTAAAAAAATACATCCTTCGACTATGAGTATATGAAAAATATATACAAATAGGGCAAGTTTACAAAAAAAAGTGGGCCATGTGGGTGACCAACACATGATAAAAATAGTAGTCTTGAAAAGCCATTAAAGCTACCAAATTGGCTTGGATCATCTAGTATAAATATATTTCCTTTGGGCCATAATAATTTTAATCAAATATCCTCGTAGAACCACTTGGCCATAATCATTTAAATCAAATATCATCATACAACCACTTGGCCAAATAACAGAAATATTCAAAGTCTCAAAAAAGATGCCACTAAGGTATAATAAAGTTTGGTAGTGCAAGAGTTAGAAAGTTATCATTCAATATCCATAAGGAAGGTTGTGTCTCACTGTGGTGATGCTCTCTTCTCTCCCACACAACCCTACCTTGGCCTTGGCCCCCCCTTTCTAGAATGAGTTTGTCAAGAACGAATAGAATGGGCAGCCAAGATAGTAGGAGGCTCCCTACTTGTGGTTGATGGTGCCCCTCCCCAATACTCTAGGAGTTGGCATAGATGCACCATGTCTATCTTGTAAATTTTTCTGAGTTTGCAGCTTGCTGGTTTATGTCAATGTTTTCGTGGTTTTCATTCCCAGCTGGTTTTGCATAGGCTGGAAACTACTTATGAAAAAATCTTCAACAATTAAACACGATGTAAAATCATACTAACAGGCAGAAATTAAAATTTTAACATGCACACCATAAAAATGAGACTTAGAAATTTTTGGCAACTGTGCCCTAAAAAAAACCCCTACGGGGAAAACCAGTAAGAGAGAGATATATTTATTATTTCTTGAGCAACAATATAGAACAGCAATACAGTGAAAATACAACTTATCTCCACCCATAAATGCACCCACAGACTGCCTCGAAATGTGTGCAGAAGATGCCTTGATTTCTGTGCAAATATCAACCTCGAAGTTCGTGCTGTACTCTTCTTGATTTTTGTGTAGATTCAACCTTGAAACCTGTGCTGTACTTTTTCTCGATTTCTATGCATATATCAACCTCGAAATTCGTGTAGGGAAAAGACACAGGTACGGTCTGTACAGACCTGATATTTATGTACTTGTCTATTCCCTGAAAATCATGCAGTGCCTATTCTCGATTTTTGTGCCAGTCATTCTCGAAATCTGTGCCTGGGTTAATGTCTCAAAATGTGTGAAGATAATATCGAAAACTGTGCCCAAGTTACCTCCTCGAACTGCATGCAGAAAATAATAATGTTGTACGGTATTCACCTCAGGATTTGTGCTGAAGATTAATACACCCACCTTGAAATCTGTGCTAATAATAAATGCTGAAAATATGCCTCAATTTCAGTGCCCACTGTAGTTAATGGCTTCCTCGATATGCGTGCAAGTGCTCTAGCTCTCTTCCTCTCTCTTTTTCACATTCTCATCTCAAAAGTGAGTCAAAAATGCCTTCCTCATGCTTTTTTATCAAACCCTAGGGTTTTATAAATCCAATGGGTGAGATTGATTTAGATCAAGGGTGGAAATTAAATGCTCCATTTACTTTTCATAAATAATTAATTTCCCTCACCCACTTAAATATATCAAAAAGTGACTTTGATTTTATTAAGTCTCATTAAATTCTTTTACTAAGTCACTTAATGTGAGGGTCACCTTTTTCCCCCTTTTAAGTGACTTTAGGCAAAAGTCACTTGGGGAACACTTCCCTAGGTACAAAAACTAACACTCCCCCTTACCGATGAAGGTTTTCTGCACCACTCCCAACTTGCCTCTGAAGAAGGCAAACTTCCCCCTCCCCAAAGATTTCGTCAGGATATCTGCTACCTTCTCATCAGTGGAAATATACTACAACTCAACTGCTTCTCTCTAGATGTAGTCACGGATGAAATAGTACCTAATCTCAATGTGCTTTGACCTGTCATGGAACATCGGATTCTCAGAGAGCTGAATGCAACTCTGATTATCACAATAGATCACTATAGGTCTAAGTTATTGATCAAATAAATCTACCAACATCTTGTGAAGCCACAATGCCTCGCAAGTAGCTTGACTAGCTGCCATATACTCAACCTCGGAAGAACTCAATGCAACAGACTTCTATTTCCGACTGAACCACAACACTGCTGCCGAGCCCAAACTGAAACAACAATCAGAAGTGCTCTTCCGATCCCCCAGACAACCTGCCCAATCTGAATCTGTGAAACTAGCCAAGTTGACTCCACCCGAACCCTTGTAGTCCAAACCATAGTCCACTGTGCCTGCAAGGTATCTGAGCACATGTTTTGTGGCATTCCAATGTACACTCTTAGGCTCCACCATGAACTGGATAAGAGTGTTCACCGCAAAACACAAGTCTAGCCTGGTGTTGACCAGATACATTAGTGATCCAATGAGCTGATGGTAAAGTGCAGGATCCACCAACTTACCCTCAGAAGCATGAAGTTGCTTCCAGTTGGTGATCATAGGTGTAGACATCGTCCTGCAGTCCTCCATCCGAAATCTCCTCAGAATATCAACTGCATACTTCCCCTGTCCGAGGAAAATATGTCCAGGCTCCTGCCAAACCTCCATCCCCAAATAGTAATGCATCAGCCCAATATCAGTCATCTCATACTCAGCTGCAAGGTCTCTCTTGCAATGTGCAATGAGATGCTCCTCTCTAGTGATAAACTAGTCATCAACATATAACAAAAGAATGAGAGGATCTCCACCAACCACAATGTAGTAAAGGTTGGGATCAATCTCACTCTTCTGAAATCCCATCGAAGTCAAGTATGCATCGATCTAGGAGTACCAAGCTCTAGGATCTTGCTTTAGTCCATACAAGGCTTTCCTCATCCTGCACACATGAGAATCTCTCCCATGAATCTCGAATCCCTGTGGCTTCTCTAAGTACACCTCCTCCTGCAGAAGACCATTGAGAAATGCGGTCTTCACATCCATCTAGTGGATATTCCAACCCATCTCTACTGCTATAGAGATCATTGATTTAATGGAAGAATACCGAGCAACTGGCGCAAAAGTCTCATCATAGTCAACTCCCTCAACCTGTGAAAACCCTTGAGCCACAAACCGAGCCTTGTACTTCTCCACACTGCCATCTGCAGCATGCTTTATCTTATAATGCCACTTGGAAGTCACAACTGACTTCCCCTCTGGTCTCGGCACTATATCCCAAGCATCATTCTTCATGATGGAATGGTACTCTTCCATCATGGCATCTCTCCATACCTGATGCTAAGAAGCCTCCTCAAATGTGGAAGGCTCAGAGTCACGAAGAATTGCAACAAGATCCATCCCCAATTTGTCTGGCATCACAACTGTCTTGACCTCCTCCTAGGGCCTACCAAATGCTTTTGCCTCCTTCAAGGTGTCTTGAAGCCACTTAGGCTTCCTCTTCCTTGAAGGATCCTCCCATACTGGTCTATCCTCATCTGAGGAACTCCCAGAAGCAGAAGGTCCAACACCCCGAGGACCAGTGACTAATGAACCAGTCCCTAAAGAACATGTAACCTATGAACTTGAACCTGTACCTGTCCCTGAAGTACCTGTCACCTGAACCACTGAACCTGTAGAATTTGTGCCTGTACTCTGTGATCCAGTCACTCCGGAAACCTGTGGACCTGATACCTGTATCGAAGAAGCCTGTGTAAACTGACGTGTGGGAGCTGGTGGCTCCCTCTGCTCTAACTCTCTGGACTTCCTGAAGGCTCTCTCGTCATCAAAATTCACTTCCCGCCTCACTACAACTCTCTTCTGGCCAGGAATGTAAAGTTGATAGGCCTTCACAGTGGGCTCAAACTTCGTCCTCTTCTCAGAAGGAACGTGAGAGCAAGTCAAAGAACCAAATATGCGGAAGTAGCTCACCTTAGGCTTCTTTCCTGTGTGCATCTCCTCTGGAGTCTAGCTTGGCACCCGCAATTCCTACACACCCCACATGAGGAAGTATTCCCTTCACTACTACACAGTCCCTCAGGCCATACCTTTCATTCTAGTGTTGTTCAAGGTGTGCATAGAAGAGTAGCCAACCCTTTTGATCTTTCTGAGAGGTTACTCTCCTCACTAGGTTCATCAAGCCAATTCTGGTCCTCTTCCACTCCCAAATTCTTGCTCACAAGTTCAAACTAAAATAGGGATTCAAATAACAGCAACATCACATATGCTTGGTATGAAGAAAAACATGGGCAACCAAAACGAAATGATGAATGGGGAATCACCCCTGGGAAGGAAAATTCATTTTCAGAAAACGTTTATGGACATTCCAGGAGCAAAAACGACCTCCATCACAGCCCCAAATTGTGGTTCTCCTCTCCCAGTCACTGTACCAACCAAAAATGAGTTCCCAACCATGGAAAATGCAGGAAAATGATGCAAAACGTGAAGGAGGAAGCCCCAACTAGCTTAGACTGCGTGAGAGAGCAAAGGCCATGGGTGAAGAATGGCTTTGGGCACAATTTCGTGGGTGCTTTCTTGCCAAAGAAGCAAAAATACGATTTCCCAGATTGATGGCTTGCCCATACACGAAATTGGTTGCCAGACCTCTCGATTCCCAAGGCATTAACTACCTCAACCAACTCTTGGAAGAATTAAATGATTGGGTGCATAAGTCAAAATGGGTAGTTGAGGGTTTATGGGTTCCTTCATTGACATTTGGATTAACACCATTGGCTCAAGGGTTTGAATAATTTCCCTCCCTATTCCTTATAAAAATCATGCCCCCATCTCTTTGTTTCCTTGCACACCTAGTTGTGGGTATTTCATTAAAATTCATATTTACATGAAGTCTTAATTTACATTGTGCTTGTCTAGCACAAGAACCATAAGCATCTATATTTAATTGTCGATACATAAAATGCTAAATCGATGGCGGGGCCTTGGCCTTAAGCTCCTCACCATGATTTAATAACGATATTTACATCATTTACAATTTTAATGCAATAGGGTCAAAATGGGTACATTACATAATGTCTACAATATTAGCTTAGATTTATTTCATGCACATGCTTAGTTTAGTTTCTATTTATGTCAATTATTTTACGTAGTTTACAACCCTCTTGAAACTCTGCTTCAGTTTCCATAAACCTTATTAGGTTCCTTTTGGCATGTTCCGGTGTGAAAAAATCAACAACATCTTTTGGCGACTTCACCGAGTTCGATCCTTATCGATCTACGGTTCTATTTGACAACCTTTTCTAGGTTGTTTTTTTTTTTTTTAGTTTATTATGTTTAGTTTATGTTTCTTTCAAACTGTCTATCGACGTCTGTTAGATCCAGACCAGAATACCAGCCTGAACCTCCAAGTCTGGCTCCTGCTGAAACTCCATTTTTAAAAATTTATCTTTCTAGTCGAGGTTGCACCTATTTGGACATTAGGTGCGACCTAGGTAACTCATTCTACCTAGTTAAGTGCGATTTGTCACATAAAATTCCCTGATAGGTGCGACTTGCTTGTCTCTGGGTGTTTTCTTCTCAGTTCGTAACTATTTGCCCATTAAGTGTGACCCAAGTCACCCCCTTTGCTTAGTTAAGTGTGACCTGTTGCTCAAAAACCCCTGATATTTGCAACCTATTTGTTTTCTAGTTTTTTTCCACTCATGTTGCGACTATTTTTTAGCTCTCTGCAACCCAGGACGTCTCTATTTCTTCGATAGGCGCAATCTGCGTTTTTTTTTCTTTCCTAAGTTGTTTCCATCCCCCTGGACCCTTTGTCTAGCCTCTTCCCTCTATAGAATGCTAATTTTTTCCACTCATGTTCATTTGCAGTGCCCTTTTTGTTCTGCTTGTGGCCATTTTCTTGTTGTAGTTGTCTTTAGATCTTCCCTTGTGTAAAACCTATAGTGAATAAAAAGCTACTTCTTGAGTATTTGTTGCATCTTTGGGCGACATTCATATCTGTTAGGAATGCATTGTTCTTTTTTTAGTAAGTTATGTGTTGAAAAATCATTTCTTGTTTTTACTTTGAAATCAAATGCTTATCCTTAGTTGAAATGGTTGATAAAAGAAAAGTTTTTACTTAGTACTGTTTACAATTTCCATTAAGAATTTATTTTTCAATTTTATATCTGGGTACACACCACATATGCAAACATTTCACACCCTAAATTAATGCTTGGTTCATGACACCAAGATCAGCCTTAAAATTAACCTTAACTCATCAAATCTTATCTCCCCTTGAGGACCAAAAAGATTTTTGTAGTTAGGTTAAGACACTGGGGATATGCATCCAAATAATTCCCCTTTTTCATTTACATTTGAGATATAGTAGTTGTCGTTTTAGGGGACCAAAATACTCTAGTATTTGTGGAAATGGTTGAGACTAATTCGTGGGAGGGCCTCTCATTTCACGGGGGTAAGTTGCAAGAATGGAACTGGATGGTTGGGTAGAATGCCACACTCCACTCAATACTGAAGATCATCCAAATCACTATCTTCAGACTGAAGTTGCAGGTAACCTTTGCTAACATGCCTTGAACGAGGTAGCCTAGATGCCTTTATTTTAGGACTAATTTACTCAGGATCCCCTTCGGTAGGGGGGATATCCTTGAGCCATATTGGTATTTGATTTCATTTTTTCTGACTGTGGATTTCATCACCCTACAGGGGAAATGATTTGTTAGGGATTCCATCTTTTAAATAGGTGATTGCTTGCTCTATTATCTAATAGGTTAGTGGGTCATTTCTCTTTATATGAGTGATGCATGTTGGCTTTGTGGCCATTTTTTTGTAGCTCATCTGCTGTAACACATGGTTGTAGTGGGATTTTTTAGCATGTTGTTGGCCTGAGTGCATATTTGTTGAGATATCCTCTTGCACATTTAGTTGCATTGGGATTTTCGAACCTTTTTCGATATCAATATCATACCCATTCAGTTTTTACGATCCTGTCATTATAGCTCCTCCGAGGTACTCTCGTAGACTTTGGGGGTAGTCACTACAGTACAGTTCCTTAGACCATACACATTAGACCCCAGTTCGACACACTTCACCGCTTTTGAAGCCATTTTTTGAGACATCTGAGTTTGAATATGAATCCTATTAGTCATAATCACCGACACATTCACCCATGCACAATCAGATGGCATCCAATATCCCAACTCCTTTTGTTGGGGGAACCATTGGCGAAAAAAGTGGTGGAGCCCTGAAAATTGATGCCACGACCAACATAGTCATTGGTTCCACATGAACCACCATTCCCGGTTCCACAATGATTCCAAATCGAGATGGAAGTCTCCCCATGATACCATCCGCAACAACCACAAGTTTCAGATCCACAGCTGCCTCCATGGCCAACACTATCATTGGTCCTACCATTTCTTATCCTACTACTAGTTTGTCATTTATGGTCAGTCTTAACCTACCTGATTTGGCTATATTGACAAATGACCCTATTATAAATGATCCCACCTGGCCACCCATACCTACCAAAATCTCGTCAGACATCCCAAAGTTTGAAGAGAATGTTGGGGAAGACCCCTAGAACCATATCATGTATTTCCACTTGCGGTGCTCCTCCAACAACATAGTAGAAAAATTCCATTAGACTGCGTCTCTTTTAGAGAACCCTCACTGGTGTTGCAGCTAAGTGGTATATTGATCAACATCATGGGGCATATCCCAATTTCATGTCCTTAGCCTCCACTTTCCTGTAATTATTTTAGTTTCCCATTCAATATGATGTCGTATTTGAGATCCTCCTATCTTTTCAACAAAATTCCTCCACACACATTACAGACCATATCCATGAGTGGTGTGGACATCGAAGTTTATGTAAGATCAACCTCGATGATAAGATATTCTTAGAATGGTTCCTCAAGTCTCTCCTCACCCCCATCACCAAAGACGTGGCTTATGAATGCTCATAGTATGATGAAGAAGCAATCCTTAAGGCATAGTAGTTCGACCTGATTTATGCATAGTTAGGCTAATTGTACGCTATTCTCCTTTACGCCCCTTGCAGAGACTCCTCTCAGAGGGATCCACCGAGAGAATCTCATGTCGTAGATGGTGTCATTGGAACTATTGCATCCCATCCTAGACCATAAATGTCTTTACCCCCCATGACAACCAATTACACATATGGTAATGCCCCTAACATTGCGCAGCCCTCGATGGGTTCATTTCCCACACCAATTTATGGCCTTGATCTATCTCGTGCGTCATCTCATTCATGAGCGACACCCTCTAACATTCCTCCGAATCCTACCTCTCATGTCCATGGACCTTCCTATCAAGAACCTGCATATGGAGGCACTCCTCAAGGTTACACGCCACTCTTGATTGTCAACCCCTACTATCCTTATCCTGGCACATCGCCAATAGCTCTAGTACAACCCTCTCCTTGAGCTCTACCTTTTATAGAAGGGAAATTTTATGCACATCAGAACCAACTTCCAACCCAACCATCCCCTAATAACCAATGAGGGTAGCCTAATCTAAGAAAAGGTAGTAACAAAGGAAACAATCAATGCCGGGGATGGTGTGGAAAGCCTCCAAACCCCCCTGACAATAATGGAGCTAATCCAGCCAATCAGGACCCCAATCAAATGCCTAAGTAGGGAAAGAACCCACAACTACAGACCAATCATTTGTGTTGTTTCTACAACGTCTATGGACATTACACACATCACTACCCCCATTTGGCTAAAGCTTGTCAGCTTTAGATGAGGCTAATCAACGAGAAGAAACCGCCACCCGTCAGGCACATCCCAACCCACCCCAACCTGTCCAGTAACCGATGGTGTTTCAAAACACTTTACCCACTCAAGGGGTAATTACAACATAACCCATGGTTATGTATGCCACATCCTCGAGTCAGTCTCTTGATTCAGGAGTGCAACACCTTTTAATATTGTCTTCTGATGTCAACCTGCATACTTGCTACAACCAATACGATTCGGCTACTGAAACTGTCCCCATTGACAAGGTCGTTGAATCCACCCTATGGACTAGTATTTGCATCTACCTAGATCCTCTATTGATGGGAGTCCCAAAGTCCTCAAATTTCCCTTGCGTTGAGTTGCAAACAATACCAATGCTCGAGCTACTCCCAATTATAGCATTGTGGACTATTTGGCCCAATCTCCCACCGCCATGTCAACTTTGGAAGTTCTCAGAAATTGCCCCACACAACACAAAGACTTATTGTTACCATTAGGTGTGATCAATCCATCTGATTCACGTTTGATCACATTCAACTTGGATCAGTCAGAGCCCTGCGTTCCTTCATTCATCACATTCCATATTTTCGTGTCAATTTGAAACTTAGTCATCCATCGATGCTTTGTCGATGAGGGTGCATCCGTAGGCGTTATGTCAACCTTTATTTAGAAGAAGCTTGGGTCGCCTAAGTTACAACCATCCACGACAGCATTGAGTGCTTATGATGGTCATGTTTCCCAACCCCAAGGAATTCTCCCGAATGTTCCTGTCAAGTTAGTTGGAAATTTTTTCCTAATTAACATTGAGGTTGTTAATTCCCAGCTTGATTACAACCTCCTCCTTGGGCATAACTACATGTATGCTATTAAAGAAGCCACTTCATCAATCTTTTGGATCATGATGCTCCCTCATGAAAAGAAGGTCGTCAAAATTGACCAGTTGATATGTCCCCAAGGGGCTGTCCAATCCAAAAAATGTCTTCCCTATGATTGATAACACTATTCATAGTGCTTCCATACCCTCGCTTTCTGCCATAGGGCCGGGTATTTTTTGTGATGCCCCCATGACTACCACTTTTCAGGCCTTCCCCCCACCCCCCTGATTGTAGAGATATCAAATTTATGCACCATTTATTCTGGTAAATTGGTACCCGAATTGCAACTTGCGACTCAGCCTATGCCCCAACCACAGTCCCAGGTGCAATCGACATCAATGTCCCCAGGGAGATACACCTTTACATACAATCTTGTTCTTGTTTCCACCATCGGGAGTTGTCAGCATGCCTGTGATGGAAACTCTTAACCTTTCGGAATTGACGATAGGTATTCGTGTTTGATACCTACCTACACCAAACCCACCCCCAACCCCACAAGTTGTTTTGAAATCTGTGCAATCAATTAGTACTGTCAATCACCCACCTCTTGGAATACCCAAAGCCACATCATCAGCTCTCCCACCTCCTCCTAAGTAGGTTGGGGGAAAGACCACAAAGGCCCTAATGACAACAAATTCGAACAAAGTCATGAATCCACCTCTTAAGGCCTCAACTCGAGCACCTACACCTTGCGCCCTATGTGGTAGTACAGGTCAAGCCACCCATAATTGTCCTGAGTTACATATTTTACGTACTCATCTCTAGACATTAGATGATGATACCAACGAGAATGTTACAATAGTCCAATTTCCTGACACTCCCCAAGTAGACAACAAGTCCCTACACACAATCCATTCTTGAGCAGTTTGTGGCCTTTACGACCATTACTCCCATCACTGTCCAGATATGCCCAAATACCGATCTATGCTAGCTGAATTGCGTAAAATCTCCTTGGAGTCTCAAGTCACCTTCATCAAGGAAGTCCACCCTGTTGATGCTCAAGATGGAATGCTTGGGAAACAACACTTCAAATTCTGCTTGGCTAATGCAAAATAGGTGGGAATAATCACCCTATGTTTTAAGTTGTTTAAGACAAGACGATAACTTAAAGAATGAAAGCACTTGCCTTGAATAAGTATGAATGAGAAACAAATATGAATTCTTTAATCAAATTTAAACACTGTTCTCAAATACTTATTTGTTTAATTTTTAATTTTACATTATTTAAATTTTCATGATTTTTATTTTCTTTGTTTACTGTTACAAAAATAAAAATAAAATTGCAAACATAAATAAAAGACAAAATATCATAAAACAAACAAAACACATAAAACCCCATACTAATATTTACATGAATTAGTTTTCTTTGTTTTATTTACTAGCATAGATCCATCTAAACCGGATCTATCAAGCACCGAGAGGGATCCAATTTCTTGAGGTGTATTTTTTTTTAATATTAAACTCAAGAAATTTGATCCCTCTCTTGCTTGATAGATTTTTTTTTTGTTGGCAAGTGGTAGTACCCCCTGACTAGGAGGGTTCACCATTAGCTGAGAAACCACGAACCAGGGGCATCTAAGCTGTCAAATTCACCCGGGGATCGCACCCGGCCTGGACCACACCAACCCTTAGCATGGTTGGATTTTAGTATCCACGGGGTTTCGAACCGACGACCTTTCCTCTTAGGGGTGTCTTAACCATCACCCGCCACCGACTGTTCTACATCTCATGGATAACTCTTGCTTCTTGCTTGATAGATTAGAGTAGTTTTATATTTTTATTTTATAGGAAGACATGGATTTTTTAATTACTTTTTCATAAAAAAAATTATTTTATGAGTCGACATGAATTTTTTTAATTACTTTTTGTCTTTGTTAATGTAACATTACGTTAGTTACAACATCTCCCCCATAGTGGGTTGTAAAACACCTCGCTCCTCTTGGTGCAATAATAAAATTAAAATATTTAATAACTAGAAGGATGAATTAATATGCTAACTAATTAAAATAAACAAATTATAATTAAAATTATTTACGTAAATTAAAAGAATAAAAGAAAATGAAGGTATTTTAAATGAAAATTAAAAAAAGGTAAATCTTTTTTAATATTTCAAATACATATGTTGTATTTATAATTATTCGAAATATATTTTTTATTGTCTTTTTATTTATATACATTTATAATAATAAATAAAGAAATATAAAAAGAAATAAAACAATTTACACAGGGGAAATATAATATTTAACAAATACATGTACAGGATTGAAATTTTTTAATGAGCTAAAAAATAAAATCTCTTAAAATAAAATAGAAAGTGAATAAGATTAAACTAAAAGAATAATAGGATGAGAATAATGATTTCTTTATTGATAAAACAATTCATACATTTTCTCAAAACAAACTCAACTTTCAAGACTCTACTAAGTCTTGGACCAGGCATACTCAAAATCACATGAAGCAGTATGTTACATTGCTCAAGACATGATCAAGTTTTACAATTAAGGAAGGGTAAAAAGGGATTGGACTAAGTAAATCAATAATCAAGTTTGCAATTCCTTCTTCTTGCACACAAAACCATTAATCAACCGTACTATAAGTAGTTTTTTTAATTTTAAAAAGTTATAGGTGCTTTAATAATCCAAACCAAGTTCAACCTTCCATTTCTCTACAAACTTTCCTGCACACAAAACCATTAATCAACCGTACTGCAAGTAGATTTTTTTAATTTTAAAAAGTTATAGGTACCTTAATAATCGAAACCAAGTTCAACCTTCCATTTCTCTACAAACTTTTAAGAGAGCACATTCTATCAACAACATTGTTAAATCTTCCACAAGAAAACAAAGTATGAAAAGAATGAATAAATTAAAAAAAAAATGAACTTGTTACTCAAACGTACCTCAATTAGTTTTTGCATGAACTGCCTCTTCTTTAAAGAATTACTTGGTTAAAACATTAATCCTAACCTACATCCTAACTGACTCTCCACCGACTTGGGCTTCCACCAATTAAAAAATAAATGAAAATTTTAATTAAGGACAGCTCTACAAATATCAACCTTCTTTTCTAAAATTTTCTCATATCCTTTAATACATGTATTTATCCTCTATATATCCCATTGTGCTGGTGTCAATGGATAGGTTTCACCATTTTCAAAGAATTATCATCTATCAAATTGCTTGTCACAAACATCCATGTTCATCTCAGTGTTTTCTTGTAACACCTCAGAAAAGACTAAAAGAAACGACCAGTTCTCCACTAAAATCCATCTAATTGTCCCCCGGATTCTGCCCAAACATTGCAACAGCACTAATGATTTAGTCAACATATGTTTCCACATATGTAATACACAAAAACTTGGCCAACACTAGCCTTTAGAAAACGAAGCAATCATTTATCATAATAGTTGTCGGCATGCAACCACTGCAATATGTTTGTCTCCATTTCGTAATAATTCAGAAGAATTGGCATTCAGTTCGGTCGTTGAGGCCCCTGAACTAGCTAATAGTGGCATCGATGGCATCGATGGAGGAACAATAACAGTTTTGCTCACAGGTACAGGCCTGCTAAGATGAGGGTTTAATTCAGGTTTGAGAGTTCCTTTTCATTGTCATTGCTGTCTCTGTCAAATACCATGTGGCTCTTCTTTTGACTACATCAATAATTCTCCGAAGACAATCATGAAATCCTGAGAGGATAATTTTCTCTTGTTCGATAAAAGTATGTGTTGTATGATTAGCACATCCACTTAACTTGTGGCCAGTGAATACAATTGTTTATGCCTCAGCAACTAGTTACCTCTTTAGTTAAGTGGGTTTTCTGTCAGTACCTGTTATCCATTCATGAGCTAGGAGTTATCCATGCATCAACTCTCCATTATTTTTTATATTTCTCTTTTTATAATTGTTTATTTTTAATTTTGAACGAGGACCATAAAATCAATTTGGAAAGTATAATTTTCTCATCCTCCTTCAATCTAGGAAAAGCATAGATGATAGTCCACTCCAAATTCTAAGATATTAACACCTATCCAAAGCCTTTTACAACCAACTGTGTACCAAGATGGAGTTGTAAAAAGAATATCTTGTTCATCACACATAAGAGTACCTGGCGACATGGCCCTTTGCTTACAAGAATTGGCACCACTATCGAATTCTGACCCTTCAGCACATTTAGTAGATGATGCCCCCATAATCTTATTTTATTAAGCATATGTTCACTTCAGGCAAATCAACCACAACAGAAAATGACTTCTTTTCATGTCAAGTAACAATAACATAAATTCTCAGAACTTTATTGGTTATAAAATAAGCACTCCCTGTTGCGGCATCCTGTCAATCAACCAAGTTAAAAACTAATGCTTTTGTATTCTTCATCATCTTGGCCGTAACCTGCAACATGACTCCTTTTCTAACTAACTTGATCTCTGAGAAAATTAGATTGAACTTAGCTCTGACTTCCATATATCAAATTTACTATTTTTTATGCTATAAAACTTGCTATTTACATATTACAAATGCCAATGAGGAACCTACAAACCATAATTTGCGTGCCTTTCATCAATGGATAGGCTGCGTTTTACGTTGGTCATGAGCCTGATCTTTGCTGTTATGTTTGCATAAAAGAACTGACAATACGAGCTCATTTGGATAAATTAATCATATCCCACGTTCACCTTGGATTAGTATCCTTTACTGATTATTTATATACATATATATATATATATATAACACTTTCCATTACTTGTCAACGGGTAGGATAAATGAATATTTCGAGCAATGGGTATCTTTATATATATCTTCGACATTTGGCAATAAGAGCTTGGTTTAGCAAAAACAACCCTTTTTATTAAATCCTCTTCAGTGGTGAGTTGTTCGACCATTGGGCTTGAAAAATCAAGGCTTGGCTTTGGGAAATGGTATGAATGGTATACAAAAGTGGCAGCTTCGAATCCTATGTAAGATCTCTTTTTTTGGAAATGCATGTGATATAAGAAAGGCAATGAAAAAGGCATTTTAAATCCGTCATTTAAAATAAATTTCAAATATTCCTTGACATAATAAAAGGGTATAATCCAAAGTGAATGAAGCTAGTGAGTATTTGAAGAATTAAATCCTTTTTTGCCATAAAGTGAAGACAAAGGTATGATAGGCGAGAATTTTTTAAATCATGGATATTATAGAAACAATAAATAAATTTATATACATTTTTTAAATATACATATATACCATATCAAATGATGAATGGGAAAAATGGTAAGAAGAGTGGAGGGTAAAGGAAAAGTGCAAGGAGAAGAAAACGCACAAGCCGAGTTATCAAGGGAAATTGAGCTTCTTTTTAAACCAACATCCGCATCAACTTTGTCAAGCAATAATCCATATCATAGCAACCTGTAATTTGCTTGTAGAACATAACAAAGAGCAACAAAATGTCATTAGCCATAACGTTTCATTAAAAATTCCAAAGATGCCCTAATGGTGGAAACCCTAGACACTCTCAAGCTAGCTAGAGATGTAGGCTAGTTTTTGAACTAGGCATTTGAAGGCATTGACTCCATAGGAATTGTGTATTATGGTGGAAATTTTTTATATGTAGGAAATCCTAGCAACTCTTTACCTACTAAGTATAGTTGGTGACGAAAATCGTCATCAACACAGCCCTCGACATCTTCTTCAGATGGGACAAACACCATCTGTTTTATCTCATCCCATGATCAACCTTCCACATAGGCAACCAATGATGATCCTTCTAATCTCTCTAGGCGATGCTTTTGAAGCGACGAAGAGATACTCGAAGCCTTAACTGAACCTGGTTTTCCTTGGGATGAAATGGACCATCACACATATTTTATTCTCGAGGAATCTACTGCACCTTTGTCATACCAATTCTCTATTGAGTCGAAAAATTTCATCCCACATGGAAGCGTTGATTGGTTCAAACATCCAATCCCAACCCCTGATTCCTTTGAAGAAGGAAACATGGCCAATATATCGCCCACCATTCAGGTGGATATTTCAATTAAGCCAGGCATTACTGAGAATATTGCGTTAAGGGCCTCCTACACCCCAGAAGAGGTTTCCACCTACAAGAACTCTTTCAAGAGTTTTGTGACGTTTTCACTTGGTCATACACTAAGATGCCCTGTCTCAACCCTTCCATTGTTGAAAATCATATTGACACGTGGCCCAATGTTGCACCCATCCACCAAACGAAAAGACCGATCCACCCATCCAAAGTCTAGTCGTAAAGGCTGATATTTAGAAGCTACGCAAAGTGGGTTTCATCTACCCAATCGCATATACCACTTGGGTTTCCAACCTTGTCCCCATGAACAAGAAATAGGGCACTATATGTGTGTGAACCGATTTTCACGATCTGAATCTAGCATGCCCAAAAGACAACTTCCTAACCCCATTCATTGACCAACTCATTGACGCATGTGTGGGACACAAAATTCTTTCCTTTATGGACAGATTTTCTGGATATAACCAGATTCATATATGTAAAGAGGATTAGTACAAGACCTCCTTTACCACCCCTTGGGGCACCTTCTCTTACCGATTTATGCCATTTGGTCTCAAGAATGCTAGAGACACCTTTCAGTGGGAAATGAATTTTTTCTTTCATGACTTAGTCCACATTATCCTTGTCTACTTGGACGACCTCATGGCTCGATCCAAGAAACGTTCTCAACACATAGAAGACCTTCGACAAGTCTTCCTATTGATGCCACAAGTGTAACATTCGCTTAAACCCCCTCAAGAACGTGTTATGTGTTCCTGCTTGGTGATTACTGGGATTCGTCATTTCTCAGAAAGGGATCATTGTCAATCCATTGAAGGTCCAAGCCATTATTTATATTCCACCCCCACATACGCTTTGTGCCAACTGCAGAATATCCAAGTCAAGGCTAATTTCTTGCATAGGTTTATCCTGGACTACGTTACGAAAGTTCATGGATTCTTGCACTTGCTTCGAACCAGCGTCCCCTTCATTTGGTACAAACAGGCACAAGTTTCTTTTGGTGCATTGAAGCAAGATATTTCCTCCGCTCCCTTGATATCCCTACCAAATTTCACGAAGGATTTTATCTTTTACGTATCAACGTCCGAACATGCCATGGCTGGAGTGCTACTTCAAGAAGACTCTACTCATCAAGAGCATGTGATCTATTATGTGAGTTAGAATTTATCCATACCACTGTTACATGTCACGTCCCCTCCCATCATACCAGTGCGACGGAGAGGATCGTGATGCTAA
Source organism: Larix kaempferi (assembly GCA_027924585.1). NCBI lineage: Eukaryota > Viridiplantae > Streptophyta > Pinopsida > Pinales > Pinaceae > Larix > Larix kaempferi. Next base: position 384,616 of record BSBM01001814.1, read on the forward strand.
AACTAGGCATCTAGCCCCATGAACTTATTAAATAAGCATTCACATAATATAAAAAGACATATGGAAATGTATAATTATAAGAAAACACAATGGAAGTAATTTCAATTACACATCCATCATACATTCAAGATATTCATCAAATAAATCATTGCAAAGTTAACACAAGAGAATACTTATCTTATAACAAAGTAGTCCCAAGCAACTAGCTATGCAATTGCAACGTTCCACCCAACCATAGACCAGTTGTGATCATCAATATCTCAACACACTACAACCCCCGAGCTGGGCATGATCTCTACAAGGAATCAGGGAACAACAGACTCACACATAGCTCAAAGATACACCAAATCAGCCAAGCCAAGCTACAGTTGGGTTTATCAGGCTGTTAGGCAATGGGAGGAAGAATTGCTAAGCTAGTGGGATCATCCATAGAGATATGGGCACCCTCTGCAAGATCTATCTAGCTTGGTCCCCACAATACCTACACACCTGGCACAAGGAAGTATTCCCTTCACTAATACACAGTCCCTCAGGCCATACCTTCCATTCTAGTGTTCTTCAAGGTGTGCATAGAAGAGCAACCAGCCCTTTGATACTCTTGAGAGGTTACCTTCTCACTAGGTTTATCAAGCCAATTCTAGTCCACTTCCACTCCTAATTCTTGCTCATAATTTCCAACCCAAAAAGGGATGCACCCTACAACAAAACACAAGTGTTGAAAAACGTGGGCGACCAAAACGAACTGGTAGATGGGGAATAAACCCTGGGAGAGCAATTCGTTTTCAGAAAACGTTTTTCTGCATTTCAGGGGCAAAAAAGACCTCTATAAACCCCCAAAACGTGACTCCCTTTCTCCCAACCACTGTGCAACACAAAAACGAGCTCCCAGCTATGGAAAAATGCAGGAAATTGGTAAAAAAATGTGATGGGGAAAGCCCAGCTAGCTCAGACTGCGTGAGGGAGGAAAGACTCTGGGTTCAGAATGGCTTTGGGCACCATTTCATGGGTGTTTTCTTGCCCCAGAAGCAAAAGTACGTTTTCCCAGGTTGATGGCTTGCCCATGCACGAAATTGGCTGCCATGCCTCTTCATTCCCAAGGCATTAACTGCCTCAACCAATTTCTGGAAGAATTAAATGATTGGGTGCATAAGTCAAAATGGGTAGCTGAGGGTTTATTCATTGACATCTGGATTATCACCATTGGCTCAAGGGTTTGAATAATTTCCCTCCCTATTCCTTATAGAATCATGCCCCCATCTCTTTGTTGCATTGCATAGCTATTTGTGGGTTTTTCATTAAAATTCGTATTTACCTGATGTCTTAATTTACATTGTGCCTATCTAGCACAAGAACCACAGGAATCTATTTTTAATTGCCGATACATAAAACGCTAAATCAATGGTGGGGCCTTGGCCTTGAGCTCCTCACCATGATTAAATATCAATATTTACATCATTTACGAGTTAATGCGAAGGGGGGCAAAAATGGGGATGTGACATTACAATATCCTCACAAAGAGAAAATAACCTTGCTATCGTCTTTTCAATTTAGAAGTTGTATCACTACATTCTTATGAGTTGCACCATAGTCATGGCAGACTCAAACCCCATGATCTATCTCTTGATTTGCCATCTCGTCCAAGCTCACGTTTCCAAATGGATCGATATCCTTCAAGAGTATGATCTTGATTTTTTCACCCCCAAAAGTACCAAGGCATTGGCTTTGGTGCATCTTTTGACAAACTTACTATCTTCATCTGTGTCATCTCCGCTCACTGTCGACTTGCTTGATGAACATTTGTTTACTATTTCCTCGGACCACCGTGGTATGGAGACATCCCCATTTATTTGTACACCCAAAAATTTGGTCCTCATCTTAGTCATGACGATCAGCGTTGTATTCGCCATCAAGCATCTCGATATATCCTCACAAGCAATATCCTCTATCGATGCAACATTGATACCATTTTGCGTAAATGCCTTACTCATGAGGCAGAGCAGGTTCTTAATGACTTCCATAGAAGAGCCTGTGCAATGACCATCTCCCTAGAATGGCTACTGCCCAAAAGGTCATCTGCATCTGTTATTTTTTTCCAAGTCTTTTTACCCACTGCATTACGACAATCAAATACTGTCGCAATTTCCAACTCTTTTCCCCAAAGGTGGGAACACCTCCCACACTGCTCCACCCCATGGTTACCATTGGTCCCTTTTCAAGTGGGATATTTATTTCATGGATTTTAACCCTACTTTGATCAGTGGCCATAAATACATCATTGTGGTTGTTGATTATTTTACCGAAATGGGATGAAGCCATGCCCACATTTAATTGCCAAGCTCAAACCATGGTGCAATTTTTCTTCAACCATGTTATCACTCGTTTCGGCGTCCCTCACCATCTCATATCCAATAATGGTAGCCATTTTGAGGATGTCGTTTGGAAAAATATCTCTACCCTTTTGAAATTTTCCCATTAGTACTCCCCCTCATACTATCTAAATGGAAATGGCCAAGTTGAGGTCGTCAAAAAAATCCTCAAAACCATGCTCCAATGGATAGTGGATAAGCATAACTCCAATTGGAACCATATCATTTTTCTAACCTTATGGGCCTATTGCGCATCTACCAAAACCATGATTGTTCTTACCCCATTCCATTTGGTCCACGGTGTGGAATCATTCCTCCCAATTGAATATTAAATCCTAGCCTTACACATTGCCATCGAGCTATTGCCAAATACATCTCCCTTATAGCAACGCTTTCTCATGCTTGAACAGGCGGATGAAGATCGACATGCTTCCATCCAGATGATCGAAGCTGCCAAGCATTGGTTTAAATCCCATTACAATGCGCATTTTCTCCCGTGTACCTTCAAATAAAGGGACCTCATCCTCATCTATGATCAAGCCCATGAAAATCTTGGGAAAGGGAAGTTTAAATCCATATGGCAGGGCCCATATGTTGTTAAACACTATCTTGACAATGGGGCATACCTCCTGGATGATTTCAAAGGTCGCCTCTTGAACAACCCCCACCATGGGTTGTATCTCAAGATATTTTATGCTTAGTTTGATAAAACCCTTTGTTTTATGTAATACAGTTTTCACCTTTATGTTTTACACCCTTTTTTTATGCATGAGCCTCATGGTTTGTTCCCATGGTTTTTACCAAATGGCTCATGTTCCCGCCATTCATGTCAGCTTCGCCAATGGCACAAGTAAATGGTCACCAAATCTTTCCTTAGTTGCATGGGTCATATATCCCCCTCATCTAAGTTGGTACATCTTGACGGAGTATATCGATGTTGCCACCAATAACTAAGCTGAGTATGATTCCCTTATCGGTATCTTACCCACCACCCTCCATTTGGGTATCTATCACCTCAATGTCTTCGTAGACTCCCAAATGCTTGTCGCCCAATTAAACAACTGTTATTGGGTATGCGATCCTTTCCTCTTTAGAAAGTTCCTCCACATTAAACAATTGGTTAGACATTTTGATTTCATTTCATTCATACATGTCCCTAGGTGTTCCAATAGTGTTGCAGACCAAATGGCTAATGACATTCTAGAGTGGCATCTCAATCATCGCGTATAGGAAATAAACCACCAATATGCATTATCATATCATTTTGCATTCACATGCACATAAGCATAGCATAAACATTATCATGGAATACAAAGTTCATAAACATAAAAACCATAAAAAGTGCATCCACATGCATATGCATATAATTTCATATCATAATATCCAAAATAGTATATCCATATCTACATAGAGGAGACCCAATAAGTTCCTCAAAAACCATAAAAGAGTACATTAATAAAAAATCCCCATGCTCATGGCATTATGGGGCATCTCCACAAATTGTTGGCTAGTCATCAGATTCATTTGGCCCCTCCCCCTTAGTATCCTCCTCAATTCTCTCATCATCATCCATAGGCACATCTCCATGTTCCATCTCTCTCATAGACTTGACGGCCACAGTGATCCGTTGCAAGATGGGCCTCCACTCAGAAGGTGCCTAGTAGCAAATGGCGATCAAGTCGTGGTCTAGGTACTGCCATCCATTACCATTAAATCCATCCAGTAGTCAATCAATCCCTATCCAAAATGATTCCATCATATCCTCGACGCCCCAGCATTGTCACCTCCTGTGGGATGGGGATCTATACCGTCAACCCTCCCTCTACATCTCTGGTATCCTGCTGGAGGTACTGGCCCAATATATGCACACATATGACTAGTCATCAATATCAACATCATAAATAAACTCTAACTACCATATATGCTAGCAGTATAAGCATGGATATACATAAAAAATAACTACATACATATCGTTGAGCCCCCAATATTGGCCAAGAAATAAAGGTAACTCGGGGCCACCCTTGAAGTCCATCTCGGCATACGAGTAGTCCTCAATCCTCCCTGGTAGTTAATGCCATTATGTAAACATCTCTTGGGTGAAGAACCTTCCCACCAAGCCCCCTCCCTCCCTAATCATCATCTCATGGAAGCGTCTCATCCTGGGCTCCATCATCTTGTCATCGCGCACAGGTATGTGGGGTCGCGGTGTTGGAACTCGCTAAAAAATAATGAGCATAAGAATGATGGGAAGCAGAATTCACCACCAAGTCAGCTCACTTTGTTCAAACCTCTCCAAACCACAGTCAAGTACATCTGAGCCCACCCAAAATAGGTACCCGCAAGCACCCTCTCCACCAGCATCATCTGTCTTCTTGAGACCTCATGTGGTACACTCAATCCTAGTACTCGCACCACACCAGATGTAATAATGTAATATCCCAAGTCTCTAGGCTCTCGATATCACATAGCAATATGTAGGTTTTGTGAACCTCTGTCGTCGGATAACAGTGATGCTCCTGTATGTCCCACATCAAAACGTCTCACGGACGCTTTGACTGCGTATCCCCAATTACCCCCAACCTCAGGAGTCCCATAATGAAATACACATCCTCGAGGGTGAGCTTCAGTTACTCACCTTGCAACATGAACACCTCTGCATCGTGATCCCATAACTCTACCATCTTGTTCAGTAGCAGCTTCATGTTGCACATCAAGGGGTTCCCCACGAACTTCACTAATTTGTGCCTCAACAAGCTATCTTTTATATCTTGGTCAACCTCAATATCCTCACAGTGGTAACTCATGTCTCACTATCACAAGTTAAATCACGACATCTTTTATGTCCATAACATCAAGATCAGTTCTAGAGTCAAAACTTTCCTTCTTAGCCCTGGGTCGCTCCCTTTTTGGGGAGAAAAGAAACTGGCCCACACTTCTTTAGAAAAATAGTGTGACATAGATCTCCCTTTTCCCTCAAACAGGTGCAACTTGGGTCTCACCTATCCTATCGATGGGTGCGACCCATGTCACTCTTATCTCCTTGAAAAGAGCGACCTGGGTCGCACCTATTCCCATGAAAGGTGCAACCCAAACCTAAAACCCTTACAGGGTTCCCCAAGGTCCCAGGAACGCCCAAAACTAGAAAATAAATGGACAAAAAGACTAAGAAATGCGAGAACAATTAACTAGAAGTCACAAAACTCGAATCCACTGGTCTAGTCAGAAGAAATCAGTAATCCTTTTCTGTGTTCATCCACACAATATCAACACTTAGCAGTGAAAATGACATGTGGTGATTGGAATACCCCCTATTTTGTAAGCCTTTTTGGGTCCATTCCTTCTTTTGATCATTGCGGAGCCATCCGATGACCCTTTTTTGCGTTGTTTGCACTAACAGAATCAATATTTCATGCTCTTACCGATTTTAGGGACCATTTCTCATTATCACTGAACTTTTCTTCGAGACCTTTTTAGGGCTTGTCTTGATTTGCATGCCATCGTGTAAGTCATGTCATATTTGTATTTGTATATTCTATTCAAATTCCAAACACACATTTATGATTGGGTATCCTTATTTTGAGTACAGATACAGGTTATGGCAGTGTTTCTCCTCTCCGGTGACGTCCATCCTTGCAGGTATAACCTCTTGAAAGGCATAAAGGTAATTTTCTCCCCTAGAGTATCTAATGCATTGAATCAAGGCATTAGATACTCTAGGGGAGAAGATTACCTATATGCCATTCAAGAAGTTATACCTGCAGGGGACCTTGATCCAGTTTCCCCATTTATTCCTGTAGGATCCCCACATGTCTGAGTAAATGGCCTAGCCCAACCACCATTGCGTTCGACCTTGCTCGGCAGTAGAGCCTACCTTACATGGGTGACCATTTTATTTGTTAGGAAGCCATGTCAACCCTTCTATTTACTGTGTTAGTATATTGTTGTTGGACGCATATGCTTTGTAAGTCGTCCTATAGTATTTGTTGATCCCTAGTTTGTCTTATTGTTGTTGGACGCACATGCTTTGTAAGTCGTCCCGTAGTATTTGTTGATCCATAGTTTGTCTTATTGTTGTTGGACGCATATGCTTTGTAAGTTGTCCCATAGTAATTGTTGATCCATAGTTTGTATTGGCCCATGGTTTGTATTGACACATGGTATTGGCGCCTAGACTTAGTATATAAGTTTGTGTTGAGACCAATGAAGGTACTGTGAAGTTATTTGTATTGAGCTTGCTCAAAGGAGGTTGCCCCCTCGAAGTGGCCTGCGATCAATAAAAGTGATTTTGAGTTCTGTTATTTCTGCTATCTCGTGTATTTTCTTTAATCAATTGTTGCAGGTTCTTCACATCTAGTATCAGAGCACTTTCTTGGGCTCGTTGGGTGAAATTTCTACCAATTTTGTTTTGTTCACATCTGTTGTAGCTTCGGATCTGGGAATAATCCCTATCTGCTTAACTGTGGGAAGTACTTGGGCATAAACCCTAAAACTCATTGTGAGGAGTACCACAGGAACCCCAAAGTAGCTGGCCCATTGAGAGGACCTGCCAGTGAAAAGGGCAACGACCCCTACCTGATTGACTAGTTCCCACCCGTGAGGTAAACCAAGAGCTGTCGTTTGTGGCAAAGCGGTTATCCATTTTATCTGAGCCGTGGAGTGCAGGGGTATTGCCCCAATACGAAAGTCGTCAGACAGCATTGGTGGCCGAGTGAAACCCCTAAACTATTAGGAAGCCGCACATACCTGGGGTCCATATCTATTTTCAGCTGAACTGTTGCCGATCAGTTCCGCACTGTTTCAGATCCATTCTGAAATCCGTTCCAGATCCAGTAGTTTCAGATCTATTCTGAAATTCATTTCAGATCCAACCATTTTCAATCCATTCGGCATCGTTTCAGATCCAATTATTTTCGATCACCTCCGCGTCGTTGCAGATCCATCTGTTTCCACTCCCTTCTGCGCCATAGCAGATCCATTTTGAATTAAAAAAAAAAAAAAAACTGTTTTTTGGCCATATCTCCCTTGTTTTAACTCTCTTTCCCTTGAAATTTCTCGGACACCCCTGCAATTCCATTCTGCATATTTCATTCCTGAGGACCCTATCCAAAATTCTACTTTCCAAATTCAGAAATCTCACATTTGTCTATTTTTAGGGTTTGTCATAACTTCTTCAATTTTCACCCACTCACCTCCAAATTTTTCCACTGTGTTCATTCCCTACTTCTGCTTCTTTGTCACTCTTTAACCATTTTTCTCATTCTTTCACCCTGCTTCTGAAATCCCCATTTTTTGCTTCTCTATCCATCAGAAAGTGTCAAAAACCTACTCAAACCCCAATTACCCATCCAAGTTTTTCCCAAATCCAAATTTCCCTTTACTAAATAAGCTTTTGTTTGTATTTTTCTATCCATCCCCCCCCCCCCAAAAAAAAACCTTCTTGTTATGGTTGTCACCCGTGCAGGAGAAAAAACCATGGAGGAAGCACTTGCAGCCATCCAAACCAAACTCCAAGAACTGGATGAAAAATTTCTCAACCTCCATCTTCAGCATTCAGCCATGAACAATAACCGACAGCAAGAATCTTCTGCCGCCAATGGATTCTCTTCTTCCAGCAATTTCCATGGTCCGAATCTTGAATTTCCTTGCTTCAATGGTACTGATCCGACTGGATGGATCTATCGTGCAAAATAGTATTTCCGTCTGCATAATACTTTTGATGTCCAAAAAGTTCCACTTGCATCCTTTCATTTGGAATAGGAATCCCTTCAATGGTATTGTTGGTACATCAAGGCTCATGATGAGCCAAAATGGACATATTTTTGCCAACTCCTTTTGCAATGATTTGGTCCTAGTGCTTTTGATGACTTCACCAGAGAACTCACTAAACTTTGTCAAAGTGGCACTGTGAGAGAGTATCAAATAGAATGTGAGAAAATAGCCAATCACACAAAAGGATTGTTTGATGAATTCTACAGGAGTTGTTTTATCAGTGGTCTTAAGGATGAAATCCGGTCAGAGGTTAAAATGTTCTGTCCCAACACAATGATGGAAGTCCTAGGGTTGGCTAAGTTGGCAGAAGACAAGATTGCAGCCCAACAACGCTCCAAACCCACTTTTGTTCCCTTCCGAAATATGGGTTCTCAATGACCTCCCATCCTGCCAGCTCCTCGACCAACTCCTATCAAACATTTGTATGAAACAGAGATGCAGGCACGCAGAGAAAAAGGGCTTTGTTATAATTGTGATGAGAAATTCACTCGGGGACATAGATGTTTTCAACACAAGCTCTCTCTCTTAGATATGGATTCTCCGTCTTCCTCTAAAATTGGTTAAGAAGCTCCAGATACAATGGATGATCAAGTCGACACTCAGGAGCCTCCTATTGACCCCCTATCTTAGGATGAACAACCAAAGATATCTCTCCATGCTTTATCCGGCGTCACCACCCCCCAAACAATGCGGGTCATGGCTTACTTCAAGAAGCTTCCTCTTACAATACTCATTGATTCTGGTAGCACTCATAACTTCATTGACCCTCGAATCGCCAAACATGCTGATTGTTTTGTCCATCCTTGCTCCAACTTTGAAGTCATAGTTGCCAATGGGGGCACCTTACCTTGCAAGGGGAAGTGTCACAATGTGAGCATCTCCCTGGAAGATTATAACCTATGCTCTGACATGTTTGCCTTGTCCCTAGGCGGATGTGATGTGGCTTTGGGCGTTCAATGGTTACGCACACTTGGCCCCATCTTATGGGATTTTGCTGAAATTTGGATGCAGTTTTCAGTCAATGGGAAACACCACAAATTTAAGGAATTAAAACAAGGGTCTCTCTCCATCATCAGTTCACATCACCTAGAAAATATCCTTAAGAAGAATTCACATGGTGTCATCGCTCAACTCCATTCCATTCAGATGCACCCATCAACTGTCTCCCCTACTTCCTTGGATAGATATGCAGGTGTCCTTGCTGAACCAGTGGGCTTGTCACCTTCAAGAGACCTTTCCGGTAAGAATTTAGCCGCATCTACATCTCAATAGGAAATTATGGCTATTTTGCATGCAGTATAGAAGTGGCAGCCATACCTATTAGGGAATTATTTTTGCATCAAAACTGATCTCCAGAGTCTGGAAAATTTCTTGGAACAATGGTTCTCCTCCCCAGCACACCTGAAATGGGTTATCCAACTCATGGTTTATTCCTATGCGATCACTTACAAGAAGGGTAAGGACAATATGGTGGCAGATGCTCCTTCTCACACATTTGATGACCCAATTTCTCTTACAGCTATTTCTCTGCTTGTTCCAAATTGGTTGCAATCTTTTCAACGGGGCTATCTCTTCTATGAACTCCATGCTTCTTCATCAGTAGGGCACTCTGGGTTCCTAAAAATGTATGATTGGGAACAATGTAACTTATTTTGGTAGGGATTGAACATGACAATTCAACATATGGTGGCAAGGGTGAAACGACACTCCTTTCAGGACTGCTCGAACCCTTGCCCATCCCTACAGATATTTGGACAACTATTTCTATGGATTTCCTAGAAGTGCTCCAATGGTACAATACCACATCTAAAAGGACACCATATGATGCAATCTATGGACATGCACTGCCAGTTCTTCTTCCATACACCCTCAGCAGCTCCCCAGTTCAGGCAATTGACTCGGTTCTTCGACTGCGCAATCAAATTCTTCTCATTCTGCAGGACAATATTCACATGGAAAGAATTTGACTGAAACAACAAGCTAATCAGCACCGTTCTAAGCGCACTTTTCACGCAGCTGATATGGTTCTTCTTCGTCTACAACCTTCCAAGCAACCCTCCCTGCAACTCATAAGGTGTCAGTGGCCTGGAATGCAACCCAAGGATGCTACAGGGGAACCACTCCTTTAGATTCTGCATCAATTTCCACATCTAAAGCTTTGAGGACAAATCTTTTTCTAAGGGAGAGGGGATGTTAGGAACCCATGTCAACCCTTCTATTTACTGTGTCAGTATATTGTTGTTGGACGCATATGCTTTGTAAGTCATCTCATAGTATTTGTTGATCCATAGTTTGTCTTATTGTTGTTGGACACATATGCTTTGTAAGTCGTCCCATAGTATTTGTTGATCCATATTTTGTCTTATTATTGTTGGACGCATATGCTTTGTAAGTCGTCCCGTAGTAACTGTTGATCCATAGTTTGTATTGGCCCATGGTTTGTATTGACTCATGGTATTGGCGCCTAGACTTAGTATATAAGTTTGTGTTGAGACCAATGAATGTACCATGAAGTTATTTGTATTGAGCTTGCTCAAAGGAGGTTGCCCCCTCGAAGTGGCCTGTGATCAATAAAAGTGATTCTGAGTTCTGTTATTTCTTCTATCTCGTGTATTTTCTTTAATCAATTGTTGCAGGTTCTTCACAGTATTACCCTCTTCATTTGGCGAACATGTCGTTCGTATCCCCATAGGATTAGGATTATTTATAGTTTGACATCTAGAAATTAAGCCACATGCATTCCTTCACATTGTCACTCATTGGTTGTTCCCTGTAAATGGACTCCCGTTATGGAGTTTCCTTTAAGCTTTTTTCTGACTCATCAAAAAATGAAAAATTTGTTGAGCAACCTTGCTTTATTTCATGCTCATTAAAGGATTTGAAAGAGTACGTGTTCACTATGCCTTTTACCCCTTTATCGGACCGAATGGACTAATTACAAAAAAGATATACTCTAGTCACTTTTGACTAGAAGATTTCTCTGTTGTATACTTTTATCATTTTTTGGGCTTCAGAGACTAACTTTACAAAAAATAAAATTTATAGAGTTTTCTTTAATTTTTTCAGACTACTTAAAATTCAAAATACCAATGAGCATTGACTGTCTTGGGCTCGACAGAAATCCATGGGACAATACCATATCGAGCACACTTCCATCCCTTCTTTGAGTTCGTGAAACGATGAAGAAGGCCCAAACGGTGCTCCTCAGCGCCCCTATAGATCATATATAGTCCCTTATCATGGGATCATCCATGGTATCCTTTGTTTAGAGTATTTTGTGATGAGTCACCCTTGTTGTCCCCCTAATTTCATGCATCAGTCCTCCTCTTCGATTATCTCCCACTATAGTCATCCCCACCAGGTCACCCTAGCTATGTTCCCCTCTCCCGATATCAAATTCATATGCTTCCAGTTCATCCCTGGCGTCATACTCTAAAAAAAACGTTTGAGTCACATTACCTATGTTCCCTTGTATCCCACTTCAGTGTCTCAACCCTGTGTCCTGATACATTCACTATATGGTCGTATCCCTCACTCTCCTGTTAAGGAACCATCATTTCCTTGGTAGTTGCAGGTCTCCCTATGTTGACGTCAACACATCTATTCCAAAGGATAGACCCAGAGGTCCCTATATCTTGTCCTCCTAGCCATCATTGATGAGCCCCTTGGACCACCTATGAAGAGACCTTAGATCCCCTTAGAAAGTTTTATTCTCACGTGCTCTACATCAGTTATGTCATCGCACTTTTGAGATTCGCATAGGGTATTGGTTCTTTCATCATTTGGTCAAAGACCCCGGATGTCCCTCGATTCTAATACATTGGTGAGTCTCTTTAGAAACCTTCCAATATTATGTTCCTTGGGCTATATGGGCTTCGTTGGTGACAAAGTTTGGAATCCCCTCAGTTCCATGCTTCCTAGTATATCCAATTTCATAATCCATTCATTATACCTCCAATATTCTAACTCTCAGTTGTTTGAGTCCTTACAGTTGCTGGATACCTTCAGATCTAGTAGAGCATCAGTTATTGTGATACTGCATTCTTGGTGAATGCCATTGTTTCTAGTCCCAGTTCTTCAAATCAGCCACGGTTGGACCAGGATTGCATTCCATATTTGAGTCTGTCCTGGACACTTATGATGTACACAAGAATTATACATGCATTGATCAAGTCCCCTTTGGGCCTAGTTCTATTTTTGAATATTAAGACATTAACACAAGCATGGGAATTCCCACCTCATGCATATATTTGAGATTAAATGTACCTCATCCATTTCGAGTATGATATATGTAGGTTAATCCCTTGTAGTCCTAATGAAGAGTATGCTCCACCCTCTGACCCAGTCTTTGTTCTCTATGTTACCGTCACACTTATCCCTTGGAAAAGAAAGATCCTATGATGTCCATTGGCCATACGATGTGCTCCTTCCCTCACTATCCCAAGAGGGACCTATACTTCATCAATAGTATCGACCAGATAATACTATAGTTGAGGGAAAGGGATCAGGTACTGATAAGATGAATGACTCTATTTGTTTTTGGTTCCAACTATTTAAATATATTTTGGCAGATGAAAAATATATCCAGGTGTTGCGAGGTACGTTACACAACCTATTTAATATTGTGGAAAATGAAGAGGATATTCATGCACTGCTCCCAGAGTGGAATATCCAGCTGGCGAGAAAACGGAGAAGGAAGCGGATGGGCCATGAGTTCTGTCATAATGCACAAGTACATGGTTATGATATTAAAAATGTGATGTTGTACCTTGGTTCAGATATGAACATTCTACCTAAGAATTCATGGAAAGCAATGGGTTCTCTGAAGCTTGTTTATTCTACAATCCACTTGAGGATGGCCAACCAATACTGAATCTTCCCCATTGGTCATTTAGAGGATACAAAAGTAGACTTAGGAGGTATCAAGACAACTACTTATTTTGAAATAATCGAGATCATGAGGGAAATGGACCCTTATATAGCATTGGTCAGTATTGATTGGGCCTATGAGAACTATGGAATCAATTATTTGAAGAACATAGTGATGACCTTTGAGGCGGATGGTATGAAGGTGATATCTATTATATCCACACCAAGGTACAGGGTACATCAAACCAATCCATGAGAACATGGATGGAAAATATTTTAGATGAGATTTATACCTTGACTATAGGTCAATGGGAGGATTATGTGAACCCAACTGCATATGGTTCTGTAAGATGGCGAAGTCACAAGGGCTTCACTAGAAGGAAATATAATATCAGGTTAATTCATATTGCGGTATTAAATATTCATGAAAACCTAAAAATTCTATTGCTTATATATTAAGGGGAAAGGGGTTTTTTTTATTTAATGTAACAATACAATAATACTTTGGGGTCTTTTTTATATGGGCGGGCTGAAAAATATCCGCCAAATGGATATGGCGGGATAACGGCCGGATGAGAAATCGGGTTGAGGCAAGGCTCGGGCTTACCAGTACGCAGGGAAATCGTGTCTTGAGGCATGCTTGAGGCCATGGGTTTCGTGTGAAGTGGGTTTCCAGTCGATCATAGTTGAGATATAGTGGTCATTGAAAGCCAATTTTTACCAATAGCACTCAGCCAGTTGTTGCCAATAGCCTTGGGAGGCTCTAAGCCTCCAGGGCTTGTTATAGGCACTTGATAGGCCTTGGGGGCTTGAATACCCAACCACTTGTGCCAGGCCTTGGGAGGTTTAGTCATCCTCCTAGAGCTTTTTACAGGCCCTGGGGGCTTGGATACCTATCCCACAATAGGCTTAGTTAGCGATTGGGGAACTGCAACATGCAATCTAAATGTTGTACTATGTGCCTTGGCTCTAGTGACATACAAGAAGTGATCTCCTATCTCTTCATTAGACCATTAGATGTTGCAAATCATAATGATATGTGGTTGAGTAATTGCATTGTGCGTGAAGTAATGTGCATCCACAATATACATCGAAATAAGCAAGGTGCATTGTAGAATGCATGTGGGGTCATAAGAGGGGTATCATATCAATATACTAGGTAGAAATATACAGGGGTATAAAAAATGTAAATGAAAAAATTGATACATACAATATCTAGTGAAAATAGGGGTTTTTTAAAATTGGGAAGGCATATTGGGAGGGGGTTAAAAAATGATTTTGGAAGGTATTTTCCAATATTTAGTGAAATTAGGGGTATTGTTTCATATGCCACGAACGAAGCTGCTGTGATAGAGGTTTATTGAGTGAAGCCCCCGTGGGTGAAGTATTCAGTCTTTAGTCAGTGAGTCTGAGGATGCTTGGGAAAATTAGCAAAATAGTCGACATGAAATATCGTCTCGATACTGTGCAATGGTATAATCTATCAGATGGATCGGGGTAGATTTTAGTAAAGCACCATCATATGATGGAACTGATTGGCTTGATACATTCTTATAGGATATGGAATCCATGATAGAGGAAAAATATCATATGGATGTATTAGAAACTTCTCTTAAAGGAACCCCCGTAAGATGGTGGGAAACATGTAGAGTTTATCTACCTAATTGGGGTACAACACAGCTGACCATGATGATCAGATTTAATCCATTGCTACATGTGAACATTATTAGAGAAGTATACATGGGGGAATCTAATCCTTATCATCATATTGATATTTGGAGCAACAATGGGAGTTAGAAGGATTACGACCACAGTTCTAGGTCCACCAATTCTTCCATGAGATTGGACCCATCCCAAAGGATTGGTACTTACATGAATAAATGAGAAGGAAGACTGATTGTTGGAATAAGTTGCGCAAAAAGTGACAGGCATTAACTGCTATCAAGGGTATGTTGGTTACAAGGATTATTTTAAGGATCCATACTTATTTAAAAGTGTATAAAACTCAGCAAATCTTACCACTTCTTAAAATGTCAACTGTAAAATATTTGGCGATATTTTTCTAAAAATATTTTAATTTCTAAGGGTTTTATATACTTTGTATAATAATTTGGCGATTTTTAGAGTGAAAAAAAATTACCCCATTAAAATTAGGCAAAATAGAGCTTCAAAAAATGCAAATTAGCGAATTTTTTTTCGGAAAAAAAATGAAAAATTAGCCAATGGGTTAAATTTCGCCCCTACAATCTTCCTTGGTTGGTTATTGATCGGTTGCAAAATATCCACCACTCATACACCTTCCCAGTGCATTAAGGCATGATGGACTTCCATGTCGACATGAAACAACCAATATGTTGCGCTAAGGTAGAGAAAGAAGAACCAAATCCAAATGAAGTCGAACAACATCAACACCTCAATTTCAAAGAATCAGAAAGCTCCCTACAATTCCATCACACCGAGCCAGAATATATTGAATCAATCTATACACAATTGTTGAAGTTGAAGAATATCAATATTGGTACTATAGATAACCCAAAGATGGCAACAATCAGATATTATTGGGACGATCAAGCAGTTTCAGAAATTGCTTCTTTACTAAACAAGTATGAGTACTTATTCCCACAAAGTTTCATGGAACTTAAAGGAATCCAAGGATATCTCATAGAAATGAAGATTGTATTGAAACCATATGAAAATCTTATCAAACATCATCCATATCGGTTAAACCCTCGGGTCAAACAACAAGTTAAAAAAGATATTGGCCATATGTTGAATGCTAGCTTAATTTTCCCAATTGACGAATCTGAGTGGATCAACCCTATTGTATTCCAAATTAAGAAGGAAACTGAATATATTAGGGTCTGTTTTGAGTACCACATATTGAATGTTGCTTTCGTTCACAACCCTTTCCCAATTCCTTTCAACGATGAAGTGTTAGACCAAGTGGTGGGAAATGAAGCATATTATTTCACCGATGGCTTCTTAGGATACCACTAGGTAAGGATCGTGGAAGAATACAAGAAGAAGACTACATTTACAACTAAATGGGGCTCTTTTTCATATAATGTCATGTCATTTGGACTCAATAATGCACCAGCAATGTTCTCTGAGTTTTTATAGCTACTTTCTGTGAGTTCCTCCACAAATTATTAGAAGTCTATTTGGATGATTGGACAATTTACAGTCTACTCAAAGACCATGTAGTGCTCCTTAGACTCATGTTGGATCGATGCAAACAAATGGGGATCTCATTGAACCTATAGAAGTGTATATTCAGTGTACCCTTTGGTAACTTGATGGGACACATTATTTGTACAGATGGTGTGTTGGTGGACCCAGCGAAAATTGCGATTATTGTAAATTTATAGAGCCAATGATAGTCAAGTAGTTGCAATCCACTTTGGGTCATACTAACTACTATCAAAGATTTATTTGCAACTACGCATCTATCACTACACCTTTGGAGAGTCTGTTGAAGAATATTGACCTTTTCCAATGGAAATAAGATTGCAAAATAGCATTCAATGCAATTGAAGAGAAAATGGTAAATGCCTCAATCCTTTCATTTCCATACTAGAAGAAAGAATTCCATGTTCATGTAGATGCATCAGGAATCTCCCTGAGATCTATACTATCTCAACCCAGTGAAGTTGAGATGTATCACCCTATGTAATTTTCCAATAGAAAGCTATCACAAGTAGAGTGCAACTACACTACCACAGAGCGGGATGGAATGGCGATGATCTATGCATTACAGATATTCCACCACTATATTTTGGGAGGAACTTTCAAGTTCTTCATGTATCATTATGCTCTTAAGTATTTGGTAAATAAGCTGGTATTAGAAGGAAGAATATGCATATGATTATTATTTATTAATCTTTCAGGAATTCTCATTTGAAGTTGTTGTGAAGCTCAAGAAACATAACCATGGACTAGATCATTTGTCTCACATTGAATCTGGTGAGGCAGGTGGCCTGGTAGATGATCAACTACCATATGCAGCATTATTCTAATTCAATGTTATCTTAGACCATCTAGAATACACTACATTGTTCCTCACCACAGGGAAAGCCCCAAATGACCTTTCCCCCACAAAGAAGACACTTGGTGGTTAGAGTGGAAGAATACTAGTTGATTGAGGGACAATTGTATAAGCTGAGAATTGATGGAATCTTGCGTAGATGTGACTTGGATCATGAATGTGAAAAAATATTATGGGAATTCCATGCAGGAGTTGCAGGAGGACATTTTGGTGGAAATGCTACAAGAAGAAAGGTGCTACAAGCTGGGATATGGTGGCCTACATTATTCAAAGATGTTGAATATGCAAGGAAATGTGACGTCTATCAACCTGTTGGTCGACCATCCCTTAGAGATGAGCTTCCATTGAACCCATTTTGATTGCTTCAACCTTTTTAGAAGTGGGAAATTGAATTTGTGGGACCGATTCACCCTCCTGTAAATAACTCTAAATATCGATACATAATTACCACCACCGATTACCTAACAAAGTGGGAAGAAGATGTAGTCGTCTGCAAATTTTCCATGGGAAAAATAGCTCAGTTCATTTTTTAAAACATCATAACCTATTTTGGGTGCCTGAGGAGTCTCACAAGTGATCAAGGAAATCATTTTTTAAACAACACTATTGAACAATTGACAACTAAGTTCTTAATTCAGCATCATAAGAGCATCCCATATCATCCCCATGCAAATGGAACAGTAAAAGCGTTCAACAAGATTTTGGAAACAAGATTAACAAAAGTCCACTACGCAAACAGAGATGATTGGGATGAACAAATTCCAACTTTACTATGGGCCTATAGAACTACTTCTAAGAGACTCCACAAGAAGACTTATTTTCAATTAGTCTATGGGAGAGAAGCAGTGGTTCCAACCAAGTTCATTATTTTGAATCTATATATTGCAAATGCAACTCAAATGACAGAGGATGAATCAGTTGTGGAATGTATGGAAGAACTCATGGAACTTGAAGAGACCCAATTTCTCACAGAATATCATGCTACAATAGAAAAGGGACGATAGAAAGTATGGCACAACTACGACATTAAAAAGAAATAGTTCACTATAGGCGAAAAGGTCCTCTTGTATAACAACAAGATCATGAAGAAATAAGGAAAACTACAAATGCATTGTCTTGGACCATTATTTGTTGCAGAAAAGAAAGACTTGGGCACAGTGAGGCTGGAGCAACTTGATGGTATCTTGTATCTTGGATGGGTGAATGGCGCATTCCTGAAGCCCTACATTTCCAATCAGTGATTCCACAAGAGGCCACTCATATTTATGGGAGTGTGTTAGTTAGGAGTTAGAGTTTCTTTCTTTCTTCGGTTTAGTTTATTTCCTCCACTTCAATTCTTCAATTTGGTGATGTTTCTTTTCAAGTCTCCAATTTGTTCCACAGTTTCTTTTCAGTTGCAATTTAGTCATCACCATTGTGGTCAGGGAGGGGCCTACCTTCCATTCTAGGATCATAGAGCATATATCTCGTTGTACAACTTTCTTTATATCATGGGTCGAAGTGGCCAAGTCTTTTTCAAAATGAAATCTTGCTCGTGTGAACAAAGCAATGACCCCTACGCCGCATTTATAGAAACAACTCACGATGGTTCGCCATTAATTCTATCAATTAGTGAGAATTTCGTACTTAAAGATGGTGATTTATAGTCCTTTTCACAGTGTGATAATTTGTCAAACTGACGCTCTCAGGAAGCACTAAGCTTGTAATCAAGTTTTTTATCATCGTCGAACAACTTCCATGGGAAAGGTGTCCACTATGCAAGCTGCATCCAGTAGGGCCCCAAATAAGCAGAAGGAGATTGCAAAATCAGAACCTGAATACCTAAGGATCCATTTAGAGGTATATATGAATGGGAAAGTCAAGCAAACACGACTAGTAGATATTGAATTTAGATAAGGAACATCAACCAACCACTCTACATTATGCTTCCTAGAAATCTGCAAAGGAAACACCGAACACTAATTTTAACAAAGAAAAGTTCGAAGAATGGTCTCAAGAAATGAAGAAGGTTGTAATGCCATGAGTTGCAGAGCCCCTATTTAGGAACTCCACTTCCAAGGTTTGGTTTGGTATCAATCCGGACCACAAATTAATTCGACCACTTGAGGCAGACCCCGCAATATTTCCATCTCGTATCTTTCCATTTTTCCTAGTTCAAGAAGCATTCCACAATGTCCTCAGAAAATGGCCTGGTGTCAATGTCATGCACACCACCAAAGGTACGTCTTACATTTCCCCACAATTTTGCTCATCACATAAGAGAAAAATAGAAGATATTCAAGATACTTCTTTGGAAGGTACTCCATCTCCCAAAGTTCAAATCCCACTGCCACCCCCATCAATTGAATCCCTCCTAGATGACGCCATGGTTTTTGCTAAACTCTTCAAGGAATACTTGCATGTTATCTCCCTAGACAAACATGCCTATACCAATAATCCTCTGCAACTTCCATCCCCAACCCTACATACACCTCCACCACAACCGAACCACTCACTATTCCCCCTTTGTCATATGTTTCTACATATGCCCTCCACGCTAATCCCAGTTCATCCATAGTCATTGAAGTTAACGATCCCAAGAACCATATTAGCCAAGTATCTAGAGTTCCAATCCGAGAAGAACATATAGTGCTTCAACCAATAGAGCAGCAACACTTAGATATCCAAGAAGTGTCATATTCTGAGGCTACCATGGATGACTCTCTAACCGAACAAGGAAACCATCCGAGGGAAATCCCCACATATTCAGGCTCAAAATAATACATTTAGTCGCAGCAGCATAAGATTACTGAAGGTATCCGGCAACAAGATCATTTTATGGAAGACACTCTACTCATAGACCCAGTAGATTATAATACCTTGTATGTTAATCCCCTAGACATGTGTAAGTTCTAATTGTTTATTGTTGAGGCACTAGGTGTCGAGACAAGGTTCCTTAAGGACAAAGGAACATTATTATTATTTAAATAATTAATTAATTAAAACAACTAGCACACTGGAAACCACAAACGAGGATGGGAGGCCATGTTTTCATAGTGTGAGGGTGAATGGGGACATTCCTAGCACTTAGGATTGATGTTTGTACCTCCTAGTTCATGTTTGTACCTTGGAGAGATGTTGGTCACTTGAACATTAGAGTTGGAAACAAATCTTGCTTATGTTGGCCTTTGGAGTTATTATTATACCTTATGCATGGTTTATTAGCCTCCTCTTTCCTAATACGCCCCTCATGAGATATTTGGTGGGCCCTACTTTCCTAATGCGCCCTCTCCCTAGAATCTAGCTTACATCTCCTTATTTTATGCTTCCACCTCCTTGTTTTATGCCTCCACTCCTCTTTTTGTGCTAGATTCTCCCTATTTTTGTGCTTACAGGATCATTATGATTATTTGGGAACCTCTCTCTCTCATGGATCCACCCTCTTTAGCCTCCTTATTTGAATTTGTGTAACTCCTCACTATGTTGGGTTTGTAACTACCTCAACCTCCACTCTAACTAGTTCAATTTTTCTCTCTCTAATTCAAGCTTAGCCTCATGGGTTTGAGTTAGTGGGACCTAAACATACTCTCTACCTCTCTCTAAATTTATTTTTCCACCATTGGGTTAAATTTTCCTCCTTGGTCTATAAATACCTTGTTTATCCTCATGTGAAGCAAACCAAAAAAATCCCTGATGTGATGGGAAGCTAGTGAGCTAGTAACTTGTGAACCAAGAGAATTGTTGTTTTTGTTGAGAGCATGGTATAAGTCTTTAATAGTTCCTAGAGTCCATTGCTTATCCTTGATTCCACTCTGTAATTCCTAGATAGAAGGGGAGATGTTTTGAGGGTCTGGTGACTGTGGGATGACGATATCCTGAGGGACTGGAAGTTGCAGGGTGAAGGGAGTCTCATCTATTTAGGTAAGAAGCTGGTGAGGAAATTTTAGATGGTATGGAATGGATTTTTGGCTTATCAATTTATGTTTTGAGCTATTGTTGAGTGCACCTTGTCTGTGGATCTGTGGCCTCAGCTCGAGGGTGGCATGTCCAAGAAGATTTGGCTTGGCAGTGCCTAAGGCTAGGTGGAACATGGTCTAGAGGATGCCAGTTGCATACTATTAAGATAAGTGTTTTTTTAATGTTATTTTATATGTTAATATGAATCAATTGTTATTTTATTTCAGCCATGGAAGATGAGTTGTTTACTTGTTTAAATTGCTTTTGTGCAAATCTATGGATGCAGAATGATGGATTTTCCCCTTAGGACCATTATTATTAATTCTTTATTTCAAATATGAATTTATTATAATTTTACTTACTATTCCATATGTTTCCATTGTGCCCTTGATGTCTGGTTTGATCTTCAATAGATTTTATATTGGGATTACTAACTTTCGGTTGCACGTTGGGGGGGAATACTGCTCAGAATCATGTGGAAATTATTTATATTTTTATATATGTTTTAATGGATGATTTAAGATATGATTTTTATGTGTATTTTATGTATATTAACCAAAAAGTGCACCCTCATCTTCTGATTTAATCCATAGATAAGTTTTATAGTGAAATTGTTAAGTTTCAATGACTAGTTTATGGGTTTTCTAGCTAGAAAATTGGATTGTCTTGATAGTTTACTTTGAATATTTGATTATATGGTAATTCATGTATGTCACGATATTGTTCCTTGGTTTTTGTAGAATTCCCCCATAGGCTGAAAATATTTTATTCCTAAGTCTCATAGTGATTTGTTGAGTTTCGGATTGACTAGTTATGGGGTTTTCGCATAGAAAATTGATTTCTTTCATTGTTTTTTAATGGATTCAACTATATGTTGATATATGGATGTAGCATGACCTATAATTTCACCCTTGGTCGTTGTATCATGCTTCCATAGGTTCACATATTCAATATTTTACTTACAGATGGTTTTGTAGGGGTTTTAGAAATATATCGGATGTTGGGTTTGTAATTAAACTGCTAGATTATTGATCTAACCTTCTGTTTTATTTCATGGATGTATATGGAATCCCTGTATATGTTAATTATCATTATTATATGGTGTTGGATTGACTAATGCTGACCTTGAGGTTTTCAATAAGACCCAGGTTCTTCGCGGTTTCCCTTTGACCAACAAAACCCCTTCGCACCGGCCCTTTCAGCAACAACCTGCGAGCAGGTTGAGGTCTCACCCGAGGTGTATCTATGGGGTACTGCGGAATCAGGTTTCCAAAGTATGTGATGATTTGTTTGGATAGACGTACTGCGCAGTGCAACAGGGGGTATGCGTTGCGAGGTGAGACTACGCGGCGATGGACAATGCCGCGGTCCGCACCACCAAGTCCTTCTACCGCAGGACTTCTACTGAGACTGTGAACAATCTAGTTCAAATTTATACTTGGAGTACACGAAAATGTTTAAGGCGCTGAACTGAGTATCACTCATCCACTCATTCATGCACTGAAATGACTATTACTCTAACATTTGTTTATACACTTAGAGTGTTTATAATTTAAGCATTTACCACATATGTAGATCACTTATCGGTCATTCATCTGCTGCGCATATAAGAGTACTTAAGCAATCTCTTAACACTTGAACAAATAACTGATTCACTGCTTTTAGAAGCAAAGCTAAGTATTAACCATTCATCTATTCATACAGACTTAACATATCATCTCCATATTCTCCTGATGGAAAATGCATACAAAAGTATTCACATAACAGAATGCAAGGAAATATTCAAACATTCATCTACAGAAAACAGGTAATGTAATCATGCACAACATTGTTCCACTCAATCACACAACACAATATTTAACGTGGTTCACTCCCCCGGGTGGGAAGCTACGTCCACAAGAACGGTTGTTATATATATATCTTTAATGGGAAGGGGACAACCGCTCTTGGTCTGCGCACTCAGCTGCAGACTCTCTCTTCTCTCGACTAGGTCTCTGCGCACACAGCTGTAGAGCCTTTACAATGGCTTCTTACTCAGAATAGATCTACAATACATCAACAACAAAAAGTAATAACAACCGAAGTAACAACATAACCCCTTCCCTTACAAAAATGTCTTCTTTTATAGACCATGCCCAAAGGTCATGTCTTTACAATGCTGAAGACCAAAACCCTTAGGTTTCCAAAACTGCTATGGTTTCTCTAAATCATCTTGCTGGCCTCTGGTAGCGAGTGTGCTATTGTGGCAGTCCTCCATGCCTTTGTTCTGTCACTTTCGGCCTTCCCGTTGTGCGCACACCAACAGGTCATCTTCATCGAGCTGCCCTTCCACTAATGGACTCGTACGACTGGCTCAGCTCCCAGTCGCTTTCTCTGCAGACCATTCATCCCCTTAACGGCCTCGTACAACTGGCTCGGCCTCCAGTCTCTTTCTCAGTGCCGTTCTCCACTTAATGGTATCGTACCAAAAACTCGTACAACTGGCCGCCTTCCTGTTATGCTCATACCCGTAGCTCGACATCCTAGAGCATATTTTCCAAAATTAGACCACCGCTGGTCTATCCAAGACCTGTATCTATCCTTCGTCCATAATTCCGCTTTTCTAGTTCCACATGGCCTGATCACTTCACAGCACTGCTTCCTTGCAATGCTGACCTTCACGGTACTGCCAAAATTTGGTTGTTGTGTGCAACTTCGCAGCATCCCCCGTACTTGTACAAAATTATATATTTTGTTGAGTTGCGCTCAACTCCGCAGCTCAACCTCCTTGTGTTACCCAAAATTTCCCCAACTTGGGCCAGGCCCAACATGCACCTAACACTTACATGTGGCTCATCCCCGAGCCACCTTCTGCTTTGGCCTTCTAGATCTGCTCCGCGACCCGTGGAGCTAGCTTTGCTGCAAACTCATTGTAAGTGCTGATCAACTGTTCCACTGCTTCCTTGGTTTCTTGCTCGACTTGATTTACTGTATCAAGCAGTGTTGGAGTTATCTCTTCTCCAATCTGTTCTTGTACCTGCTCCTGGTTGTCGCACAAATATTTTAGCTTGTCTTCGATCTGCTGCGATACTGCTGTAGCATCCTCCAGGAGTTGCTGCGCCTGATTATCCATCTCAGTTTCTTTTTCTCTTAGCGCTTGGACCTCCTTCTTCAAGCCTCAGATATCCTTATACCTTGGCAGCCTATCTCTGGGTGGCAGATCCTTGACCTCTGCGTCCAATTGTTCCAGCGTAGTATGCTTTTCTTTTACCATGGTCTTTACCTGCAGCAGCCCTTGATCCTCCTTAAGGGTAGTGAATGCCTTTGAAACCTTCTCCAACAAATCTTGGCACTTAGCCATCTCACTGGTTATGTTTTGTGCCGTGGCGCTAACCGCTTGCTCTCTTAACTTTTGCTCAGTTAATGGTGTCTGAGCATTGAGCTTTTCCTTCAAGGCGGCAAGATCGGCCTCATAAAAAATCTCTTTATCCTGTAACTCCGTCTTCAAAGATTTCACCCTTTCTTCGATTCTCAGAATGGTGTCCGCAAGATCGTCCTGGAGTTCAAAATCTTCAATATCTTTCACGAAATCAGTAATGGTGTTCTCCAGTCGTAGCCGATGGTCCTGTTCATCATAAAATTGTATCTGTGTGCGCGAACTAGAGTCCTCGAGCTTCTTGTTTGCGGCTTGCAGCTCCGCCTGTGACTTCATGGAATCTACTATTCTTTCATGCATCTCATCGACGATCTGCATGTGCAGAAAGTGTAATCCAGGAAAAGGAATCTTGGCCAAGTCGAGCTCTACGCGCTCGACACCCTTTGTGTCCAGAACGCTCTATTTTGACATTGGTAATGCTATGGCCAATGGGTCCAGATGAACAACTCTGGTCTTTGAAGGTAGCGCTATGGCTAGCTGTGGCGATGCTTGCTGCACGGTTACTGCCGACCTCCCTTCAGCTCCTGCGTCGCGCGGCAAGGGTAGGCTCTTCTGGACATCGTCCATATTTTTCATAATCCCTTGCAGTGCGAGCCTAATCCTTTGTAGGTCATCCTGTATGACCTTGTCCTTCTTGTCTTTTTCTGTCATCAGCCCCTCCATTTGTTCTGAAACCTTTTCTGCAATCATGTCGAAGTCTTCTTTGTTCAGCACTATCTCAGATTGACTCTTTATTGCTTTCATCTTCTTCCGCGCCTTTGGATTCTGCGGGGTTTCAAGTTCTTTCCTCTTTCCTTTTTCTTCAACAATAGGGCATGACAGCGGGATTGGTTCATCTTCTTCTGAATCAGTCTCCACATCCATGACTTCGACACGGAAGTCATCCAGCCAGTCCTTCATGAGGATGTCAATGTATTCCTCGTACATATAGTAACTACCCACATACCATTCTGGATTCCTCATCTTTTCCTTGGGTGAAATAAATATACATTGCATGTTAGCCTGAAAATCAATAACGCGAATGTGCTTTGACATTACTCGCTTTGTAATGCACGATGTACGGGTCATCGCCTGGCATAGCTGGGTGTAATACTGATAGAATACCTCTTCTGTCGCGTGTTGCTGCTCTGTGTTCAGATTTTCCCAAAGGTTGGCATAGCGGAATCCTCTGGGATCATTGCTTTCTATAATTACACCGACATATTTTTCCGGTTCCTTCCATCCTACAAATGCAATGAGGATAATCAGCCACATGAAGTGGAATTGACCTCCATTCTCCTGAGTATCATTGAGTTCGTCCAGGAAATCATTTAGAAGGTATTGACACCAATTGAATTGGGTCCCTTCAGCCACTGCGACACTGAGTAGTATTACACCCACAGGCACCTCCGGAGGCCTGGCTGTTCTTATGATTTTTCCTGCAAGCAACTGTGTGACAAATCTTGTCACTCTATCTTCAATTTCTTCTATGGGAAACCCTCTTTTTCCATTCACTAATGCATGGCTCTGCTTCATTTTCGCGACAGCTTATTTTTCTGTACTCTTCCCTTGGAAGAAATGCTTGGGATCCTTTCTGCGCTTGCTTAGTCCTTTTATGCGGTGGATTAAGTGAATGTTCAAATCCACATTTCGATCCATCCATAGGTATCCCTGGTGAATTCGCACCATCAGAGTGCGAACCTCTATATTAAGCTCTGGTGAACGATCAAAATGAGGTAGTCGGAGCAGGTTCAGCAATCCGGACTCCACTACCAGTGTCAACTAGCTTTCGGCGACCAAGTTAAATATGCCCTTAGCATCTTTCTTCCAGCACATGTACTGGTCAGGCTGGAAGTGTGGGTCTTGGGATCATGGGGTTCTTCTTTCTATACACCTAGGAGGTCATAGTCTTCCCATTTACACTCCCGGATCTTTCCTAGTAGGTTCTTGGCAACCTCTACGTGCTTCGAAATGGGCGACGAGGGGATTTCATAACGGGCACTCTTAACCAGATTAAAAATAGGGGCATCCAGCGCTCGAGCTGATATGTACTCCGGTGTCAACTTCAAGGGTTCCTTCTGAAAGACAGGTGATCTTTGCGCCGTCTGGCCTGTCTTGGGAGTCTTGCTTCGTGGTCTAGTTGTGGATTTACCTTTGTCCTGCATGGCTGGATTATGTCGA
This sequence comes from Larix kaempferi, assembly GCA_027924585.1. NCBI lineage: Eukaryota > Viridiplantae > Streptophyta > Pinopsida > Pinales > Pinaceae > Larix > Larix kaempferi. Next base: position 411,176 of record BSBM01001814.1, read on the forward strand.
GGTGACCTTCTAGACGCTTGACCGGGTTCAAGTACAACCTTCTTGGCAGGGGTTTTCATTAACTCTGCAATCCCCCCGTGTTGAAAGACTCGGATTGCTTCTTGAAGTGTAAGCTCTTCTTCTCTGTCTTGTGATTTGGACATTCATTGGCGAGAGTAGGCAACTGTTTCAAGAATATGGCTAAGGATTTCTAACACAAGAGCGAACGCATGAAAATTCTAAGTGCCTGGTAACGCCCACGAGTCCTTATGCGGTGTTATTTATAGGAACAGTTGAGTCCCCCCGTGCCTTCCAATGGCTAGATGAGCATTTAATGAGGTGTCCGTTGGCCAATTTGAGTGAATCCTTCAGTCCCTTCCGTCGTTAGCGTGTTCAGAACGATTATCTTTTCATTAAATGCTCAAGCGAGTGCTTGCAATGGTCACCTAACAGCTATATTTTCCTCAAAAGCAGGGTAACGGCTATTTTTCTGAGTACGGCATCAAGCTGTGCGGCAGTCCATCTTTGATCCTGCGCAGTTACTTCGTGGTGTCGGTGTTTGAACTGCGCGGCTCCCTTTTTTTTTCACGCAGCTTTAGCAATGTTGTACGGTAACATTGTTCTACTTATCGTACATATACAGGCTCCTTTACATTTCCAGTGTCCAATTTCAACTATACTTGACACTTAGAAATTTCTCCCTCTGCTTATCATTCAGGATTCTACGAAGCAGTGCTGTCATGGTACAGCTTTATCCTGCTTCCATTTATCAAAGTTGGTAGGGTTTCGCCAGCTAAATTGGCTAATTGGACTGCACCAATGTTAGTAACATGTATCACAGTATATGGACCAAGCCAATGTATCTTAAATTTAATAGGAAACTTCATGAATTTGCTATCATACAAGAGGACTAGGTCACCTACCTGAAAGTACTTGTTCTTTATATGGCGATCATGCCATGCTTTCTCACGGTCTTTCTGGACTTGCTGGTGGAAGTCGGCGATGGTTCGATCTTCTTCCAACCCAACTAGGTGCAACAACCTTTCTTCTAGCACTGCGGGGTTTGCCATCCCCGTGAATGCAGCGATTCTTAAGCTGGGGACAATGTACTCCATTGGCATTATAGCTTCCTGTCCGTAAGCCAACCAAAAGGGTGTGTGCCCCGTCAATTTCTTGCAAGTGGTCATGTATGCCCATAAAACAGATGAGATGCATAGGTCCCAATCATCTCTATTCACATTGCAAACTTTAGTTAGCGCATTCTCCAGTATTTTATTGAAAGCCTCAATAGTGCCATTCGCCTGCGGGTGATATGGTGTACTACGCTGATGATAGATATGGAATTCCTCTGTGTGAGCTTCAATAGTCTTGTTTAAAAAGTGAGAGCCTTGATCACTCATCAAAATATTTGGGCACCTGAATCTTGACAATATTTCTTCAAAGATGAACTGCGTGGAAGTGCCTGCACTATAGTCCTTCACCGGTTTTTCTTTTTCCCATTTGGTGAGGTAGTCAGTAGCATTAATGATGTACCTCAAACCAGTTCTTTTCCCTGGTGGGTTTATAGGTCCCAAAAAATCAATGGCCCATTTTTCAAATGCCTGCAAGGTCAACTACGGATTCAATGGCATCTCATCCCTGCGCGAAGGTTTTCCTGTCCTCTCATAGACATCGCAGTTCCAGCAGTGTTCTGTAGAGTCTTTATGGATCGTAGGCCACCATAGCCCTGCGCGTAGTATCTTCTGCGTGGTATCCCTTCTTGCATAATGTCCTCCTGCGATCCCTGAGTGCGCATTTGCTAAGATGAATGGTCTCTCATGGTCTAGTACACATCTGCACAAGACTTCATCCGGTTCGAGTTTGTATAACTGACCTGCAATAATAGTGAAGTCTGTGGCCCTCACTACCAGCTGCTTCTTCTGTTGGACGGAGAACTCCTGCGGTGCCAATCCTATTGTTAAGAACTCGATGATGTCCTTATAATAATCATCGGCAATCTGTATAGCAAATAACTGCGCATCAGGCAGACTGTCTTCAATGTTCATCAGCTCTTCTCTTGACTCAATCCTAGAGAGATGGTCAGGTCCCAAGTTTAGCCTGTCGAGCTTAACAACAATCTCAAAATCATACTCTTGGAATAGCAACAGCCATCTGCATATGCACCCCCCTAACACTGGCTTATTGACCAAGTATTTCAATGCAGAATGGTCAGTGAACATAAGGAAGTGTGCACGAAGCAAGTAGTGTCTGAATTTTTGAAGCGCGTATACCATCGCAAAGCCTTCCCTCTCAGTAGTAGTATAATTTTTCTCCGCTATCGAGAGATTTCTGCTTGAAAATGTAATGGGATGGTCAATACCTCCTTCTCCTAGCTAAGCTAATACAATTCCCAAGGCAATGCATGATGCATCAACATGAACATGGAATGGCTTTGCCCAGTCTAGGAAGACTGGGATCGGCACAATAACCATATTTTCTTTAAGTGTGTCAAAACCCTATTCACATTCCGCATTCCAAATGAACGGTGCGTCTTTCTTTAGCAGCTTTTCCATTGCTGCGGTTATCTGTGCGTAACCCTTTATGAACTTCCTGTAATATCCAGTATGGCCTAGGGTAGAGCGCAACATCTTAACGGAATTTGGTGTGGGCAAATTTACAATAATGGAAATCTTCGCAGGGTCCACCATCAATCCCTGCTTACAGACAATGTGTCCAAGTAAAATTCCGTATTGAACATAGAAGATGCACTTCTTCAGATTCAATGAGATCTGATGCTATCTACACTTTTCAAGCATCATTCTGAGATTTGCGCAATGGTTCTTCAATAGACCAAACACAGTCCAATCATCAAAATAGGCTTCCAGAAACTTGTGCATGAAATCTTTAAATGTTGCGACGACGACTCGGGAAAATATGGCGGGTGCGTTCTTCAACCCAAAGGGCATTACTATATACTGGAACGACCCCCATTCTGTAGCAAACGTCGTCTTATGCCTATCCGCAGGATCAATTCTGATCTAATGATATCTGGAGAAACCATCAGTAAAGGAATAGACCTCACTCCCTCCAACATTTTCAAGCACTTCATCTGTGAAAGGAGTGGGGAATGGGTTGTGCATAGAAGCATCATTCAGTTTTCTGAGATCCACACAAATCCTAATTTCACCCTTCGTTTTCTTATCCTGAACGACCATGGGACTAATCCACTCGGATTCTTCGACAGGTTTAATGATTCCTGCTTCTAGCATCTTAGCCAGCTCTGCACAGACTCTTTCTTTATACCGTGGGTTCAATCTCTATGGCTTCTGCTTCACAGGCTTGGCACCTGGCTTCAAGGGGATCTTCATGACTCCTAGGTCTCCCATAATTCCTTTCATTTCTGTAAATTTTGTTGGAAACAACTTCTGATACTCATGTAAGGTGTATGCGATCTCTGCAACAGTCTGCTCATCCCAATAGTCTCTGATTGATGCAAACTTCGGCTCTTTACTTGTGCCAATATTCACCTTCTGTGTCTTTACCGGTCCGCTCATATCTAGGATTTCCAACGGAGGTCCTTCTACATCGCGCGCACCCTCTAAATCTGGTATGTTTATGTTGCGTGGATCATCCTCATCGTCTTCGTTTCTATCCCCATTTTCTTCATCTAGGTTATAACACTCTATGGTATGTTCTTCATGTTTCTTCCATTCCGAGTGTGGGTTCGCAGGAACGGTGTCTGCCTCGATGAATTCTTCCCATGTCATATCTTTGTGAAGACAGCCTCCCCTGAATATGCATTCCTTAATTATCTGCAATGCCTCATGGATCAGCAGATTCTCGTCCTCAAAGCTGAAGTCCTTCTGGAAGTTGGCAGTCAACATATCCCAATACGTGGTTTCCCTACACAACTCCAGGTCTAGGTACCATTTCTTTGGAATGTCATCCTCTAGGGTATGCACAAACAAGTGCACCCACTCTTCATGTGGCCTTTCCAGCCATGCCTGCGAACAGACTTCAATGTGCTGACTCAGATCTGTCCGGCCATTAAACTTCTCAAAGGGTAAAGTAACCATGTCAGCAAATCAAATCTGCATCTTAATCCTGCATTGGTCCCAAGTGGTCAATGTCTGCTTGTGTGCAGCCCACCATCTTGCTAGTGTGTCGCAAAATGCGATATCCAATGTGGGTAACCTATGCTCATCTGGAACTACTGCAGTATATTCCTAGATGAAAGTGTAAACATTAGCGGAACCATCATATGCGGGAATGGGACTTACCTTCTTTCCAATCCAGCGCAATGATTTTGTAACCTGCGCGCACCTTCTTGCTGATACTTCATGCATGCGGCTTTGCCAATTTTCTAGTTCTGCCTCCGAGTCAGAGACGCAGGAGCTGTCACATCTCCAGCTGAGTGTACCATCCGCAGTAGGGTTAATGTAATCTTCCTGGTTTGCTGTGAGATGGTATAATCTGTCCAATTCTTGAGCCTTGGATTCCTCCTGAATCGGCTCGCTGTATCTGTCATCATCTACAGGATCCAACGGTGTGATGACCCTAAGATGCTTTCCTTCAAATATCATCTTCTTTGTCTTTAGGTTTATGATAGCCAAGTTATCAATATCCCAGTCAATTCCTAGTAGTGCAGGAAAAGGCTGACTATCATCCACAATCTCGATAACTTCAAAGTCTGCATGACTTTGGACTCCATTGATGTCAACTACCACATCAGCTAACCGGCCAAAAGGTATGACTTTCTCCTGGTTAGCCATTCTCAACTGGATAGGTGACCATGACAACTTTGGTTGACCCATCTACTACCATGTCTGCTTAGTCAAAACATTCACTTAAGATCCCAGATTAAGGATGAATTCATCCATTTCAAAATCTCCTATCTGCGCAGTAAGCCTCATTTCTCGGCCTGTTCTTTTATGCTTCCTTTTGTGATGTACGGCGCTATCAAAAGTTTCTATTCTCGTCTGTGGTTCATACTAGTTTATGAGCTTCTGTAGCTCTACTATGGCATTTTCACTTTTTAGTAACTTCATGCAACTTCGTCGGAACTGCGCAACGGAGGTGATAACATCCGTTGCGGTACTTGTTTTGTCATAGGCCACTGGCATGTCTTCAACATGCGGTGTTTCACTGCGCAATGGGATCCTCTATGATTCTGTTGTCGGTTCTCTGAAGGTATCCCACGCATCGATGAAGACCTCCTTGTTATTTCGTAGGTTGAGAGCAGGTATTTTTCCCGGGGCTTTCCTTATCCATACTGTCTCAAGAGGGGTCTGCTTTTTGTGAGACTCCCCTGACATGGAAGCTTCTGCTCCCCTATCGCGGCCTGTCTCAGCACCACTGCGCGTGACCACATTGATGCTCTGGTCCACTGGTCTGTTCTCTGCTGCTATCCACTGGATGTTTGGATTTGGTGTCTCCGTCCGTCTTCTTTTCTGCATTTCCACCTCTAGCACTGGGCATTCTTCAATAACATGCTCGAATGATTTTCAATAGTTTCATGTAGTGCATGGGTTAACACAATCTCTAGATACGTGACTTGGCTGGCCACAATTGTAACAAATGATCTGACCGCGGCCTCTTCCCTGCGTCGGGCCCGCATTTCTTCCTCTGCCACAGTATCCACCACCACGACCTCTGTATCCTCCTTGGTCATATTGCGTGTTTTCTTGTTTTGGCTAGTTTTCTTCTTGTACGTTGTACAAGCCAGCGCCTCTCATTGACTCCATATCTCGTTTTCTCTCATTCATTAGCTCATATGCGCGGCAGTTGGATTCATCATGTCCAACTGATTTACAGAAAGTGCAATATAAATTTGTAGGTGTTTTCACATATTTCTGTATGAGATAGCAGTCTTTAGGTCTGTGTCCTGTGGTTCTACAAATTTCACACCATGGGGCCTGATTCTGATTTATCGGGTTGGGCGCACCACTGTTAAGATAACCACGGTATACTGGACATGCCTTCTCCTTTACAACTTGTACACCAGACCTCATTTCTAGGTTCATACCTTTGTTCTTTGCCATTTTTCATGCTTTCCATCTCTAGTGTCAGGGTGGTCAGCTGGTTCTGGATCTGAGACATCCCAAAACTAGTCTCACCAATCGGTGAAGCCTCTAACTTCATTGCGATCTCCAAGGCCTCTGTCCACGACGCAACCTTGTGCTGCATCAATGGTAATCTGATGTGGGGCAACAGCGCAACAATGAACCATTCCTTGTGTTGTTGCAGAGCTATAACAAAGATCACTTGGTCCAAAAGTGTCTTAAAATTCTAATCAAACTCCCAGACCGTTTCAGTTGGTTTCTGCTTTATTTCTTTCAACTCGGTTATACATTGAGATTCAGATTTGGGTTTCTTAAACTCTGCCACAAGCGCATCTTTAATTTCCGCAAGGGCTCTCGGTTGTGCCTGAGAGTACTTCATAAACCAATGTAAAGCTCTGTCTCTGAAGGTGGTGATGAGTTGTGCTCTCTTCACGGCATCATCCTGGATTTGTCTTACACTCCATACGGCTTTGCAAAGAAACCAATGCTGGTCAGGGTCTTCTAGACCAGTTCCTTTGAAGATCGGTAGCTTCATATCAGTGTTTCCCATTGTCCTATTAGGTGGTGTAGCGCCCAGACTAGTGCGTGGCTATTGTAAAGGGATCTGTGCAGTGAAAACAATTGGGCTTATGGGAGTAGATGTACTGGGTTGAGTATTCTGTGGGGTAGGCCGCGTAGCGGGTGGGTTCTAAGATGAAGGTGGCACAGTCCCTACAGCCAGTGTGTTCTGAGGGGTAAATGGTGGCGCAGCTTCGTTGTCAAGGTCACAAGGAATCTCAGTATCTATATGGAGACTAGGGCCTCCAAGATTCTTATTAAATTTATATCTCTTCCCACTCCTAAGATTATGGGTCTCTTCATCAGAATCACTATATATACTGTTTACCATGACAAACTTGAGAATATGACTGCATTCTTAAAACACCTTTCTTAGCTAACAACATCTTAATGTATAGACTGAGATTGTTCAAGTACTTACCTTGGGATCCTTGGAAAAAATATGCTTCTGCTTGGCTGTAGGATTTGAGTGTGTCTACAGCAAATTCTGTTACGAAGCCTTCTAGCATATGATCGACCCAAAAGTCAACTGCGCATGTCAACAGGCTGTCTATCGCTTTGAGCTGCGCTGTGAGCTCGAGAGTCCACTCTGTAGGAACTCCTCCTTGAAAACAAGTTTTCTTTTCTGCGAGCCGCGAGATCCACCCGTGCAGCTCGTTTGGAAATGGTGCCCAGAAAATCTCATGAATATCTTTCCACAGATATCTATTCGACCACTGTGTGTCAGATAGACGTGGATGTCTATTCTCTTTTCTTGCAAAGTCTCTTATGGTCTTGTCCCACCAAGCTTGGATCTCTGTCTTTTCAGGATGCCAGTTGTCGGAGCCTTCCGGGAACTGATATTCTTCGTCACACATCACGATTGCAACTCATCACAGATTCTAGCACGGCAACGGAACCATTTGTTTGCTTGACTGATGCTGACCCAGAGGTTTTCAATAAGACCCAGGTTCTTCGTGGTTTCCCTTTGACCAACAAAACCCCTTCGCACCGGCCCTTTCGGCAACAAACTGCGAGCAGGTTGAGGTCTCACCCGAGGTGTATCTATATGGTACTGTGGAATCAGGTTTCCACAGTATGTGATGAGTTGTTTGGACAGACGTACTGCGTAGTGCAACAAGGGGTATGCGTTGCGAGGTGAGACTGCGCGGCGATGGTCAACACTACGGTCCGCACCACCAAGTCCTTGTACCACAGGACTTCTACTGAGACTGCGAACAATCCAACTCAACTTTATACTTGGAGTACACAAAAATGTTTAAGGAACTGAACTGAGTATCACTCATCCACTCATTCATGCACTGAAATGACTATTACTCTAACATTCGTTTATACACTTAGAGTGTTTACAATTTAAGCATTTACCACAGATGTAAATCACTTATCGTTCATTCATCTGCTACGCATAGAAGAGTACTTAAGCAATCTCTTAAGACTTGAACAAATAACTGATTCACTGCTTTCAAAAGCAAATATAAGTATTAACCATTCATCTATTCATGCAGACTTAACATATCATCTCCATATTCTCCTGATGGCAAATGCATACAAAAGTATTCACTTAACATAATGCAAGGAAATATTCAGACATTCATCTACAGAAAACAGGTAAATGTAATCATGCACAACATTGTTCCACTCAATCACACAACACAATATTTAACATGGTTCACTCCCCAAGGTGGGAAGCTACATCCACAAGAACGATTGTTATATATATATCTTTAATGGGAAGGGGACAACCGCTCTTGGTCTACGCACTCAGCTGCAGACTCTCTCTTCTATCGACTAGGTCTCTGCGCACACAGCTGCAGAGCCTTGACAATGGCTTCTTACTCAGAATAGATCTTACAATACATCAACAAAAAAAAGTAATAACAACCGAAGTAACAACGTAACCCCTTCCCTTACAAAAATGTCTTATTTTATAGACCATGCCCGAAGGTCATGTATTTACAATGCTAAAGACCAAAACCCTTAGCGTTTCCAAAACTGCTACAGTTTCTCTAAACCGTCCTACTGGCCTCTAGTAGCGAGTGTGTTGTCGTGGCAGTCCTCCACGCATTGTTCTGTCTCTTTCGGCCTTCCCATTGTGCGCACACCAACATGTCATCTTCATCGAGCCGCCCTTCCACTAATGGACTCGTACGACTGGCTCAGCTCCCAGTCGCTTTCTCTGCAAACCGTTCGTCCCCTTAATGGCCTCGTACAACTGGCTCGACCTCCAGTCACTTTCTCAGCGCCATTCTCCACTTAACGGTCTCGTACCACTAAGCACGTTCAGCTGTCGCTTTCCCTGAGTCATTCTTCACCTAACGAACTCTTACAACTGGCCGCCTTCCTGTTATGCTCATACCCGCAGCTCGGCATCCTGGAGCATACTTGCCAAAATTAGACCACCACTGGTCTATTCGATACCTGTATCTGTCCTTCGTCCATAATTCCGCTTTGCTGGTTCCACGTGGCCTGATCACTTTGCAGCACTGCTTCCTCGCAGTGCTGACCTTCGATGTATTGCCAAAATTTGGTTGATGCGCGCAACTTAGTAGCACCCCCCGTACTTGTACAAAATTATATCTTTTGTTGAGCTGCGCTCAACTCCGCAGCTCAACCTCCTTGTGCTATCCAAAATTGCCCTAACTTGGGCCAAGCCCAACATATGGCTTTAGGTGATTATTTCAAATCTATTTTGATAAGTGTGGCTTAACAGTTAATTAGACTGTCAAAATCTGGATTTACGAAAGTGTAGTAAATTTCCTAGTTTAACTGTTGAAATTTCTGGTTTGAAATAGTTTGTAAAGATTTTTGTAAATAAGATTTACACATGTTATAAAGTTTAATATGGTCACTTTTAATGTGTTTAATAATGTTTATGTCTGTATTGATTAAGCATCTGGATCTAGTTTAAATTCATGCTTAGTTATCCTTGTATTGGCATAAGTATATGAGGAAATAATTGCATATTAAGTGTTGCAAATGTTTTAAAGGTTGAATGTAACACATAGTACCATTGTGTCTGAGTAGTATCTATTTGAGTAGATCCACACCAATATTTCTGAGGCCAAATGATGGTTAACTTTTGCAGAGATAGAGCATAGGAATGTGAAACAAGCATATGATGAAGCCGAGGTCCAATTAGTAGAAGCAAGAGCCGCTAAAAACATAGCAAAGAAGGATAAATTAGTTTTGGAAGACACTGTCTCTACATTATGTGCCTATTTGCGTACTATGTGGCCACAAGTTAGGCAACATGTACCTACAGCACCAAAGGAAATCGACCCTAATGCACTCCCTAATGTTAGAAAATATGGATCGCAGAACAATAACATAAAATAAGATGCATAAATAAAACACAATACAAGAGAGACACCAATATATGTGGTTCACCCAATATGGGCTACGTCCACGGAGAAATTTCCAATCCTTTTATTATACCATCCAGCAAATGAAGGGATTCAACATGCAGCACATTTGTTGCAACTTCCTCTTCTTTCTTTCACAGTCTCTCTTAAACAATCATAGATATATTTACAATATTACAATACACAACCATATTACAATGTATTCTTTTTAAAGGGGAATTACCATGGGAAAATACCACGGGCTACCCAATACCATGGGCCCGTAAACTATTGGCCAACAAACAACCCAAAAATTTCTTTCGAGGACTTCATCCCTGAACACCCTTTCTCAGGGGAACTTCCCCTGGACCCCCATGGGGGGGGAATCCCCCCCACAACCCACCTCTAGGATGAGTGTAAATTCCACCTACACAACATATTAAAATCGTGGTACAAACACGACTAAAAAATAACATCTATGAATTAGGAATATCAGGCTCCAAAACCAACAATCTCCCACTTGGAGACCGATCATAGTAACTTCACCATTGCTGCACTTGTTGGATTATGCTTTGAAACTTGGACTTGGAAAATTTCTCATCTTCACCTTCATGCTTGAAGGCCAATTGAAACCGAGCAAGAACTCATTTTCTCTCTGGTTACTACTTTTGTCAACATGTTTGGAGGATTCTGGCTAGTATGTATCTTTTCCAACTTCAATAGTTCATCTTCCAGAACAGATCGTATGAAATGGTACTTGAGTTGTATATGTTTACTATTAGAATGGAAAGATGAGTTATTTTCAAGATAAATGGAACTCTGGTTGTCACTGTACAACCTACTATTATCTTGCTTCTTACCCAATTTCTCCATGAACCTATGAAACCAAAATTCCAAATCATCTCTTTACTAGCCTCTGTAGCAGCAGCATTCTCTGCTTCCGTTGTTGAAAGTGAAACAACCTTTTGCATTTTCAAAATCCAAATTATTGTTGTTCCACCTACAATAAAAACATACCCTGTGGTGATCCTCCTGCTATCTTTATCACCTGCCATATCTGCATCAACATATCCATGTAGAACAGTGTCTGAACCTCCAAAACATAATGCATGAGTGGTAGTACCTCTCAAATACACGAGAATCCACTATACTACCTTCCAATTTTCTTTACCTAGATTTTTCATATACCTTCTCACAACTCCCACTACATGTGCAATATCTGGTCTTGTGCACACCATGACATACATCAAGCTTCCAAATCTCGATGAATAGGGAACCTTGGACATATAGTCTATCTCTTTCTCAGTCTTGGAACACATATCGTTACTTATTTTGAAATGCCTGGCCAAAGGTGTATTAACTAGTTTTTCATTTTGCATTTTAAACCTCTCCAACACCTTTTCTATGTACTCACCTTGAGACAATGTCAATTTGTGATTTGTTTTGTCTCTTGTTATTCTCATACCAAGGATTTTCTTTGCAACACCCAAATCTTTCCTCGTAAATGAATTAGCTAGTTTCCTTTTGAGCACATTTATATCCTACATGTTAGACCCTGCAACAAGCATGTCATCCACATACAATGACAAGATACTATATCTTTCATTATCTAGCTTCTTGAAATAAACAGAGTGGTCAGAATGACATCTACTATAACCTTGTTCTATCATAAACCTATCAAATTTTAAATACCACTGCCTTGGAGCTTGGTTTAGGCCATACAAGCTCTTCTTCAACCTACATACTAAATTCTTTTTCCCTTTGACCTCATACTCCTGTGGTTTTTGCATATAAATATATTCCTCCAAATCCCCATGGAGAAATTTCGTTTTTACATCTAACTGTTCAATATGCAAATCTTCTACTGCCACTAGACTTAAAATAGTTCTAATTGAAGTCATTTTAAAAACAGGAGAAAATATTTCATCAAAATCTAAACCTTTCTTTTGTGCAAACCCCTTTACAACAAGTATGGCCTTGTACCGCTTTTTGCATCCATATTCTTCCTTCAACCTATAAACACATTTATTCTGCAATGCTCTTTTACCTGCAAGAAACTGAACCAAATCCCAAGTCTAGTTTCTTACCAAAGAGTCCATATCCTCATTCATGCCTTTTTCCCACTTCTTTCTAGTTTCCACCTGCATTGCTTCTTCATAACATTCTAGTTCACCAGAGTCATTCATTAATAAATAATACAGTGAAGGAGAGTATCGTTCAGGGGGTCTGCTTGACCTGGTAGATATTCTAACACTTGCAGGAGATTGAGGAACCTGTTGTTGTTCTTGATTTCTTGGTACCTTTTGGAACATCATTTTCTTTTATTTCATCAATCATTGTGTACTTTGTGTTTTCCTTTTCTTGTTTCTTTCCCTGCACCTGATATTTATACATGACATTTTCATTGAATACCACATCTCTACTCCTAATTTTTTTTTTTTTTCATAATCCCATAAGCGATAACCAAAATCATCAACTCTGTATCCAATAAAGATACGTTTCTTGGATTTAGCCTCAAGCTTTGTTCTATTTTATTTATCAATACGGACAAATTCTTCACAACCAAAAGTTTTCATAAATGAGTATTTTACCTGTCCATGCCTCCTTTGGAATCCCACCATCTAATGTGATTGAATAACCTATGTTTATTAAGTAAACAACAGTATCTACAACATCTTCCCAAAACTGTAAGGGAAACCCTGCATGCAATCTCATACACCTTGCACACTCCATGATTGTTCTGTTCATCCTTTCTGACACACCATTTTATTGTGGTGTTCCTGGAACAATCCTCTCTCTACGAATCCCATGGTATGAACAGTAACTATCAAACTCCTTGCCAGAGTATTCACCTCCATTATCATATCTAATTCATGTCTCATGTCTCATTCTCAACCAAAGCTTTCCATTTCTTAAAAGTATCAAAAACATCATATTTTTGTCTAATGCAATAAACCCGAATTCTTCTAGTTGCATCATCAATAAAAGTAACATAATAACGAGAGCCACCAATATATTGTACCTGAGCTGGTCCCCATACATCTATATGCACAAGCTCTAATTTCTCACTCTTATTTTGCTTTCCAACTCAAAGAAATATGAATTTATTTTGTTTTCCATAAACACAGTTCTCATAGAATTCCAAACTTACCTGCTTCAGATCTAGCAGCAACTTCCTTAAGTGGAGAATAAAAATCCCCTTCTCACTCATGTGGCCAGGCCTATGATGCCACAATTGTTTATTTATTCCTATGGAAGCTAAAGAGATAGAATAGTTAGTATTATGAGGACATAAATACAATGTACATATCCTATATCCTTTTGCTCTCACCAACAATCTAGCTTCTGACATATTCATATTAAATAAATGCTTCATTAGAATACCTTGTTGGAGGCAGAGAGTTTTTCATACAGTTTAGTCAATGCACTCATCAGACCTTCTGTTGTCTTTTCTTTTGAGATATTGAAATCCATTGACGAAGGTAGGAACAACCATATTGTTCCCAATGCCTTTCTGTCAAGAACCTCCCATTCTCTGTCCTTCATAGTCGCCTTCTATTTTTATTTTCCTCCCAATGGTAGGAATAGATCCTTCTGATACAGATAGTCCTCCATTTTCATCTTCCATAACTGGTAGTTTTGGCCGTTAAATTTCTCGACCCTAAACTTTCATTCTTCCACCATTGCTCCCACTCGAACCAGGAACCCTTCTTTCCTACAAGTTTATCTACCAAATAGACCTTTGGATCTGATACCAATTGTTAGAAAAACAAGATTGTAGAACAATAGCATAAAATAAGATGCAGAAATAAAACACATAAACACAATACAAGAGAAACACCAATATACGTGGTTCACCCAATATGGGTTACATCCATGAAGAAATTTCTAGTCCTTTATTTATACCATCCACCAAATGAAGGGACACAACATACAGCACATTCGCTACAACTTCCTCTTCTTTCTCTCACAGTCTCTCTTACACAATCATAGAGATATTTACAATACTACAATACACAGTCATATTACAATATCTTCCTTTTAAAGGGGAATTACCATGGAAAATACCATGGGCCTGTAAACTATTGGCCAATAGATAACCCAAAAATTTCTTTCATAGGATTCAGCCCCGAACCCCCTTTCTCGGGGGTGCTACCCCTAGACCCCCGTGGGGGGGAAATCCCCCCCTCACCCCCCATTGGGATGAGTGTACATTCCACCTGCATGGCATATAAAAAATGGGGTACAAACACGACTAAACATCAACATCTCTGAATTGGGAAGATCAGGCTCCACAACCAGCACCTAATAGCTTTTAGGAGCTTTGGGTCTCGTGGCAGTAGCTTCATGAGGACCATGATAATTTTCACTAGTATTTGATTAACTTCTAGAACAAGATGATGCACCACAAATGTAGCTTATGAACCAATTCTCCCAAGTTACTAGTACTACAACAGTCATTTGAGCACCGCTCTAGAAGACAACCAAGCAAAGTCAAGAACTATTCACTAATTTGAATGATTGGTTCGGCATTCTGGAGAAGAAATAAAGTCATGTAGCAATATTAAGGGATAAATTCAAACAATTGCACCAGGAGACCGACTTGCTAATCGATCCAAAATAAAAATCTTGGAAATAACAAGAAACCTAGGCTTTCGACAATGATATGGACAATATACATGAGAAAGCATGTTCTTCCAAACCAGTTGTGTGCGAATTAAATGCTACAGCACAAGACTAATAATCTCAGTTACAACAGTTAGCACACCTTGAAGATGCATAAGTACAACAGTTAGAGCAGTAGAAACCCACCAATGTTGGTAAGGATAAAGTTTAATAATTTCTAGACCGCACCAATGAGTTGATTAGTAGATGGTAGAACATGTTGGATGAGTTCACTGAACTATAGAAGAAAGATTTTGCACAAGTATTGAAGTTGGATCCTTCACTTGAAGGGCCAATAGTTGAAGAAGTCCAGGAATCAGTCACAAAGAATATTTGAGTCAAGGGAAAGTCAACCATTGTGGTAGGGTCTTGTTGGCTCCTTCTTTTGTAGAATCCCAAGAAAAAGAAGTAGAGGAAGAATACTAGAAGATGCGGAAGTAGTAGAAGAAGAAGACGAATAGAATAAGTTAAGGAAGTAGCGGAAGAAGAAGAAAAGTTATAGAAGTAGCGGAAAGTACTGGAGGTTGCGGAAGCAAGGTAACATTCATAACCATATTGGACCATTTTTGGACCCATCACGCAACTATAAAAAAAAAGCAGAAGATGAAGACGAGAGAGAGAGAGAGAGAGATCCCGCAATACAGTTTCAAAGAAGCAGATCTGAACCAACAACAATAGAGATATCTTATTCTAGGTTTTAGGTCTTGTAATGGGTTTTGGGGTTTTGTCCTGTGATAGGTAATTCCATGGTGAATGTAAGGAATGTGGCTATGATGTTATGGTTATATTGTGGAATTGGTATCCTAATAGAAGGAATTCTCCCCCCCCCCCCCCTTAATTTTTTTTGAATATGTATCTGTTTTGATTTCGCTATTGTCTATGTGATGATCTCTTGTGGGAGAATGGAATTTACTATAATGAATTAATGGTGAATGTGTTTAAAAATTGTTGTAGAATTATGAATGTTACTATTGTATTTGTTGTTGTAAACCCATGTTGTGACCCTACAGTTAACTGAGCCTTACTCTATGTCGGTCTTCGTTTTACTTCGAGTGAGACCTTCCCCCTTAAAGGGATTGAAAATGCTATAACACTAGACTACAGTAGCACCCCTTTGTTGGCCCATGCACAAGAACCTTGGTCTCCATTTTGTGCGAAAAATTAACGTCTCAAGAATACTTCCACCTTATACAAGCTTTGAGAGATAGTAAAGAAACCGCATGAATAAACTTTGAACCTTAAAACCCTATAACTTGCCAAGAAAGGAGATAATCACCACTTCTTTGCTCATGTATGCAACAAGAAAAAAAAATAATGTCTTTTTTATCCCATGATCTTCATTACAAATGAGGAGGATATGCTAATGAAAAAAGATAACTCTATCCCTCCTCTAATCCAACCTACCTAATTTGTCTTTAAAATTATTTTTAATGCTCTTTTAGTGGTTGTCACCCATAATCTAAGGACTAAACCTCACAAAAGATAAAAAAAATGATTAAAAATGATGAAATAATTCAACATGATGACAAGTTGATCTTGGAAGGAGGGCATCATGCCCCATCTAACCCCAACATGTCTCTTTTTCCCTTAAATCCCTCCTTCTTAGGTCATTATGGCCTCTTTAAGCTTGCTTGGATGGTGGACAATTTGCTCTTCAAGACCAAGATGACCAAGAGGGAGGAATGATACAACAAGATAAGTTCCAAGGGGATGCAATGAGGTGTGTTAAGTGGGTATGAAAACCCTTACAAGTGCAATGAACTTACACAAAACTTAAACCATAAGTGTGGCTAGAAGCCCTGGCCCATGTGTCTTAACGGATTCATTCCAAGGTGCACTAAACACCCACCAAGGGAAAAAATCCCAACATGATGAGGGAATTACACCCATCAAGGGGTAGTCAGTAGAGCCACTAGGCCAACTCTCCTTTAAAAGAGGACCAAGACAACCTGCCATAACCATACCAAGGGTCTTGAAACTTGCTATACCAACACTTTTACATAAACAGGCCTCAACTTGGCCTTTTACAATCGAAAAATAACCCCCTCTTTGGCACATCTGGTAGGTTGTGCTATAGAGAATCTGGGGCATAACACACCTAATTGCTACCAACAAAATTTCTTCCTAATGAGAGATCCACAAGTTTCCATGTTTCATTCTTGTATAATGCTTTCATTTCTTCATCCATGGATTCCTCCATTCATCGACATTCTTGGATTCTCTAGCTTCCTGAAATGAATTGGGTTCACCATCCTTAATTAACAAAACAAAACTGAAAAACAATAGAATACCTTTCTTGACATCTCTTGGGATGTGCATATCTTCTTAGTTATGGTTGATGAACTTGTTTTTCTTCATGTTGATCAAAAGATTTATTTTTATTTTCATCTTCACTCATTTATACTTCAATAGTTACAATCTTAATTGGTTTTTTTACCTCCTTTCTTTACATGGATTTTTCATTAAAAGTAACATCCTGGCTAAAAATTACTTTGTGTTCAGTAGGATCCCACAATATACACCCCTTTACTATATTATCATAATTGAGAAAAACACATTTCCTTTGCTTTGGGTCAATCTTGGACCTCTTTTATATAGGCACATGGGAAAATGCATCATAGCTAAACATGTGCAAATGAGATTAATCAATGTGCCTGCCACACCAAACCTCCTTTAGAATCCATCCATCTAACGTAGTTGTAAGTGATCTATTAATCAAATAAGTAGTTGTAATAGCATCCTCTTCCCAGAATCCATTATCCAAATCATATGTGTTGAGCATGCTTCTTGCACATTCCATGATTGTGTGATGCGTCCACTCAATGACACCATTTTGTCGCAGAGTATATGGAGTGGTTATATGGTGCTTAATTCCTTCTTGTGTACAAAAAAAAATTCTTTACTCATGCCTTGAACTCTTTAAATTTCTTAAAGGCTTCTAACTAGTTTTTAGAAAATACACGCATACTCTTCTAGAATAATCATCTATAAAATTTATAAAATATCTAGTACCATTTATAGACAAAGTGGGTATTGGTCCAAATATATCAAAATGAATAAGTTGCAAAATACCAAAACTTTTACTAGATATTGTAGTAAACTGAACTCCCTTTTGTTAACAAAAATGCAGTGCTCAAACAAGTCTAAATTACAATACTTAATCCTAGAAAGCATACCTCAGTCATGCATGATTTTCAAACCTTTTTCACTCATATGTCCAAGTCATTGGTGCCACAACATCAATGCATCGAGAAAATTCCCTGAGATTGTTGCTATTGCATGATTTGTCACTTTATCACTAAGCAAATGATACATCGTCCCATAATATTCTACTTTTGATACCACTAGGGCTCATTTTGTAATCTTGCAATGATAATCACCAAAGGTAGTAGAATACCCCAGTTTACTCATCATCTTGATTGAGAGAAAACTATGTTTTAGATTGGATACATGTTGTACATCACACAGTTTATAAAGGATGATCATCACCCAAGTAGACCATCCCACCACTACAGGGCTTATATTTGACAAACCAAACTCTATGTGGAGACATGTGGAAAGGTGCACATAAGTCCAAAACCCAAGAATATAAAATATATTTGTTATCATTGAGAAAGAAATCCTCATGTTTTCGTTTCTTTTGAATCTACTGTGATAGCCTTAGATGATGGTTGATCTAGATTTTCATCCTTATTTTCCTTCTTTAGATGCCAATAGTCCTTCCTCGAGTGTCGTGGTTTCCCACAATTTCATCACTTCCCTTTCGTAGTACATCCTTTGAACTTATATTTGTATTGTGATATACCTTGCTAACCCCTTTTTTTATACCAACCTCTCACAGATAGGGATTCACCGATAAAGGGTTCCAAAGATGATTTTCACCTCAACTCTTCTTCAAGTAAAGAACTAACAAGTAAGGTTTCCCAAACAGGGCGTCGACTACGAAGAGTGTTGCCACATCGCAGAGTACTTAATATTCAAAAGGTCTTATGAAGTAGGCGAGTTTGCATTATCGGGTGATCCGTAGTACCTGTCCATCCTTCATCCAACCGATGTTGTAAGGCTGAGGATGCAGAGTGGTGACAAGACCTAGTTTCTTCATGAGATATCTAGAAACAAAGTTCTTCTGGCTACCGGTATCCATAATCAGATGTAATGGATTGCTCTGAACCCATATCCATGTATGGAACAGGCGCTCTCGTTCCTCCTCGTCAACAATAGTCGAGTCTGCTTGAGTGGTCGATGTCGATGTCAAAAGGGTCATTGCGCCTGGATCAGATTCTTCCACCGTCTTGTTGAACGCGTTGGATAGCGACACTTTTTTCAAAAATGTCTTTCGAGCTTTGTATTCAGACGTATCATGCCAAGATGAGTCATGTTAATAACACCATTTATCGGTAGGGGGTTGTTTGGTGCGTTCCCTTTTCTGAAAAGGATTTTTTCCGTTATCTGGCTTTGGCAATGTTGGTTGAGAATATTTTGACTTGTTGAAGTCGTATGGTGCCTTCTTGTCAGGTGGTCGTCCTGATGTCGGCTTCGTCGTGAAGCATTATTTTCCTTTCTTCTTACTTTCAAGTTTGCTAGCATAGTGGAATGCATCCACGAGCATATTGACAGTCAGAAATTCCATCTCCCGCTGAATGTACTGGGATAATCCGCTAACATACTTTAGAACAAGCAATTTCTCTTCTTCTTGAACTCCAAGTCTAGCCATGAGTCAATAAAACTCGTCAGTGTAACTCTATACTAATTGGTCTTTCCATTGCCTTAGCTTTTGCCACTTCTTATACTGTTGTTCGAGGTATTTGGGAGGGTAAAATTCTTCTCAAATGTATTTGAAAAATTTATCCCATGCGTTGATGGGGTCTCCTCTTTTATTCATGTTTGTCGATAGGTTCTCCCACCAGCAGTGTACAAATGTTGACATATTTAAGGATGCAATGGTGATCTTGTCGGCTTCTGAGAGATGATTAATAGAGTAATAGGATTCCAATTGTTGTACCCAATTGTCGATGGATTCTGCGTCAATATTGCCTTCTAGATTTGGTATGTCCAAATTCATTTTCACTTTGAAGGGGTTGATTTTGTCAGAGTTAGTTCTCGACGGAAATCCTACGGATGTCGAAGAAAATTGCGTGAGAATCTCATTGAACTGGGCAAACATTTCAGTCCGTTGTCAAGCCAACGCTTTCTCAATAAGTTGTGTTGTCTCGTCGGATGCATGTCTATCGTTTGTTTCTTCTGCCATCTCTGGAGGTAGTGTCTTCTTGGATTGTTGAGATTACGAGCGTGTTTGAACATGCATAAGTCAGGTAAATTCGATGGAAGTGTATACACAAAACTTAAGCACGAACACAACTAAGCTACTGCTTTGATTGAGTATGCTCTGATACCAATGATCTGCATGCGACTAGGTGCACGAGGGGGAAAACAGTTCGACTGAATGAGTCGACTCTGTTATGGCGGAAGCATAAGAAATAGAATAAGGAAAGCAGGAATACACTACATAGATAAACACAGATACACACAGACAATATGTAGGAGTGTGAATTGTTCTTCTCTATTACTGGCAAAACAGATAAATAACATCATAAGATCTGTTCCGATTCAATAGATGTATGTTACAATATTATACATACTTATATAGAATGTTGAGATGCTTGGGTATCTGCTCATTACGTTCAGTTACAAAAGAAGTTAGAACGGTTTCGGAAGTTCAACCGTTACAGTCGACTGGAAGACAGAGAGAGAATATGTCGTGGTTCGGCAGTCGCTAGTCGATGCTGCATGTTGACGTTGTGAAACTGTTGAGGTTTCCGAACTTGTCAAAGTCACGTCAAATTCGAAACTTGTCGAAGTTGTGTCGAATTCAATGACTTGTCGCAGTTGATTTTAGCATTCGACAACAATGCCAACTGCTGAGTGGATCAATAATGATGATACGGGTGGTATTTTGTGAGTGGAAAAGGAAGTACCAGTTCAACATAGTGTTGAAAATCAGGATGATTTATGGCAGATGTATTTCGATGGTTTGTCATCCAAAGAAAGAGCAGGAGCAGGTATTGTTCTCATTCTCTTGGAGGTGAGATTATCTGTTTAATGTACAAATTAGAATTTCAGACGACCAACAATACAACAGAATATGAAGCATTAATTATTGGGATAAGAGCTACGGAAGATCTGGGAATTCAACAACTCACTGGTTTTGGCGACTCTGAGTTAGTGGTTTAGCAAGTGAAGGATATTTATCAAGTAAAACAAGAATTTTTGAAGGTGTACATGAATGAGGTATGGGACATGGTGGATAATTTCTTTCTAGATTTCAATATATCATTCATTCCTAGAGATCATAATCAAACAATAGAATCTTTGGCTCTAGCAACCACTTATTTTAGAATTCCAAGACAAACTCAGCTGAAGTATCCCATTGAAGTAAAATACAGACCTTCAGTGCCAAATAATATGAAGCAATGGAGGGTATTTCGGGATGATCAGGAAATTAACAAGTTTTTAGAATTAACGGGTGAGTTTTCCACTTCATTGATTGATCAAGATCAGGATAATGAGTTTGATGATAATGTTACATATTCTGAAAATTCAATTGTTGATCACAAAATAATTGAATTGAAAGGAAATTTTATTCCAAAAGGCCTTGTTCCCCTTGAAAGATTTTTTTCTAAAGATGATACTCTATTGAAGCCTATTATGCAGTCCTCTGAAGAAAATGTCCTAAGCTGTAATATTGGTACTGTGGATCAACCTAAAATGGTTAAAGTTTCAAAAGCACTATCAGATGAAGAAAGAAACAGGTATGTCAAGTTGTTGAAAGAATTTGTTGATATCTTTGCATGGTCCTATGAGTATCTAAATACCTATGCTACAAGTATAATCCAACACAAAATTCCATTAAATACAAATACAAAACCTTTTAGATAGAATTTAAGGAGAATTAATCCAGTGTTATTTCCAATTATAGAAAAAGAAGTTAAAAAGTTGTTGGATGCAAAGATCATAGTACCTCTTAGATATTCTTCTTGGGTTTCCAATTTTGTACTAGTACATAATAAAAATGGCGAAATCAGGTTGTATGTGTATTTTCACAATCTAAATAGGTCTTCCCTTAAATATAACTATCCATTACCTCAGATTGAACAGATTTTGCAGAAGGTGGTGGGTGCTCAAAGAATATCAATGATTGATGGATTCTCATTGCTGCTGTTACTTGACATACTTTCTAATCCCATGAGCCTAGTTTTGTCTTGCATTGACATTAATATAATCTTTCTTCTTCTCTTTGGTTTCTCTTGAGCCTTTGTCATGAGAGGTGAACCAGGTCAGTGAAAGTGTGTACTTTCCATTGCCCCCACCAAGGTTTGTATCTTCAAAATATGTGACATCTTTGCTGCTTGTGGGCTGGCACATCCCTGCAAGGGGGCCATTGATCAGTGGAAGCTGTTATGACCATGTAGTCAATATGAGTGGTCACATACCCCCAAAGAAAGTGTATGAAACTGCCCGCTTCTTGATAAGTGCTTAGTGCTTGGCACTAAGTTAAAGGAAGCTTACTCAGGTTTCCTTTCTCTTAAGTCTTTGACTTCCTTTCTTTTTTCACGCGAATGAGACTTCTGAGTGTTTCGGTGGTAGCTGGTGATCCTGGTGATCTCCCTTCTGTTTTCGTGTCCTTTTGTTTGTAGTTTTTCAAGTCATTGACCCGAGGTTTCTTCGTGATGCAAGTCATGGGTTTCATTTAAGATTCTAAATTTTGACAAATGCATTATGAAATTATCCCTGGCTGTCTGTCCCCACGGTTTTTGCAGTAAGTTCTGCAGATTTGGTGGGGGAATCTTATTTTTTGATGCCATGGTAGCTATACTCTAATCATGGCAAGAATGGGCCATTATATCAAATTTATATATATATTTCATCTACCTGCATTTCAAATGTTTTCAGCTTGTATTCATTGGCTTTGAATTCGATCCCTAGGTTGGCTGTATTGATAACTGAGTGATTTTTATTCCCAGGGACATCACTAATATGGTTCGTCTCTAGTTTTCTCAGTAAGTTCTTGATCATGTCTTCTTGGTCCATTGTTAATGGGTTCAGTTTATTTCATCTGCCTTTGGCTACAGCAGCATCTAGAGCTGAAATTTTCTCCAATTGTTAACTTTTGTTGCAATCTTCAGACCTTGAATTAGAGCTCATCACTTTTGCTTTGTGATTGGAGGCATTTTTTAGAATCATGTAGCATTTTTTATTTATTTATTTTGGGATAACTACCCTTGCGTTGACTTCCCTTGCATTTTCTTGAATCTCCATTAAATCTCAGTAGATTATGTAGCAGAGGTTGGCATGGGTTTCTGTCACTTTCTGTGAATCCTTTGATACTTATCCTTTTCAGTGGAACGCTCTTTTAGTTTGTTATTATAGCGCATATTTACTAGAGTTTTTTACGTCTCAGTACGAAGCTGCATTTATAGCAGGTCCTACCATTTTAAGGCGTTCGACAATTTTTTATAATCCAATTCCTTACAAGTACTACTTCTAGAATCAATTCCTCATCTATGAGAACATTCCTTTTCGTGTAGGGAATACTTTCAAATATGCCATAAAATAGCCATTATGCAAATTTCATATAAAGGGGCCAAACCAAAATACCCCCAAACAAACCAAACTAACAAGATGGGACCGTGGAGGAGCATCATCTCATCAACAAGGACCCAAATCCCTCAATCGAAAAGTGAATTAGGATTATACCAATCAACCCTTGAAGGCTTCCTTTAAAGAAGTGTTGTTGGTTAACCCCAAATAATAAAGGGAAGGAAAAGAAGAGATGCTTGCCAAGAATCCCCTCCCATATAATCAATAGACAGATAAACAATCTCCTTTACCATTATTGTCATGGAAATCCCCTCGAACCCCCTCTTCTTTCTTCAAACGCCTTGTACCTCTAACTCAATTTTGAAGGATAAGCGAGGTGTGCAGCAATTACAGAGGAAGAGATGGAATATGTTATCCCCTTGTTGGATGCTCATCTCTAGCCAATAGTGGAAGACATATTCACCAAAGAATGGGAGGAAGGAGAGGTGAAATAGCTAATGACACCATTCCAACGTCTACAAGAGGATTTGAAAAAATTCACCAAGAAGAAAATGTCCAACCCCCTTCAAGAACTTCAACCTAAGTTTTAAAATGATTGAAATTAGCCCTAAAAAAAATTAATAATAATAATTTTGACCTTTGTTCTAAAAATGTGTATAGAATAAGGTACTATATATGGAACATAGGTGTTTTCTTAAACTTAGTTCCCAATATTGTTGCACAACAAAAACCATAAAAATAACCCCCAAATCGAAAAGTAGTACTACCAATAGAATCCCCTCTTTTTGGCGTTAAAATTACAGTTTGCTTGAACCAATGACATTGATATCATTGCATCAAAAACTTAAATCAACCCCAATCAAAAAGTGGTGCTACCAGTACCACCCATTTTCATAGTTAAAATTACCATTTTTTAAAACCATTTCCTTAATAACCTGTTTTGTTGTATCCAAAGCCTTAAAATCAAACTGAGAATAGAAAAAGAGGTGCTATTGATAACACTCATTTTTTTCAAGATTAAAATTGCAACATTTTGAAACCATTCCTTGAAAGATATGTTCTGTAAACAAAATCATAAAATAAACATAGAAGAAAATAAAAAAATAAAGGGGAACGCAAATTGGAAAAAAGACAAGCTTAAAAACACACACAACAACAATAAAATTAAATTGAAAAAACTCACCTACAGTATATAAAAAAAATCTCACTCCTTTGTCGTCCTCCATTTTAAAATCAAATTAATTAAAAATGAATATTTACAAAGCAATTTATTTTGTTTAACTTGTAGTTGCCCCTAAAGGATGATCCTATCTAGGATGGTAGAGGAACCATGCAACTAAAGAGGTGACCTAAGAGCGCCTCGATCCCTGAATGGATTGGTTGTCACGCCAATTGAGGAACTCTTTGCTTTATGCCACCAAATCCCAAGGTAGAAAAGTGGGAGACCTTGATCTAACCCAACAGGATAGATCCTAACCAAATCACCAGATCAAACTATATGGATAGAGTACTTAAGGTGATAGGTAGATGAAACCCTATATCTATGGGATGAAGTCACTGTAGAGGTTTTGTTTGGATTGAGAGGCTTATTATTAATGAGATATCAACCCAAAGTGTTTAATTTAAGTGACTTAGGAGTTGATATAAAGATCTAGGATCTAGGTGTTAATCCAAATGATCAAATTCTACTACCTTGGGGGAATTGACTTAGCTCTTAAGAAAATAGCCAAAGTAGTAGATATAGAGGATATTAAGCCTTTCTAGAACCTATGTGAGGTGGGTTGATGATAGATCTGATAATGTCGAAGCATACAAGCACAATTCAAATCATATATCAACCCAAAGAGTGACAAATCCAAGGAGGGAAAATAACATGAAGATTAGTGCCTTGGGAAATGGGTTGATGGGGTCCTCCAAGGGTGATTCCCTAGGGAACCCGCCTTGGGATAAGCCTAAAGATAAAATCCCAGAAAGGATTCACCAAATTTTAAGTTATGTGACCCAGAGAATTTTTTGAAGTTACAGAGTTAGGGTTTGAGTGTAGATCTAAGCTAAGACTAATGGATAGATCAATGAAATGAAATATAAACACTTGAAATCACTTACTTGGTGTTTGTAGATGCTTTCTGCATGGTGAAGACTAGCCCCGACAAGATCAAATGAAGACTTTGAGTGCCCACATCCAAGGAGCCAAGTGCATCCCTCCTAACCTGCACAATCGAAGAAAATTCAATCAATAATGCAAGATAAGAAGGATGATAAACAATGAGAGTCAAAAAATGAGAAAGTAAATGGCCATAAGACAAATCTACTCCCTGTTTGAACCAAGATCCGAGAGACAAAATCAAGGTGAGTCTCCTCTACAAGTGTGCCCCTCTTCAAATCGGTCTCCTTGTTGCAAATAAAAATATGGATCCAAAAGTTGCAAGAGCTACTACAAAGATATTCAATGCAAGAGAAAACTAATATTAAGTCACCACATCTCACATTCAACCACAAGAGCACAAGTATTTGATCACAAAATATTTTGTTTATTCCACCTTTCCAGAGCCAAAAGTCCTATTTACAATGAGGGGGTCCTCTCCCTTAAATAATCCGACAGAGATGAAAACCCTAACCACTTTTTGAATGAGTGGTTGAGATTAAAAGATACAATAGAGATCATCAACGATGGAGATCTTTTTATTTTTTCATTACATGGATCAATGATCAAGTCAAAGAGGGGGCACACTTTTTCCCAATAACGCCCTAGGGAGGGCCAATACAACATAAAAACATGATATAACATGGGCTAACATCATAAGGGGGTCACTAGGGGCATAAATCACCCTAGGACCCAACATTTTACAAAGATATGATAAATACAAATGATCAACAGTGAAGTGCACCCCACGAGGAGAAGGCATCCTCTCTAGGACAATGATAACATCATGTAGTGACTACACATACTCCATATTTCCATCAAAATATGCATTTGAAGCCCAACACCATATCTATTATAATAAAAATGGCCATAAAATAATAATAATCACTGTAATTGTTGCAGAATGGCCTCAAACTGAAAAATGAGAATAGAAATGGTGCACTGGATACATCTAGAGGATAAATAAGCAATATCGAACACTGCAGTCACTGCCTCAAGAAACGTGTTGACCAATTCAAAATGGGTTTGACCAAGTCAAAGTACCCAACCTGAAGGTAGAACAATAATCGGGAAGATCCTCCATGCATGTTAAATGAATAATGCTCACAAGTTTATGCTAGTAACCGGGCTAAAACATGAAATACATAACAATGTCCATATAATCAACAAAATATACTTGTGTGAGAGAAGCCATTAAGTCTTTCATGAAGCTCACTACATATACTCACTCACACACGTAGATAAAATGCTAGGGTGTGTGAGACAGAAAACATGGCTAAGATAATAGAGAAATACTTGTAACTTCGACACTGTAATCTCTCATACATGAGGAAAAGTGGAAACCACTTAGATGTATGTTGGATAGAAAACACTCATGGAATGGCGGTGCCTCACAAATGGGTAGAGTTCTTGGAATTCTCCCAGTAGACTCTAGACAAGCAACCTTTGGCATTTAATTTATTGTCAGCTTTGCACATTTGACATTTGACATTTGACATTTAACATTTGATCATCTTTCACTAGCCATCCTCCAAGAGAAGGTTCCTTGAATAGCCTTGCAGGCCTCAAATAATGACTCGGTGTTACCACCATTTCCTTCCACTGTCCATAAGTGAAATGGAGTTACCACCTTGATTCCCTATAGGGGAAAATGACCTTACATCATACAAAGGATGAGTGCTTGTCCCTTAACTACTAACTAGTTACGGAAGACATTTTATTTGCTTTAGTGTTTAGCAACACTGTTTGTAGATGACTTTTGCATCCATTTAGATATAGCCTTTATGCGTTCTAATGATTTTAGGTAGGATTACTTGCTTTCGAGGACTACAGGATAACACCTCGGTGACATATGCCACACACTCCAGAGCTGAGACACAAGGTAAACATGGAGTCTATCCAACAAAGAGGTCTAAGTGGGGGGAGTCCTCGATCTCACTAGTCAAAGTACAAGTCGAGATCAAACCAAATAATGGAAGACACATATGAATGGAGAAAGTGAGAGGTGATTCCATCAAAGAAAAATGAGGCTAAGTCCATGTAAGGTAGGAGATACTAGAAAGCATATGTAATGAATTTACACTAGGGAATATCTAACCACTCCCGACACAGGTTTCAAACCATGAAGCTCAAAATGCCACTATCAGTGAACAAGCATAGTCACAGTAACTAAAATAAACTATAGAGCAACTAAAACATCTAAATGCAATATAAATGTATACCTCTAATCAAACATACATATGCCTCTGGAACATCTGCAATTGACCATGGGCATAGGACATCACTATCTAACTGCTCTGCACTGAATGAACCATGAATACACCATAATCATCTCAATGGGGTCATGCAGGATCGATCATGACAAGGGGGCATATTGCTGCTGCTGGCTCGGAAATATACATCACCACGGAAAAATAGTCTCATTTCAACCACAAGAGTGGCTCAATGGATTGGAAAAACTCATGCCAGCATCATGGTAGCTCCACCTACAATGTATGTGATAACAAGTTACAAATGGACTGTGGCGTCGCCAAACAACATTGTTTAGGGCCTCAAAATTACCCTGGAAGTTTTGGACACCAAAATCTATAAAAGCTTCCAAACTAGAAAAACTATCTTGAGCTTGTGGAATAGGTGGGTGGCCACTGATATCCATCTATAATAGTCTTCTAACCCGAAAAACTGTCAATCTGGAAAAATTGTTTTGAGCCACTGGAATAGGTGGGTGGCCACTAATATCCATCTTGATCGTCATATTTTCTATTGATTGTATTTTCTTCATTGGACCAGTTTCTGCCTAAATCTGCATGTGAACATTATCAAAATATTAGCTCACTAAGAGCAGGCTTCAAGGAAAGTCAACGAGTCGGGTGCAACTGTCACCACAACATTCAACTTCTATGTTAAGGCCAAATCCTAAACAAAACCAAGGGAGGTAGACCATAAGAAATCTAAGGATGGTTGCTTTGGAAAAAGTGACTTAGGAGTTAATGAAAACTAGGCAATTAATATAACAGTATATATGACAAGTAAATCAAGTGCACAATCACAATATCAAGTAAATCAAAGTTTATAGCATGTATATAAAAAATATTATTGCTTCATCCATTTGGGAAAAGGAGACATGATTGCCAAACTCGAAATAACTTGTAATCTAAACCATGAGTTAATTTACCAATAGATGTGGAAAGTTATCTAATTACTAGAAAGCAAAAGCGAAGTCAAATTGTGAACTCGCAGGAGCGAGGATTTACTTGCTTGTTAAATGGAGGAACAAAAGAGAAAATTGATTCATTGAATTGTGAACCTACTTGATGCAAGGATCGATTGTTTGATATTAGTGGATTATCAAAGGGAGGGGGGAGTTTCTAATATACACAAGGAAAGTGGAAATGAGTTCGAGTTCAACGATGTCAAATGTGGTACTACACGAAGAGGGGTACTAGATTGTAGTCGCTAAGGATTTCCAATGCAGTACACCAAACGAGGGTGTAGCTTGACAAGTCTCGATCAATGGTCACTACCTAATATGGTCCCTCAACCATAGAATTTTCCCATGAAGTGACAATCTCCTATGGATCTTAATAGATGCCAGAATGCATCTCCAGGGAATATTAATTTTTAAGTTAAATCAATGTGAAGTGTTTAGAATGTTACTTTGGTAGAGTTAATCACAATATTACAACATGCATGAATAAATAAGAAGAGTATACTAGCATGTAATGGGGTTATTGATCCAATAGAAAATAGATGTGATGTAATTAGTAATTACTAAAAGCAAAATAAATAAAAATTGAAACTAAACAAGTAGGATGCCCAAGTTAACAGGTGAATCGGTGCATGTATGCAATGGACAAATGCAACATTTACACAGAAAGAGAAGGGGGCAGCAAGAAACTTAGTGATAAAAATCACTAAGTTTGACTAAGATGCTAGTCCCTTTAAGGTTTCCTTAGATGCTTATTGTTGATATTTATGTCCAATAGTCAAGCTTTTACAATGAGGATTATACTGCTACCTTTAAGGGTTGTGTGTTCGCTATCCAAAAATCAATGAAAGAAAAATTTGGGACAGCAGAGGAAAACATGAGAGAAAATCCCCCTTTTTCACTTTGGATGATGGCTTTCATGTGTAGAATCAAAACACAACTAAGACCAACAGTTAGGGGGGTTAGTATGGCAAATAAACAAGGATCTAAGTGAGGTCTCCTGGATATTCAAGGATTGTTTGGACAACGAGAAGCGATCTAAACTGCTCAAATATGTCAAAACTACTACTTCCCACTCATAAAATAAGCATGCATCTAAGTGCTAAATGGTATACTTTCACATGCATGTACTTAGAGACACGAAATGAATAAGATCTAGCTAAAAATTTGGACACTAAAACTACTAGATCTTTATGCATGTAAAAATAGATCTTAAAATATGAGTTATTAAGTTACGGATCTAAGAATTCACATGCATGTAAGAAGCAAAAATAAAGAATATGATTTTTTTATAGAGGAAAGTTGCAAGAGAGAAGAAGAGTAGAGTGCCCCTTTCCGAATGGGCAATGGAGTCATATAGAAATAGCCATGAGAGATTTTGCTTCCATGAGAAAGATCACCAAGAGGGGGAGGTTGAAATCAACAAACCACCACCTGCTTGATGAGTTAAAAAGAATAGTGTAGAATAAGGGGAAGGCAAGTCTCTCCTTTCCTACTTTCCCGGGTGTATCCTACAAAAAAGAGATTAGAGATACACAATCCAAACAAAGGTAAGGTGCACACAAATTATTCTCTTTAAAGCAAAATAACAATGAAAGTAAAGTAGAAATTAACTACCAAACATCTTCATCCAATGAGGCAACAATGCCTTTCCCTTGGTCCAACAATACAAGAAATTACACAGCATACACACACTATTACCTCCAACTTATGAGCTTGGGAAGCATAACATTATTCCACAATGATAGACTAATCCACTTGACCTCAAAAGTATTTATTATTTATTATCACACAGCTTAAAGTAATATTGCAATCATTCCTCAAGCAACCAACAACAATAAGAGAGGAAAGGCTTCCTTAAATAGGAAAAGGTACTATCTCAAATGGAGATCCCAAGGAAAAGTATGGAGAATGAAACAAATGAGGGAGTTAGCTCCAATTCCACGAGAATGCAAAACATATAGGAGGAGATCCAAATGCAATCAAGGAGAGAATGCACCACATGTGGAGTTAAATCCAAAGTTAGAGAAGGTGCCACGCTTGGGAGGAGATCACAATGTTGTCAATGGGAGTCAATGCAACATCTGAAGGAGATCCCAATGTTAGGTGAGGGCACCACCTTTCCTCCCCTATATGAGGTAAAACTCATGAATGAATGGGGTAATACACCTTTTCGAGGGAGGAGATGCTAGGGGGATTTGCATAGCCCACAATTACAGTCATTTATTTTGAATGAGGGGGGCCCTACAACTTTCTTGAGCCCACTGGAACTTCATCATGGGAATGGGCATATGCTAAGAATATTATCCTTTTAAAATTTGATCCCTTTAACCCCTTTTTACATAGTTTCTAACATTTACCCCTCCCTAAGAGACCTGAAAGGTCATGCATCCCCCCCCCAAGAGACCTAAAAGGTCATGCATTTTGCTAAGGACATTGTAACTGACTCAAATTTTGACTTCATACTCTATGGACTTAAACACTAGTCCGAGGAACCTATATTATAGCATACTTTGGCTTTGGAGGTGTGATTGAAAAAACCAGGATAAACTCTGATCACTAGGATCTAAGTTCATCTAGGTGAAAAAAAAACACTCCAAAGTTTCCATAATACAAGTGACTCACTCAAACTAGTCCTTTTACACATGTAATGGATGCGAAGATTTTACAAACAACTTCATTTGACCATGGAAAAGGAAGTGCAAAATGCAACTAGGTAGAAAATTGCGTGGTCTGGATGAGGAACGAAAAGATCATTGGTTGGATGGTTGGTGTCTTATGTGTATTGATCATCATCTGTAAATTGGTTGGTAATAGTGCCATTTTCCTAGTAAGAGGGGCCTTATATGCTTGGATATTATTTTAATGAAAATAAAAATTGAAGGGAATAATTTTTTTGTGCATGTGTTATTGAGAAGATATATTTCCATTTAACTTCTGCTATTAAATTTTGTTAATAATTCCAACAATATAAATTATTCAGTGCACTACAATTTAATTTTATAGCAAGGAAATCACAAGAAAATTATTTATCTAGGTGTTGGGATTAGTAAAATTTAACAAGAGGATCTAAAGAGTTTATGATAGTAGATCAACTATGTAACATCGCCTGACCTCTCTTGTGGCCCTCGGAGGCCACGAAAGATCTTTCATTATTTTTTTTTCTTCTTTACTTCCAAAACTACACACAACCGCAATAAGCTCGGATCTGCAATCCACCATTGCAATCCACAGTCCGCATTCTGCAATTTCAAGCCGCAATCTGCATTCCGGAATTGCGATCCACAAGTATCTCGGATCTATAATCCACAATCCATCCTTCCCCAACTATTCTCGTATCCGCAATCCACAAGTATCTTGGATCTGCAATCCGCAATCCATCCTTCCACAACTATTCTTGGATCTACAATCCACAAGTCTCTCGGATCTGCAATCCGCAATCCATCCTTCCGCAACTATTCTCGGATCTGCAATCTGCAAATCTCTCATATCCGCAATCCGCAATTTGTCCTTCCGCAATCCACAATCCTCATTGCGGGATTTGGAAGACGGATCGTTGAACTTATCTCTCCACACCCTTCTGCAATCCGCAATCCACATTGCGGAACTCGGAATTGCGGAAGTCTCATTTCCCACACACTACCTTTCCGCAACCCGCAGTTTGTATTGCGGAACTCAGAATTTGCGGACATCCAACTCCAACCTTCCGGAAAACTTCCCCTTCTGCAATTCGCAATCCGCATTGAGAATGCAGGAATGTGGAAGTCCAAATTTATGGCTCTGGAAAAATGCCCTTCCGCAATCTGGAATTTCGCAATTAGAGACCTCGGAATTGCGGAAGCCCCAACGAACGTTCCGATAAAAAAAACCTTCCGCAATCTACAATCTACATTGAGGATGTGGAACTGCGGAAGCACCTCCTCTGCTCTTGCAGCTTATGAAGGGCATAACTTCCTCATCCCTGGTCCAAATGAGGCAAGATTGGTACCATTGGAAATCTCTTGGAGAGCTCCATCCATTGGTGTAATACTCTTCCCCAAATGAGGTATCTAACCTTGTCATTTTCCCAACTGATAATTTGGTCTATAATTTCACCTAAGTGCCTTTACTTTTATGCAATAAATCGGTTCCAAATCTGTTAAGTCTTCCCTCCTTCATATGATCCATAGGGGTTCCTATTCTTCCTGATCGTAGTCCTGACTGGAATAGACTGCACCTCTTAGCCTTGAACTTAGTCCTATTCATCAAGGGTAACATGTGTAATTACAACATAAGTATAAAAAGGCAATATTCAGAAGCATGCTTAATAACTCATGTAGGAAGGTCCATGCATCAATAACCACAAGGGAACTGAAGCATTATCCACCCTTAGAAAGGAATTATACCCAGTATATTCCTCTTAAACAGATTGAGGAATGGCATACATGTATTTAGTTTTATTTCTCAAGCATGAATGTATATGAATACCAGCATAATAAGAAGATGCAAAGTGCAGGAGTAAAGCAATGACATTCCTAGCAACATCAATCATCATATTTGGGCATTCAACCCTATTACCCATCTAAACCAAATCATACATTTGAAATATAACACACACTTCTAACATGCATCCAACATTCATCATGGCACCACAACAACTTAAACATAGGTTTAGATACAAGGCATAAGTATATAGTCCTACTCATACATAGCTTCCTATTGGTCCATTTCCATATAATTCATTCAATCAATAACTGGAATATAATAAGCATAACCATGAACACATGAAACATCATTATTCAAACACCACAATGGCACTTATATTTTAATTGGAAACCACCAAGAAACTGGCTTATGGACTGTAACGTTCCATCCCAACCATAGATCTCTGCTCAGCCTCTATTATTTCAACAATCAGAGATCACCCCCGAGCTAGGGCTATGTATCCACTAAGGAGCATCACTCAGGCTCACTGACAGCATTGGTTCACAGTCACTCAAGACATTCAGCACACAATTAACTCTATCAAGCAAATGGGGAAGGAAGGTGAGGGTTTTCCAATCAATAAGCTCCTCCATGGAGCTATGGATTGTCCCAATGATTTCAGATGGCTCAAGCACCCCCACCACCTCCACTCCCAGCCTAGGTAAGGTCCCCTTCATTGCTGCATAGTCCCTAGGGAGCCCCTCCCCTAGCACTAACCTGGGTAAGTGTGGCTGGTCCTGGCTTCTAAATCAAGGTACATAAGCCCTCTCAGGATTCAACATGCCATCTAAAACCCTTGGCTCCTTCCCACTTAGGTTTTATTCCCCACTTTCTCTGGCTAAAAAGCTCTATTCCGTAGTTGGATTCTCGGCCGCCAACATAGAGTTTCTTCCTCATGATTTCTGAGCATCTCACACTCTACCATTCCCCTCAGTACTCGGGTTCATGTCTCTCTTCCCGAGCATTGCCTCCCATGCAAGGTTTCTATGCATCCCTATCTCTGTAGATCGTGACCCTCCACAGAATCGCGATTTACCCTTTTTCACACTCCGCTCTCCTGTCGTTGTGTTCCAATTCGACTGTGGCTTCCCCCCCCAAATACAGTCTAGGAATGGGGAATATGAACTTCCAGGAGGTGGAGTCACGTGCGGGTCAAGGTAGCAGCACTCCATACCCTGCCATCTGTCCATTTCAGGGGTTTCCCATACTCCACCACCTCCTGCACAACGTACTTCACCCACTTCCTTATAGCAGCATTCAAGGATGTCTAGGGTAGGTCAGAGGGGTTCTCTAGGTGACAAATGGCGACCTAGGGTTCCATCCACACCCCATCACCACTCCTTAGTGGATACATAGTTCCCCCTCATTTCTTTGCAGCCACAGTCAACCCTTAGCTTTTTATTTACATGGTGTGACTTACATCATTTACAATCTACCTCATGGCTTAATAGCCCATGGATAGTGAAACTGCCAAATACTTGCCTATGCAACTAAAACTTGAACATCCACTAGTGGGGCCTTGGCCTTGAGCACCACACTAGGGTGACACACATTGCATACAATATTCATATTGAGGCCAATAACCATAAGGGTCAAAATAGGGGTATTACAACTCCCCCTCCCTTAAAATAACACCATCCTCGGTGTTCCAATACTTAGTATTACGTTTACAATTATACATGTCCCAAAATTGCAAAAAAAATGTTGTAGGTCTTCCCCCACATTGCATCCTTTACTTGGAACTTTCAGGATCAAGTCCTTTGTCTTCCACAAG
Source organism: Larix kaempferi (assembly GCA_027924585.1). Taxonomy (NCBI): domain Eukaryota; kingdom Viridiplantae; phylum Streptophyta; class Pinopsida; order Pinales; family Pinaceae; genus Larix; species Larix kaempferi. The sequence goes on from BSBM01001814.1 coordinate 445,947, forward strand.
CTGTTCCAGTTGGCTTTGATCTTCCAGCTCTGCAGGTGGGCATTGCTCCATAGTAATCCCTTCTTTTTCCTTGCTTCTCAATTGATCTACAAGCCTGAAATCTTCATGGCTGCTAGCTTTCTTGTTGTTTCTTGTTGGGAAGTTGTGGAGACAATGCTCTCCTCCACATTTCCAACATTTCAGTGGCTGATTTATCTTTACTTGTTCACTTTCCTTGGAGCCTTCTTGCCTGGAACGTTAATGGGATGACTGGATGAATGCTTCTTCATTGATCCACTTTCCTTCCCATTGCTAATGTGCTCCAGAATGCGTCCCACCTGCCTTTGCAGACAAACAGAGTCTTGCAAGGCCCTGTGGTTCATCTCATGTTGTTGCTTCTGTAGCTGGTTTATCTCTTCTCCTACTAACTTGGTTGCACCTTTTATTCATTCTTGATAAACTCATCATAGAAAAGTAAGGCCAAGATACAAAGTTGGTAGAGTCGTGTGGGAGAAGAGAGAGCATCACCACAACTCGACGTAGACTTCCAACATGGCTATTGAATGATAACTTTCTAACCCTTGCACTGCCAGACTTGCTATGTCTTAATGGCATCTTTTTGGGACTAGATATTTTGTTATTTGGCCAAGTGGCTCTATGAGGATATTCGATTAAAATGATTATGGCCAAGAGGAAATATCTTTATAAGTTTATACTAGATTATCTAAGTCAATTTTGGTAGCTTTAATGGATTTTGAAGCCTACTATTTGTATCATGTGTTGGTCACCCACATGGCCCACTTTTTTTGTAAACTTTCCCTATTTGGTTATATTTTGCATATATTCAGTCAAAGGAAGCATTTTTTTACAAAATTTAAATTTCATGCAAAGTAAAAATTTATTAACTAAAGAAAAATTGAAGATTAGTGATCTTTATTGGTCCAATGCTAAGTTGCAAGAAACATGCCCCCCCCCCCCCCACGTCCCCTGTCCGTTTCTGTGCGGAAACAAGGAAACGCGTACGGAACGCGAAGGAAACCCGTTTCATGTTTAGGAAACTCATTTCCAAAAAAAGGAAACCCGTTTCCAAATCGATTTTCAACATTTTAGCACGTTTCCATCCAAGTTAGCCTGCCAACACTCTGGTCAAGGTTAATTTCTTAAAAAATTAATGAAGTTTTTAATATCTGGCTAGGGGTTTAGGCAATTTCCGGAAGCTTCTAGTGTCCGTCCAAGCCTTATAAAATAATATTGGCCTCATATATGGCCTGCTTTTGGATATATATGTATTAGCCTCATTTATCAAGGCTGTTTTTGGTTATTTCCACTTGCATTATAGAATCATCTATGGTTAGTATGTGTTGTTTTTGGATATTACTACTAAAATGTGATGTGATGTTACATGTATCATTGTATGACTATGACTATGTCACTATGATTTCTAATTGTGTTGGAATCTTGGATTTAATCTGTAAATCATTTTAGATTTCACATTCAATTTTTTAAATGTCCTATATATATATATATATATATCGTGTTTCCCCGTTTCCTAAATTTTGGGGGTCACGTTTCCAAGACGTCCCCGTTTCGGAATCTCGTCCTCGTTTCCCCGTTTTGTGCAACTTAGGTCGAATGATACAAGTTCATTACAAGAGCATTCCAATACCAACTGACTTGACTAAAAGACAGTTAAAAACAATGAGGTGTTATGCTCCAAAAGCTTCAAAGATCACTCAACAAGCTACATTCAACTCCAACATTCATGTATACTATGCGGGCCAACATCTTAAGCTCTTGTACCTTGTAAGGCATCAGATGATAGAGGCACCACCTTTACACATACAAATCACTGAGTTGATAATGGGGAGGTGGAGGGAAGGTCAGGGGTGATTTTGTCTCAAATAAGCACTCTATCCAACTGAAATTCCATGTACCAATACATCTTGCTCGAATTCAAGAAGGGTTGGTTAAAGCCTATGTATAATTAGCAAAACTAGTCTAGGAAACAATATTTACCAATGCACTTGAAGATTCGCCTTTTGAGCTTTTCAAGTTCACAAATGGGAGGAATTATTTGAGCCAAACAACCAATGGGTTCATCACCATTGATTCAGGTTCTACCACATCAAGGAAAACGGACCTCCTTGTCCTTTGTCCATTCTACCAAGGACACTGCAAAAGCCAAGGTGAAATTATAGAGAATCAACACAAGGCTTCCCTTGGGCATGCCTTTTGAAATCCCAGGGGGATAATACACCTTAATGAGTGATCAAACTTCTCACAAGCATGCAAGATTTATATGATTGGACACCTAATCAGAGGGCTCAAGTGGAGCTATTTTGTGTTAAGGTCTTAATGAGGTTGCATGCATCAAATAATCTGCTAATGAATAAATTACCTGCCTTTGGTTATGGACCAGCACAACAACACATCCATCTCTTCCCAATACAATGGCTATAACAGAAAATCAGATTTCCTAAACCTGCACTAAAAGAATGCCTAGAATAGGGAAGAACCATTGACAATTGCAGTTCAATGGAAATGTTGAACCCTTCATCTGTGTGAAGAAAGACTGCTATAACTACGAATGCCTGTACCAAAAATTCTACAGCTAGAACAGAATCATTGTCTCAAAAAAATCAATGCAACAACCTCAATAATACACAGGAATTAAAACAACAGAGAAGTGGTACCATCAGTGAGGGCAGTACGAACAACCTCAAAGATTCGCCTTTTGAGCTTTTCAAATTCACAAATGGGAGGAATTCTTTGAGCCAAACAACCAATGGGTTCATCACCATTGATTCAAGTTCTACCACATCAAGGAAAAATGATCTCCTTGTCCTTTTTCCATTCTACCAAGGACACTGCAAAATCCAAGGTGAAACTATAGATAATCAACACAAGGATTCTCTTGGGCATGCCTTTTGAAATCCCGGGGGGATAATACACATTAATGAGTGATCAAACTTCTCACAAGCATGCCCGATTTCCCAAAAATATATGATTGGACACCTAATCAGAGGGATCAAGTAGAGTTGTTTTGTGTTAAGGTCTTAATGAGGTTGCATGAATCAAATAATCTACTAATGAATACATTACCTACCTTTGCTTATGGACCAGTACAGAGAATGGCAGCAACACATCAATGTCTTCCCAATACAATGGCTATAACAGAAAATCAGATTTCCTAAGCCTGCACTGAAAGAATGCCTAGAATAGGGAAGAACCATTGACATTTGCGGTTCAATGGAAATGTTGAACCCTTCATCTATGTGAAGAAAGATTGCTATAACAACGAATGCCTATACAAAAAATTCTACTGCTGGAACAGAATCATTGTCTCAAAAAAATCAATGCAAAAAACTCAACAATACACAGGAATTAAAACAAGAGAGAAGTGGTACCATCAGTGAAGGTAGTACGAACAACCTCACAAGCTCTTTGGTTGATAATGATAGTCTTCTGGAAGAATGGTTGTGTTAGATGCATTAGTATGGGGCAATAGTAAGGGCCGTTGATTTTTCTGCAGAGCAAAAGTAATGCTATCAATTTCTGGACAATTTATAAAATAACTTGAAGTGGCTTTTGTTTTGTTTTTCTGATGTTCTTTTCTCTTGAAAACATATCATGAAAGAGTTTGAACTATAAAACATATGCACTGTTTAAGTTATCATAGAATGTACAAATTTATTGAAATTTGTTGCCAACAAAGCCTGAAAGGGAGGGAATTTATATTTTGCTTGAAAAGGTTCTAGCCAAATGAGCTTTATAGTAAAAAGTTATGCCACAACTTGCAGGTTCTGAGATTAAAATTTGTATATGACATTCTTAAATTTTCTATAATAAATACTAGGGATTATTTTACCCAAGATGAAAGGTTGAAAAACAACTTTTGTAGGTTAGTTTAGATTCAGTTTAGTCTAAACGGCATAGATTTGGTGCAGGAAATCATTTCTACATGTATGCAGGAAAAATTCCTAAAAGGTTGACAAAATGGGAAATGGGGACAATATAAAAAAGGAAACAATGGTTTATGAATATTTATCCACATGATAACAAAGATAGAGAACACAATCTAATTCTATGCTTGTGGATATAGGCCATAACCATTTAATCTTCAAAAAAAATCCAAAATTAAGCTTTATTCTTTGTCTGTTAGTGTAGCATGTCCTCAGAGAACAAAATATACTGGACGCATATATTCTCATTGAAGGGTTTTGTGAGGTGATAACAGAAAGAATTTTATCAATTGAAAACCAAAAGTAAGTAAAATCCAATGTTTTATTACATGTAACGTATTGTACCTTTACAATCTTTAGAGAGAATAGACACAATAAAATCTCTCTACATTGCATTTACTTAACACTTATGACAGTACGTTAATTGTTTATCAACTACTTTAGGGCATGCTCCAATGAATTGAAAAAGGCAATAGCTAGTTTGGTTTTTACTGCACCAAGGTGTGCAGACTGGCCAGAGCTATAAGAGTTTGATACAAAAAATGGAAAAGAGTTACTGCATCTGGAGTTGAATTGTGTCCTGACTGTGGAGTCAACAGGCAGGTAGGCATAAATAATTAGTACAGTTGTTTTAAAAGATGACCCAGATAAGCTATTGAATTCTCTATGTACATTGTTCGAACTTTTAATAGCTAGGGATGCTTTATGCAATGCTGATGGAAGTGGGGTCGTCTTTTTCCTTAGATCATTGGACAAAGGAAAGTTGTTCAGTAGAGTACCAATCTAAAGGTAAAAATTTGATTGATGAAAGAAATTGCCTATGAACATGATATTGAATGGAATTTTTAGGAAGCTAAATCTAGCTGAAGACATGCTGATTAGTGAGTTTATTTATTATTTAGTTCATCTATATTTTCCAAGAGTGGTGTCTTGGCTCCGGGGTGGCAGGTGCGGGTGGGGTCTTATTTGACCCCGGCGGAAATAAAGTTGAATCAATCTCGTGGGGATTAGGAATCAAGACAAACAATGAAGCTGAATGGCTTGCTCTCGTCCTTTCTTTCAATATGACATCCTCCCTCAACATCGGTAATCTCAGAATATATGGGGACTCCAGACATGTCATTCAAACAATCAGAAGGAGCTCCGCCCCTTATGGATCTAGAGCCTACAGGTACATGCAAAGAATAAAATCTTATCCTCACTTCTCTCAGTCCTCTTTCTTTCATATCCGTCGATCAAATAACAAGTTAGCTGATGAAGCAACCAACAAAGGAACATTGCTTGACATTGGGCATATGGTGAACTCAAATGGTGCCTTGGATTTTCAATTTATTCCTTAAATTTTGTTTATGGTCAAAAACTATATGGTAATGGGTTTTAAGGGGCTGAGTGGATTGAGGGTCCCTCTCCCCCCATCCCCGCCCTCCTCCGTGGTCAAGGATACGCGTGCCCCTGCCACACGGCCTCCTCTCCTCAGCGCTTGGAATACGGGGCCTCGTGGTGCTGTCAGCTCCCACGAAATTCAATTTAATGGGCCATCTACCCCTCCCTCGACGTATATTGCAATGGCTCGTTCTCTCCACTGCGCGATGCATAGGCTTACCCTGGGCGATTCGGGCTCTCCTTCCTCCCGTCCCGGTCTGTTACTCCACCACAGGGCGGGAAAAATGCAGAACATAATGGCGGCCATTGCTGCGTTGAGCCGCACCATGGTCGAAGTTAAACTGGCAGTGCGTAATACTTATAATGAAGTCTGCACAAATGTAAACCAGAACGCGGAAATGGCCAGGGATTTGAGCTACTCTGTGAACCAGCTCGCTTGCCAGGATACCATAATCGATGACCTGGAGAGAAACCTGTTCGAATTGATGGGCAAGGTGGATAATTTGCAGGAAGATATTGCAGTGCTCACCGGGAAGTCGCAGGGAAGCTGCGTCCATGGCAGTCTGACGGTCAACCAGGAGATAAATCAGGAAAAGCCGGATGCGGCTTCGGTCTACCGCAAAAATTATGGTTAATATGCAGTTTCAGTTCAGGTTCCTCCTTTTTGATGATTAAGATACTATGTTTTTCTGTATATTTCTAAATCAGCAGTTTGTAAGGGTTTATTCCTGCACTACTTTGAACAGTCTTAGCCAGGTTTTGTTTAGAACTCAAGCAGGGTTTTGTTTAGAGCTCATAATGACTCAAGCTCCTGTTTCTCTGTCAAATTTTTGGACAAACTTGTAATGAATGGCTGTGCACAGCCTTTATAAATACATCTTTTTTCTCTGTTCCTGTTAAAAAAAAAGAGTGGTGTCTTGGCTCGGGAATGTACTTAAATCATTTTTTCCAGGTTCTATAATTGTCTTCAGTATGATTGTGTTGTTATAACATTCTCGATAGTCAATATACATAATGGATTGAAAAGGCATTTTGGAACAAGCTTTCAAACTAGAAGATGGTACTACTCAGGGTTCAGTACCAGGAAATGAGAGATAAGCTTTTTGGTGCCATCACAACCACAAGCACTTGCTACTGTCACACAGCAGACTTCAGGTACCTATGAGCCTTCTCCTCCAACTCCTTCACTTGATGTTAGGAACATGACTGAATAGCAATTTCAACCTTGTTCCACTCTAGGTCATGAAATTTCATCTGATGTTGTAAAATACAATTCACCACCTCTTCACAATAATCTACATATGGAAGGTTTGAGTCCACGTCCAACAAGAGATTCTGATCTTGACATATGGGAAGATTATCCATATGCCAGACAACAAGATGGAGGTAAGATGAATTGCCATGATATGGCCACAAAAACTACTTCTGGGGTATTCATGGGTTTAAAACTTTAAATTAAGAAAATGTGAAGTACAGGGATGTGACCAATGCAGCTCAATCACCTGAGTCAACAGCAGCAGTAACCAATGCAGCTCAATCACTTGAGTCAACAACAACAGTAGCTGTATGAGTTGCTGTTGATCTTGCAAAAAGTGAATCTAGGAATACAAACTAAGTTAGAACTAAAAATAACTCAAAAGAACCGATGCCTAAAGATGAAGACAAGTTTAAGGGATCAAAATGAAGGGGATTATTGGACACCTGTTAATAGATTGGAAAGTGATAGTTATTAGTAACAACACCAGGTCTAGAATGAATGATCGGCCATTTGACATTAAATGTTCAATAAGAGAAATGGAGGGAATGCCATTCCCAACACTAGGTTGGTCCATCCTAGTCATAAAGAAAGTTCCGACTTTGAAATCGATCACAGAATCACAAGATGAATTTCCGATTCTGAAGAAATGTGGTGATATTATTATCTACATGAACATATCCAGTCGTGGAAAAAAAAAAAAAAAAACCTAACAGTTCTCTTCATCTCATCACTAACAACAAGCAATCGACTCCAATGACTATTTGGTAAGGGCACACTTTTCTTTTCTCTTGGGTTGGTCTTGTGCAAAAATCGTTAACCTGCCTCGCATGGGTGATGGGCAATGAGAAATGGTCGAGGAAATGTGATTTTATTAGTTACTTGCATAACAAGAAAACACTACATGTAATATTCACACACGATGAAGATTGAAGATTGATACTATTTCAACTAAATCTAGTCAATCTAAGGATTCAGATTCATTTATTCCATGCCTTTGGTGCATTGGAATTCTCTATCAATGCAGGATTCTCTTCATCAGCTCTCACGCTTGCACTCTGCTTCTGCTGGTCCTTGGTCCTTGCAGTAGGTTTGGCCCTTGGGTTTAGCCTCCATTTACAAGTGCTTCATAAAACAAATATTTCTATTTAAAATTGTCTGTGGAATAATAATATATTCATTTCAAAGTTCAAAATCAAACAAGAAACGTCATTCGACTGTTGCAGAGGGTCAAGTATTCTTCTTCTTCTGAGCTTAAACCCTTTACAACAAAGCTGCTGCAGTTGCAGTTGATTACCACCAATATATATATATGCCGATCTCCTCCTCTGTTTCACACACAGTGATAACAAACCACGCAAACTAATTCAAAATAACCCAACAAGGAGTTATAGCATATAACAAAGAGATAAGGAACAAGCGAACAGACAGACAGACATAAATTAATATAGAGTTACATAAGCAAATCAATATGAGGAGGGCTCCTCCACACCGCATGACTCCTCTACGCTTGCAGACAGAGATATCAAAGAGAAACTAAACGAAACGATTAAGGAGTTTTTCGATGTGCCCACACCCTTGAATTCCATTTATCGATTTCCTTCATCCTGTGATCCTGCGACTAGAAAGTTCCGATTGTGATCCTGTGACTAGAAAGTTGCGATTTTGGAAAATTTGCCGCAGAGGCTTCAATCCTTCTTGTTCTCTAATTCCTGGTACCAGGCAATTTCAGGTTTGATCTTCTCTCTCTCCATTCTTGAGAAGTGAAACGGTCATAATTTCACTCATCTGTTTGTCAACTGTTAGTTCAAGAAGGGAAAAGCTGTGAGTTCATGGAAGGAAAAGCAAACGAAAAAGCTTCGGGACGGAAAAGCAGTGATTTCAGCGACGGAAAAGCAAACGAAAAAGCAGTGAGTTCCGGGACGGAAAAGCGATGCTTGTTAGTTCGGGAATCAGGGAGAGAAAAGGGTGATTTCAGGAATGGAAAGAGCGCTTGTTCTGTCCGCTGAAAGAAAAGCAGTGGGTGGAAAGAAAAGCAATTTGTCTCATCTGCGACTGCAACCCAGCCCGCCGCATATTCCTATCCGTTGAAGGAAGCGGAAGTGGGAGAAGTGCCTCTGCTTGAGGCAATCGCTTATATATATCTCAATTTTGTGGGAGAAGTTCCTCTGCTTGAGGGAATCGCTTATATCTATCTCAATTTTGTGGGAGAAGTTCCTCTGCTTGAGGGAATCGCTTATATATATCTCAATTTTGTGGGAGAAGTTCCTCTGCTTGAGGGAGTCGCCTATATATATCTCAATTTTAAATACTTTCAGAACTTTTTTCTGGCCTATGACTCTGTCTGAGCATGAGCCCTGAGTTGATTCTGGAGGAGGGTGGAGTACACTGCACTGAGGTGAATTGGCTTCAAAAAACTACTCGGTTCTGCTCTAAAAGGATTTTTGCTGGATGCGGTAGATTTGGACGTTAGATGGATTAGAATTTAATAATATGGAAACTTTTTTTCCTTTTCATGTACTTTTGGTTATGGATTTCAGGTGAAAGATGCGTTGCCTACCCTGCAGTGGCTTCTCTATATGCCAGATGATGACGTGTTGGAAGATGCTTGTTGGTCTCTGTCATATCTTACTCATGGCTCCAATTTGAATGTTCAGGCAGTAATTAACGCGGGCATTTGCCCAAAGTTGGTGGATCTTTTGTCGTGAGTATATGAAAGTTTTAACCAGCTTATATATATATATATATATATATATATATATATATTTTGTTTTTGTTTTCATTTTCATTTAGTGTTAAAAATAATACAACATGTATAATATTTTATGTAAAATTCTAACTGTGTTAATCCGAATAAATGATTTGTATTTTAGTTCTTCTTCCCCGCTTCTTGTTATTCCTGCTCTGCGTACAGTGGGCAACATTGTCACCGGTGATAACGTGCAAACTCAGGTTTCACTTCACCCATTTTCCATGCTTCTCAATAATTTAAATAATACATTTTCATATCATCTTGGCTCTGATTTAATCGTTCAAAGAGGACGCCCATGCAAAAGTCCAAGTTCAAATCTAGTGGGTTTATGTTTTCTTTATCTTTTTAGCTTATATTAGTTGTTATATTGACAATCAGGTTGTTATTTTCTTTATATTTTTTAGCTTATATTTTCTAGTTTGCAGGTTGTTATTGACAATCAGGCTCTTCCTTGTATCTTGAATCTTCTCACAGCGGAACAGACAAAAAAAAGTCATAGTGAAAGAAGCATGTTGAACTGCCTTCTGCATAATGGATATCCATGGTTGCTCTCTATAACAGGGTATGTATCTGCTCTGACTTTGCCTTACCTTTCAGCTATTGATACTGTATCACCAATTATCTGGTTCAGGGCAACTAACTGTATCTGGTTCACGGCCTTTCAACAATATTGTCTCATCAATTATCTGCACCCATCCTCAAAAATCCTCATTAGGTGATATTACATAGTTACTTATACGGCCTTATATTAGGTTATATTACATAGTTACTTATAGGGCCTTTCAGCGATACTGTCTCATCAATTATCTTGTTCACAGCAACTATCTGGTTCACGGCCTTTGAGCTATACTGTCTCATCAATTATCTGCAACCATCCTCAAAATCCCTCATTCCTTGATATTACAAAGTTACTTTTGTGACAACTATTATGCCGCCTCTGCTAAAACCCTGTGATGCCACATGTGACCACCACGTAGTGATGGTATCGCTCCGCTACCTCAACCTTCACATCTCTACATTTTACATTAACATAGTTTTAATTGTTTTTTTATTACTTTTATATTTATGTCTTTTTAATTGTTTTTACACAATCAATTGAGTTAAATAGTAATGTTGCTTACAAATGTCACGCATCACTCTTTAAGCTTTGTATCTAAGACTTTTTTCATTCCAATTTTCTTATCGCATGCATTAGTAATATATTCATATGTTTTATTATTAATTTTTAAAAACATAAATATTAAAGATATATATTTTTTAAATGTATATATTTTATTATTATTTATTATTTTGATGTTTTTATTGTGTTAATTTATTTTCCAAAATTTGTATTCATTATAAAAAAATATTAATATTTAATTAGTTATAATATTAATATTTAATTTGTATATCATAATTAGTATTAATTAGTAAATTTATAAATATAAAAAAAAATTAATGATTAATGAGGGGTGGGAGGAAGCGGGGGGAGTCAGGGAGGGGGGATGGGAGAGGAAAGTGGAGGAGGGGGGATGGGAGAGGAAAGTGGAGGAGGGAAGGAGGAAGAGGGGAAGTGGAGTTGGAGGATGAGGTGGAGGCGAATGGGAGGGGAGCGAGATGTGGAGGAGGAGGGATGGGGAGGTGGGGGAGGAGGATGGAGGAGGATGAGGCAGAGGTGGGGGGGCGCAGAAGGGAAAGTAGACAAGTTGAGATGGCGACAGAGGAAGATGGTGGGATGGAAAGGGAGGCACATGCAAAGGAGGAGGAGGAGGAGGGACAACGAGGGATGAGTGGGAGGTGAAAGGGAAGGGGGGAGAGGGAGTGGAGGAGAGGGGAAGACAAATAAAGGAAGGGATATTGAAGGAGGAGGTGGGGGCAGGGGATGGGAGGGCGAGAGGAGGAGGAGGAGGAGGATGGGGGGAAGGAGAAGGAGAGGGACGAGGAGGATGGGGAGGAGGAGGGTTGGGATTAGGAGGTGGAGGAGGATGGAGGAGGAGGAGAGAAGTGGAGGAGGAGTGAGGGGAGGGGTAGAATGGGAGGTGGAGGAGAGGAAGGGAGAGGGAGGGGAGAGGGAGGAGAAGCAGAAGGAGTAGGAGGATGAGGATGAAGAGGAAAAGGAGGAGGAAGGAGGAGGAGGGATTGATTGGGGGGAGGAGGTGGAGGATGATAAAAGTAGAAGGAGGAGGAGGAGGAGGAGGAGGAGGAGGAGGAGGCAGAGGGAGTGGGAGGAGAGGGAGGGGGAATAGGGGTGGGAGGAGGCGTAGAAGTAGAAGTCAAAGGAGGAGGATTAGAGAGTAGAGCGAATGAGGATAAAAGGGAGATGGAGTGGGAGGTAGTGGCGGAGGAGCACAGGAAGTAAGGGAAGAGGGAGGAGGAGGGTTGGGAGGAGGAGGAGGAGATGGAGGGGTGGGAGGAGGAGGAGGAGGTGCAGGGGGAGGGAGGAGGGGGAGGAAAAGGAGGAGAGGGAGGAGGTAGCGATGGAGGAGGGGGGGGAGGAAATGGGACTAGGTGGAGGGAAAGGGGGATGGGGAGGGGAAGGTGGTAGAGGAGGAGGGGGAGGTAAAGGGGGAAGGGAGCGGGAGGGGCAAGGTGAGGAGAGTGAGGAGGAGGAGGAGGCGAGATAGGGAAGGAGGAGGAGGAGGAGGAGGAGGAGGAGGGGGGGGGGGCAGTGGGAGGAGGAGGAGGAGGGGGAGGGGGAGAGGGAGTCACAAGGGTTGGGGGGAGAGAGGTGGAGATGGAGGAAGGAAGGGGAGGGGTGTTGAGGAGCAGGAGGAGGAGGAGGAAGGGGGGCCATAGGGGGAGGGGGAGGCAGAGGGGGCAATTGAGAAGGGGGGATGCAAAGGGGGATGAGGTGAAGGAAGTGGGTGTTAATATAGTATAGAAGTGTTGATTTTTGAAACAAAGATTAAATAATCATTATGTTTCAATTTTTATAACTATTTTTGAATATATAAAATATAAATATCTTTTTCATTGAAAATTTGTTACATTTATTTATTATATATAATTAATTTCATTTTATTCAACTAAATGTTTATAAATTAAATAGGATTATAAATTTAAATGTATAAACATTTTAAATATAAATATAAATAATTTCTTTTTATTAGTAAGGAGGTTATAATGAGTTTGGCTAAAAATCTTGTGTAAAGTGTTGTTAAAGATCATTTTTGAAAAATTGTATGGTAAGAAATTTTAACTCTATATCTTGATCAATGTGTCTTTGTTGTAATTGGATATGATAATGTGCCTTTACCTTGGTACTAGAAGTTGATTAACATTGAACGCAAAATCCCTTTAGTAGCAAGTGTTACTAAATGATAAATCATTAATCACTATTGCTTCTTTTTTAAAACACAAATCTCATCTCATTCTTGGTGATGTGGAACTAAATTAACAAAGTATGTGAAAAATCGTTCAACTTATATCTCATTGTAATTTGTTGTATTTTTTGTATGATATAAAAAGCATAAAAATGATATTTTAGTTTATGGGAAGAGAGTGTTCTTACATATAATATAATGAAAATAAGATGGTAGTAACAAATGTTGGTACCAAGAAGACTCCTCTAAAATAGGAGTCAAACACTAGGTCAATCTGTGCAAGTGTGGGAATTCCCCCATACTAAAGGAGTGGGTACATAGGCCCTTAATGGGCATTGGTATTATAGGAGAGGGATTTTATCTTGTAACTAGAAGTGAGTGATGAGGGTCGTGAGCCCATGTGACCCATAATTTCTAATCCATATAACTCCTATCAATCCCTAGCACTTATAATCTCTAATATAACCCACTTAGTATAATTCTTAATATGTATAACTTCTAAATTTGATTACTTCTTGCTTATAACCCTTAAATCTTATGACTCTTGACACATATCCTTATAAATTCCAACATATCTCTTAGAACTCTAATACCTAACCCCTATAGCTCCTAAACTTTGTAACCCTTAACACATATGAATCCTGACACATATAATCTCTAACACCTAATTGCCACAACTCGTTTACCCCTATAATCACTCACGTTAATAACCATTATGACCCGTAGCCAAGGTACCCCTAATAGAAACTATATAATCCCTAATATCTAATTATGATAATCCATATCACCTATAACACCTTATGTAATCACTAACTCTTAAAAACTCTAAGCCATATAAAGTCTAACAATTAAAACATTTATAGTCTAACAGTAATAAACCTCTTCTTCCTAACCCCATATTCACACCCTCCAATTCCTAACCCCATATTTACACCCTCCAATTCCATGCCTTACCAGTTAAGGGGATCAAACTCCTAACCTCTTGGCATATCAAACATACTAACTTCTATCACCCTACCAATGCACCATAGGTGTTTCTTTTGTGAGGTCAATGGGATTTGGCCTCGTGACCTCCCTCATACAAGCTAAGCGCTTTAACCAACCCCCTACAATATGTTGCTTCCAAAATGACCTTTACTAAAGGGAGTCATGCCTTTTAATTCCAAAATGACCTTCACTAAAGGGAGTCCTGCATTTTAATGTTAAACTATTGTACAAGGTGAGTATGGGTCCTATACCTTCTTATCATAATGAACCCCCCACTTTGTGTTAGTTTTCTATATGCGATTGCTTAGTTTAAAAAAACAAATTAAGGTTTACGTTAATTGTGTAGTTATGATACTCAATTGGTAATTATAGTTTTATTTATGGACTCTTTAAATGTAAGTTATGTGGTACATGATATGGTGTTATTAAATAATGTTTCTTAGAATGATGCCTTATAGACATGTGATTCATGGTCATGCATTATTCATGTGAAATATGATGTTGTTATTTCTAGCCATAACATTTATAGCCATGGGTTGTGTATGTGATACTTCCTGATGTCATTTCATGACATCATGGTGCTTTATAAGATAAATGACGTGTGGAACGTAAAATGATATTATTTTGTTATGGTATTAATTTATCATTTTAATAGCTTATCATGGCATATAGTGATAAATGACATTTGGCATATAAATGGTATGAAATCATGTTGTGGATTATTATGGTATTTTACAGCTCTGTTGTGTATTAGTGAGGAATAAGAGATTATATAAGACATTTGGTATATGAAATTTTATCATTTCATGCTAATCCTTATTGCTCTTTGTAGAATGCATATTTTGATATGATGATGGTTTATGTAAGTTGTTACTCCATGTTGATATTACTAATGTTGAATTATGGCAGCTTATCATGACATATTAATGAGATGCTTAGTAAATTATGAAAGTATCATGACCACTGGGCTAGCTCAAGTGGTTTTTTGTTGAAAGTTGTGAGTAGAAGGTATCGAGGTCAAATCCCCGGGTGTCTATACATCCCTATATAAGGGCCTCACTTGATGTCCCCATCAGGTCTGCAGCCCTACTTGGGAATTTGTGAACCACATGTGAAAAAAATAATAAAAAGGAATATGAAAGAAAAATGAAGGAAAACAAATTGCATTAAAAGAAATTAAGAAAAAGGGGAGAAAGGGAAGATAAAAGGAGGAGAAGAGAGGGGAATCTTTTTTGGTATTTTTGTCATTTTGGAAGGAGAGCTATGGAGGAATCAAGGAAGAAGAAAGAGGCTGACAGGTAGAGGAAATCAAGCAAGCAAGCTCTGGCATATGATTAATTGTTGGGGGCTCGGGGGCCTCAACCATTGGCTGGGGGTTGGTTGGGTGGAGATTCGTCCCCCCACCTTCAGTTGTAGGCATTGGAGTTGTCAAGGTAACTACCAGGTCATCTAATCAAGTAAGGCTCTTTAAATTTTCATAGAATACTTTTTTGTAAATTACCCATTTCTAGTTCTCAACTCAAGTTTTTCCTTTGTACAAGCTAGCAAATTTAACATGCAGACCTGCAGATACTAAAAGAGTTCTAGATTTGAAATAAGCACCAAATATGAAGGTACATCCATATATTTTACCAGTTTAAGCCACTATAACATTTCACCTTATTAATTAAGATTAATTGGGAAAATACCAAAGGTCTTGAGGGTTTGAACCCTACTCTGATACCAAATGTAATAACCTCAAACTCGTAAAAAACAGTAAACAACATACGGTTACTAGATGATGTTAATGTGATGGTGTTACATATTTTATAATATAAGTTCACAAAATTGTTTAGTACATTAATTGTAACAATATCATAGTAACTGCATTGTAAGGAAGAATATATTTTTGATGTTTTTTAATAAACACCTCTCACAATTTTTCAAAATAAATATGCATGATGATTTTTCACAATTTAAAATGCATCTATAATACATTAATAATGATCTATGAGATAAAAGTATATAAATAGTATATTTTATTAATTTGTTAAGTGAGTGTGTTATTTGTTGTATTATTAATTTTTATCATGTGATTTTAGGCATTCAAGTTCCCAAATAGTGCATGTTTCCAACACAATTTTAATTTTTATGTTATTTAAAATGAATACAACTTTTATAAGGAGGAAAAATAATCCACCATAATAAACACAACTTAACCAATATTACAATATCAATTGTAATTATTTTCAATATTTTTCTTTCACAAAATGAAGGGATAGTTCCTCCATGGAAAAAACTACATACTATAGGCATGGGATAACCATTTTTGGATATTCATACTACATTACCCAAACATGTCGAAAATATGCACACTTTGATTTTTTAGATTGTTATAGCTTGTTATAAACATTTTCACCCTCGTCATCATTTTCACCACATACACATAAACATCATTTTCACCATCATCATCATTTTCACCACATAAACATAAATATACGATCATCATCCTTTTCATCACCTAACAAACGTAAACATAAACATCATGATTATACCATCATAAACATAAACATAAACATAAATATCATCATACTATCGTAAACATAACAATAAACATAAACATAAATGTACCATCTTCATCATTTTCACGACACAAACATAAATACCATCATCATAATTCTTACCATCTAACAAACATAAACATAAACAACATCATACCATCATTAACACAAAACTAAAAATAAACATGAACGTGCCATCATAAACATTACCTTACATATTCATCTAACATATTTAAACATCATCTAACACACATATATAACAATTATATCATCTCACAAAACACAAGTTGCATTTTCTAACATAACCATCATGCACATCTAACAAACATCATCGAACTTGACCTAACATACACATCACATAAACATATAAATAAACATCAACATCTACAACCTGGAAAATGTTGTATATATTTGTGTGTGTGTGTGTGTATGTGAAAAATGACATCAAATTGATGATAGATGCCAAATGTACATGTATAGTCCAATAACTACAATAACATATCTATCCCACCTTCGGAACCAGAGAATCAGTACTACCTCTCCCACTAGAACAAGAGGCATCGACACCCCCACCAATAGATCCAGAGGCCGCAATCCGCAATCCATAATTGCAGATGCGGAAGTGCTAGATTTTCCATCGGAAAAATTACCATTACGCAATCTGAAATCCGCAATTGCAGATGCGGAAGTGCGAGATTTCCCATCGAAAAACTTTCCATTCCGCAATCTGCAATCCGTATTGTGGATGTGGGCATGCAGAACCACACCCCTGTAACGGTAACTTCCCAAACAACTTCTGAGGGGCATATATTCCTCATCCTTTGTCCAAATGATACAAGGTCGGTACCATTGGAAATATCATGGAGAGCTCTATCCAATGGTGAAATCCCCTCCCCATATGAGCACTCATACCATGCTAAATTTCCCACTGAATCTCTATACATAAATCTACTTAAATGAATTTAACCTTCTTCTTGCCTGACTTTCCCCTTTACCTGACCCACAGAGGGGTTCTGAAACATATCAAGGTATTCCCCTCTCTTCCCCAAGATCAGGTGTAGTCATACAACTCATTCACAGGGTTAATTAATACATCACAACATGTAAGGTGAATAAAGTTAGATCTAACCATTACATTTATCACATGCAAGACTTATAATGCATTAAAATCATGCAATAAAATGATGTATATAAAAATGAACTCAACCTTCTACTTAGGATTACACATGATATTCCTATCAATAAAATTCATATAAACATACATTCCATAACTTGAACATAAGAAACGATATCATAGCAATGGAACATCATCACTTAACATAACAAAGAAGTACTTATCTTTTAACTTTCTGAAGCAGCCAAGCAACTGGCTAAGTGAGAGAAACGTTCCACCCAACCTTAGATCTCTATCCATCCTATATTCTTTCATCTGCGAGATCACCCCCGAGATGGGATGTGTATCCACTAAGGAGGGCTATCAAGTTCTCTCATAGTCAAGGTTCTATCCCAATGCTAAGCCAATCTGTAGTTGGGTTTATCAAGCATATAGAGTTATACTGGTCATGCTAAGCTAACTGCCAGTTGGGTTTATCAAGCATACCAAATAACACAATCATGCCAATCCATCCTGCAGTTGGGTTTATCAAGCATACCAGGAAAGCTGATCATGCTAAGCTAACTTGCAGTGGGTTTATCAGGCATATGAGGATAAAAAGGAAGGTATTTCTAAGCTAGTGAGCTCAACCACAGAGCTACAGGGATCTCAACACTCAGCAGACATGGCACCCACATTACCTACCTCACCCAACATAAGGAAGACCCTCTTCTCTGTTGCACAATCCCTCAAGACCTCTTCCCTTCCAGTGTTATTCAGGGTGGGCATAGAAAGGTCCAGTAGCTAGTTCCATGAGATTACAACCTTCACTAGGTTTGTCAAGCAACCCAACCTTCTACCACAGTTAAACAAGCTGGTTCCTCTCATACTTGCGGACTTACATTTGTTCCACAATCTACTCTCTGCGACCCCAATCCCGTGTTCTCACGGTTTCTATATGATGTTTAAGATTTGTGATTCCTCTCATGGTTCTTACCACTCCTATAACGAGTATACTGAATTCGCACACACGCTTTCTATGGCGATGGACTCTATGGTATTACCCCCTTACATAGGAAACGCAGTTATCTTCAAGATTCCTCACAGTTGGGCTCTGCGGGTCTATGTATGCATGAATGTCAGAACCACCTCCTCCATGAATTGAATGGATGATGAATCATGATTGAAATCCCCCGGTTCCCTTCCCCAATGGGTATTCAAAACAAGTTCTACGAGTCCCTAGGTGCTTGAGTGTCTTCCAGGACAAGTAATTAGAGCCATGCCTTGCCATACAAAATCGCAGGCATGATCCATACTCCATCAGCTTCAGCAACAAGGTTCTCAACCACCCTCTGCAACCGAATTAATGTCAGTAGGGAGGTCAAAAGGGTTAACAGTTGGACATGTGGAAACATGGGCACCAATCCCATAACCCCCTCAATTCTCCCTAGTGGATACACATGGCCCCTTCTCATTGGTTTCCTCCTTAGCCAGCTTCTTGGATATTTTATTATTTACAATAATGAATAATTACATCATTTACATTTCTTCATGGCTTAACAACCCATAAATAATCAAATTGTCAAATACTTGCATATGCAATAACCTTAAACATCCACTAGTGGGGCCTTGTCCTTGAGCTCCACACTAGGGAGAATACACAAACTGCATATACACAGTATTTACATTGAAGCCAATAAACATCAAGGGAAAAATGGTGTATTACAAATCCCTCTCCCTTAAAATAACACCATCCTCGGTGTTCTCAAAACTGAAAAAAAATGGGAATGCCTCTTTCATGTCATCGTCCAACTCCCATGTGGCCTCTTCGGGACTAAGGTGATCCCATTGCACCTTTACCTTCCCAATGGCCATGTTCCGAAGCAAGGTGACCTTACTATCGAGTATGCACATAGGCTCCACTTGGAACTCTCCCTCGGGTTCAACCTGTATCACATGCCAATCAATTATGTGATTAGGATCATGTACATATTTATTAAGCAAAGAGACATGGAAAACATTATGAGATTTCATGTTAGCACGAAATGCAATCCTATATGCAACTAGTCCTATCCTATCAAGGACTTCAAATGGCCCACAATATATGGGTGCCAACTTGGCACAACTTCCCAACTTCATGGAACTCTTCCTTGGTTTCACTCTCAAGTATACATGATCCCCAATCTAAAATTCCTTACGCATTCTTTTCACTATATGCATAAATTTTCTTCATGTCTTGTGCTTCCTTCAAATTCTACCCAATCTTCATAATCTCTTGCTCCATATCCTCAATCATTTCTGGTCCAAGCACTACTCTGTTCACTGGGTAGTCCCAATTCACTAGAGTTCGACATCATTTTCCATACAACACTTCAAAAGGACTCATTTTCAATGATGCTTGATGTCCATTGTTGTAATCAAACTCCACTAAGTGTAAATAGTCTTCCCACTTGGATGGCTTGTCCATAACATACATCCTTAACATATATTCAAGAATCTGATGTACTATCTCAGTCTGACCATCCATTAGAGGATGATAGGTTGTGCTAAACTTCAACTGAGTTCCTAATTCCTAGAACAATCCTTTCCAAAAGTTGGATGTGAACTTTGTACCACAATCATAAATTATTGCCTTGGGTAATCCATGCAGTCTAAATATCTCTCTCATGAAAATATCTGCAATGTCATTAGCCTTATGAGTGGAATTGACTGGAATAAAATGAGATACCTTTGATAGCATGTCCACCACCACCATGATTGAATCATGTTTCTTCACTGTCATTGGAAAACCTATTATAAAATCCATAGAGATCACTTCCCACTTCCATTATGGGATGGGCAATGGCTGAAAGAATCCTGTTGGATGTTGATTCTCTACCTTGAACTGTTAACAATTTTGACACCTAGCAATGTACTCAGCTATGTCTTTCTTCATACCATGCCAAAAATATTGTTTTCTTGCCGTTGTTATATATTTCGGGTATCCTGGATGTCCTGATTATGGTCTTTGATGTATCTCATCCATTACCAACTTCTTCAAATCTGCACTGTTTGGAATGTAAAGTCTGGTATTTTGATAAATGAGAACATTGCCCTCACCCAGCTAATATCTTGCATAATTTTCATTCATAATACCTTGCTGCAATTTCTCCTTGACCTGAAGGTAGACCTCATCACAGCTTTCAACTTCTAAAATCATTTCCTTAAAGTCTAATTCACACCTACTTATTGCTGCAATATGAAATTTTCTGCTGAGTGCATCAACAACTTTATTCTCTTTACCTTTGACATGCTTAATTTCCAAATCAAACTCGCAAAGAAACTCCATCCATCTAGTTTGTCTAGCGTTCAGATTTGGTTGGTCAAACAAGTATTTTAAACTCATATGATCAGTTATGAGCTCAAATATTATTCCCAAGATATAATGCCTCCATCTCTCGAGAGCATGAACTATGTCTGTTAGCTTTAAGTCATGGGTGGCATAGTTGCTTTCATGATCCTTTAGATTCATTGACTCATAAAAAATTATAGACCCTTCTTGCATTAGCACTCCACCAAGTCCTTCAATGCAAGCATCAATGCATACTACCAAATCTTTACTCGGACCTCCAATCTTTAAAACAGGTGATCTAGTAAGTAATTTTTTTAATTGCTAGAAACTTCTTTCACATTTTTCAGACCATGTGCATTTGATGTCCTTCCTTTGCAATGAAGTGATTGGATGGGCTATCTTGGAGAATCCTCGAATGAATATTCTATAGTAACTTGCAAGGCCCATAAAATATTTAACATCTGCTGCATTCCTCAGAGTAGGCCAATTGTTGGCAGGCAGTTTGATGAGTCAGCATCGCAACACCGCGGATGCTGCGCAAGGCTAAAGGTACCACGGAAGGAGGAAAGCAGCGTGCAAGGCGACAAGTACTTTTTGTAGTTTTGGGTCATTTGTACCGCGTCATATGTATTTTGGGTCATTTAGACTGCACTATGGGGGTTTTTGGGTCATTTGACCGCATTATGTTGTATTTTGGGTTAGTTTTTGTAGAAGTTTGTTAAGAAGTAGTTAGGCAGTTGCCTAAGTAGACCGCAAATTTAAAGGCACAATCTATAAGTAGATGTAGGTTTGTAAGTGTTGATATACATATTTTTAGTAAATCTTTGGTAAGTTGTAACAGCGAAGAGACATCCAAGAGATTGAAGAGTCTGTAGATAGCTGAGTTGAATATCTTGTTGTATCTGGGTTTTTGCGGAGATAAATATGATGTGACAGAGTTTTTGAGCAGAATCCTTGTGTCTTTTATGGATATATGTGGTGAATGCATTTTGCGATATGAATATAAGAATGATGCGATGTTTCCTTGCTGCAATTAATGCTTTATTGTTATATCTATTGCAATGATGGTTCTGTCAATGATAATATTTGTTGAATGATGTCGCGATGATGATTAATGCCTGAGTTGAATGATTAGATCTATTTTTGAATGTTGCAATAAGTTAGTCAATTGATGCACAACATCCTCCTTCATTCAACGGAAACATGGTTCTACCAACTCTCCCTTGAACATCTCGAGTGAGACCTCATCTGCTCCGCAGGTGTTGCTGGACAGGGTTAAACCTGTCTAGGCCGGTTCTCAGGGAGTTCACAGTGGCTTGGGTGTCAACAACATGAGGAACCCCTCATCGACTGGGTTTGTGTTAACAAATGTTCTGTTGCCAGGACCGTAGTGAGAAGAGAAAGGAGGATATGTTGTGTAATGTCCCCATCTTGACCCTATTGCATTAATATTGTAAATGATGTAAATATTGTTATTTAGTCATGGTGAGGAGCTCAAGGCCAAGGCCCCGCCATTGATTTATTGTTCTATGTATCTGCAATTATAATAGATGCATATGGTTCTTGTGCTAGCCGTGCACAATGTAAATTCGGACATCATGTAAATATGCAATTTTAATGAAAAACCCACAACCAGCTATGCAATGCAACAAAGAGATGGGGCATGATCTTACAAGGAATAGGGAGGAAAAATAACCAAACCCTTGAGCCATGGAGTCAATCCATGTGTCAATGAGAAAACCCATGAGATCCCAACTACCCATTTTGGCTTATGCCCCAATCATTAAATTCTTCCAAGAGTTGGTTGAGGCAGTTAATTCCTTGGGAATGATGAGGTATGGTAGCCAATTTTGGGTATGGGCAAGCCATCAATCTGGGAATTCGATTTTTTGCTTGCAAGGCAAGAAATCACCCACATTTTGCCTTCCCAACCTATTCGAAACCACGGTCTTTCCTCTCTCATGCAGCCTGGGACGAACGAGGGTTTTTCCTTCATGTTTTCACCATTTCTCTGCATTCTTCTATGCCCGGGAACTCATTTTTGGTTAACATAGTGGCTGGAAAAAGAGAACCACGATTTTCTGGGGTTATAGAGGCCGTTTCTGCCCATGGACGTATTTCTGAAAACGATTATGCTCCTGGGGTTATAGAGGCCGTTTCTGCCCATGGACGTATTTCTGAAAACGATTATGCTCCTGGGGTTGTTTTCCCATTTTCCAATTTTCATTTTGGGCTTTCCCACGTTTTTCTGAACTGGTTGAAATCCCATCGTTGGGAATCCTACTGCAAAAACGCCCAACACTTGCATTTCTGGCTGTTATGTCCCTCCCTGTTTAGTTTGAACCTGTGAGCAGGAGATTCAGGAGTGGAAGAGGACATATTTGGATTGATGAGCCCAATGAAATGTCCATAGCTCAATGGTTGAGCCACTAGCCTAGTAATTCACCTCTGTCCATCTCTTAGCAGTATGAGAAACCCCACTGCTGATTGGTTTGGCTGATTCTGGTGTA
This sequence comes from Larix kaempferi, assembly GCA_027924585.1. Lineage (NCBI taxonomy): Eukaryota > Viridiplantae > Streptophyta > Pinopsida > Pinales > Pinaceae > Larix > Larix kaempferi. The sequence goes on from BSBM01001814.1 coordinate 469,041, forward strand.
TCTTTGGCTATGTGAGAGCCTGCTTTCTGCTTTTCCTTGTGGAGATCATGCCCAGCTCGGGGGTGGCAGTGGTGTTGAGAGATTTAGGAGCACACTGGCCTACGGTTGGGTGGAACGTTGTAGAAGCGTAGCTGGTTGCTCAGGGACTACTTGGTTTAAGATAAGTATTCTCATTTGCTAATTTGATATTGCTTAATTGATGAATGACATGAAAATTTGGAATGTATGATGGATGTGTAATGGAATTAAATTCTGCTGTGTTTTCAATATTTTATGCATTTGCATATCTCCATCTACAATTTATATGAATGCTTATTTGATTAAGTATGGGACTAGATGTCCAGTATTATTGTTAGTGTCCTCTCCATAGCCTTGTAGGATAGGAGGGACATTATATGTTGTGGCATCTGACAAGACCGGAGATCCAAGACTGGTTTGATCTAAAGTTGCGAGAGTTCGCTGAAAAGGAAAATAAGAACCCTGGGTTGTCGACAGATTTGTGGTTGGCGAAGTACATTCACGATGGTCCGCATGAATATTTTTTCTGCGAGTTCCCAATCATCCTGTATGAGTGGTTAGCAAAATTGACCTTCCAGAAGAGGAACTTACAAGGTGGTGAGCCGACAGCCTAGACCCCAGAACTGATCCAGGAGTTGCAAGAAGTCGACAACAAAGCGTCGCGGGCTATTGAGGTTTGGGTCGACAGTATACTGGAAGGCTATATCACTGAATTTGCGGTTGATACAATAAAGTCTTACAGTGGGGGAAAAAGGGAATTCTTCAACGGGCCAAGGGGTAGGTTTATGTTGTCTCTACAGTTGTCCTTTAAAATGCTCATTTACGAAAAGGGCATACTGAAGATGCACCTAGACCAGTAAGAACCCTGGTGGGCGGAGGCCGTGGATACCGCGATAGCAAGGGGGAGGTACATGGAATGATAAGGGGTAGATGGTTGCAGGTCATGACGATACTGTGAAGGAAGCCGAGGAAGAAAGTGGTCTTACAAGAGTAGGAGAAAGGTTTCGACAGGAAAAGAGGCAAAGGACAGGAGAAGGTCCTACTGCTATCGAAACGCAAGGCTGCGAAGGAAGACCACATGGGATGAAGTGACCTCACAGTGCCGACAGGGACAACTAGGCTATGCCTAGGATAGAGGCAGGACTAAACCCCAGCAGCAACGTATCCACACCTCCGCTCACTATCTCTCAACCAATAAGAAATACAAATTTGACACCACCGTGTTCATCAAGTCAACAAAATTTAATTGCTAGTAGCTCAGCGACTGTAGGAAGGAAGCCCAAGATGGCAGGTGAAGATGCAAAGTTACCGCTATTCTACGGAAATGGAATAGATAATCCTGAGTAGTACTGGTTCTTATGTGAAGCCGTATGGACTATAAAGAAAATTACTGATGATAATGCCAAGAAAGGACAATTGGAGACAACCCTTAGGGGTCGCGCATTAGACTGGTTCATGAAGTTTGTGCAGGTTCATGTAGGCACTCCAGAAAAGACGTTGGATGAAGTTCGAGCTGGATTGATTGCAAAGTTTAGAAAACCCAAATCTGAAGCCCAGTATATTACATAACGAAAAGAAAGTAAGCACTATCCCAATGGAACTGTGTGGTATTTTGACCAGTGATTCAAAACACTGATGGCGAGGGTCAACTTCGACATGAGAAATGTCCAACACAAATAATGGTTCATCACGGCATTGCTCCTTCACATTCAACTACCGCTGATGCAACAGAACATTACAACACCGAGTGAATCCCTGGAAATTGCGATGCAATTAGAAGCTTTACCAATTGGTGAGAATGTAGCTGGTGTCTTGCAGATTCAGACGCAGCTGGCCAACTTGACAATATGGCTGCAAGACCTTAAGAAGGGTAAGGAACATCGAGAAGAAGTATGGTGTACACGATGCCACGAAGAAGTGCATACTAAGGATAATTTCCCAGGCTTCCGCAATTATCTGGTTTCAGAAGCACCGAATCCATTGAGTGGCGAGGAAGGTGATCGATGAATTGGAAGATAGGCTCAAGCAACTGATGGCCGAGAAGACTAGTGCAGTAATGGAGCTAAAGAAGGAGTAGGATTGGTTGACGGTAGAAAGAGCTTCCATCTAGGACAGCAAAGTGTGGTTGGAAGAGGCAGTCTTTGAAGCCTGTCAATATGTTCTCAAGCCCACCACGCAATTGGATCTGGTGGCGCAAGTGTAGCGACTTGGGGCTATCATGACGATGCGGAGTTAGCCACTCTGAATCACCCTGGCACACCCACAAAGCAGGTGGATGAATGAAAACGTGCCATTGAGGAGGCGGAAACACAATTGGGAGAGCTAGAACAGGAAGCGACAAAAATCACGGCACACACCATGCAGTTTTGGGGCAGCATTGTTCAGGATGAGTAGATAGAACAACTAACTAAGCTGCGGTAAGAAGCAGAGGGGCAGTTAGTGACACTGTAGGCGTCGATGCGAACGATGCTGCCAGTTTCTCAGAACGCCAAATCAGCAAAACTGAAAGATTTGCAGCAGCGTATTACAAAGGCCGAAGAGCGTCAGAAGAGGCGCAGTGCGCAGCTAGAGGATTTCTAGGAGATTGGAGGCCAGTTTTTGCTTAAGGAAAGTTCCACACTCCAGGCTGTGCAGGAGGGTCGTCAGCAAGTTGCTGCAAATATGAGCGAGCATCTATCCACCCAGGATATGACAAACAGTTAGGCGGTGGCTGCAACAGTAAAGAAGTAGGTCATGGAGATCGATCAGCAGTACAAGGACTTTAGGTTGAATAGCACTGAGTACACCATGTCCAGTTGATGTGGCTCGAGGGTGAGCCACAAGATTGTGTTGGGGTCCTGTTGGCAGGCGGTTTGATGAGTCAGCACCGCGGATGCTACGCAAGGCCAAAGGTACCACGGAAGGAGGAAAGCAACATGCAAGGAGACAAGTACTTTTTGTAGTTTTGGGTCATTTGGACCGCGTCATATGTATTTTGGGTCATTTAGATCGCACTATGGGGGTTTTTGTTAACAACAAAATTAACACCCTTAGTCAAGTGACGGAAGAAGCGCATTTCACCATGCACCCGCAACAGGAAGACATGACACAAGTTCATGCAAAGATGAATCCTCTCTAAGCAATGCATTAAAATGCATTAATGATGGTTAAAATCATTATAAATGGTGCAAAAGTCCTAAAAACTATGAAAAGTGGGGTTTCAAGATAAATTAATCTAAAATGGATTATCCCACACTCAAAAGAGAAACCTAAGGCACATTTCCCATGGCTATATAAGAAAGGCTTTGGGGCATGGTAAAGGGACAAAAAGAGAGATCAAAGGAGTGCTGGAAAGATTCTGAAGGAAGAGAAAGAGGTCAAATTCTTCAAAAGCAAGGGTGAAGGAAGGGAAGCTCATGTCAATGGAGGAAGGATGGATGTCTAGTGTCACGGTAAGGATGTATTTCTCCATTGTTCTACTATGCATAGATTCAAGTTTCTGCCATTATGATGTTTAAATGTTGCTTGCATTGTGTGATTTAAACTGTTGAATGGCTGTAGATCTTAAATTTGCTTGTCTTAAATGGATGAATGAATCTAGATTTAAAATAACTTGTGATAATATTTTCATAATGCTGACGTAGAGACTCACCAGCTCTTAGAATAATAGTCAAATTATTGTAGACATGTCCCTGCACTACAGATTGTTATCAGATTGGCGACCATACTGGCTTGTTGATTTTTCCTCAAGTTTAAAGGTGTTCTTCCTTCAACTCTGCTCCTTTGTAGCTTAAATAACATTAACAGAACTTAAGTTTCAGCTTACACAGCTCAACCTCAACTTACATACACTTCTAATTCATCAAATTAGCTCAAATTCTATCCAAATCTGAGTTTCTTGATTTTTTTTTTTTTAATTAGTGTATGCCCAGAATTTGGTGTGAAAAATCTGTTTTCATCTTAAAAGACGTGTAATCATTCTTCAAATTTGTGAAGCCCTGCTTTAAATCTTTCCAACTTTGATATCTACCTTCAAATCGAAAGTTTTTTAATTACGAATTTTGGGAATTTTTGAATTTCTTGAAGCTTCGATCTCTGCATGTTCTAGTTGAACTCTGTGTGTAAAGATCTTACATATCTGTGAATCTTTAAAGTTCTATGTAAATGCCAGCTCTGCGTGGCTAGTATTATGTTGGATGTATGGTCTATGTTGTAATCTCTATTCAAGACCCTGCCATAGTAATTTCCGATCGTTTAAAACCTGGAGTGGGATGCGTTTAAAATAACTTTAAACCTCTGCATGAATCGATGAATTCGACCTCTACGTTTATAAAGATCTGAGACTGGTAGATGCATGTAGTCTTGACAAACCAACAAGTTTTTAAAGCTTAGATCGCGGCGTCCAAAGATAATCTTCGACTCCCTGCGTTGAGTGCATTAGAGACCTATGTGTCATTTTCTGTTTGGCAACTCCGTTTTACATCTCAGCATTGAATCTTCAGAACTCTGCACGAAATTTCTTTAACCCTGCAGCCACGTCTTCTTTACATAAATCTTTAAATCGCATTGTTAAACCCCAGCATTGAAGGATTGTCAATCTCTGCATTAACAATTCCTTTCAATTCTGCGTTGAAGGCAGCCACAACCTCTAAAAACTCTGCGTTGTCGATTTCCCAACCCTACCAGCGTCAATGACTTTTCCCTCTGTGTTTAAAAATTCTCCAAGATTAGAGTGAGGCATTAAAGCTGTGAAGGTCCCTGCTTATATGCTGAGATTCGATGCATTTGAGACATCACTGCGTACTCACTCCATCCAGTTACTCCCAGCAGTTGAATGCTCTGCGTTTTGAGGTATTGGTGAATGCTCTGTCATTTCTACATTGAAGATTGTTGCCAAGTCTTGTGCTGAAGGCGTTTTTGCTAATAGTGTAGGCGTTTTTCCAGATTGAAGTGCATTATCATTCCCAAAATTTGATGAGATCCATAAATTGGTGACTGCGTTTTGATTAATGGCTTTGATATTAGTGAATGCATTTCCATTTTCCAATATCGACCTCGGCCTGTGAATTGAATGGTGAAAAGTTAATGTTTGTAGATCCAATCCCGATTTTTTAACTTCTGCATGCTGCTTCAACTCTGCCCTGAAATCGGCGTTGAGTCTTTTTGAGAAATCTACAGTGAGGATTTATCCAGCTCTACCACGATTTGCAGTTGGGTGTGATCTTTAACCTCTAAAAGTCTCTGCGTTCGAATCTTTTGGAAACTCTGCCTTGAACAAGATTCTCTGAAACGATCTCACCTCCCGGCATCCTTTTTCCTCAAAACTATGACTGCAGATCCCTTCCACCTCTGCGGGAGATGCGTTGTTAGCTTCTCTCTCCATGGGCAGGTCGAATTTTTCCTCATCTATAGATGTGGCATTCTGATTTCCAGAATCGCAGGATTTTCTTGAATTTCCTGCTATATAGTGGAGTGGTTTTGGTGGAATGGTTTTGGGCTGAATAGAGTTTGAGCGCCAAACAAAAAACAAGCATTTAATCCTAAGCAACATTTAAGTTTTTCAAAATTATTTTCAAAACTCAGTTTATAAATTTTTGCAAAATTTTTTATGTGTAGATTCCAAACTTTAGTTTTGAATTCAAAAGGAATTAAATTTTCAAAAAAAAAAAATTGAAGTTTTTCAAACCGTTAGTTTTGGAATTAAAAAATAAAAAATTTTAAGTCTTCAACTTTGGGTTTGAAATCTTTAGTTTTGGATGTAAAAAAGAAAAATTTGCAATTTTTTTTTTGTTGAAGCTTTTTTAAATCTTTAAATTTTAGACTAAAAAGGAAAAATTTTGCAAAAATTTTGAAGCTTTTTTAAACCTTTACTTTTAGATGAGAAAATAAAAAAAAATTGAAGTTTTTGAAATTTTTAAGTCTTAAAAAAGAAAAAAAAAGAATTTTTTTTTATTTAAAGCTTAAAAAGATTAGTTTAAATCGCACTATGATTAGAGTTTTATACCTTTGCAAACACCATCTATACACCTTTACATTTGACAACCACCTTACACATCACATGCTTGAGTTACTTTGAGAATCATTTCTTCCCAAAAAACAGAATTGAAACTTTCATTAGTTACATTTTGTTTTAGAGATTAGAATATTTTCATGATTTTTATGCACAATTAGAGAGAGTTGTACCTTTACAATTCAATTTTCTTGAGATATATTGAGTATGAGGCACCGTATCCTCTTCACTCGCATCTATGATCTTGTGAATGAGAAAGTGTATCTCACGTGTAACAGTTTAGGATTTAATTCAAAAGCATTCCAAAAGGGCTCTGCGTATCCTCTTCACTTGGGCTTTCGGGCGATCTTGTGAATGAGAAACAGGGATCCCCCGTGTAATAGAATTAGATTCAGGTTTACTTGAGACAACTGTTTGGATTACATTGATCTTTACACATCGATTACTATCCATATTTCAGGGAAACTATGCATGAACATAAAACATCTACTAGAAATTTTGCATGTTTGAAAGAAGCCCATGAACCTCTAACCCTTATGTTGGCTATAACTGACCCAAAGGTTTTCTATAAGACCCAGGTTCTTCGCGGTTTCCCTTTGACCAACAAAACTCCTTCGCACCGGCCCTTTTGGCAACAACCTGCGAGCAGGTTGAGATCTCACCCGAGGTGTATCTATGGGGTACTGCAGAATCAGGTTTCCACAGTAAGTGATAAGTTTCTTGGACAGACGTACTGCGCAGCACAATAGGGGGTATGTGCTGCGAGGTGAGATTGCGCAGCGATGGGCAACGCTACGGTCCGCACCACTATGTTCTTCTACCGTGGTACTTCTATTGAAACCGCGAACAATCTGATTCAACTTTACACTTGGAGCACACGACAACGTTTAAGGTGCTGAACTAAGTATCACTCATCCACTCATTCAAATACTCAACCGATTATCCATCTACTATTCATTCATCCACTTAGTACGGTTACAATTTGAGCATATTCCACTGATACAATCTAATTGTTATGCATTTGTTCTATTGCGCATAAAGAAGTACTTAAGTAATCTCTTAACAATTAACCAACTAACTGATTCACTGTTCTCAAACATAAGCTAACTGTTCACCATTCATTTATTCATGTGGAACTTAACATATCATCTCCATACCTCTTCAAATGGAAAATGCATACAACAGTTCTCTCATAACAGCATGCAAGGAAACATCTAGACATTCATTTACAGAAAACACAGATAAGCATTCATTCATAAAACACAATTGCACAACACAATATTTAACGTGGTTCACTCCCCCGGATGTGAAGCTACGTCCACAAGAATGGTTGGTAATATATATCTTTAAAAAGGGATGGGGACAACCGTTCTTAGTATGCACACTCAGCTGCAGACTCTCCTTCCTCTCAGATAGGTCTTTGCGCACACAGCTGCAGAGCCTTTACAATCTTCTTAGCTCAAAAGAGATTTTACACTATAACATCCAGAACCCAAAAATGTCGCAACAACAAGTAACCACACAGTAACCCCATCCCATACAAAATTGTCTTCTTAAATAGATCATGCCCGAAGGTCATGTATTTACAATGCCGAAGACCTAAAACCCAAAAATCCTTAGGGTTTACAAAACTGTGTCGGTTTCCCTAAACCGGCTTGCTGGCATCTGGTAACGTCTGCTTCATCGTGGTGGTTCTCCACATCTTCACTTTGTTGCTATCGGCCTTCCTGTCGCACACGTGCCAACAGGTCTCTTTCACTGAACCATTCATCTCTAACGGTCTCGCCCGCTAGGCATGCCAAGCTATCGCTTTCCCTGAGTTGTCCTTTCCTTAACAAACTCGTGCATTGGTCGCCTTTCTAATTTGATAGTGCCCATCGATCGACACTCCTGGAGCATCTTTCCAAAATTAGACCACTACTGGTTCATCCGGTACCTGCACCTGATCCTTTTCCAGCACTCCACTTTGCTGGCTCCACGTGGCCTAACTGCTTCGCAGCACTGCTTCCTCGCAGCGCTGGTCTTCGCAGTACTTCCAAAACTCGGATGCTGCACCCAAATTCGCAGCATGGCCAAAACTTGGATGCTGCGCACAACTTCGCAGCCCCCTCAACACTTAGACAAAATTACATCTTTTTCTAAGTTGCGCTCAGCTCAGCTTTTCTTGCTTATCAAAAGTGTTACCAAAAATTTGTCCCAACTTGGGCCCAAGATGCCCCTAACACTTACATGTGGCTCGTCCCTGAGCCACTTGCTGCTTCGGTTGTCTCACTCTGCTCCGCAACCGGTGGAACTAATTTTGCCGCGAACTCGTTATATGTGCCCAACAACTGTTCCACTGCTTCTCTGGTATCTTGTTCAACTTGTTTTACTGCCTCAAGCAGTGTTGGAGTTATCTCTTCTCCAATCTGTCCTTGTACCTGCTCCTGGCTGTCGCGCAGTTCCTTCAGCTTGTCTTCTATCTACTGCGACACCCCCATGGCATCCTCCAGGATTTGCTGCGACTTATTATCCATCTCATTCTCTTTTTCTCTTAATGCCTGGACTTCCTTCTCCAAGCTTGATATCTCCTTATACCTCGATAGCCTCTCCCTGGGTGGAAGAGCCTTGACCTCTACATCCAACTTTTCTAGCGTAGTCGACTTTTCTTTTACTGCGGTCTTCACCTGCAGTAGCCCTTGATCCTCTTCAAGGGCAGTGAATTCCTTTGAAATATTTTCCAAGCGATCTTGGCATGTAGCCATCTCACTTGATATGCTCTACGCGGAAACACTCACTGCTTGCTCTCTTAACTGCTGCTTAGTTAATGGCGTTTGCATGTTCAGTTTTTCCTTCAAGGCTTTAAGCTCGACCTCATAGAGGATGTCCCTATCCTACATATCCTCCTTCAAAGATCTCACCTTTTTTCCAATCCTCAGAACTGTGTCCGCAGAATCATCCTGGAGTTCTACACCTTCAATATTTTGGGCAACAGTAGATATGGTAGTCTCCAATTGTTTCCGGCGGTCTTGGTCATCACGCAGTTGCATTTCTGTGCGTAACTCGAGCTGCTTGTTTGCTGCGTGCAGCTCCGCTTGAGACTTCATGGACTCTACTGTTCTTTCATGCATCTCATCGACGATCTGTGTGTGCATAAAGTGTAATCCAGGCAAAGGAATCTTGGCCAAGTTGAGTTCTACCCACTCGACTCCCTTTGTGTCCAGGACGATCTGTTCTATCATTGGTACTGAAATGGCCAATGGGTCCAAATGGACAACCCTGGTCTTAGAAGGCAACATTATTTCTAGCTACGGTGGTGCTTGCTGCGAGGGTCCTACCGACCTCCCTTCAGCTGCTGTGTCGCACGACAAGGTTAGGCTCTTCTGGGCATCGTCCATTTTCTTCATGAGACCTTGCAATGCGAGCCTAGTCTTTTGCAGGTCATCCTGGATGACCTTATCCTTTTTGTTTTTGTCAGTCATGAGCTCCTTCATTTGGTTTGAGACCTTTTCTTTTATCATCTCAAAGTCATCTTCGTTCAACACTGTCTCAAATTGAGTCTTTGTGGCCTTCATCTTCTTCCGTGCCTTCGGCTTCTACGAGGTCTCAGGCTCTTTTCGCTTTCCTGTTTCTTCAACAATCGGGCATGACAGCGGGATTGGATCGTATTCTTTAGAGTATGTCTCAACATCCATGACTTCAACACGGAAGTCGACCGACTAGTCCTTCATGAGGATATCAATGTCCTCCTCATACATATGGTAGTTACCCCTGTACCATTCTGGCTTCTTCATTCTCGCTTTGGGTGAAATAAAGATACATCGCATGTCCGCCATGAAATCAAGAACGTGAATGTACTTCGACGTTACCTGCTTTGTGATGCGGGCTGTATGGGTGATCACATCGCACAGCTGAGTGTAATACTGATAGAAAACTTCAACTATCACGTGCTGTCGCTCTGCGTTGATGTTTGCCCAGAGGTTGGCATAACGAAACCCTCTTGGATCGTCGTTTTCTGTAATGACACCCATATAGTCCTTTGGCTCCTTCCATCCGGAAAAGGCGATGAGGACGATCAGCCAGGTAAAGTGGAACTGTCTGCCATTCTCCTGGGTATCATTGAGTTCATCCAAGAACTCATTAAGAAGATACTAACACCAATTGAATTCGGTGCCTTCAGCCACTGTGGCACCGAGTAGTATTACGCCCGCAGGCACCTCTGGAGGCCTAACTATTCTGAGGATTTTTCCTGCGAGCAACTGGGTGACAAATCTTGTTGCTCTGTCCAAATTTATTCTGTGGGAAAACCTCTTTTCCCTTTCACTAATGCATGAGTTTTCTTCATCTTTTCGACGGCCTCTTTTTCCTTATTCTTCCCCTGGAAGAATTGCTTGGGATCCTTACCGCGCTTGCTTAACCCCATAATGCAGTGGATTAAATTAATGTTTACATCAACATTTCTGTCGAGCCACAGATATCCCTGGTGGATTCGCACCATCAGCATGCAAACCACCACATTCACTTCTAGTGGTCAATCAAAATGTGGCAACCGTAACAATTTCAGCAGTCCTAACTGAACGACAGGTGTCAGCCAGCTTTCGGCAACCAAGTTAAAAGTTCCCTTGGCATCCTTTTTCTAGCACATATACTAGTCAGGATGGAACTGTGGGTACTTAGGCACATGGGGTTCTTCCTTTTGCACGCCTATGAGGTCAAAGTCTTTCCACTTACAGTCTGCGATCTTTCCGAGTAGGTTCTTGGCAACGTCTACATGTTTTGAAATCGGCGACAATGGGATTTCATATCTAGCATTCTTGGTCAATTTAAAGACTGGGGCATCCAACGCCCATGGTGATATATACTCGGGTGTCAACTTCAAGTGTTCCTACTGAAAAAACGACGATCTTTGCATCATCTGGCTCGTCTTTGGAATCTTGCTTCGTGGTGCAGTTACGTCTTTCCCTTTGTCCTGCATGATTGGATTATGGTGAGGTGATCTTCTGGACGCTTGACCAAGTTCAAGTCCAACCTTCTTGGCAGAGGTTTTCATTAACTCTGCAATCCCCCCGTGCTGAAAGACTCGGATTGCTTCTTGAAGTGTAAGCTCTTCTTCTATGTTTGGTGATTTGGACATTCACTGGCGAGAGTAGGCAACTGTTTCTGAGATATGACTAAGGATTGCTAACACAAGAGGGAGCGCATGAAAATTCTAAGTGTCTGGTAACGCTCATGAGGCCTTATGTGGCGTTATTTATAGGCGCAGCTGAGTCCCCCTTGTGCCTTCCAACGGCTAGATGAGCATTTAATGTGGTGTCCGTTGGCCAATTTGAACGAATCCTTCATTCCCTTTCGTCGTCAGTGTGTTCAGAACAACTATCTTTTTGTTAAATGCTGAAGCGGGTGCTTGCAACGATCACCTAACGATAATTTTTTTTTCAAAAGCAGTGTAATGACTATTTTTCTGAGTGTTGCGCCGAGCTGCGTGGCAAGCCATCTGCGATCCTGTGCAATTACTTCACAGTGCCAAAAATTTTCAACTGCGCGGTTTCAATTTTTTTTTATTTTTTTTTGTCCACGCAGCTTCAGTAGTGCTGCACAATACACACATTGTTCTACTTATCATACATGTATAGATTCCTTTACATTTCCAGTGTCCAATTTCAACTGTACCTGACACTTGGAAATTTCTCCCTCTGCTTATCATTCAGGATTCTGCGAAGCAGGGCTGTCATGGTACAGCTTTAGTCTGCTTCCATTTATCAAAGTTGGTAGGGTAATGCTAGCTAAATTGGCTAACTGGACTGCACCAGTGTTAGTAACATGTATCACAGTATATGGACCAAGCCAATGCATCTTAAATTTACTAGGAAACTTCATGAATTTGCTATCATACAGGAGGACTAGGCCACCTACCTGAAAGCACTTGTTCTTTATATGGCGATCATGCCAGGCTTTCTCACGGTCTTTCTAAACTTGCTGGTGGAAGCCGAAAATGAAGCGATCTTCCTCCAACACAATGAGGTGTAGCAACCTTTCTTCTAATGTTGTGCAGTCTGCCATTCCTGTGAACACAGCGATCCGCAAACTAGGGACAATGTACTCCATTGGAATTATAGCTTCCTACCCATACGTCAACTGAAAAGGTGTATGTCCTGTCAATTTCTTGCATGTAGTCCTATATGCCCATAACATAGAAGAGACGCGCAGATCCCAATCATCTATATTTACGTTTCAGACCTTAGTGAGTGCATTCTCCAGTATTTTATTGAAAGCCTCAACAGTGCCATTCGCCTGTGGCTGATATGGAGTACTGCGCTGATGATGAATGTGGAATTCCTATGTAAGTGCCTCAATGGTCTTGTTCAAAAAGTGAGTACCTTGGTCACTCATCAAAATCTCCAAATAGCCAAATATTGACAATATGTCTTCGAAAATGAATTGCGCAGTTGTACTGGCGCTGCAGTCCTTTACTGGCTTTGCTTCCACCCATCTGGTGAGGTAATCAGTAGCAGTAATAATATCCCTCGCACCAGTTCTTTTTCCTGGTGGGTTTATAGGACCCACAAAATCAATTTCCCATTTCTCAAATGCCTGCAAGGTCAACTGTGGGTTTAATAGAATCTCATCTCTTCGTGAAGGTTTCCCTATCCTTTGACAGACATCACAGTTCCTGTAGTGTTCTTTGGAATCTTTGTGTATTGTGGGCCACCATAGCCCTGCATGCAATATCTTCTGCGCGGTAGCCCTTCCTGCATAGTGACCTCCTGTGATCCCTGAATGTGCATCTGCTAGAATAAACGGTTTCTCATGATCTAGTACACATCTACACAGGACTTCATCCGGTCTGAGTTTGTATAACTGACCTACAATTATAGTGAAGTGTGCGGAACGCACCACTGGCTGCTTCTTTTGCTGGACAGATAATTCTCGTGGTGCCATCCCTGTTGTTAAAAAATTAATGATATCCTTATAATAATCATCGGCAACCTATATAGCGAATAGCTGTGCATTAGGCAGATTGTCTTCAATGTTCATCGGCTCTTCTCCTGACTCAATCCTTGACAGATGATCAGGTCCCAAGTTTAGTCTACCTGGATTAACAATAATCTCAAAGTCATATTCCTGGAACAACAGTAGCCATCTGCATATGCATCCCCCTAACACTGGCTTATTGACCAAGTATTTCAATGTAGAATGGTCAATAAACATAAGGAAGTGCGCACCAAGCAAGTAATGTCTGAATTTCTGTAGGGCATCGCAAGGCCTTCCCTCTCGGTAGTAGTATAGTTTTTTTCTGCTATTGAAAGCTTCCTACTCAAGAATGCAATAGGGTGGTCAATACCTCCTTCTCCTGGATAAGCTAATACTATTCCCAAGGCAATGCATGATGCGTCAACATGGACGTGAAATGGCTTCGTCCAATCTGGAAAGACTAGAATCGGCGTAGTCACCATCTTTTCTTTTAGTGTATCAAAACCCTGTTCGCATTCCGCATTCCAAATGAACGGTGCGTCTTTCTTTAGCAGCTTTTCCATTGCTGCGGTTATCTGCGCGCAACCCTTTATAAATTTCTTGTAGTATCCAGTATGGCCTAAGGTAGAGCGCAACATCTTGACTGAATTTGGTGTTGGAAAGTTCACAATAATGCAATCTTGGCAGGGTCCACCATCAGTCCTTTCTTACAAACAATGTGCCCAAGTAGAATCCCATAAGGAACACAAAAAATATACTTCTTTAGATTTAAAAAGATCTGTTGATGTTGACACTCTCAAGCATCATTCTGAGCTTCGCGCAATGGTTCTTCAATAGACCAAACACAGTCCAATCATCAAAATAGGCTTCGAGAAACTTATGCATAAATTCTTTGAATGCTGCGATGACCACTCTGGAAAATATGGCAGGTGCATTCTTTAGGCCAAAGGGCATTACTGTATACTGGAATGACCCCCATTCTGTAGCAAAAGTCATCTTATGCCTGTCTGCGGGATCAATCATTATCTGATGATACCCCGAAAAACCATCAGTAAAAGAATAGGCCTCATTCCCTCCAACATTATCAAGCACTTCGTCCGTGAATGGAGTAGGGAATGGATCGTGCATGGAAGCATCTTTCATTTTTATGAGATCAACACAAATCCTGATCTCACCCTTTGCTTTCTTGTCTTGAATGACCATGGGACTAATCCACTCTGATTCCTCGACAGGTTCAATGATTCCTGCTTCAAGCATCTTATCCAGCTCTGCGCGTACTCTTTCTTTGTAGTGCGGATTTAGTCTGTACGGTCTCTGCTTCACGGGATTTGTGCCTGGTTTCAAAGGTATTTTCATGACTCCTAGGTCTCCCAAAATTCCTTTCATTTCTGTAAATTTAGTTGGAAACAGTTCCTGATATTCATGCAAGGTGTCTACGATCTCTGCAACAGTTTGATCGTCCCAATAGTCTCTGATTGCTGCAAACTTCGGTTCTTCGCTTGTGCCGATATTTACCTTCTGTGTTTTTACTAGTACGCTCATATCTGGGATTTCTAACGGAGGTCCTTCTACATCGCACGCACCCTCCGATTCTGATATGTTTATGTTGCGGGGATCATCATCATCGTCTTTATTTCTATCATCGATGTCTTCAGCTAGGTTGTATCACTTGATGGGGTGTTCTTCATGTTCCTTCCATTCTGACTGTAGGTGTGCAAGAATGCGATCTGCCCCGAAGAATTCCTCCAACGTCATATTTCTGTGAGGGTAGTCTTCCCTGTATATGCGTTCCTTAATTATCTGCAATGCCTCATGGATCAATGGGTCCTCATCCTCGAAGCTGAAGTCCCTCTGGAAGTTCGCAGTCAACATTTCCCAATCAGTGGTTTCTCTACGCAAATCGTCTAGGTAGCATTTCTTTGGAATGTCATCATCCAACGTATGTACAAATAGATGCACCCATTTTGTGTGTGGCCTTTCCACCCATGCCTGTGAACATACTTCAATGTGTTGACTAGGATCTGTCTGTTCATTAAACTTTTCAAAGGGTAAGGTAACCCTTTCAGCAAACCGAATTTGCATGTTAATTCTGCATTGATCCCAAGTGGTCAATGTCTGCTTGTGCGCATTCCACCATATGGTGGGTGTTTCGCGTAGTGCCATATCCAATGTTGGTAATCTGTTCTCATCTGCAATAGCTGTAGTGTATTCCTGGATGAAATTGTAAACATTAGTAGAACCATCATATGTGAGAATAGGACTTACCTCCTTCACGATCCAGTGCAGTGATTTCGTAAGCTACGCGCACCTTCTTGCTGATACTTCATCCATCCGGCTTTGCCAATTTTCCAGTCCTGCCTTCGAATCAGAGACACAAGAGCTATCACATCTCCAGCTGAGTGTACCATCTGTGGTAGGATTAATGTAATCTTCCTGGTTCGCTGTGAGCTGATATAATCTGTCCAAGTCTTGAGCCTTGGATTCCTCCTGAATCGGCTCGCTGTATCTGTCACCATCTGCAGGATCCAACGGTGCGATGACCCTAAGATGATTCCATTCAAATATCATCTTCTTTGTTTTTAAGTTGATGATAGCCAAGTTATCAATAGCCCAGTCAATTCCTAACAGTGCAGGAAAATGATGACTATCATCCACAATCTAGATAACTTCAAAGTCTGCATGACTTTGGACTCCATCGATGTCGACTATCACGTCAGCTAATCAACCAAAAGGTATGACTTTCTCTTGGTTAACCATTCTCAACTGGATAGGTGACCATGAAAACTTCGGTCGACCCATTTGCTGCCATGTCTGCTTAGTTAAGACATTTACTTCAGATCCTAGATCAAGGATGACTTCATCCATTTCAAAATCTCCAATTTGCGCGGTAAGCCTCATTTCTCGGCCTGTTCTTTTATGCTTCCTTATGTGATGTACTGCACTATCAGAAGTATCTATTCCAGTCTGTGGCTCATACTGGTTTATGAGCTTCTATAACTCTACTATGGCATTTTCACTTTTGAGTGGCTTCATGCAGCTTCGCAGGAACTGCGCAACGGAGGTGCTGACATCCATTGCGGTGCGTGTTTTGTCATAGGCCGCTGGCAGATCTTCAACATGCGGCGCTTCACTGCGCAACGAGATCCTCTGTGATTCTGTTGCTGGGTCTCTGAAGGTATCCCGCGCGTCGATAAAGACTTCCTTGTTCTTTCGTAGGTCGAGAGCAGGTATTTTTCCCAGAGCTTTCCTTATCCATGCTGTCTCAAGAGGGATCTGCTTTGAGTGAGCTTCCCTTGACGTGGACATTTCTGCTCCCCTATCACGGCCTGTATGAGCGCCACTGGGCGTGACCACATTGATGCTCGGGTCTACTGGTTTGATTTCCACTGCGATCCACTGGACGTTCATGTTTGGTGTGTCCGTCTGTCTTCTTTTCTGCATTTCCACCTCTAGCACTGGGAAATCTTCAATAACATGCTCAAATTATTTATAATAATTGCACGTAGTGCATGGGTTAACACAATCTCTAGATACGTGACCTGGCTGGCCACAATTATAACAAATGACCTGGCCACGGCTTCTTCCCTACACCATGCCAGGATTTCTTCATCTACCGTGGTATCCAACAGCACGACCTCTGTATCCTCCTTGGTCATATTGTGCATTCTCTTGTTTTAGATGGTTATCTTCTTGTACACGGTACAAGCCAGTGCCTCTCATTGAGTCCATATCTCGTTTTCTCTCATTCATTAGCTCATATGCGCGACAATTGGATTCATCATGTCCAACTGATTTACAGAAAGTGCAGTATAAGTTTTTAGTTGTTTTCACATATTTCTATATAAGATAGCAGTCTTCAGGTCGGTGTCCTGTAGTTCTACAAATTTCACACCATGGGGCCTGGTTCTGATTTATTGGGTTGGGCGCACCACTATTAAGATAGTCACGGAATAAAGGGAAATGCTCCCGGCCATGGCCTTCTCCTTTACAACTTGTACACCATACCTCATGTCTAGGTTCATACCTTTGTTCTTTTCCATTCTTCATGCTTTGCAGCTCTAGTGTTAGGGTGGTCAGCTGGTTCTGGATCTGAGACATTCCAGAACTAGTCTCACCAATCGGTGAAGCCTCTAGCTTTATTGCGATCTCCAAGGCCTCTGCCTGCGACGTAAACTTCTACTACATCAATGGTAATCTAATATGGGGAAACAGCACAACAATGAACCATTCCTTGTGCTGTTCGGGAGCTATAACAAAGCTCACTTGGTCCAATAGGGTCTTGAACTTCTGATCAAATTCCCAAACCGTTTCAGTCGGTTTCTGCTTTATTTCTTTCAACTCGGTTATACATTGAGATTCAAATTTGGGTTTCTTAAGCTCTGCCACAAGCGCAGCTTTAATTTCTGCGAGGGTTCTTGGATGTGTGTTAGAGTACTTCATGAACCAATGTAAATATCTGTCCCTAAAAGTGGTGATGAGCTATGCTCTCTTCATGGCATCATCCTGGATTTGTCTTACACTCCATATTGCTTCACAAAGAAACCAATGCTGATAAGGGTCTTCTAGGACAGTTCCTTTGAATATTGGTAGCTTCATGTCAGTGTTTTCCATTGTTATATTAGGTGGTGGGGCGCCTAAATTAGTGCGCGGCTACTGTAAAGGGCTCTGTGTAGTGAATACAAATTGGATTATCAGGATAGATGTACTGGGATGAGTATTCTACATGGTGGGCTGCGTAGCAGGTGGGTTTTGAGATAAAGGTGGTGCAGTCTCTGCAGCCGGTGGGTTCTCAGGGGTAAATGGTGGTGCGGATTCATTGTCAAGGTCACAAGGAATCTCAGTATCAATATGGAGTCCAAGGCCTCCAAGATTCTTATTAAATTTATATCTCCTACCACTTCTAAGATTATGGGTATCTTCGTCAGAATCACTATATATACTGTTTACCATGACAAACTTAAGAATATTAATGCATTCTTAGAACGCCTTTCTCAGCTAACAACATCTTAATGTATAGACTGAGATTGTTCAACAACTTACCTTGGAATCCTCCGAAAAAGTATGCTTCTTCTTGGCTGTAGAATTTGAGTGTGTCTACAACAAATCCTGTTACGAAGCCTTCTAGCATATGATCGACCCAAAAATAAACTGTGCATGTCAACGGGATGTCTATTGCTTTGAGCTGTGCTATGAGCTCATGAGTCCACTCTGTAGGAACTCCTCCTTGAAAACAAGTTTTCTTTTCTGCGAGCCGCGAGATCCACGCGTGCAGCTCGTTTGGAAATGATGCCCAGAAAATCTTGTGAATATCTTCCCACAGATATCTATCCGACCACTTTGTGTCACATAGACGTGGATGTCTATTCTCTTGCCTTGCAAAGTCTCTTCTAGTCTTGTCCCACCAAGCTTGGATTTCTGTCTTTTCAGGATGCCAGTTGTCAGAGCCTTCCGAGAACTGGTATTCTTCATCAAAAATCACAATTGCAACTCATCACGGATTCTAGCGTGGCAACGGAACCATTTGTTGGCTATAACTAACCCAGAGGTTTTCTATAAGACCCAAGTTCTTCGCGGTTTCCCTTTGACCAACAAAACCCCTTCGCACCGGCCCTTTCGACAACAACCTGTGAGCAGGTTGAGGTCTCACCTGAGGTGTATCTATGGGGTACTATGGAATCCGGTTTCCACAGTAAGTAATAAGTTGCTTGGATGGACGTACTGCGTAGCACAATAGGGGGTATGTGCTGCAAGGTGAGACTGCGTAGCGATGGGCAATGTTGTGGTCCGTACCACTATGTTCTTCTACTGCGGGACTTCTACTGAAACTGCGAACAATCCGATTCAACTTTACACTTGGAGCACACAACAACGTTTAAGGTGCTGAACTGAGTGTCACTCATCCACTCGTTCAACCACTCAACCGATTATCCATCTACTATTCATTCATCCACTTAGTATGGTTACGATTTGAGCATATTCCACTGATACAATCTAATTGTTATGCATTTGTTCTATTGTGCATAAAGAAGTACTTAAGTAATCTCTTAACACTTAACCAACTAACTGATTCACTATTCTCAAACATAAGCTAACTGTTCACCATTCATCTATTCATGTAGAACTTAACATATCATCTCCATACCTATTCTGATGGAAAATGCATGCAACAGTTCTCTCATAACAACATGCAAGGAAACATCTAGACATTCATTTATAGAAAACACAGATAAGCATTCATTCATAAAACACAATTGCACAACACAATATTTAACGTGTCTCACTCCCTCGGATGGGAAGCTACGTCCACAAGAACGGTTGGTAATATATAAATTTAAAAAGGGATGGGGACAACCGTTCTTAGTCTGCGCACTTATCTACAGACTCTCCTTCCTCTCAGATAGGTCTCTGTGCACACAGCTGCGGAGCCTTTACAATCTTCTCAACTCAAAAGAGATTTTACACTATAACATCCAGAACCCAAAAATGTCGCAACAAAAAGTAACCACATAGTAACCCCATCTCATACAAAATTGTCTTCTTAAATAGATCATGCCCGAAGGTCATGTCTTTACAATGCCGAAGACCTAAACCCCAAAAATCCTTAGGGTTTACAAAATTGTGTCGGTTTCCCTAAACAAGGCTTGTTGGCATCTAGTAGCGTCTGCTTCATCGTAGCGCTTGTCCACATCTTCACTCTATCGCTATCGGCCTTCCTGTCACACGCATGCCAATAGGTCTCTTTCGTTGAACCGTTCATCTCTAACGGTCTTCTTTCTCGCTAGGTATGCCAAGCTATTGCTTTCCCTGAGCTGTCCTTTCCTTAACAAACTCGTGCATTGGACGCCTTCCTGATTTGCTCGTGCCCGCCGCTCGGCACTCCTGGAGCATCTTTCCAAAGTTAGACCACTACTGGTCCATCTGGTACCTGCACCTGATCCTTTTCCAGCACTCCACTTTGCTAGCTCCACGTGGCCTAACTGCTTCTCATCACTGCTTCCTCGCAACGCTGGTCTTTGCGGTACTTCCAAAACTCGGATGCTGTGCCCAACTTCGCAGCATGGCCAAAACTTGGATGATGTGCACAAATTCGCAACCCCCTCAACACTTAGACAAAATTACATCTTTTTTTGAGCTGCGTTCAGCTCAGCTTTTCCTGCTTATCAAAAGTGTTACCAAAAATTTGTCCCAACTTGGGCCCAACACCTTCCTTCAGTTAGGATATTCATCGAACTGAAGATAGCATCGTGAGCATTCTGCATTGTGTGGTTCATTTTGTTTTCGAGTCAAAACACCATCAGTTTCACTTCCACTCCTGAGACTAAGCAAAATTCCACTAAAATTGGCGCTTAATCTAAAATTGAAAACCTTTTGATTTTAATATCACCAACAAGATTAGGTTGATGCCTTGGATTAGGTTTGGAGAGTTAACACTCTTGGGCTGTAAAACTTTGAAACTAGCATTGATTAAAGAGAGTAGATCCATTATCGCAAAAAATGCTTTTCGGGAAAGCACTTCTGAAACATGCATCAAGAACGAGGTCAATCTAAATAAGTAAGGGTGGTTCCCCCTTCTTGCTTATTTGGTGGCACATGAGATTATCGAAGGGATTCTATGTTCAGTGACAAGTCCTCGGGGTGACATCACTATTTCTAGAGTTTCTGGTAATAAGAGTTGTCCTCGACTTACAACTGTCCGCTCGACCATCGATTGTGAAGTGGTAACTTTAGTGGCTATTCTTAGGGTATCACATAGGCTGTTGTGAGTGGGACACACTTGCAATACCTAAGATAGACTTTGGAACTTTTATTCCTTGGGAGGGTGAGTGGTCAGGTACCAACACTTGTACCCCTGGAGATTAAAGTTTATTGTAATTGTTTCTCACACCTTCGCTCCTAGCAATTGTATGAGGACATGAAATCCCTCAGCAGCTACTCAGAAGGCCCTACAATCCATATTTTCACCGAGCTTTGGTTCTTTGGAAAAGTAAGTTTGCTTTCTTGAAATCTCTAGGGAATTTTTACTGTGTGGACACTTTATTTTGTTGAGTCTAAAAAGCCATAGGATTGTTTGATTCTGTTTTCAATTTTTTTTTAAACATATCCTTTTATTAATATTCTTCAAAGTGGCTAATCTTCCGACCCGCCAGTCACGATGGCGTAGAGGCGAGTCACCAGAAGTTAAAAGCCTCGCTACATTGCAGAGACGACTACAAAATACAAGACACTTTGAATTTTAAACCAACACACTTCTAACTTCAATAATCAACATTAGAGCAGAGACATATCAAACAAATACTACAACACCACCTACCTAGGAAAACATAGAAATTGTTGATCCTCTTACTCCGATTTCAATTGAAACATTAGAAGACAACACTGCAAATCCCGTAAATCCACCTCTGACAAATCTTTCATACCCAGTGGTACTCCACATTAGTGAACCTTTGAACACCATCAATCCTCTTGTTGCATACTTGGTACACATGCTAAATTCAACCACTAATCCCATGGCTTCATCAGTAGCACAAGGGACCACATCAGTACCATCTTAAAAAAGTGTTGGAGGTAGCAATACTCCCAACATCCCTATGGCTTCATCAGGAGCACAAGGGACCACATCATCACAACCGCACATGGTTGTTGGAGGTGCTAATATTTCCAACTTGACCTCTACCACAACTACACCATTTAGTTTACCTGCTTCTACCATAAGTTAAACTAGCACTTCAGTGCCAGATGGTACAGTTTCGGGTCCCAATTCCGAAAGTACATCCACTTTACCTATAGGAATACCTTACCAAACTTGGGTTTCCCATATGGTTTGGCTACTTAAGGTCAAAACAATCTAGGAGTAAATCAAAATCCTATTGGCATACCAAATAGTCTTCCAAGTTCTACACATGGGGGAAATCCTTCATTTTGGAACCTCAATATCCCTAGTGGACTTAGTGGACCATAGAATACTAATGCTAATTGGGGTAATACTCCACAAGTTGGTGGAAGTGCCTCAGGAAACCTTTATCCAAACTTTCCTAGCACAAATCCTAGGGGCAATCCCATTCCCCCAACAGGTAGCACACCAGAAGGTAACCCATCCATCAACCCCATTCCACCATGGAGTGGGAAGGTTCTAGGAAATACCCCATCTTCTTGGGAACCACCCCCGCAAGGGGGAAATCCACCTTGGAACGCTTATCCAAACCAAAGAAACAATCAATGGAGTGGTAATGTTCCACCAAGTAACCAATCTCAATGGAACATACCCCTGCAAGGGGGAAATCCACCAATGAATCCCAACCTGCAATGGAGTGGTAATGTTCCACCGAGTAATCAATCTCAATGGAACATACCCCCGCAAGGGGGAAATCCACCCGTTAACCCTATGCCACAATGGAGTGGCAATGTTCCCCCAAGTCACTAAACTCAATGGAACATACCTCCGCAAGGGGGCAATCCGTACATGCATCCTATCCCACAATGGAATGGGCAATATTCAGGAAATAACCCATATTTTTGGATGCAATATCCGCAATGAGGTAATCCTGCTTGGAATACTTTTCATGTCTAAGGACCACAACAGTGGAGCCATTAAGCTTCACCCGGATATCAAACGTTTGCTTCGGCATCATCCAAGTCACCATTTCTGGCCACGTTGAATCTACCGGATTTATCCCGGCTGACCAATGACCTTGTTCTTCATTTGAATGGGTGGCCAGTAATACCAACCAAACTACCCTCAGACATACCCAAGTTTGACGAAAAACCAGGGGAAGATCCATCAAATCTTGTGATGACATTCCATTTGTGGTGTTCATCCAATTCCTTAGTCGATGATAGTATTAGGTTCAGGTTGTTTCAGCAGACCCTAATGGGAAATGCTAGGAAATGGTAGATTGAGTTGCCCCGCAATACATTTACTGAATTTTCATCTTTAGCTATGGAATTTTTGACACATTTTCAATTACCTATCCACTATGAGACAATAACTGAACTTTTAACTTCACTTAGGCAATCCACCGCTACTCACATCTCAGATCATATCCACGAATGGAGGAGATGTTGAAGGCTTATAAAAGCTAAAATCCATGATCAATTCTTAATAGATTGGTTCATTAAATCACTGTTACCTACTCTTGCCAAAGATGTAGCCATGTCAGGAGCCATGACTGAAGAAAAACTCATTCAGAGTGCCCACCATATGGATTTAGTATATTCCCAATCAGGCACACTTTATGACTTAATACCCCATGCTGTAAGACCTGTGTGTGATCCATATAGGCCACCAAAAGGACCTCATACTGATGGTGTGATTGGATCCATTAACCAAGTGGAACAAATTACCTATCAATTCGGACAAATGTCAGTTCAAAACCCGCAACCCATAGTTGGCCAGACAAATCAGCAAGCTACAACTCCTGCCCAAACTTCCGAAGTCCTTACAGTTCAAACTGTGGACCCAAAAGGAAAAAGGAAAAAGAAAAAGAAGAAACCTAATGCAAACCCTGGGACAAGAGAGGTACCTAAGGTGAATAACCCCACAAGAGGCAATCAGGAAAATAGGAAAAACAAATATCCTTGCAAAATTTGCAAAGAAGATCATCCTACTCATCTTTGTCCTCATATGGATGATATTCATCGCATGTTGGAACAACGAGGAGGGAAACAACCACAACCTGCTATCCTAACTCAACCCTTCCCCCAACAGCAACAAATGGTTGCTGCAGCACCAGCACCTCCAGCAAGAGGAAACCAGGAAAACCCCCCACCAGGGGGCAATCCACCCAACGCAAATATCTTCACAATTGGTGAACATAACATTCATATCCAAACTAGGGCCCATTCTTACGACATACCTTCAAAATATGCTGAAACAATTGGATCTCAGCCTAGTGGTTTTCTAAATATTGACAAACCAACCATAGACATGGTGCCTCGACCTCCAAAAGGGGTTCTCCGCAAAACAACACATAATCCCAATGCGCGAGCTGCTCAAAACTACAATGTGGTTGAAGATTTAGCTCAAGCCCCTTGTGCAATGTCTACCTTGGAGGTGTTTCAAAGTTGTCCCACTCAGCAGAAAGCACTATCGTCTTCCATCGGTGCCGTTGATCCATCAGATACCAATTTAATCACATTTGACTTAGAACAACCCACAGGTAGGCTTCCCTCACAAATTGCTTTCCAAATTAAAGTAACTTCACATATGAAGAATATTTTTCGAACCATTGTGGATGAAGGAGCCTCCACTTGCATCATGTCCCTAGCTTGTTGGAAAGCTTTGGGATCACCCACCTTAGTACCATCCCAAACAATACTCAAGGCATTTGATGGACATTTGTAGCTACCTAATGGACTCATCTTGGCTTTCCCAGTTGAACTAGGGGGGAAAACAGTTCAAGTAGATGTTGAGGTAGTGGATGCACCCATAGACTACAATTTTCTATTGGGACGTAGTTGGATACACAAGATGACGGCGATAGTGTCTTTCGTATTCTGAGTCATTCGGTTCTGCCACCAAGGGAAGATTGTTACAATCGATCAACTAGATTACTGCTCACCTGAAACTGGTATCCATTTAAATGTACCTTATGTAGGAGATGGAACAATGGTTATTCAAGATGTTGGTGTAGGAATGTTTAAAGACTTGTCCCTCTTGGGAACTTTCCCACTTCCACCACCAATATTGACCCCTAACATTGCTCCAATTTTCACCATAACTTCAGAGGTATACTTTCTGTTAAGAGTTTTCTCTAATTCCGTTTTGGAGGTCGGTTCCACCTCATTGGCTGGAACCTCCAAAGAAAACACCTTAGATGAAAATAATAATGACGAAACACATGCTTCTACACACCATGAGGAAATGGAGAGTAGTGTTCCCTTTTCTGCCGTAGAGCTCGCTTATCAAGTTATTCAGATGGCTTCGGTAGAACCGGATAAAAAACCTCCCAAGATGGAGGAGTATGATCCCTATACTTCACCTATTTGGACCTTGAACTCACAAAGTAACCATGATATCCTAGATCAAACCTTCCCTTCGGACAAAGCCATCTTAGAGTTTATGAACATCTCAGAACGACCCTGGGAGGAT
The DNA here is from genome assembly GCA_027924585.1 of Larix kaempferi. Lineage (NCBI taxonomy): Eukaryota > Viridiplantae > Streptophyta > Pinopsida > Pinales > Pinaceae > Larix > Larix kaempferi. The sequence continues at coordinate 494,087 of BSBM01001814.1, forward strand.
ATGCATCACAAATCCTCGTTTCTTCTTAAGATCAATGCATTAGAAGTTAAACCTGAAAATGTTTACTTCGAGGGTGACAACCATAAGTACCAATGCCCGAATCTATGATGTAAATTCAGAAGGCAATTTGGCAAAATTTCAAAAACCATCCAAATTGATATCTCTATCAAACCTGGCATTGTTGAATATATAAACATAGGTGCGGATTGTTCTCCTGAGGAAATAAAATTTTACTCTACTTTATTTAAAAAATTTCCTGATATATTTGCATGGTCTTAATTAGAAATGCCAGGCATTGATCCCAACATTGTAGAACATGAAATCAGAACTTATCCCAATGTTAAACCTGTGCAGCAAAAACTACGTCCAATGAACCCTAAGAAATCAACTGCCATTAAAGCAGAAGTCGAAAATCTCTTGAACGCTGGATTCATCTATCCTGTTCCTTTGACTGATTGGGTATCCAGCCCTGTTCCAGTTAACAAAAAACAAGGGACTATCTAGGTTTGTACCAATTTTAGAGATCTAAACTTAGCCTGTCCTAAGGATAACTATCCCAAACCCTTCATTGATCAGATCATCGATGAATGCACCGGGAATGAAATCTTCTCGTTTATGGATGGCTTCTCCGGTTACAACCAAATCCAGATTAAAAAGAAAGACCAACATAAAACAACTTTTATATGCCCTTGGGGAACCTTCGCTTATAGGAAAATGCCATTTGGCCTTAAAAACATCGGGGCTACCTTTCAAAGAGCAATGTCATACGCATTTCATGATATTAAAGATATTGTAGAAGTTTACCTCGATGATTTGGAAGCTAAATCTAAAAAGAGAGCTGAACATGGTGCACATTTACAAGCCATATTTGAGCATTGCTGCAAGTACAACATTAGGTTAAATCCACATAAATGCATGTTTTTTGTAGACTCTGGGAGGTTACTTGGGTTCGTAGTATCCCAAAAAGGTATCATGGTTGATCCCATCAAGTTTGAGGCAATACGTCAGTTGCCTTCCCCAAAAAAATCACTCAACTTCAAATCCTTCAAGGAAAATCCAACTACTTGAGAAGTTTTGTCGAAAATTTTGCTGAAAAAGCTAAAGGTTTCAAGCATCTCTTAAAACAAGATGCAACATTTACATGGGATGACCAAGCTCAATGCTCATTCGATGAACTAAAGAAAGCTTTGGTCTCTGCCCCGGTGCTTAGTCCACCGAACTATAATCAAGACTTTTTCCTATATTTGGTCGCCTCTCCTACCACAATTGGAATGGTCTTAGCACAAGAAGATGAATCCTCTCAAGAACATGTTGTTTAGTATCTTAGTAAGGGCCTTGTAGGTCCCGAATGAGATATTCCCAGGTCGAGAAGTTGGCCTTGGCAGTAGTCCATGCTGTCCAACGACTTAGACATTACATACTTCCAAGGAAAACAACCATAGTGGCTGAAATGAACCCCATGAGACACATTTTGTCTCGCCATATCGTTGGTGGAAAATACTCAAAATGGATAGTAATTTTACAAGAATTTGACCTCGAATTAAAAAATGCTAAAGCCAAGAAGTTGTTGGCATTTGCTGAATTAATGTTTGAGTTAACCATAGAGAAGGAGGGTACTATATCTGTTGAAACTTGGGCAGATGAACATGTATTCCTCATTACACCTTCTGATCCATGGTATGGACCATTCATTATATACCTTCAAACCCAAAGGATCGATCCTCAGCTTTCTAGTATTGAATGGCATCACATTCGACATCGAGCTCGAAGATACCTCATCATCAGGGATACTTTGTACCATCGTGGAATAGACATGATATTAAGGCATTGTTTAGTACACCAAGAAGCTAAACAAGTATTGAATGATTGCCATGTTGGAGCATGTGGCGGTCATCTTTTTGGGTTAGCAACTGCTCAGAAAATCTTGCGTGCGGGATACTTTTGGCCTACAATTTTCAAAGATTGCATAAATGCTGTCAAAAAGTGTCACCCTTGCCAAATTTACACAAGAAAAATGCGCGCACATCCTACTCCTTTACACCCTGTAGTAACCGTGGGTCCATTTTCAAAATGGGCCATTAATTATATGACAGTCAACCCACCTTCAGCCGATGGCCACCACTACATCATTGTAGCAGTGGACTACTTCACCAAGTGGGCTGAGGCAATGCCTACATTCAATTGCACGGGCAAAACTGCAGCATAATTTCTATTCAATCATGTGATAGCAAGGTTTTGTGTACCCAAAGAGATCACTACGGACAACGGAAGTCATTTTAGGAATTCCTATATGGATGAACTTACAAACCGTTTAGGATTGCGGTAGGACTTTTCCTCGCCATATTATCCTCAAGCTAATGGACAAGTAGAAGCCATCAACAAGGTTTTGAAAACCATGTTACAAAGGATTATTAATAAAAACAAGAACAACTGGAACTTGATGTTGTTTACTGCTCTTTGGGCATACTGAACAACTGCTAAAATTGCAACCGGATTCACTCCTTTCCAACTGGTTTATGGAGAAGAAGCTGTGTTTCCTATTGAATGTTAAATCCCATCATTAAAGATAGTTGTCGAACTCCTACCTAACACTTATGTGGAAGAGGAAGGCTTCTCCATCTCCATGATTTGGATGAAACTAGAAGAGAAGCCTCTCTAAACATAGAATCACATAAGAAGAGGGTCAAAACACAATATGACAAGTCCATTCGTCCTTGAGTCTTTTCTGAAGTCGATCTAGTTTTAGTTTATGACCAAGACCAAGATAAAATAGGAGAAGGAAAAATTGTACCTAAATGGTTTGGCCCACTTATTGTCAAAACTGTGTTAAAGAAGGGAGCTTATGAATTGGTCAATTTTGATGGGGAACCCATGTTGGAGATCAGAAATGGTCTCTATTTGAAGAAATACTTCGCGTAGGCACTGATGCCTCGCACCATTTGTTGTATTTTTGTATAAACTTTTGTACATTAGTTATTTCGGGCACACACTTATCTTGCTTGGCATTGTCACTTTGGAAGATGGCACAAGAGTCTTTCACATGTTTGGGATATGCAGACGGCGCCAGCCGTAGTTCTTGGAACGTTGCTTCCACCGCATGGGTCGTTTTTACACCTAATAACAAAGTTCTTAGTTCAGGAGGCATTTTTCTTAGATCTGCAACCAACAATGTTGCACAATATAGCGCAATCATTGAGCTTCTCATTGAGGCTATCACCCTTGGCATCCGACGAATAATCGTCAAACTGGACTCAGAATTAGTTGTATTCCAGTTAAATGGTCAGTATCAGGTTCGACATCCTACATTGTTTAGAAAGTTTCTAGGAGTACGTCTTTTAGAGCGTTAGTTCGAGTTTATTGAGTATATACACGTTCCTAGAAGTTTGAATAGTTTGGCTGATTCTTTGGCCAACTATGTACTTGATTGGCATCTAAGTCATTAACATCATACCAAAAATCAAGCATGTACATTATTTCATGGCCAATTTAATTGAACACATCATTTAAGGACATAAGTGAAACCAAAATAATCTAGCTTACATCATAACCCAAAAAGTGTGTAAACTTCGCACACACCAAAAAGAATAGTGTAAATACTATTTCCCTTTTTTATTCTTTTTCTTACAGATAAAACCCAAAAAATGTTTATACAAACAAAAACAAAACAAAAATGAAAAATTTGGAAAAACTCGAAAACATGGGAAACTGTTTCAAAATTTTCTAGTTCAACATCGAAACTAACCCACTACTGGCAGATCAAAGACTAAAGGTTCATAACTTCTAGGAATTCAAGCTGAAAGGGGATGCCTCCTCTCATACATCGATTGCACAAAGAACACATATGGTAAATCATGAGTATTTTTACTTATCTTTTATTCATACATATACAAACCATATCCTTTTGAATGATAGAAAGGTGCACAATTCCTCATTTTTGGCTATCTTTTTAGATATTAAAGGCACATTTGAACCAATTTCTAACTAAACTGCTGGCTAGTGAAATAGTTTTGATTTCAGGACTTGAAGACTTTGACGGTTCGAACTATTTGACTTAGGTAGTTGAGACATACCATGATTCATGATGATCTATGATTTTGACATTTTTCACAAGGTTCAAGCTGAAGTAAACCTCATTGTACCATTCCTACTTGGCCATTTCACCAAATTGGATAACCTTAGTCACATGGTATTACTTTACCGTCCGTCGACACATAATCCTGCTTCAGATAGCCTACCTTGGGAAGGAACAACTGTAAGAGTGTCCACAACTAGCTTAGCCCGTGTTTGCAATATGGATCTTTGCCTTGGCCTAACCCATGCCCTTGAAAAATAGGCGTACGCTCATGCAACACTCGTTCCCTCCTATGTATCATAACATTCTTTATTCTTTTTTTTTTACAAAAAATGAAAAAGCATAAAAATTAAAAAACACAAAAAACCAAAAAGGTAGAGACTTGAATCACTTCATAGTATAATCCTTGGAGAAAACGGCAACAGTCAGTCCTTGTCACCCTTGAACACGACACATAAGTTGGTCTCCACTGTCAATACACCATCTACATTTTCCTTAGGAAACTGTACCAGTATTTTGAACAAATCTCCACTGATGGGTTATCCTTCCCGTCAACAATGGAGCTTCCGTTAATGCATCTGGCATTAGTGGTTTTCATTAAAGGTCGGTTACTCAAAGTCCTATGTTTCCAAGTGTCCATTCTGCATCGTGTTACGTGTTCAAGGGAAGTCTAAACCGAGTCGGCCATTCCTCAAATATTCCTGACCAGTCATGTCAGCCTTCCTTGTGTCATTTTACAGTGTTGGATCTCGCAGTTCTACCAAATTATATCAGACTATTGATCTGTGTTTCATATCGGTTGATGAGGGATGCATTAATGCCCTCCTTCCGATGGATCTATTCCTATCAACATCAAATCATCATCTAGGACATGGATCTAGAAACTCGGGAGTACCTTGGATCTTGGAGTCATAAGTGGCAGGTTTCCTTGCAAATGACAGTGTGTATACATCAATGACCCCTGATTGTCTGACTCTACAAGTGTTCGACTTTAGATCATTTATTCACACTTGTTAGTTTGTACTCAGTACCTTAGAGTCCATCATCATTATCGGTGGGCCTCTTCGCATCTGTTAACGATATACATCAATGATCGGGAATTAGATGGTGTTTTATTATGCTCGACATCAGATCACGTATTTGCATGATGTAAACTCTTACCATCGTCAGTTTGTATTGAATATCTTGGGAAAAATAGTTGTATCACTCATCGATGCACTGCCCGAGCTGCGCAAGATTAGACCGCCATGTCAAAATCCCAACAAGACTTTGTCATTGCACTCATCAAAGTACACATTTACATTTTCAGAAAAATTTGCTTTTGACATGGATCCACTTTTGTTCATGGCCATGCTTGTCTACTGCTGAGCATGGGTATGCCCGCCTCAAGAAGATATTATATATTTGCGAAATTGCTATGTTTTACAGGTGTGATCCTCAATCCATCGCATGTGAGCTTTCCTTCCCTTATCCTTGCTTTGAACGATAAAGTGTATGAGTATACAGAATATAAATTTCAGTAATGTATTTCGGCCCTTAGCCCTGCTTCGGACCTCACACATTAGGGGGCATCTGTTAACAACAAAATTAACACCCTTAGTCAAGTGACAGAAGAAGTGCATTTTACCATGCACCCGCAGTAGGAAGACATGACACAAGTTCATGCAAAAATGAATCCTCTCTAAGCAATGCATTAAAATGCATTAATGATTGTTAAAATCATTATAAATGGTGCAAAAGGCCCAAAAACTATGAAAAGTGGGTTTTCAAGATAAATTAATCTAAAATGGATTATCCCACACTCAAAAGAAAAGCCTTAGGCACATTTCCCAAGGCTATATAAGAAAGTCTTTGGGGCATGGTAAAGGGACACAAAGAGAGAGCAAAGGAATGCTGGAAGGATTCTGAAGGAAGAGAAAGAGCTCAAATTCTTCAAAAGCAAGGGTGAAGGAAGGGAAGCTCATGTCAATGGAGGAAGGATGCATGTCTAGTGTCACGGTAAGGATGTATTTCTCCATTGTTTTACTATGAATAGATTCAAGTTTCTTCTATTATGATGTTTAAATGTTGCTTGCATTGTGTGATTTAAACTATTAAATGGCTGTAGATCTTAAATTTGCTTGTCTTAAATGGATGAATGAATCTAGATTTAAAATAACTTGTGATAATATTTTCATAATGCTGACATAGAGACTCACCAGCTCTTAGAATAATAGTCAAATTAGTGTAGACATGTCCCTGCACTACAGATTGTTATCAGTTTTTGGGTCATTTGACCGCATTATGTGGGATTTTGGGTTAGTTTTTGTAGAATTTTGTTAAGAAGTAGTTAGGCGGTTGCCTAAGTGGACCACAAATGTAAAGGCGCAAACCATAAATAGCTGTAGGTTTGTAAGTGTTGATATACATATTTTTAGTAAATCTTTGGTAAGTTGTAATAGCGAAGAGATATCCGTGAGATTGAAGAGTCTGGAGATAGCTGAGTTGAATATCTTGTTGTATTTACGTTTTTGTGGAGATAAATATGATGTGATAGAGTTTTTGAATAGAATCCCTGTATCTTTTTTGGTTATCTGTGGTAAATGCATTTTGCGATATGAATATACGAATGATGTGATGTTTCCTTGCTACAATTAATGCTTTACTGCTATATCTGTTGCAATGATGGTTCTGTCATTGATAAGATCTGTTGAATGATGCCACGATTATGATTAATGCCTGAGTTGAATGCTTAGATATATTTATGAATGTTGTAATAAGTTATTCAATTGATGCACAACATCCTCCTTCATTCAGCAGAAACATGGTTCCGTCGACTCTCCCTTGAACATCTCGGGTGAGACCTCATCTGCTCCGTAGGTGTTGTTGGACAAGGTTAAACCTGTCTGGGCTAGTGCTCAAGCAGATCGCGGTGGCTTGGGTGTCGACAATGTGAGGAACCCCTGTCGACTAGGTTTGTGTCAACACCAATCCATGATGGCCTCAATCTTCTCTGGATCCACTGCAATTCCTTCTATTGAAATAATGTGACCCAAATACTATACTTTCTACTGATAGAAGTTACATTTACTTACCTTAGCATATAGCTGGTGTTCCCTAAGGACTTGCAATACTATCCTCAAGTGCTCACTATGTTATTCTTCATTCTTTGAATACAGAAGGATATCATCCAAGAACACAATCACAAACTTATCCAAATATTTGTTTAAGACACTATTCATGCGACACATGAATGTAGCAGGTGTATTGGTAAGACCAAATGGCACCACTGTAAATTCATAATGGCCATACCTAGTCCTAAAGGTTGTCTTATGAATGTCCTCTTCCTTTATCCTCACTTGATGGTACCCAGACCTTAAGTCATCTTTGAAAACACTCTAGCCTCCTTCATTTGGTCAAACAAGTCATCAATTCTTGGCAAGAGATACTTGTTCTTAATTGTCGCTTTATTGAGCTGCCTATAATCGATACACATCCTCAATGTCCCATCCTTCTTCTTGAAAAATAACATAGGTGCACCCCAAGGGGATACATTAGGTCTGATGTATTCCTTGTCCATTAATTCTTGCAGCTGCATCTTCAATTCTACCAATTCTTGTGTGCTCATTCTATAAGGAGCTTTGGAGATGGGTGCTTCCCCTCGATCAAGGTTAATTGAAAAGTCAATATCTCTCTTGGGTGGAAGCCCTGGAACTTCATCCGGAAATACATCCTAAAACTCTTGCACTATATGGAAGTCTTCTAACTTGGGTCCTTTATCTTCTGTTGAATCTGATATATGCACGACATATAATTGACAACCATTTTTATAAAATTTCCTCAGCTGTAAAGCTGGAATATGCCTTACTGAAACATGCTTTGGAATTCCTTTTACCAACTTTGACCTTCCTTCATCATCAAGGAATTCCGATGCTTTCTCATAACAGTCCCAACACTAAAGTGGCCCCTTTGATGTTCTATCTACCACTACAGCTAGCTTGAATTCTCTTCTTGCTTGTTGGCCCCATGGAAAACTTCTGGGCTGATTTATGAATGGTGGTTTGAATTCACCTTTTCTCTGCTCATGTTGGAGAGAACTTCCGCAGCATTTAGGAAGCTGCTAATTTTGGGAAGGATAACTAATTTTGGAGAGAAAGTACCAATTTTGGCGGTAAGACAAAGATATCGCCGTAGCGCAAATCCCGGCGGGAATCACGGCGATAGGTACAGAAAATTCAAGCATGTGGTACAAAGAAGAGGCCGAAGGGAGAGCTCAACCACCGCAATAAAGGCGCCGTAGATGAAGAGAGGGTTCAGCTACCCTCATTAAAGAAGAAGGACTACAGTCAGCGTTGCTTGAACTAAGAAGAAGCGACGGGCCGATGCATTAAAGACTAAGGACTGCAGGAAGCGGCGACGAGACAGAAGGCGGCCATGGAAGTACAGCCAGTTGACTGTAAGTGGTTAGGGTTGAGTCACTGTTGGGATAAGGCCCACAGTTTTGTAACTGCGATGAGACCTTCGGGCCATCTATATATAGTAGTCTTTTTATATGATAAGGGGTTGGCCACATAGTGATAGAGACATCAGGTAGAGGTTAGTCAAGCCTTTTTGTGGTTGCAGAGTCTGGACATCCCTGAGAGAATACAAGGGCCAACCTGTTGAGAGATAGTGCGATCCGCAAGGATTGTGAGAGAAAGAGAGTGCATTGGAAAAGGCAGGAAGAGAAAGAGGTCTATAGAGAAGGGCTCCCACTGAGGCGGAGTTTCCCAGAAGACCCTTGTTGTAAAGAAAGGAACGGAACTGTGTTTATTCTTCAGAGTTGTAAACAAGAACCGTAGTCCCCCTGGGCGTAGTTCTTGCCCTGGGAGTAACAACGTGCTTATTTAAGTAGCACTATTGTATTTGTGTAGCTACTGCTCTCATTCACTTGTCTGTGTTATATATGAATGCTTCAGTCTGTTATAAGTAATGTACATGGTCGTCAGCTTAACTTCTGAATGATGTATAATAATTGCGATAATCATAGCTACCCGCATAGCAACTAGATAGTTGTTAACAGAGGATGATGTGCGAGTAGGAACTGAATGTAAGTCATGAATGGTCTACTTAGACGCTGCTCAAAGTGGTATTCTACTTAGTTACGTTGTTGCGAGATATCAAGGGTCAAGTTCATTAGCGAGGGTTAGGCTTGGAGACTGAATGTTGTAGCCAACTGCGGTACCAGGATAAGGCTAGCGGAGACCACTTATTAATCCAGGAAGCGGTCAAGATTCACTTACCGCAGGAACTAGAAGGGGAAGATATCGCGCCTACGATATCTTAGGTATCGCTAGACGGTCTCACGTAGGGGGAGGACTCATCGCACCCCCCTGCGTAATGCGATAAGACAGAGGCGTAGCCGGAGTAATGGAATGAGATAGACAGCTCCAGTCAGAGGGATTAAGGTGGATTTAAGCACCCCGGATGCCTCGGAACTTGGCTGAGGACACTTGAGTCTTCTGCCTCCCATTAGAATCACTTCGGGTGAGACTTCAGGTTGCCTCTGCGACCTGTTGCCGAAAGGGCCAGTGAGCTAAGGGTTCTGTTGGTCTAAGAGATTACCGCAAGCCCGGGTCTGCTAGAAAGGATAGAGAATCAGACCAACAAATGGTTCCGTTACCGGTTTGAACACATTGAGCTGATGTTCTGTTGGCATCCTACCAAGCAAGAACTTAACCAGTGGGTTGAGTCAAAAGAAAGAGAGTTTGCTGCAAAAGAAAACAAGAATCCTAGACTGAGCACTGAGGCTTGGCTACAGAAGCACATTTTTACAGATCTCCATGAGATATTCTTCGTAACTTATGCTATTGAGTTATATGGTTGGTTATCAAAGCTTGTTGACAACAGCGGTGTCAAGAAGAATCGAGAAGTTGTCTGGACAGCAGAGCTGATTCAGACCTTGAAAGGTGTCGATAACCCCATCTCACGCGCAGTAGACTTCTGGCTTGCGAGTCTGCTGGAAGGATTCATCACAGAGTTCGCGGTTGATCAGAGAAAGAGTTTCAGCGCAGCAGAATGGTACTTCTTCAAGGGTTATCGCGGTAAGTACCTAAATTCTCTAAGTCTGTCCATTAAGCAATTACTATATGAAAAAGGAGTACTGGATATACTCTCAGATGAATAGTAGCATGATAGTGTAATGTCAGTAGACTCTGAAAGTGATTACGAGTATCTTGGACATACACGTAGTGGTAAAAGATATAGAGTCAACGATTCATCTTCTTCTGAAGAAGACAGCTCAGATCACCCGAGACAGCAGAGTCAGAACCCTAGGACTCCTCAAAAGCCAGTCGGAACTCAGAATAATCCCGCAGGAACCCCGTCCAGTAGCTCTTACACAGCGAATACTGCCGCTACACCCTCCACATCTACACAACCGAGTGGTAATCATACAGCAAACCAGAACCCACCATCTAGAAACAGAATGGGAGATGATATGAAGCTACCAACATTTAAAGGTACAGGGTCGGAGGACCCTGAGCAACACTGGTTCTTATGCGAAGCCATATGGACCATTAAGCAAATACAAGATGATAATGTCAAGCTTGTCCAGCTGGCCACCACATTTAGAGAAAGAGCATTAACTTGGTATATGAAGTATACCACTGGCCATAACAGAACGCTTGCACAGGTTAGAACTGCTATGATTAAAGAGTTTAAAAAACCTAAATCCGAGTCACAGTGCATAGCAGAACTTAAAGATATTAAACAATTGCCTACGGAAACGGTTTGGGATTTTGACCAGAGGTTCAAGACCCTCATTGATCAGGTAAGCTTTGAGCTTGCGCCTCAACAGCATAAAGAATGGTTTATCGCAGCAATATTACCACACATCAGACTTCCGCTAATGCAACAGAAATTAAATACACAAGATGAAGCATTAGAAATGGCAATGAAACTAGAGGCTTCACCTCTAGCAGAAACTAGCACCGGTATCACTAATCTGCAGAATCAGCTAGCTAACCTCACCTTACAGCTGCATGAAATTAAGAAAGGAAAGGAGGTTGCGCATGAAATTTGGTGTACTAAGTGTAAAGCGCAGGGACACAGTAAGGATAACTGCCCTGTCTTTGCTGACTATATCGCCAGTGGAGCTCCTAACCCGTTGATGCAGAACCAGGGGCCATGGTGCGAGATTTGTAGAACCAGAGGACACAGTCCTCAGGAATGCCCTCTCCTTCAGAAATATGTGCAGACACCAAAGAACCTATATTGCAACTTCTGTAAATCTGTGGGACATGACGAAAACAACTGTAGAGCTTATGAGTTAATGATAGAAAGGAAGCATGACCTTTACAGAGTTCAGTCAGAAGCATCCGGACCAGCAGTACGTGCACAAACTGATCCGAATCAGGGAGGCCGTGGAGGAAATTTCAGAGGCCGAGGACGCGGAGGAGGCTATGAATCTGGCCGTGGCCGTGGAACTATCACCTGTTATAACTGTGGAGGCACAGGACATTACGCTAGAGACTGTCAGAACCCTACTACAACGTGCAAGTATTGTAAATCTTATGATCACACAATAGAGGAATGTCCCATACTGATAGCTAAGATCAAGGACGCCAAGCCAGCAACCAATCAGACTATCCAGTTTATCGCTGCTGAGCAGAACGAAACCGAACCACGGGTCAATATTGTAACTCGCAGTGGTCTATCCACAAGCAACATATCGCAGGACGTGGAAAAAACGACAGGAACGCAGTGGGTGCGCAAAGCTCCAGGAAAACCTATCCCACTTGATCTACAGAAGAATAAGGAGGCATTTCAACAAACTAAGATTTCCTTTGCTGAACAGACACCGCCCAGATCACTATTATTACCATCTCAGGGTATACCACGGAAACCACCGCAGGATGTTAGTACTGCGCAGATACCACAGGCTAGCACATCTGGAAGATGCGACGAAGAGGAATTGACCGGGAGTGTACAGTCCTTCTTGCAGAGTTGTTTGAAACTTCTAAGAAACGGGAAAGCTGTAGAGGAACTTCAGAAAGTTATTGACCAATGTCAACAGAGCCCTTCTGTGAGCAATACACAGCGCACCATTCACCATATAATGGGCCATACAAGGACAGGAAGAGAGATGAGGCTCACAGCGCAGATCGGACTATTTGAAATGGATGAGGTTATCCTAGACTTAGGATCAGAGGTAAATGTCTTGACTAAGCAGACATGGGAACAGATGGGAAGTCCAAAACTAAGCAGGTCCCCTATCCATCTTAGACTAGCTAATCAGCAGAGAATATCACCGATGGGTCGCTTATCGCATGTCCCAGTGGACATCGACGGAGTTCACACATATGCCGATTTTGAGATCATAGAAATTATTGGTGACACCAAACCCTATCCAGCTCTATTAGGTATTGATTGGGCTTTTGATAACAAGGCTGTTATCAACTTAAAGAAAAGGCAGATGACATTTGAAGATGCTCAAGCCCGGGTTATCGCACCATTAGACCCTTTACAGGGTCCTCGCTACATTGAGCCAATCAAAGCAGAAGAGGAGGTGCATAACATGGAAAATTTGTACCAAATGACTTCTAATCAGACAGATTACATTGACCCTACAGCTGATGGACATATCAGCTGGAGATGTGATAGCTCCTGCACATCAGATTCAGATGTTGGCTTAGAGAATTGGCAAAATAGACTCCACGAAGTCTCTATTCGCAGATGCGCATTCATGACTAAATCACTGCGATGGATTGGGACTGAAAACAGGTATATTCCAACTTTTGATGGATTAGCAGACGTCAATGATTTTTTGCAGCAGTTTGAACAAGAGATTCCTCAAGAGCAGAGGATGGAGGTTTTTGACCTTGCAGTTCGAGCCACACCTGCAAGATGGTGGTACACACACAAGGAACATATCGCATCATGGTATGATTGTAAGAGATTGATGCGCATTAGATTCTCTAAAGAAAGAGACTGTACACAGCGGAAATACACAGGGGAGAGTGATCCCAGAGCACACATTATGAACTGTAAACAGAGTTGGCTAGAAATTCCAGCAGAAGAATGGGTTCATTTGTTTATCCACACACTGGATACAGTTCCACGGAACTGGTATACAGAAACAGAGCTAAGAAAAGGAACTATCTCATGGCCTATTATGATTGAAAACTTTTTGGTCACGTTCAGTTTTGAATCTGAACATCCAAGCATTGATCGGGCCTTGAAGATCATAAAGACTAAGATATTTGAGGATTGCCCATCACCAGCGGCTTCGCAACCCGAGTGGGCTATTCAGATGGAACATGCACTGGAATGTTACAACTGCGCACAAGATTCAAGCGATGAGGATGAAGATCCTCGCAGTATCAATATCGCAGAAACAGAAGGTACGCGTGAAGTTGAAGGTCCACACTTAGAAATCCCAGCTGTAACAGAACCAATCAAGATTAGAAAGAGCAATATTGGCACAAAAACAGACCCTAAGTTTGCCTCTATTGGAGATTATTGGGATGATGAGACAATTGGCCAAATCACAGACCTATTACACGAGTATCAGGACCTATTTCCTACCAACTTTACAGAAATGAAGGGAATAGTGGGTGACTTAGGAGTCATGAGAATACCGCTTAAGAAGGATGCTAGGCCAGTTAAGCAACGTCCATACAGGTTGAACCCGCGGTATAAAGCAAAAGTAAAAGATGAAATAGATAAGATGCTAGCAGCAGGCATCATTGAACCTGTTGAAGAAAGTGAGTGGGTTAGTCCCATGGTAGTACAAGAAAAGAAAACAAAAGGAGACATCAGGATCTGTGTCGACTTGCGCAAACTGAATGATGCATCGCTGCATGACCCGTTTCCGACACCATTCACTGATGAAGTCTTAGACAATGTTGGAGGACAAGAAATCTATTCATTTACTGATGGCTTTTCAGGCTATCACCAGATAAGAATCCATCCAGACGACAGGCACAAGACCACATTTGCGACAGAATGGGGCTCCTTTCAGTATACGGTAATGCCCTTTGGTCTTAAGAACGCCCCAGCAATTTTTTCTAGAGTAGTTGTTGCTGTCTTTAAGGAATACATCCATCAATTTTTAGAAGTTTATTTTGATGATTGGACTGTATTTGGACTAGTCAAGAAGCACATAGGAAACCTGCGATTAATGTTTGAAAAATGTAGACAGCACCAGATTTCCCTTAACTTAAAAAAATGTATATTTTGTGCGCCTTTTGGTACGTTGTTGGGTCACATTGTGTGCAGACAAGGCTTGATGGTAGATCCAGCGAAGATCGCCATCATTGTCAATTTACCAGCACCTAACTCAGTAAAGCAGCTGAGAACTACACTTGGTCATACCGGGTATTACAGAAAGTTTATCAAAGGTTATGCCAAGATTACCGCACCAATGGAGAAATTATTGAAGAAGGATATCAAATTCCAGTGGAATGAGGAATGTCAGAAGAGTCTTGACGCTCTAAAAGAAAAAATGGTTACAGCACCTATTCTGGTCTTTCCAGATTGGAACAAGCCTTTTCATGTTCATGTGGATGCATCTGGCATCGCACTGGGCATTATTCTCACGCAACCAGGCGAAGGGGGTATTGACCACCCTATCGCATATTCGAGCAGGAGACTATCGACAGCTGAGAAGAATTACACCACCACAGAGAGAGAAGGGTTAGCAATGGTGTATGCTTTACAAAAATTTCGGCACTATCTGTTGGGTGCCCCGTTCAAGATGTTCACCGACCATTCTGCATTAAAGTACTTGGTCAATAAGCCAGTGTTAGGGGGAAGAATATGCAGATGGCTATTGTTGTTCCAGGAATATGATTTCGAAATCATTGTTAAGCCAGGAAGACTAAATGCAGGACCTGATCACCTGTCAAGGCTAGACTCAGGTGAAGAACCAAGTAATTTAGAGGACAACTTGCCTGATGCGCAATTGTTCTCCATTCAGGTCGCAGATGAATATTATGGAGACATAATTCAATTCCTTACTACAGGGTGGGCACCACCTGAGTTTACCAAGCAACAAAAGAAACAATTAGTGGTGAAAGCAGCAGACTTCACCCTGATTGCAGGACACCTCTATAAGTTAGGACCAGATGAAATCTTGCGCAGATGCGTTATGCCCCACGAGAAACAGACCATTCTTAAGGAAGCACATTCGGGCATCGCAGGAGGCCATTTCGCAGGGAAGCCTACCGCTCAGAAGATCCTAGCAGCCGGACTATGGTGGCCTACATTACATAAAGACAGTAAAGAGTTTTGCAGATCATGCGATATCTGCCAAAGGACAGGAAAGCCCTCCAGAAGAGATGAAATGCCGTTGCGACCACAGATAACGCTACGCGCATTCGATAAGTGGGCCATAGACTTCGTGGGTCCTATTAACCCACCAGGAAAACGAACTGGTGCGAGATATATTATTACAGCAACAGAATACCTCACCAGGTGGGCTGAGGCGAAAGCAGTCAGGAATTGTGATGCTGCTACAGCAGCACAATTTATTTTTGAAAACATCATCACTAGATTTGGATGCCCAGTGACTTTGATGAGTGATCAAGGCACACACTTTTTGAATAGCACCATAGAAGCCTTGACAGAGGAATTTGAAATACAGCACCATAAGAGTACACCTTACCACCCTCAAGCTAATGGTACGGTGGAGGCTTTCAATAAGATATTAGAACAGGCTCTTACAAAGATTTGTAACAGTCAAAGGGATGATTGGGACCTCAGAGTTAATGCTGTATTATGGGCTTACAGGACCACGTGTAAGAAACTAACAGGGCACACACCTTTCAGCCTGGTATATGGACAAGAGGCTGTTATGCCTATGGAATACATCTTACCCAGTCTAAGGATTGCTCAGCTTACAGAGATGGCTGATTCTAATACTTTAGAGGAGAGATTGGCGCAGCTGCTCAATCTGGAGGAAGACAGATTTATCGCAGGATTCCATCAAAAAGTGCAGAAAGCACGAGAAAAAGCTTGGCATGATAGGCATATCAAGAACAAAATCTTTCAGCTTGGAGACTTGGTACTCCTTTATGACAGTAAGTTTATAAAGTTCCCGGGAAAATTCAAAACTCATTGGTTAGGGCCATATCAAATTCAGCAAATAACAGATGGAGGTGCTATACAGCTTCGTACTATGAGTGGGGAGTTTCTTCCTACCCTGATCAATGGCAGTCGGCTTAAGCTGTATCGCGACGGCCATGCCACCTCCCAGCCCTAGCCCAGAAAGGAAGCTAGTGGTGCAGATGTTCAGTGTAGTTGAAATGAAGCATCGCACCCTAAGGAGTCTACACCGGGAAATACTTTAGGTAAGAATTCGCAGCCAGCTTTCCTGGTGGTTGCGATAATTTTGATATGAGGCGAGTTTGTGGCACTTTCCATCTCCAGACGATGCGATATCTTATCGCAGAGGACAGAAAACAGATGGATACGCTACCAAATTTTGAATTCATCAGAGGGCTAGTCACTTCGCCATCTGACAAGCATTAACTGCACGGCTGACAAGTATCTGTTGTACTAAGATTTGGCAGCAGTACGATGATTCTTCTAGATTTGGAAAATCCGATGCGACACCACTCCGGCGCACAGTTTCCCAGCGAAAATTCAAACGGCGTTTGCAATAAATAGGCGCGGGGTGCTGTCTTGTCTATGCATTAAATGCCGCCAGCGGGTCCAGTCACTGATCCGTTGCCATTTAAAATTCCGCCTTATGATAAATGCACGTTCTATTCAAAGCACGGGGCTACTTGGTCATTTTCACCAAAAAGAGTT
Organism: Larix kaempferi; assembly: GCA_027924585.1. Lineage (NCBI taxonomy): Eukaryota > Viridiplantae > Streptophyta > Pinopsida > Pinales > Pinaceae > Larix > Larix kaempferi. Next base: position 510,933 of record BSBM01001814.1, read on the forward strand.
GAGCGCAGTTGAGCCGAACCAAGCGTATTCTTAGCAGAGTTCTGAGCAGGGAAACCAAAAACAATTGCAGACTCTGATTTGCATTAAGATTAGCAATCATAGGAAGTCCAGAGTACCACAGGGGAAGGTCCCTCACGCCAGACGAGCCTCTCGAAGATGTGTTGCAGAGATTCCAAAGGGGTGGAATCGAGTGCGCTATGACTTCGGTTGTGGCGAAGAAAGGGAAGAAAATTGCTGCTGGTTCTCCGTCTACACGCCAGTCACCAGGAACCTTAGCTAATATGGAGCGTAGCGAGACCCCGAATAGCACAGACTCAGAAGAACCGGCGCAGGAACTTCCGGAAGAAGTTACAGTCACTACCATATACTTCCCACCAAGAATAGAGAATGCGCCAGCCATTGTTCTTCCACGAGACTTTAAATATGAACTCATACTCCCACCGCTGGATAACCGAGTGAAGGAAGAAGGTAACTTGTGGGGGAATATGCATGCTGTTAAGTTTACTGATTAGAATCTGAGAGATTATACGCTGTACCCACAATTCCGCCGCGATCGTTATATGACGATTCAGAGGAACCCAAGGACACAGCACGATGAGTTCGTCCCCATGGACCATGTAAGCCATTTAGCACCGTCGGGACTGCTCAATCTCCTGGAGATTCCACACTTTGGACGGGGCCCGGAGGTCAATGCTGTGGTGCGGACGCTACTGTCATGTGTGCATGGTGGTTACTTATGGTTGGGTAACCGAATTGATGTCAATGTTGACCTCATTCACCGCATTACCGGTCTGTCGAAGACTGGTTTCGACCCACAGATAAATATTGATGGCGCCACAAAGGATACCAGGCTCTCAACCAAGCAGGTTGCGGAGTATAAGCTGCAAAGAGGAGGTCGCGCCTACGATGTCAATTCAATACAGGATAACGCCTTGCGGTTTACTGTTAGTCTGTTGGCCGGAAAACTCCTCCTCAAGGTGAGGCCGAAGGAGGTCACAGGCTCAGTTATCCGCCTCGCGATTGAAGTCATAAAAGGTAAACCTTACAACTGGAGCTTATTTTTGTTAAATAGTTTCTTTCAAGACTGTGCGCAGGCGCAGCAGGATCCACTTCACAGCTTCCACTTCTCGTGGCTGCTGATCCTTATGGCTTTCATTGGATGGAAAGAGCCGCCCAATTCGCAGTTTCCACAACTGCCACCAGGGGCGTGCAGAGGGTCGAGGTACTCAAATCTTTGGGCGAGTAGTCACCCCGAGAAGCACAAGAATAACGCAATGATATTCCATGAATATTATATGCTATTGCTTGAATCCGTCGCAACGATTCCGCGTGTCGACTCGCCGGTCGTTGATCTTTATCAGTCCAAGCTGGAATTTAAAGTCGACAGGGATAAAACCTACATCAGACCCAAAGGATTCAGGAAACATAACGAATGGGCCCCCAGCCCATATCGCATGGAAATCCAGCAGGTTGAAGATACCATTAAGAATTGTTTTGATGAGGACATGAAACAAATGTATGATGATCTATCCTCTGGCCTAGTTCCAGTTGATCCCCCAGCTGAGGACCCAGAAGATGTTAAGGAGGTAGATCCTAAAGACAAAGAGAAAGAACCAATAGGTTCTAAGAGAAGGGCTATTGAAGGCCCTTCTCCGGTGCGACCAAAGAAGAAGAGAACAAAGGCGGTTACTTTCGACGAACCGCAGGCACCAATCATGACAGAAGATGAGTATGATCTCATCGCCAGCCGAATACAGGAGAAAATGCGGGACAAATTCGCTGCGATTCAGTCATCGCAGGATCGTATGCGCATCAGCCTTGACAACAAATTGCGAGAGTTGAAGGCAATCACTGAGAAGACTGCTTCCATGCAGATTCAGCCAGCTCCAACTACAGTCGCAGAAAGTTCGCAGCCCCCTCCACAGAGCAGAGAAGAAAGCATTGCAAGGGACCGCACGAACATTGTTCGTATACCGCCAGGAAGCTTTAAGTTCCCTGTACCGATGGAAGTGCAGATGGTTCATCCTCTTGAGGTGAACCTACCAGAGGTACCTGTGGATCAGTTGTATGAAATTTTCCAGCAGATAGGCACGGAGCTGAGGCACAGAGAACAAGTCACATATGAGCAAAATGTTTTGCTGTCTAACGACAATGTGCAGCTCATTGCACAGCATGAGGCAGAGAGTGCCCAGTTGACGCAATATGTTCAGCGAGAGCAGGATGTCTCCCTTGTTTTAAAGAATATTGCAGCAGAACTTCCGCAGTGCGATATCAGGCCTGAGTTAGAAATAACTCAGAAGATCAGAAAAATAGCGGAAAGAGCAAAGGCTCTAGATGAAGAGAAGAAAAAGATGGAGGAAGAATACGAAGCAAGGATTGCTGCACTTGAAGCAAATAAGCCACCTACTCCAGAGGAAATCCAAGAAGCACGAGTGCAAGCTTTCAGAATTGTACAGACACAGATGCACTGTCGGGTGGAAGCAGCAGAGGCTATCCTGGAAGATGCATCAAAAACATGGCTGGAGCTAGAGGAGCTCCCACAGAAAGCCGAGCTCGATCAGCACATTAAGCACTGTGAAGATGCGATAGCAAGAGCAGAAGAAGAGTACAAGGGCTTGAGTGCTCTTGCGAAGATAAGAAAGAAAGGAGAAATCACACAAATTCAGCAGCAGGTGCAGAAATACAGAGCACAGCAGATCAACCTGGCTAACGAAGTTAGCCCGCACGAAAGCAAAGTCGCACATCTGGTTGATGAACTGGAGAAAAAGGTGAAAAGCTTCACCTCAAGTAAAGGAGTCATTGAGGGCACAGAGGACTCCTTGGTAACTGCTGAGCTGCTCAGCGCAGCGCAGGAAGAAGTAACACACATGGATGAAAGCATTAAAGCGCTTAAGGCACAATTCGCAGCAATCTCACGAGCAGCAAAGGATAAGCTTAGGCAGATGAATCAGGCTGTTGTTGCGAGTGGCTCGGGGACGAGCCACAAGTAAGTGTTAGGGGAGTTGTTGGAGAGAACTTCCGCAGCATTTAGGAAGCTGCTAATTTTGGGAAGGATAACTAATTTTGGAGAGAAAGTACCAATTTTGGCGGTAAGACAAAGATATCGCCGTAGCGCAAATCCCGGCGGGAATCACGGCGATAGGTACAGAAAAGTCAAGCATGTGGTACAAAGAAGAGGCCGAAGGGAGAGCTCAACCACCGCAATAAAGGCGCCGTAGATGAAGAGAGGGTTCAGCTACCCTCATTAAAGAAGAAGGACTACAGTCAGCGTTGCTTGAACTAAGAAGAAGCGACGGGCCGATGCATTAAAGACTAAGGACTGCAGGAAGCGGCGACGAGACAGAAGGCGGCCATGGAAGTACAGCCAGTTGACTGTAAGTGGTTAGGGTTGAGTCACTGTTGGGATAAGGCCCACAGTTTTGTAACTGCGATGAGACCTTCGGGCCATCTATATATAGTAGTCTTTTTATATGATAAGGGGTTGGCCACATAGTGATAGAGACATCAGGTAGAGGTTAGTCAAGCCTTTTTGTGGTTGCAGAGTCTGGACATCCCTGAGAGAATACAAGGGCCAACCTGTTGAGAGATAGTGCGATCCGCAAGGATTGTGAGAGAAAGAGAGTGCATTGGAAAAGGCAGGAAGAGAAAGAGGTCTATAGAGAAGGGCTCCCACTGAGGCGGAGTTTCCCAGAAGACCCTTGTTGTAAAGAAAGGAACGGAACTGTGTTTATTCTTCAGAGTTGTAAACAAGAACCGTAGTCCCCCTGGGCGTAGTTCTTGCCCTGGGAGTAACAACGTGCTTATTTAAGTAGCACTATTGTATTTGTGTAGCTACTGCTCTCATTCACTTGTCTGTGTTATATATGAATGCTTCAGTCTGTTATAAGTAATGTACATGGTCGTCAGCTTAACTTCTGAATGATGTATAATAATTGCGATAATCATAGCTACCCGCATAGCAACTAGATAGTTGTTAACAGAGGATGATGTGCGAGTAGGAACTGAATGTAAGTCATGAATGGTCTACTTAGACGCTGCTCAAAGTGGTATTCTACTTAGTTACGTTGTTGCGAGATATCAAGGGTCAAGTTCATTAGCGAGGGTTAGGCTTGGAGACTGAATGTTGTAGCCAACTGCGGTACCAGGATAAGGCTAGCGGAGACCACTTATTAATCCAGGAAGCGGTCAAGATTCACTTACCGCAGGAACTAGAAGGGGAAGATATCGCGCCTACGATATCTTAGGTATCGCTAGACGGTCTCACGTAGGGGGAGGACTCATCGCACCCCCCTGCGTAATGCGATAAGACAGAGGCGTAGCCGGAGTAATGGAATGAGATAGACAGCTCCAGTCAGAGGGATTAAGGTGGATTTAAGCACCCCGGATGCCTCGGAACTTGGCTGAGGACACTTGAGTCTTCTGCCTCCCATTAGAATCACTTCGGGTGAGACTTCAGGTTGCCTCTGCGACCTGTTGCCGAAAGGGCCAGTGAGCTAAGGGTTCTGTTGGTCTAAGAGATTACCGCAGCCCGGGTCTGCTAGAAAGGATAGAGAATCACACCAACAGCTCAAACATTCCCTTGGGTTTACCTTTCCATGATGGCTGCATCTTTGCTTTACCTTTACCCTGCTCATAGCAATGCTCTACCATCCTAATGGCTTTGTCCAAGCTTGGTGTATTTACAAACTCTATTTTATCTCTGTAGTTCTATGGTAGACTACCAAGGAAGCATTGTATCTTCACTCTTTCATCCTTGATGTAGTCTACATACCTCAGTAGCTCCAAAAACCTGTGGACATGCTCTTCCATGGTATTCTTCCCTAATCAGAGTTCGTTGAACTCTTTTATTTTTCTATCATAATACCTAGCTGATAGGTACTTCTCCTAGAATAGTATCTTTTGAACCTTTCCTAGCGGATTCTTCTTTCACTAATTCCCTTCACTTGCATGAGGTGTTCCCACCATATTGAGGCTCTTCCGCTAAGGCTATATATGGAAACCCTAGCCTTTTCATTCTTCGAATAGTCATGAATTGTGAAGTACTTTTTTATTCCAAGAAGCCGTGTCTATGCTTCTTGACCTTCTTTGCTTTCACCATAAAAAGTGGGATGCCTTGCCTTCCCAAATTCACCTTGTGGAATACCTTGGTGCTTCTTTCTGCCCTTACTCTTGCTGGAAGTGTGTCTTGGGATTCCTTGAGAACCATCAGAATCATCTGATCTACTAGAGGAAAACCTAGGAGAGGGTGTCTTGTACCTTCTGCTCACGGAGCCTCTTCTGGGGCTTGGAGTTCTTCTCTTAGAACGACCCCTAGACTGACTTTCTTCATTTCTTTCCTCTCGGCCTTCTTTTTATTGGGTTAGAACCACCATTTATTCTTTGTTGTAAATCTGTAAGACTCTACAAAATGGCCGCATTGATTTGATGTTGTTCTTCTTGCGCTTTCATCATCCTCTCGTTAAATCGTACCATAGTCTCAGCCAAGTTTTGGGGTGTTACTTGTGCCCTTCTTCCATAAGACTTGGCCTCTGTATGTGCTTCTTGTACATTCTCACCCAACACATCATCCTCTGGTTCAAACGGGTCTTGCGCATCATTTAAGGTGACCATTCTTACGCCTTTTTGTGCGTTGTCCTGTTATATGATTCGTCTTACAGATGCTTCTATCACTATGCATATCAGAGACATCTATTAGACATCACAAGAATGAAATTAAACTCTATTATACCCATTCAAACCTGGAACTATTCATTTGAACAATCAATTAATCAAATAAGTTAATTAAAACCATGCCATGGGCGCATCTCTTGACCAAAATTCATGCACGGTCCAGCCCAAATAGCTCCCAGTGTTGTAACTGAAGCTTTGATACCACTTTTTCATGCCCCCATACCTCCAGATGACCTTCTGAAGGCATGGGAAACCCCAATACATTTTTTTTCTTCCAAATTCAACTAAATACACACACAGTTGGAGTAGCTCAGATTTGCGATCCACATTTGTGATCCGTAATCCGTAATTGTGATCCAGAATCTGCAATCCACAGTTGCGATCGGCAATCTACAATCCACAATTGTGAATCCGCAATCCACAAACCAAAATTGCAATCCACAATCCACAGTTGTGAATCTGCGATCTGCAATCCGCAATCCACAGTTGTGGATGTGGAAGTGCAAAATTTTCCCATGGAGAACTTACCGTTCCGCAATCCAAAATCGGCAATTGCAGATGTGGAAGTACGATATTTCCCATCGGAAAACTTACGATTCCACAATCCACAATTGCGGATGCAGAAGTGCGATATTTCCCATCAGAAAACTTTCCATTCCGCAATCCGCAATTTGTATTGTAGATGCGGGCATGCGAAACCACACCCCTGCAACGGTAACTTCTCGAGCAACTTCTGAGGGGCATAACTTCCTCATCCTTGGTCCAAATGAGACAAGGTCAGTACCATTGGAAAGATCTTGGAGAGATCTATCCAATGGTGAAATCCCCACCCCATCTAAGCAATCATACCATGCTAAATTTCCCACTGAATCTCTTTCCACAACTCCACTTAAATGACTTTAACCTTATTCCTTCCATGACTTTCCCCTTCACCTGACCCACAGAGGGGTTCTAAAACACATCAGGGTATCCCCCTCCCTTCCCCAAGATTAGGTGTAGTCATACAACTCATTCACAGGGTTAATCAATACATCACAACATGTAAGGTGCATAAAGTTAGATCTAACCATTACATTTATCACATGCAAGTCTTATAATGCATTAAAATCATGCAATAAAATGATGTATATAGCAATGAACTCAACCTTCTACTCAAGATTACACATGATCTTGCTATCAACTTCATATAAACATACATTCCATAACTTGAACATAAGCAACCGTATCATAGCAATGGAACATCATCATTTAACATAACAAACAAGTACTTATCTTTTAACTTTCTGAAGCTGCGAAGCATCTGGATAAGTGAGAGAAATGTTCCAGCCAACCTTAGATCTTTTTCTGGTTTGTACTCTTTCAGCTGCGAGATCACCCCCTAGTTGGGTTATGTATCCACTATGGAGGGATATCAAGTTCTCTCACAGTAAAGGCTCCATCCCAATGCTAAGCCAATCTCTAGTTGGGTTTATCAAGCATATAGGGTTATACTGGTCATGCTAATACAACTTCCAGTTGAGATTATCAAGCATACCAAACAACACAATCATGCCAAGCCAGCCTACAATTGGGTTGATCAAGCATACCAGGAAAGTTGATCATGCTCATCCAACCTGCAGTGGGTTTATCAGGCATACGAGGATAACAAGGAAGGTATTGCTAAGCCAGTGAGCTAAACTACAGAGTTACAGGGATCTCAACACTCAATAGACATGGCACCCACATTACCTAGCTCATCCAACACAAGGAAGACCCTCTTCTCTACTTCACAGTCCCCCAAGGCCTCTTCCCTTGCAGTGTTATTCAGGGTGGGCATAGAAAGGTCCATTCCTTAGTTCCATGATATTACAGCCTTCACTGGGTTTATCAAGCAACCCAACCTTCTACCACAGTTAAACAAGCTGGTTCCTCTCAGACTTGCGGAATGAGCTATGTTCTGTAATCTACTCTCTGTGACCCCAATCTCATGTTCTCACAGTTTATCTATGTTTTTTAAGGTTTGTGATTCCTACCAGGGTTCTTACCACTCTTGTCACAAGTAGACTGCATTCACACACACACACTTTCTATGGCCATGGACTCTATGGTATTCCCCCCTTACACAAGAAAAATGGTTATCTTCAAGCTTCCTCACGGCTGGGCTCTATGGGTCTGTGTATGCATGAATGTCTGAAACACCTCCTCCATGAATTGAATGGATGATGAATCACGAGTGAAATACTCTAGTTCCCTTTCCCAATGGGTAGTCAAAACAGGGTCTATGAGTCCCTAGGCGCTTGAGTGTATTCAAGGACAAGTAATCAGAGCCATGCCCTACCATGCGAAATCGCAGGCATGCTCCATACTCCATCAGCTTGAGCAAAAAGGTTTTCAACCACTCTTTGAAACCGAATTGATGTCAGCAGGGAGGTCAAAAGGGTTCACAGTTGGACATGTGGAAACATGGGCACCAATCCCATAACGCTGTCACCTCTCCCTAGTGGATACACATGGCCCATTCTCACTGGTTTCCTCCTTAGCCAACTTCTTGGATATTATATTATTTACAATAATGAATAATTACATCATTCACATTTCTTCATGGCTTAACAACCCATGAATAATCAAACTGTCAAATACTTGCCTATGCAATAACCTTAAACATCCACTAGTGGGGCCTTGGCCTTGAGCTCCACACTAGGGCAAATACACACACTGCATATACACATTATTTACATTGAAGCCAATAAACATCAAGGGGAAAATGGGGTATTACATGTCGCCTCCTGATAAAAATTTAGGAGGTCGATAACCATCAAGAGGTATTTGGTCTGCTCATTAATGGGATGAGGGTATAACTCTCTCTCCCTCTCCCTAGCCTCCCACTCTTGCACAAAGTTGTATTGATCAACCTGTGACTATTGTTCCTGCCTTGCCTCACGATGCCCAAGTCTCTATTTCACATATAACATCAATCAGTCTAATAAATATACATCTAAAAGAATTATATGAGAATTCTATTTACTAATATGAAATATTAATTTTTTTGCAAAAAAAAAGACAAGCAGTGTGCCAATATAATCTTAATGCATTGTGGGAGGTGCACTTGTACATAAAGTGCACCGACAATAGTGCGCTTAAATAAACAAGATGCATCGGTAATATATTGTTATATTTAAAAAAATTATTCATAACAACCAGTGTGTCATTACGTAGCCACAACACTACATTTTGGTTACCCCATCGCACTGTTGCATGGCATGTATTCATTATTTAAAACATTTAAAATGGGATTACGGTGCGTCTAGTGCATGACATTTTTACTATGAACAGGAGTGCTGACATGCACTAGGCACACCCTTAAATTATGTTTTTCACGTTTTACGAGGAAATTTTAAATGGGATTTACGATGCATCTAGATCACCTACATGCACCATCAACGGTGCGCTGATGTGAACTAGAAGCACCATAGAATTTTTTATTTTTATTGTTAACTTATAATGGGGTGTGTAGTGCGCCAATTACAGATCAATGCATCGGTGTGGTGTGCTGACTTAATTTAGATGCACTATAAAAAAGTGGTTCTATGCATTTTAATGGTTCATTAGTTACACTTCAAAGTATCGAACATATGGTATGATGCTGTAACGAATGCACCATGGATTACAATAGGATTATGGTGCACTTAGTTCACATCATTGCACTATAGACCAGTGCGCTAACATGCACTAGGAGCACCGTTAAATTATGTTTTTTACGTTTTACTATAAAATTTCTCATGGGTTTATTATGCTTCTATATCCCCTAAGTGTACCATCAATGGTGCGCTGACGTGAACTAGAAGGACCATAATTTTTTAAATATTTATTGTATAGTTAGAAGGGGGTGTACGATGTGTTAAGTACACATCAGCGCATCGACGCGGTGCACTGACTCTATCTAGACACACCGTAAATGTGTTTTTTTTTCATTTAATGGTGCATTAGTAACACCTCAAAGCACCGATACTATGGTGCAATGGGGTACCAAACGCACCATGGTACATTTTATAATTTTTAAATTGAAATTTTTCGGTATGGTGGTGCGCTAAGAAAGCCTTGGTGCACCATAGCATCGGTGCTCATGACACAACATAGCACACTAACATGACGGTGTGAAACGATTATTTTAGCACACTGTTTTACAGTTAATGTTTTTTTTAATTAAGGTTTTCGGTGTGCTACAAACACATAGCACACCATTCATGCAGTGAGTTTCTTCCGTAAACACACCACTAGAAATGCACCCTATAAATTTTATAAGGTGCACCGACTAGCGGTGCGATCCAAACAAGTCGAACGCACCGCATGATAAAAAAAATTTTAAATGGAAAATTAAGGGTTAATTTTAAAAATTAATCTGCTAAGAAACAATTGTGAAATAACAATCAATTTACCTACTCGCTTGCGCATCGGGGGGGCATGAGGGTGATGTATGGAAATATTGAAACTTTTCCCACCGTTTGGAAAAATTCAAAATGCATATAGGATCCAAAAGGAACAACCAATGTGTCCATGTGTAGCACAAATGCCAGGGCGTCTAAGGGGTGATGTATGACATCGATGTTGTTGGAATTAGAAGAACTTTAGAAGGTAAAAATTATTTTTACGGTGCAATAATTTTTTTTTATAAAACCCTTTGTCTATGCACCCGAGTCTCGGATGCACCGGGGCAATTATTAATAGAAACCGCACCTCAAGTACAATTTTGAAATAAAATATAACGAGTCACATTTTTTTACCTAACATGGTGCATATATTATTTTGGCGCAGCAAGGTGGTCCATACTATAAAACACACCGCGAAAGAAATTTGAAATGAAAAATTTAATCATAATGCGGTGCAACTTATGTAAGGATGCACCGGGGTAATTTATATTAACAAAAGCACCGGTTGCGAAAATATAGTTTTTTTTGCATGATGATATTTTTGGTCGCGGTGCAACATGATTTATGGAAGCCCCAATGCATGGTGGTTGTAAGCACACCAGTGCGTTCGTATTGAAGTAGCACATTGGTTGCGAAAATATAGTTTTTCTTTTGATTGATGATATGTTTGGTCACGGTGCAACATGATTTATGGCAGCCCAATGTGTGGTGGTTGTAAACACACCGATGCATTTGTCTTGAAGTAATGCATCGGGTACGAAACTATAGATGTTTTTTTCACTTGGTGATATTTTTGGTCATAGTGCAACATGATTTATGGAAGTACTGGTGTTTTCTAGTTGTAAATGCACCAGTGTGTTCATATTGAAGTAACGCACCAAAAAAAAAAAACATCTGCTAAAACCTCTGGCTGCTAGCCTCTTCTAGTGACCTCCTCTATAAACGGATATTTGGGATCTTTTCAGAGGAGCATCCACTAAAGGGCCTTTTCCTTGTAGTGTCTCATCATGAATTTTATTCATTGAAGACAGGTGTTTTCTACATTCCATGAGTTCCTATAGCTAGTGTGATTGTTTCTCTAAATTATTTTGAAACGCATCCAACCATACCTTCTACATGCATAAAGATTAGGGTTTCAAGGCATTATATAACCATAATTTTTCTTAAGCTGTCTCATTGAAATTTTGTTGCAAATTTTGAATATGATTGTACCTTTGCAACAAATGCTATGTGGTTGAAACGTAATCTTTTATGAGAAAGAATGCATGGATGCTTGCTTAGAAGCAATGAAGACAGATCCCCTTTGTATGCGCATTATTACCAGGGTCACTCAACAATGAAAGAATTTATGGTTTTATGTTCTTGAATAGGATATCCCCTATTATAACAAGCAGTGAAGGATGAATTCAAAGTTTTTGAAGATTATATAAGCTAAACCATCTTGTGAATACCCTTTTTTGCAATGTAGGGCTCAGTATTTGCAAGAAGAATTTACACAACAAAAGAGAGAAACTACAAGACCTATATGTTTTTAAACACAACATTCCAAACCTCTCAATTAGGAAGAAAATATAAGGTTTTTTGGAAGTGAAACACAATACTCCTTTCTTGGAAAACAAATATCAGTCAATAAACAACACTTGCATTCATAAACAGTTAGTACAGAGCACATGATGTCAACAAGATGGTGTGAGAGTATGGAATCAAAGGAATTGTAGATTTTTATATAACAATTGTGAATGCATGCAGTGAAAGAGAAATGTTTTGTATGGTTCATTGATGAGTGCCTATAGCGATACAAAATCTTGGCAAATGGTATTGGAGGTCTATCTTTGTGCAGATTACAGACTGAATCTTCACTTAAATAATTGTGTATTATGACTTCGAAAACGATCTGATACATAACCAGTGCAAGATCCAAAAGTTTGAGGATAAAATATTGTTTTTTGAGAGGTTGCAAGAAGTGAACTTTATTTGATATGGTCATTTGCACAACAGAAAACATGGTTTTACACAACAAAACAAGGGATTTTGAGATCAAGTTGCAAAAACAAAGGCCATCACTAGTGGAAGGACTAAATATGAGTGTAAAGGAGTTGGAAGTCAACATAGGCATACAAAGCATTTATAGTACAGAAGAATGATCCAATAAACCAAGCAACAAACAACAGTGAACATAAGTGTACAAGGAAGAGGAATAATATTTCAAATATCATTGCAGAACAACGTGTTTAGATTTTATGAAGACATCAATGTTTGCAAGTTGTTTTGTTGAACGGGGACCTGCAAAACCTTAAGTTGGGGGGTCTGGTGGGCACCTAAATTTCACATTATTTGTCCCATATTAGTAAAACCCATGGTTTAGTATACTTTGAATATACAATAACTTAAGTTGCATGGAAAATGATAAACTTTATGTTATTCTTCCTAAAAGCCTACACATGCTTGTTTTTTATGAATATCTTGACAATGTTTGAGTAATTTTTCCTAAACTTGTTTATTTCCTTTTATTTATTTGATGATATAATGGACTAACCTTGTTCAAATCATTCTTGCGTTGTGGTGGATTTGTAGTTTGAAGTTATCTAAAGAGAAATGGAAGAGATCAAGTCACAACGATGATCCCGACCTTCTTCAATGAGTTAACTAGACAAACTAAGATGAATTGAGAAATTTAAGGGACTGTGTCCCTTAATTATTCACTTGGATAAGTACTTATATATCATAATAAATTTATTTCTTGAAGTTCAAGGTCTAATTATAAAGGGAGAATCAATTCCACCAACTTGCATGTAGATTTCTAGTTAACTAGGGAACAACTTCCACAAATCAAGGAGATGATTGCATAGCCAATTTTAAGTTTAATCAAGTAGAAATAGTAATAGGATCAAATCATATGATTCTAGTTAGATTATTATTATTATTATTCTTTTTAATCATTTTCATTCATCCCTTGTTGACCAATGCGAATTTGTATCAAGAAACATATTGTTTCCATAGTGTTCATGGTAGATGTTAAATAAGGAAGAGTTAGTTTTGTTCTAAATTTAGTATACTTGCTTAGGAGGGTCCGGGATATTACTTTGGTTGGTACTTCTCAAGAGAAGGATTGAGAACAAATGCGTGTATTTTATTTCACTTATTTTAGTTTATGTCTCTTTCTTTCATGTGTTTTGGCTTTCCTATAGTGAATTGCAATTATCCTATAATAAACTGTATTTTTCCTCTAGTGAGCAGTTTGGATGTATGTAATTATTTTGATTCCAGTCATTTCTAGTTATTAATTTATTTTACTCCCATTATGGTTTGGTTTGTATTGCTTGTATTAGGAGCCTACTACTTGTTGGATTCCTTGCAAAGGCATGTTCTTTGGGTTGATTGTAAAATCATGATAAATAGTAAAGGTCAATTGGGTTCCTTGCTTATTAGCTTAGAAAACAATGCAAAATTGACTAGATAAAAAGGAAGGGTGATCAATTGAAGAAATTTGGGTTTGGCATCCTAATCTGGCACTTTTCTTAAATTCCCTAGTCAGTTGTTGCTTTGCATTTACTTTCCTTCTTAGTTAGTATTTCAAGTTATTCCTTTTCAATTACATATACAAGGCATCATACCTCTTAAGTTTGTATGAACTCCCAGGTTGATAATGTTAAATTTTTAGTATTAAATCACAATACTATAGGATCTTTGCTGAGAGAATAACATCTACAGTATATCAATGCATGAAAATCATAATATGACAAGCATCACAAGCATCACAAGAATCAAAAGCATAGAGACAAGAGACACAGAGTTTCCATGGGGAAAACCCTAAGGTGAAAAAACCCCACAACTTCCTCAGAGATAGAGAGAGCAATGGCTCAACCAAAATACAACCAAATAACACTGAGATAGTCTCCTAGCAGATGATCCTCCTCCTCCTCACTAGTGCGCCACTTTTCAGAGAGAGAGATAGTTACTTTTCCGAGTGAGTAAAATAGAGATCTCCTATCTCTATTTATACTCACCTTTTTTCCCAGTGACCTACTGGGGCCGACTTGTCTACTTGGATACATCCACATTATATTATATATTAATTAGGGCCGACCCCATAAGGTGGTCTAATAACCCATCGGCAAGTACACACACTTGCGACACTTGTCAATCCACATGACGACACTTCCTTATAGAGGAATAACACATCTCTTATAAGGGTACAATAAATATATATATAATACACAGATGAAATACATTCCGAAGTTACATATACATCAACAGATAAGTGATGTAATGATCCAAGGGATTTAATGTTTATGGATGCACTTATTTGGCCCATCAATAATAAACTCCTCTTCCTTGGCCTCCCCCTTTCCCTCCTTGAAATTGTGAATTGTCAACTATGATGAATCCAAATCAATCCAATCTATTTTCTAAAGCATCGAAGGCCCCACATTTATCCATGTTCCCAGTGGAGGAACCATAGAATTCAAAGCATACAATGTTGGGGACATACGAATAATTCTATAGAATGGGGAAATGCCTAGGAGGGTTTTTGCAAGTCTTGAAAATCTCACAATATTGTCCATGTTAGGATTTATGCACCATTTTTAAGGCATGATACTACACTAGTCCATGGAATGGGGTATAAGTACCTACTTGTGCAACTCTAACAGATGGTCTTCCCAAAAATAGTCATATTGGAGGGTTAGGAAGAGGCCCCCCTCCTAACCTAGGGAATTCAAAAGAATCACGAGCTTATGTCACACACCCTATGCACCGTATTTGTTCATTACTTACCTTAGGTATGCTCAACTCCTTAATAGTTTTTGTAAGGGCGGTGATGTAGTTCTGAACTTGTGATAAGTCAATTCCTTTTGTAGACACTTCAACTCTCTTACCTCTTGGATACTTATCCATGGCCTTAATTTTCATAGCATGTTCCAAATCATTTTTGGGAGTATCAATTTTTTGTTGAGATATGCGAATCCTTGTCAATGGAAGTAACACTTGGATGAATCACTCCTTGTAATGAGTGTCATGAATATGGAAGAGAGTTGTATCATCAAATATCTATACCATTTTTCATATTCCCATGCATGTTCCCCCTCTTACTATCATCATTCAACTTTGTTATTTCCCATTGTTTTTATTTTGGTAGCTAGAACTCTAAGATAAACAATTTCTTAACTTCTTGCAAGGGAATAAGTGCTACAATGGAAGGACACTCCACAAACTACATATACCTCTACAACACTTTCCCTCTCAATGTTGCTCGGAATTCCACTAGATTAGCAACATCCTAAATCCATTTTGATATCCAAATAGACTCACATAAGAACCAACGTTGTTCCACATTTTATTCACCTCCTTTACCCCTTAATTTTAGATAGTGCATGGGGGATCCACCATGAAACCCAAACATTATATTTGTTGAATATCTTACCAAAATAAATCCTTGAGAATTGGTTGTGAAACCAAATTCAACAGCACAACTGGAATGGAACTACGACTACTACTTTGATTACCAATCATGAAATTAGAACCAAGACCACTACTAATTACTCTTGTTACCACTCCAACTTGGAAACTATGACTATTGCTAATATTATTATACCAAGGAAAACTTAATATTGGAATAAAGAAAGATAATATAGTATGATTTTGAGATTCCCTAGATAGTGGTCTAAATTGGGTAGGTTTCATTAATGTTTGGCCTTTCTTCTACAACTATAGGGGGTTCAATATCTTGATTGTCTCCATTCTCAACTGGATGATTTAGTTCTAGTTGTTCTGCAACCTCTACTTGGATTGTCTCTACATTGTTGGTCTATATTCCAGCATCCCTCATAATAACCTCATTATCTCTCTCATATGAATATGTACACAAGCCTTCTCCCTAACTTCCTCTAATTGGGGTTTCTTCTGCTACTATCCCTCTCTCCTTAAACTAGGCATTACAGATCTTTCATCTTTTCCTCATCACTTCCTTCATCACACATATCCTTTTGAAACTATTCACTCCTCTTTTTTGTTGCTCTCATTTTATTCTTCCACTACTTTTCTTTAATAACCAACCTTCTTGAAGTTCGCTCAACTCTTTCTTTATCTTTGAACCCACCCCCCATCATCCTAACCTTTCACATTCCACAACTTGGAAACATAATCTATGACCACCCCACATGGTGCAAGTTTTAACTCCACCATAAAGGTTTGATTAAGTGGAAAACATACTTCTTCAACTAACAAAAACTTTTATCCACAATGAGATTTCTCTTATCAACCCTCCACGAGCACCTTTCTTGAAATTGAATTCTGCTCTCAAAAATACCTAGTGGTTTTCCACATCAAACTCCACTATGTGTCCATTATAATGTTATCCACCCATAAACATATTGCTCGAACAAACTAATGATCTAATCGATGCAACATAGCTAGATTCGCAGTGATCCACTAAATAGTTCTCTTCCACCAATCCTTGTGTTCTGGGGCTTCAGAAAGTATCTTTATCCAAATATATAAACTCATAGGAAAATCACACCAAACAAACTCATATTTATCTAATTATGTTTCATCATATAGCACAAACCCTCTACACATGATCATAGGTTTCTATTCTCGTAGCTGAGATTCTTGCAACACGAACTATTCAAATCTTTTCTCCCACCAATCTTGTATTGTATGCTCGTAAATACCCTTGTACATTCAACTAGTGATTTCCCTTAAAGGTAGGGTTCCAACAATGGAACCATTTGTTAGAAATAGGTTGATACAAGGATTCTCTGCAAGGGACAACAAAGCTCTAGTGCAGTCTAGCTGCACTCATATTTCTAATATTCTCAAGTAGAGAAGAAAGTCTCACCCAAAGTATAGACAAGACCAACTATAGATGGAGGGATACAAATAGAGAATGAATGCAACATCAACCATGATCTTCATTCAAAAAATAGCTATTACTATTAAGAAATAAGTCTGTTGTATAACATTCTACATATCAAGCACAAAACAAATCAACTAAACATATGCATTCACTATATTACGCAACCGAATTTTAAAGGGTGCTTTAAATCCTTTTCACTCTATTCTAATTCTTGCAACGTACCAAAACATACAACTTTTATGTTGGAGAGGATAGATATCCCACAACTCAAATCCCCTATCTCTATAATAGTTCCCAAAATATTTGAATCTCTAACTCTCTCTAACCCCAACCCTTTACCCTTCATGGGGTTTTATACAAAACATAGTGGTCACTTCTAACCACATCAAGATGGTTACAATCTAGCTTCTCCACTCGAATGCATTAATATCTTCCTTGTCTAGTTATGCATCCTCTTATGCAACTTTCCATGTGTTAACTGCTCCATCTATATTTCGTGATCTTATCTTTAAAAATGAAGGGTCCAACAAAAATTACAAATGAACTTGATGACTTCTATTTCTTTAAACAAAGTGAGAGAACCCAATTCATGCACCCTCAAAGGATTGCACATAAACGATGTGCGCCACTTAGTGAACATCAAGCATCAACATTTATACACATTGAGAGTAATATGAAAGAGAAAAATATTTTTATTTTTTGATAAGGTAGTTCAATCATTAACAAGATGAATCTTAACGGAATGGAGCGGGATATTAATATTGTTTTTTATCTTCGGGATTCAACTATGTAGAATTTTATAGGTCCCAATGTTTCAAGTGGACATTCCACCCATGATCAAGGGTTTGCTAAAAGCTCAATGTAAGTTAGAAAGAGTAAGAATATACATAGTTCAAAGATGAAGTATTTAATCAAACATGACTTAATTCATGCCTTTTTGTATGCCATAAGTTGTCCCAAAAATGAGTTTGGGTTTGTTGGTACAATTTTTTGTAATTTTGGTGAGCATACCAACTTATGTTTGCACTTAGATTATGCCTCTTTTTGTTTTGTTGCACTAGACAAAGAAAGACCCTACGCTAGAGATATCCTTAACTACAATAATTTACATATGGAAGACATTAAGTTATGCATTTCATATGCAAGGTTGTAAGATGTTTTAACTAACATGACCAATTTTATATTATATTTAAAACATACCCCAATAATATCATATAAAATTGGAATTAGTGAGGAATTAGTGATACTTGCTAAAAATAATTTTAACCTCAATGAAATTATTAAAGATAAATTATAGAGATATACTTAAAGATATATTATTATTATATTTACTAATTATACTTATTTACTTTAGAATGGAAATGTATATTGATGGAATTTCCCTTTTACATGTTGTATTAATGTGTACGAGACTTGCCCTGTATTTTATAATTGATTAACTTTTTGCATTTGGAACCTTCATATTAATGAATAACTACATGATCTTTTTTCCATGAAAAAAAAACACATAGTATTTTCATTAATTAAAAATATAACAATCTTCATATGATTAATAGCATGTTCATCTTATCGTTACAGATATTACTACATTTCTGATGTTATTCATAACTTTTACATCAAAATGGAACCTCCTCGGAGAAACAATTGAAATCAATAACTATATTTCTTACTCCCTCTTGGGAACATACAAAAAAAAATACGGGTCCCATAGCCTATTTATCAAAAGAGAAAAAAATTGCATCATATAGATCTTTCAGTCCTGAAACCAAAACAAAATTAGACCCAAATTATGTCCTCACAACATTTTTTATCTTTGACATGGATTTTATCACCATACAGAGTGATGTTCAAGAAGCCATATATTGTCCTCACTTGTTAACATAAGTAGAGTAAAGACGACCATGTCAAATATGAACCAAATTATATAGCATTTAAAACATATTCCCAATCATGGTACATGATTCCTGGTCTGAAATCATATTTTCTATTCAAACTCTAGTCGAGATCATAAAAACAAAACCCACATCCGGAAATTTCATTCACCAAAGGAAAAAAGGATCCATAAAACTCAAGTTTCATCATGTTAGATCCTTTGTAGTCCATTCTCCCAAATATGAATTGAAGATTCGACATACCCCCTGGTTAAGAACACTCCTTTATCTAAAGAATATGTTTCTATATTGTTTTCCCTTTAAGTATGCTAAAACATCACCTCACCAAAACCTGAAGATATCCAACAAATCTCAACCAACAATGACACCAATAGCACATTAAGACATTGAAATTATCCTCATTCCATTTTATTGTTAATAAGGAAACCCTGTAGATGTTCAAGATATTAATTCCTTTATTCCTAGCAATTCTCAATAAGAGCCATAAATATTTCAATTCCCCATAATCATTTGATCATTGTCCCATCCTGGATTTGAAAGTTACTCTATGGGCCATATAAATATGAATCACGCCACCTTCTCAACAAAGTCTTCCCTCCCTCTAAGAGACCCCATCAAAAAAATCCCAAGGATCATTACCATTTACCTACAAAGGTTTAAATAATCTTATCTCCTTTCCATTTAAATGTTGAGGAAAATGCCTTAACATACTTAAAATATGCACTGTAAATTAAACTATGTGCCACATAAAGGAAATTTAGAGTATCTTTGTCCTCAAACAAGCTTGCATTTATGGCCATCCAAATAAACTAGTTTATAAGTACTGGTAGAGCTTTGTAATATTTCACCTTTTTGTTATTATACCAATGCCTTAAATAGTATTCCATTGCAGTTCCCAACCAGATATTCGAGGCTCCAATATTCCCTTCATTATCCTTCCAAACTTACTTCATGAAAATATAGTAATTCACTAGATGATAGTTACTTTCTTCTGCTTCCTTGCATAGGTAACATCTCCTAGGACCAATTTTGTTCCTTCGTTGAAATAAATCCCATGTAAGTGTTGTGTTAGACAGTAGAAACCAAAGAAAAATTTTGTGTTTCAAAGGACAATGAAACTTCCATAGTGATCTCCACCCCCAAACAAGCTCCCCACGATCTTCCATTAACATCAAAACCTTATAGCCTTCTTGCGGAGTATACTTTCCATTTTTAGCTCCTACCTAAGCAAAGAATCCTTTCCATCCTCCAAGTATATGTGACTATCATTTAATTGATTTATGTAATAAGACCATATCCTACTATCCTCACCTGTAAATCCCATCACTTATGCATTTTCCCACCCATGCCCCTATAAGAAAGATCCTCTTCAAAATTTTATTTGATTAAAATATAGTAACCATCTTCATGCAAAAAAAAATCATATGTTGAGACAGAATTTTATTTTGACCTATTCCCACCCACGGATCTTCACCCAGCCTCATGCTTTTTCCATAACTTACCTTCCAAATCAACCCATTTACGATCAAGGGAAAATAAAGTGTTGTTGCTTTCCAAATAATAGAAACATTTGTAGTTGATTTAATAGGCAATCTTATCCAATCATTTATCAATCTAGCATGATATATTTCTATTTTACCACATCCATCCAAAGCCTGCTTCTAGAGATAAGTCTCCAAATACTCGTTGTTCCAAGAGCCTTTGAGAAAGGAATCGAGCTCTTAATATACAGTCGCCCAACGATTTCAGCTTTGAAATATTCCTCCAACTTATCCATCCGCATCCCCTTTTTTCAAAATTTATAGCCTAGAAAAAATGCATACAACTATTTTCACTCATGTACAAGACTCCCCTTAGAATCCATGCAAGTTACCCGAACACGGGAATGGCCATCAAAACATAATTGATCAAATTCAAGCTACCTCCCCTCGAAATTCAACGTTGACACCAGTTATTTATTCTTTTTTTCACACTTGATAATAAACCAGTCCCAATCTTTGATCCTATAATCAGAAGGTTTTATCATGAACCCAGTATACTTTAAACCTTCCTCAAGACATGAAACCATGAAACCCAACAAAGATTCAAAGAAACTCAGATAATCCTCTTCTAAACCTTAACTTAATAAAACCGATTTTCCATAGTTTATCTCTATCCTAGAAGCCTTACAAAAGAGATCAAGCATGCTAGATAACTTCACCATATCTCTTCTCGGGCCATCAGAAAAAATCAGGATATCATATACAAACGGTAAGTGAGTTGAATGAAGAAGACCCCTAATTTTGATTCCTTTAAATGATCCATTGTTACTAGCATCCCCAATTGCCTTGCTCAACCCTTCAGCCACTATTATAAATAATAAAGGAGATAGCGCACATATTTGTCTTAAGTTGTGTCCAGGATGAAAGAAAGAAGAAGTCGCCACATTTATTAAAAATGAGAAGGATACTGATGACAAACAATTAATGATACAGTCAATAAAAGGTATACAAAAACCAACATGAGTTAATATTAGTCTTAATTAAACCCAACTGACTCAGTTATAGGCCTTTGACAGATCTGTTGGGTGCAACCCAAGTAAAGGAAGTTATGAACACAAAGTACAGTTAGGCGAGGCCTGACATTGACCATTTTTGGGATAAAATCGACTCTGCAAATCCTGGGCAGAGGGTATGGAGAAAAGTGCAGTCAAGAAGAAAGGACCTGTTTCCTTAGTAAAGACAAGGTACTAAGGATAGCCAGAGGTAGTTGACACATTTAAAGGCTGAGCGACGACCTGACTACTATAGGAGCAGAAAGTAAAGAAGCGGAATGGTGTAAAGGACACACCACTGTAGAATTTAGAGTTGCACTATCAGAAGAAGTGTAAAAGTCAGAAGAAGTGGCATCAAAGGGACAATGAAGTTAAAGCTTAGTGTGGTCTAAAGGAGAACCATGCGAGGTTTTTGGGTTTCGGGTACTATGGGGGTTGGTCCATAGTTATTGTAATATGTGACCTTCGGGCACATCTATGTGTAAGGGTATTTTTGTATGAGGAAGAGTTCCGATATCACAGGGTTCTGCTGTTATTGGGTATTTGGTTGGTTAGAACCGAGAGAGAGGCAAGAGATAATAGACTCTATAGCTGAGTGTGTAGATATTTGAGTGTAGATAAGAGTCTACAACTAAGTGCATAGACTGGAACTGTTACCCTTCCAAGTAATATAAGAACAGTTCATGTGGACGTATCTCTCGCCTAGGGGTGAACCACGTAAATCTATGTGTTATGTGTATGTGTTTATGACATATTTTGTGTCCATGTTATGATGTGTTTATGTATTTTATTTCATATGTATGTCAATGGTAATCATATGTTAAGTAAATGGAATACAAGTGAATGAATTTTGTGAAGTAACACTAAGTATAATGAATGTGTAGTTAACTAGTGACAATAGTGATTCAACGTAGTTCTGTAGGTTTTTGGTAACTACAAGGTGCAAAGTCATCAGTTTATTCTGTCCTGTTAGTATATGTTGAGTAAGAGACATGTTACGAGGTCGTTAACCACATCCGCACATTGCCATGGTTGTAGAAACCTGATTCTGTAACTCCCCATCTTCGCTTCGAGTGAGACTTCATCCTGGTTACAAGTTGATGCCTAAAGGGCTAGTGAAAGGGGATTTATTGTTTCTACAATAAATTCGCCGAACCCGGGTCAGCCTAGGAATTCCAACAAATGGTTCCTTTGCTGACTTTGGACTGCTATATCGGTGATGTGTTATGTTGATGTGGAATCCATAAAATATCCAAATACAGAACTGGGTGAGTCAAACAGAACGCGAGTTTGCGAAGAAAGAAAACAAACATCCTTGACTTACTATAGAGCAGTGGCTATAGAGACATATATTTAATAAGTTGCATGAAGTTTTCTTCGCATTCTTTTCTAATGAGTTATTTGAGTGGATATCAAGGATAGCATAATGAAAAAAATGTTTTCAGGGTGAAGAACCTACAGTTTGGAATCCATAATTGATTCAGAAGCTTAAAGGAATTAATAACTAGATTTCAAGAGCAGTAGACTTTTGGTTGGATAGGTTGTTGGAAGGATATATTACAAATTTTGTTGTGGACAATTTGAAGTCTTACAATGTACCAAATGTTGATGTATATGTAACTTCAAAATGTATTTCATATATATTTATTGTACCCTTATAAGAGATGTTTTATTCCTCTATAAGGAAGTGTCGTCATGTGTATTCAAGTGTCGCAAGTGTGTGTACTTGGCGACGGGTTATTAGACCACCATGTGCGGGGTCGGCCCTGAAATATATATTATATTGTGGATGTACCTAGCTAGACAAGTCGGCCCCATAGTGTAACTGGGCAAACAGGTTAGTATAAATAGAGATCGAGAGATCTCTATTTTGATGACTCGGAAACTCACACTTCTCTCACTCAGAAAGTGGCGCACTAGTGAGGAGGAGGATCATATGCTAATAGGAGACTATCTCAGTGTATTTTGGTTGTACTTTGGTTGATCCATTGCTCTCTCTATCTCTAAGGAAGTTGTGGGGTTTTCACCTTAGGGTTTTCCCCATGGAAACTATGTGTCTCTTGTCTCTCATGCTTTTGATTCTTGTGATGCTTGTCATGCTTCTTGTGATTGTTATGCATTGATATACTGTATATGTTATTATCTCAGTAAAGATCCAAGAGTATTGTGAATTAATGCTCAAAATTTAACATGGGATCAGAGCTAACCTGAGAAGAAGACATTTTGCAGTGATAGAAACTTGAGTTTCTTGTTTATTGGGTTTGTCTCCACAGTTTTTGGAAAAGCAGTATAGTATATTGACTCTACTCATCAAGGAGAATATATCTGTCCAATCAGAATTCAATTCTGAGCATTTTCAGATTTGGCCCTAAAAATTATAGTTTCCACAAAAATAGGAATCTCTGAAATCTGAAGACATAGCTAGAAGCTCCTTGCCAAAATCGAAGTTTAGATCTTTGGATCGAGATTTTTGGCTAGGTAGATCTCCGGGAAACTCAAACCCTAATTCAGGGCTCTCCCTAGTGAACCCGGGAGGATAAAAAGGAAAATATGAAGGGTAAAGCTTTGCTGATCTCAAATTCTGAATACACCAAGCTGATCAGCTCATCAAGGCACATCTTTCTATCCTTTCAGAAAGTTGAAATTCACATTTTGAATTTTTAGGGTTTTTTTGACAAACCCTAATCCGGGACCAGATCCAGTTTTCAGCATTTCAAGTGGTAAGACCTAAATATTTTCTATTTCCATTTGAATTAATCTTTAATATGTCTCACCACACCAAGCTTGAGGATAAGCTTGACCAGGATCTACCTATGCATCTATGGGAAGAAGCAGCTAGAACAGCTGTATATGTGCAGAACAGAACACCCCATAAGATATTGGACAACAAGACACCAGAAGAGGTCTTTTCTGGTAAGAAACCTGAAGTCAGTCATCTCAGAATATTTGGTTGTCCAGTATACACTCATGTCCCAAAGGAAAAGAGGACTAAACTAGATCCTTCAAGAAAGAAGGGTATCTTTGTGGGTTACAGTGAAAGCTCGAAGGCTTACAGAATATACTTTCCAGGGTTCAAGAAGATTGATGTCAGCAGGGATGTAACATTTGATGAAAACTCAGCATTCATCAAATCAAGGAAGGCACCTATCGAAGTTTATGAAGATCCTAAGGAAACTGGATTTCAAGACACTACCATGACTGAAGCAATTCCAGAAGTTGTTCGTGAGTTTGAAGATCCACAAGAACCTGTAGATCCACCCCGTGAGGATAACTCTCACAAAAGTAAACCTGCATGGGCTAGAGAGCTCATTCAAGATGCAGAAAGATTTGGCATTCCAGAAGAAGAACACAGAACAAAGAAGAGAACCAGATCACATACCAACTATGTTGCTTTACTTTGTGACATTATGAACAAAGAACCTTCCAATTATGAAGAAGCAGCGAAAAAGAAAGAATGGAAGGATGCCATGGTTGAGGAATACCAATCAATAATGAAAAATGATGTTTGGGATGTTGTCCCAAGACCTAAGGAGAAGTCTATTGTGACTTTCAAATGGATCTACAAAATCAAGCATGCTGCAGATGGCAGTGTAGAGAAATACAAAGCAAGATTCGAAGCTCGTGGCTTCTCTCAGAAAGAGGGAATAGATTATGAAGAAACTTTTGCACCTGTATCCAGGTATACTTCCATCAGAACAGTACTTGCCCTGGCTATAGCAATGAAATGGAAAATACACCAGATGGATGTCAAGACTGCTTTCTCTAATGGTGTAGTTGAAGAGGAAGTATGTGTGGAGCAACCACTTAGTTTTGAAATACATGACAGGGAGTCATATGTGTGCAGATTGAAGAAAGCCTTGTATGGCTTGAAGCAAGCTCCCAGAACTTCGTATGGTAGGATGGACAGTTTCCTATCTAGTTTGGGCTTTACCAAGAGTAAAGCGGATTCCAACCTTTACTACAAGGTTGAGGAAGGAAATCCTATGATTCTACTTCTATACGTGGATGACTTATTTGTAACAGGAGATGACGAATTGATTGCAGATACTAAGAGGAAGCTTGTTGCTGAGTTCGATATGAAAGATTTGGGAATGATGCATTATTTTCTAGGTATGGAAGTGTGGCAGAGTGTAGATGGGATCTTCCTTGGTCAAGGGAAGTATACTGTAGATATCCTGAAGAGGTTCGGGATGATGGATTGCAAGGCCATGGCCACACCTATGGCATCGAATTTGAATCTTCTTTGTGATGCTTCATCTGAGCCGGGTGATCGTGGATGACGAGCTTTTCCAGACGACATGTATCAGGACGATGCAGTGATGATGATCAGTATGATCATGTGTACATCAGGATGATGTATGATGAGTATCAGGATGATACTTTCTGGCCATGGATCAGGTTGTGCAGATGATCATGTCTGGGATAGCCTATAGGTCGGAGTTGTGTACCCATAACAGCTTGGGATGCTCTTTCGAGACATTGCTCTAGGAGGACATGTAATTTGTGCCCTGGGAGATCTTCAGGTTGGAGTTGTGTACCCGTAACATCCTGAGATGCTCTTGCAAGGTTTTTTCCTATGGCATGTAATTTGCTCCTGGGAGATCTGGAGAGGATGAAAAAGGCCTCAGATGCTTCAGCCAGGTTTTGTGGTGGACCACATGTAATGTGCTCCTAGGAGATCCGACAGGTAGAGTTGTGTGCTCGTAACAGCCTGGGATGCTTCAACCAGGTTTTGTGGTGGACCACATGTAATGTGCTCCTGGGAGATCCGACAGGTAGAGTTGTGTGCTCGTAACATCCTGGGATGCTTCAACCAGGTTTTGTGGTGAGATCACATGTAATGTGCTCCTGGGATATCTGACAGGTAGAGCTGTGTGCTCGTAACAGCCTGGGATGCTTCAGCCAGGTTTTGTGATGGGTCACATGTAATGTGCTCCTGGGAGATCCGATAGGTAGAGCTGTGTGCTCGTAATAGCCTGGGATGTTGAAGCCAGGTTTTGTGACGCATGTAATAAGTCCTGAGGATTCCACAGTATGACCAGTGATGATGAAGACCTGCAGGTGGTGGGCCTACATCCAGTATGAAAAAGGGCTGGCTCTGTAGAACTTCCTATGACGAGTAAAGTCAGAGATTGGTTGAGATAGTAGCAGCAGTGACGATGATGATGACAATGATCCCGAGAAGAAGACTTGTCTAGCATAACTGTGTCGAGAAATACCTTCCTAGTTAAGAGGGAGTGTTGATGTATATGTAAATTCAGAATGTATTTCATCTATGTATTTCATATATATTTATTGTACCCTTATAAGAGATGTTTTATTCCTCTATAAGGAAGTGTCGTCATGTGTATTGACAAGTGTCGCAAGTGTGTGTACTTAGCGACGGGTTATTATACCACCATGTGTGGGGTCGACCCTGAAATATATATTATATTGTGGATGTACCTAGCTAGACAAGTCGGCCCCATAGTGTAACTGGGCAAACAGGTTAGTATAAATAGAGATCGGGAGATCTCTATTTTGATGACTCGGAAATTCACACTTCTCTCACTCAGAAAGTGGCGCACTAGTGAGGAGGAGGATCATCTGCTACTAGGAGACTATCTCAGTGTATTTTGGTTGTACTTTGGTTGATCCATTGCTCTCTCTATCTCTGAGGAAGTTGTGGGGTTTTTCACCTTAGGGTTTTCCCCACGGAAACTCTGTGTCTCTTGTCTCTCATGCTTTTGATTCTTGTGATGCTTCTTGTGATTGTCATGTATTGATATACTATATATGTTATTCTCTCAGTAAAGATCCAAGAGTATTGTGAATTAATGCTCAAAGTTTAACACCAAAAGATACTTTTTCAAAGGATTTAGAGGTAAGTACTTGAAAAAACTGAGTTTATGCATTAAAATGCTATTAGCTGAAAAATGAGTCTTAACAATGCAGTCGGATTCTTAGGGTTTGAGTATGTAATGTTAAAAAACATAGATAGTGACACAGACGAATACATTGGAATTTTGCATAGTGGAAAAAGATATAAACATAGCACTAGAAAGAGGTCTCGCGAAGTTGAACCTCGCACAATCCTAGAAACTGAGATAGAAAGTGATAGAAATTCATCTCAAGTTGAGTCTGATAGTGAGACAGAACTTAGACATATCCGCTATCAGCCTATTAATCTGCAGAAACCTATAGCTATTTAAAGAGATAGTAGTAGTTCGCAAAACACTAGTAGCAACAATACTGCAGGAACGAGCACAAAGAATCAACTGAGTGGTGGTATACCTCCACCATTTCACTCCACAAGTAGTACTGTAGTATTTCATAACCCTACACCTCCTAGAAGAAGAATGGAAGATGATATAAAGCTACTTGGTTTTAAAGGAACTAGTATAGAATATCCATAGCTACATTGGTTTCTCTGTGATGTGGTATGGAACATCAAACAAGTACAATATGATGCTATAAAGAAAGCTCAACTAATCACCACATTCAAAGACAAAGATTTAACATGGTTCATGAAATATTCTGTTGGACAGAACAAAACACTAGTTGATATCAGAACTGCACTGATTAGAGAATTTAAGAAGCCTAAATCAGAATCTCAATGCATTACAGAGCTAAAAGAGATAAAACAGAAACCTAATGAGACTGTGTGGGAATTTGATATGAAATCCAGAGCCTTGTTGGATCAAGTTAGCTTTGACATACCACCGCAACAATACCAAGAATGGTTTATCACTGTGTTGTTGCCCCACATTAGATTACCATTGATGCAACAGAAGGTTTCCTCGCAAGCAGAAGCATTGGAAATTGCGATGAAGCTAGAAGCTTCGCCCATAGGAGAAACTAGTGCAGGAATGGTACAAATACAGATACAACTAGAAAACGTGACATTATAGTTACATGATATACAAAAAGGAAAAGAAGTAAGAGAATAGGTTTGGTGTACTAAATTTAAAGGAGAAGGAAATTCCAAGGAACATTGACCTGTATTCAGAGATTACCTCTCTAGTGGAGCACCGAACCCATTAAATCAACCTCAAGGACCATGGTGCGAGATTTGTTGATGCAAAGGACATCAACCAGAGGACTGTTACCTACTTCAGAAGTATGTACATACACAAAAGAACCTATACTGCACATTTTGTAAGTCATTTGGCCATGATGACACCAGCTGTAGAGCATATGACCTTATGACAGAAAGAAAACATGATGTCTATAGAGTCCAACGAGAAACACAAAACAATAATGAGAATGCAAAGTATAATCAAGGTACATATAGAGGACGTGGTGGATTTAGAGGAAGAGGACGTAATACTGTCCACGAACGAGGAAGAGGTCAGATTGTCTGTTATAAATATGCTCAACCTGGACATTTGGCAAGATATTGTCAGAACCCTTGCACTACTTGTAAGTATTGTAAATCCTACGACCATATTATTGAAGCATGTCCCATTTTGCTAGGAAAAATGCAAGAAAAAAATACTAGAAGGATAGAACCAGAATATTCAGATGATCGCAGCTGAGAAAAGAAACGAAGATCACAACATCTATGTTGTGACGTGAATTGGAGATTTGAACGGAAATGATGGAACAAATGAAGCTTCATCTTCTAATAATCATATAAATGGACCAAAGCCTATTGATGGGGCTTGGGTGAGAAAAGCAATTGAAAAGATACATGTATTTGACCCTAACATATAAAAAGAAGTATTCATGGAAGCAAGAAAAGGATTTCAGGACTCAAGAGCTTCGACCATAAGGATCCCTTTGTGAAGTGAGCAGACACCTGTACTGGGTATGTCATCCTTGTATGATGGGTCACAAGCTTCACCAGAGCAAAAAAGTCCTATAACATAGTTTCTACAAAGCTGCCTAAAATCTCTAAGGAATGAGCATGCCTTAGGAGAATTATAGAATGTGTTGGGATATTACGAACATCGTAGTACAATGAAAAACACACATAGAGCAGTACATCACATTAAGAACCATAAAAGGACGGGAAGAAAAATGAGGCTAAGCACGTAGATTGGAGATTTTGAAATGAACTAGGTCATTCTTCATTTGGGCTCAAAGGTAAACGTTCTAACAAAAAAAACATGGGTGCTAAATGGGAAACCAAAGTTATCTTGGTCACCTATACAGTTGAGTTTAGCTAACCAACAGAAGGTTATACCTTTTGGGAGATTGTCGAGTGTTCCTGTTAACATTGATGGAGTACAAAGTAAACCATACTTTGAGGTGATTGAGATCACAGAAGACAGTAATCCTTATCATGCATTATTAGGGATTAACTGGGCAATTGATAACCTCACAATTATCAACTTGAAGAAAAAACAAATGATATTTGAAGGACAGGATATCAGGGTTATTGCACCCCTAGATCCTTCACAAGGAACAAGGTATTTTGAACCAATAAGAGAAGAATACAGAGCTCAAGAACTTGATAAAATATACAAGATGACAGTTAATCAAGAAGATTACATTAATCCTACAGAATATGGAACATTGAACTGTAGATGTGACAGCTCTTGCTTATTAGAGTCAGACGCAGGACTGGAAAAATGGAAGAGTAGAATGCATGAAGTATCAGTTAGGCGATGTGCGAATATAACAAAGTCACTCTGCTAGATTGGAACAAAGGTAATTCCAATTCATACTTATGATGGTTTGAGTAATATCCATGCATTCTTTCATGAATATCTAGCATCAATTACAGATGAACATAAGATATTAGCTCTAGACATAGCATTGCGAGCTACACCTGCTAGGTGGTGGGATGCGCACAAAAACAAAGTGAGAACATGGAAAGAATGTAAGTGATTAATGGAAGTTAGATTTGTTGAACAAACTGAGAATGTACAAGCAAAGTACAATGGACAAACTGATCCTAGAGATCATATAGAATCTTGCTTGAAAGCATGGAGGCTTATACCAAAGACATAATAGGTCCATATGTTTGTGCACATGCTGGATCCTGTAGCAAAAAACTAGTATATAGAAATAGAACTTTGACATGGTACAACAGACTGACACATGATGATAAAGAACTTTCAGCTAACTTTTCATTTTGAGGATGAATGCCTGAGCATTAATGAAGCTCTCAGATTATTAAAAATAAAATATTTGATGATGTTTTATTGCCTATGTATAATCAACCAGATTGGGAAATACAGTTGGAGCATGCCCTTGAGTGTTATAATTTTACACTGGATGAAAATGAAAATGAGGATCCTCGCGAAGTGAATATACCCGAATCTGAAGGAAAACACAATGTGCAAGGACTTGATTTAGAAATTCTGGATATGAGTAACCCCATAAGACTACAAATATCAATATTAGCACAGATGATGAACCTAAGTGGTGAGCTCTTAGAATGGATGCCTAATGAGGGCAGCTAGACTAGGATCCTACTTTAATTATCAACCCGGGGGATGTACAAACTTCAAAGGTGCAGGCACTATATGTTCTCTTAAAGGATAGTCTTTGTCGTGGTTGGGTGTTGGTATCAATGTTTAAAGGTTTGCCTAAAAAGGAAATTGAATAAGTTGTGAAAGGATTGCCTAATCTATGGATGATAAATACCTATGATGAGAAGTTTTGAATGTTGAAAACAGTAAATATACCTTAAGAATTAAATTGCAGAAAGCAGTAAACCTATACTATGAATTTGAATGCTGAAACTTTGACAGATCTATTCTAAAATAAAGAAAGCTAGATATCTAATTGAAGAAGTAAATACTACAATTCAAATACATAAACTGGAGATCTGATCTAGAATAGTCAAATGCCAAAAACTATGTTCAGAATGCAATCATCTAATGCTGTGAATTAATCATCAATTAACCAAAGTACTGAAAGTAATCAATCTTTATGAGCAACTATAATAATGGGAAAGTGCAGGAGCTTCAAGATCTGAATCACTATTTCATAAGTAATGCAAGCACACAAGAAAATAAGTGTTGAAATATGTCTTGGTAGAATGCTGCTACAGGACTAGAGAAACAACGCTACCGAACTACAAAATGCGCTATAAATTACTATGGAATCATACTAGTTGCTCTACTACAGAAATCAAATCGTGCTATTTGAATGTCATCAAGAATACTTTCACATGCAGTATAGATTAAGACAAGACAAAGCGCATAATTAAAAATACCTTAACAGTAAAATCTCCTGACTTACGTGTTGGAGGGGTCCTCTCCAACTCGTACTCAGGAGCGGAGAAAACTTATAGACGCCGAATTGAAAGCAACATCAAATATTTATTCAAAATAGTAACTTCATGGTTTGATAAAAGTCTGTAACAGAAATTGTCTCGACAGTATAAAAATGTAAAACGATGGTTCTCAAAAATGGCAACAGGACCCTCTCAATAACCGAGAGGCCCATATATATATGCCTCTAATGCTTAACCTAACTACATGTTTAATTTCCTATTATGTTTGAACAAGAGTTCTTTCTAGAAATCAGGAAAAAGGCATTGAGCTTTGTATGATTTTTCAGTCCTTCGCTCGATTTGCATGTTTGTCCCTTAGTGTACCTAGACCTGCTCAATCATACTTGATTTTAATATAAATAGTTTATTGAACACGCATTCAAACATACAAGAATAATCTTTCAAACAACTTCATTAAATAATCAAGGTAAATCATTTCTCCCACAAAAAAGTGTATTTCTTCACCCTTTCTTGTGCTTTATTGTGGGGAAAAAGGCTATCAGATACTTGTAACTTGGAATCATCATTCTCCCCCATACTTGAAGGATTCACCCATCCTTGGGTGACATATTTATCTCATCGACGACTTCTCTGATGTCCCATGCTACCACCCTGGGGGTCCCTTCCTGCTTGTAGTATCCCATGCTCTGATCCTCCTTGACCCATGCTCTCCTCTCTTCTTCCTCATTAATTTGTTCCTTAATAACCAGGGGAAGGAAAAATGGGGGATTCAGCCTCATTCCAATCCATCTGAGCTGATTCCTTATCAAGTATTCCCTGTTTTAACCTTTGGAGCTGGAATTTTCCCCACGTTTCTTGTAGATAAACTGCATAAATTGCTGATGGCGGCCTAAGGTCCAGTAGTTTATCATATATTTTAGTGGTAGTAGCCAAAACGTCCCTTAATTGAACAATCTCCTGGTCCTTTTTGGATAACTCCTCTTGTGCCTCAGCCAATTTCTCTTTATGTGCTGAATTTTCCTGCTCAACCAGTTTTAGCTCCCCTGCATGATGCATTTTCAGAATTTATGTCTTTTCAAGTGAAAACATGGGAGACGTTGGCTGGTTTCCTGATTCAATTCTCAATGTTTCCAGCTCCTTTATGAGCTTTTCTAGTTCTTCCCGTTCCTCAATGATTTGGTTGACGACCCCAGGGTTTTCATTGTGCTCAAGAGGTTTCCCCTAGAAGTTGTCTTGCTCTTCTTGTGCATTATGTTCTTCTTCTGCATCCTGTTCTTCTTGTTCATCCTGCTCTTCTTGTTCATCCTTCTCTTCTTCTATATCCTGCTCTTCTTGTTCATCCTGCTCCTCTTCTGCATCCTGCTCTTCTTGTTCATCCAGCTGTTCTGGTGTAGTGGGATCTTCTTGATCTACCCAAAGATCATCATCCTCATCAAACACATTTTGAATTAGGGGATTGGGTTCCCTTTTCTCCTCCTTGGTAATTCAGATTCTTGATGCTTGTGTGAATATTTTACTTCATCTCTTTGGCCCTTGATTACTAGTAGAAATCTCTGGGTTCGTTTTGGGGGAGTCATCTCGTGAATGCTTTATCTTCACCAAGGTATCAACCACGCTGTCTAGGTCGATTTTCCTCTTAGTCCTTGATGTAGAGGTGGCCTTGCTCTTTGATCCAGGAGATAGGGGTATGCCAACTATGGGTGTACCCTTCATTCTTTGAACATCCTCAGTAGCTACCAACATGAATTCTTCCCAAGAAAGCTCTAGGATCTGCACTTTTAATTCCTCACAAATGATCCATTTGATCAGCCCATGATGGGATAAAGCATTCTCTTTTCCTTTAATCACTTTCTTGCTCATCTCTACCAGATATAGGAGCACATAGTATGGAATGCTAATGTTGTTGTTCGGTGGAAGATGGACCCTGTGCCTCAACAGCTCTAGAATTTGAAAATGAAAAATAGGAACATAACTTAACCTACCAATGCATGTAATGTATTTTTGGACGATTGCAGCCATTTCATTCCATGGTGTCGGCATGGAGAGTCTTTTGACTCCATTTTTATCTTCGTCGTAGACCTTTCCTTGCTCGAAAAATGATGCATTTGCTTCATGGTTTGCCTCCCGCTCATCCCTGCTCCAATGTAGACCCATTGGTAGACCAGTGAATTTGGAAATCACTTCATCATCCAACCTTATACGTAACCCCTTCACTCGAGTGACGAACTGTTCATCCTTGATATGCTTTAAATTTCTTGCAAAATTCAGAGCCACCCCTGTATTGTATCCTTTCAATCCTAAGATGAAAGGCATCCAGGCCATGCTGCGGATGATTGTTAAGATTCGCGGGTTCTGATAAATAGCGTTGTGTTCCTCTGGTTCGCTTTTCTTGAAACCTTTTGTCATCCTTAAATCCTTTACTATAACAATAAACCAACACTTGGAGAGTAGCTATCTTACCTCAAATGGTGGAGGTTGATTACAGGTTCGAGGGCTGGGTTACTGGCTGCGTGACCACACTAACTTCCAATTCCTTGCTTCTGGAGAGTTATGAGAGGTTTCGTATATGAAAAACTAGCTTTTTGGAAGATTATGCAGCCTTACTCAACTGCCTTCTGCACTTATCCTAATCAATGTTTGTTGTACTGCTGCTTAATCGAGCCCTGCATTTCATTTCATGATTGTACCTTGCACTTTTGCTCCAATTATTTGGAATTATGGTGGCTAGATGTGGGTTTATCATTTGCTGACATGACGAAGGTGGCTAATCATGATCTCGTGAGGTAGTCTGAACATTGCCGCCGACTTAATTTAAAATCTTTCCTCAGCTTCAGAAATAATTTTTTTGTGGGATTATGATTTGAACTTAAAAATAAAACAAAGATGCTTAGAGATTACCTCATTATGCTTTTAGCGTACCTGAGTTCATGATCTGGCTTAATCTTTATGTGTGCTAGATTTTGTAGTAGATTTGGCATTGTCTGTAGTAAATTTTGGCATGTCAGTAGTTACGTGTGCTTCCTACTTTTTCCTCTGGTTCGTTTGAATTTGTTGTATTAGCTGCTTTTGAACTTTGTGCGCTTTCCTGATTTGATTTTGTGATGATGCTTTTGCATTGGGTTGTTGATTATTCATTGTATTGTTGTAATCTAGGCTGGCTCTCTTGAATAGATGGAAATCTCACGTGAAGATATTGCAGATGTGATTGAATAGCTTGTTTGATGGAAATGAATTCTATAGTAGTAGATACCTTTGCTGTCTTCTTTGAATACGTGGTTGGCTCACTTGGTTGCTGTAATGGTTGATAATTATCGGGCTCACTTGAATAGTTTGCTAGCTCGCTTGTATTTTATGGTAGGATCGCTTGAATAGTAGTAGGATTTGAATAATGGCAGGCTCGCTTGATTGAATTCTATAGTGTGATATCTTTGCTACTGACTTAAATATATGACTGGCTCACTTGATAATTAATACCTGGCTCTCTTGATTTGATTTGTCTGCAGTGCACATGCTGGTTTGTCTTGGGGATGTATGATGCCCTACAATTTTACCTGTGTTTACCTGATTGTATCATTTCTATAGTTTGGTATTTGGTATTTTACTCATCCCCCTTTCTCATGTTT
The DNA here is from genome assembly GCA_027924585.1 of Larix kaempferi. Lineage (NCBI taxonomy): Eukaryota > Viridiplantae > Streptophyta > Pinopsida > Pinales > Pinaceae > Larix > Larix kaempferi. The sequence continues at coordinate 546,084 of BSBM01001814.1, forward strand.
TTTTTTATCATTTTCTTTTTTCCTTGTTTCTTTTTCTTCTCTTCTTTCATTTTGCTTCCCTTTTTTTTCAACAAATTTTCTTTCTTTTGTTTTCTCTCTTTTTTTTTTTAATCTTTTCTCTTGTTTTATTATTATTATTATTATTTTCTTCTTACGAGCTGAATTTCAATGATTTTCCATGCTCTCTATCAGCATCAGTTGTTGCTGGTAAAGTAACTATGTAAACTCCTCCTTTGACTATGGATTCTTGTAAAGTTTGAGCCGATGTCCATTTACTATCATGGGGAACTCTTCTTCATCAATTGTAATGATCCTTACAGCTCCATTTTTATAGATATTTTGAATTATGTAAGGTCCCAACCATCTAGCTATTAGCTTTCCCTTGAATGTGTGAAACCTGGAGTCATAGAGTAGTGCCCAGTCACCTTCCTTGAACTTTTTATCCTTTAGGTGTTTTTCATGCCACTTCTTCCTTTGCTATTGGATGATTTCAGTATGGGAAAGTGCTTGATGGCGTTGCTCATCCAGTTGATTTAATTGTAGCATGTGTTCTTGTTGTATCTCTGATAATTCCATATTTGATTCTGCTGCATTTCTTAATGTCTTTATTTCAAATTCAATTGGCAGCATGACTTTCTTTCCATATACTAGTTCATAAGGTGTGAATCCTGTTGTTGTCTTCCATGTGGTATTATAGGCCCAAACTGCCTCACTCAGTCTGTTAGCCCAATCTCTTTTGTGGAGTTGGATAGTCTTTGTCAAAATCCTCTCTAATTCTCTGTGGGTTACCTCAGCTTGACCATTTTCTTGAGGGTGATAGGAGGAGCACTATTTGTGCTTGAAATTGTTTCTTTTAAGCAAGTCTTCTATTAAATTTGATGTAAATTGTGGGCCTTGATCAGAAACTAATTCTCTTGGTACTCCAAACCTGTGAAAGATCTGCTCAGTGAATAATTTTGCTACGTTGGTTTCATTTGCTAAATCAAGTGCTGCTACCTCAGTCCACTTTGTGAGGTAGTCAGTGCATACTAGGATGTAGCTCTTCTGATTTGACTGTGGGTTTATTGGGCCAACAAAATCAAATCCCCATTTTTCGAATGCCTCCAAGGAGATTTTTGGATGGAGAGGCATTTCTTCTTTTGTGTTGGTTTCCCCATTCTTTGGCAGTCATGATAGTGTGAAACATATTCATAAGCATCTTTGTGGAGTGTTGGCCAATAGTACCATGTTTGCAAAATTTTATAGGCTGTCCTCTTTGCAGCATAGTGTCCTCCACATGGTTCATTGTGAGTGGCATGCATTATGTCATGCACTTCATCTTCTCTAATGCACCTTCTGAGTATTTAATCTGGTCCTTGTTTGAAGGGCATGCCCTCTATCCATGTGTATGTGGCACTTTGCCTTATTACTTTAGTCTTTTCTTTGTAACTGTAATGTTCCGGAAACTTCCCATATACTAAATAGTTTTCTATGTCATCAAACCATGGGCTTCTTGTGGATATGGAAAAAAGGTGCTCATCTGGAAAACTGTCATTGATCACTTCACTATCTTGTCCATGTGTGAGCCTAGATAGAAAGTCATCCACCACATTGTGTTTTCCTAGCTTGTCTAAAATATTGATGTCAAACTCTTAGAGGAGTAGCATCCATCTAATGACTCGAGCACTTGTGTTGGGTTTGTTCAAGAGATACCTTATGGCTAAATGGTCTGTATGAACAAACACTTGGTAGCCAGTGATATAGTGCCTGAATTTATTAATGGCATGTATGAGAGCCAAAAATTCCTTCTCGATGACTGTATAATTTAATTCTGCCCATGCCAAATTTTTACTGATATAATATATTGCATAGGGCTTCTTCTCTTTTTCTTGTCCAAGGATAGACCCAATTGCCTTATCTGATGAATCTGAGTGGATGTGGAATGGAAGTGCCCAGTCTGGTCCTTGGAGTACTGGAGCTGTAATTGTTTTCTCCTTAAGTTTATCAAATGTTTTCATGCAATGGTTTGTCCATATGAAATCAGTTTCTTTTGTGAGAAGGGAAAACATTGGTGCAGCAATACTGCTATAATTTTCAATAAATTTCCTGTAGTACCTTGTTTGTCCAAGGAAACTTCTCATATCCCTTTGTTTAACAGGTGGTGGCAGCGTTCTGATTACTAAAACTTTTGCTTGATCAACCTCTATCCCCCTCTTTGATATATGGTGCCCTATAACGATGCCTTCTTCCATTAACATTCTGCATTTGTCATTGCTCAGACATAAGCTCATCTCAATACATTTTTTCAATACTAATTCAAGATCGTTTAGTGCTTGATCAAAGTTTTTTCCATAGGGTGTGAATTCATCCATGAAGACTTCCATTTGATCATTTATGAAATCAGAGAATATACTTAGTATGGCCCTTTGGAATGTTGTTGGAGCATTACATAACCCAAAGGGTAGTACTCTGTATGCATAAGTACCCCAGGGGCATGTAAACGTTGTTTTATCTTGATCAACTAGGTGTATTAAAATTTGGTTGTACCCACTGAAGCCATCCAAAAATGAGAAATACTTGTTCCCAGCTAATGTGTCCAACACCTGATCTATAAATGGCAGTGGAAAATGATCTTTCTTGGTTTCTTTGTTTAGCTCTCTGTAGTCCACACAAATTCTCCATTTGCCTCCTTTTTTAGGGACTATAACCAGTGGTGAGACCCATTTGCTGTCAGAGATGGGATATCTGAACCCAGCATCTAATAACTTCTGTAGTTCCACTTTGACAATGTCCTTTAATGCTGGGTTCATCCTCCTTTGTGGTTGCTTGATAGGAATATAACCTTCTTTGATGTAAATGTAATGTTTGCAGATATTAGGATGTATACCCTTCATGTCTGCATATGTCCATGCAAAAGCTTTATTTCGTTCTGATAGTAATTTCATTAACTGCGTTTCTTGTTCTAGCTTCATATTGGAATTAATGTTGACTGTCTTTCCAGGCATAATTTCCACTGCCTTTGCTTTTTTTATTGTTCTTCCAGAGATAGCACTTTTGCCCACATTTTACTTAAGTTTTGGTTTGAACTTTCACCTTCTTGTTGCTGGTCTATGTCAAAAAATATTTCAATACCATCATTGTTAAAATATGCATTTTGTATGAGCCTATCTATATGACCATCTTCATCTATTTCTTTTAATGATAACGCAGCATCAATTGTTAGGACAGGTCGCAGGTTTTGATTTGGTGTGTCGTTATAATCATCAGTCCAATTTTGATATTCTAAGTCTGAATATTTTCTTGCTGGTGGGTAAATCGTGATTTTCTTCCTGGAATGTCCACTAGTGATAGTCATGTTTCCTCATCTGCAACCTATGTAAGCATCTGCAGTTTCCAACCAAGGTCGGCCTAGTATGATTGGATAACCACTAAGTTTTCTTTTTACTTCGATGACTATGAAATTAGTTGAGTATTCCCAGGATTCAATATTGATAATAATGTCTTCAAGCATCCCTTCGGGTTTCACAGTGGATGTGTCATCTAGCTGGAGTACTGTAGTTGTTGTTTTGACCATTGATTGGAGTCCTAGGTATATCATGGTTTCCTTAGTCATCACATTGATAGAAGTTCCCAAATTGATTAAGCTTCTATTTATTTGTTTGTTACTGATGGTGACATTTACTACAGGACTGCCAGGATCGAGATATTTAGGGTTAATAATAATACCCAGCATTAAATCAGCTAATTGTCCCACTACATTTAGGGTTGGCGGATCACGCTTCCTTCTACCATGTTTCTTCAAACAATTTTCTCTAATAAATTTGTTACAGATGGGCACATACCTTATGGCTTGCAAAATCAGAATTTGGATGTTTAAGTGCTTCAATTCGTTTAAAATCGCATTCTCTTCTTCCTCTTTTGTACTTCGTATAAGTTTCTTTGGAAATGGAGGGTGTTTGTTTCGTATGAGTGGTTGGGTTTCTTCCTCCCGAGGGGTTTGGTTCATCCGGATGCTGAATATGGGGTTGTGTCATTTTTTTGTGAGCCTCAGGTTCTTGGATATTCTATGTGGGTGTGTTTTGCAACGTTTTCCCAGACCTGAGGTTTATTTCGTTTATTTCCATGGTGTCTACTACATAGGTAGGGAATTGTGTGATTTCAGCGTTATAAGTCTATTGTTGTTGTGTAGGTCTGTTATTATTAGGGTTTGGGATGGGTTGGGCTGGAATTTGTGGGGGTCAGGGAGGTGGCTGATTCTATGGGGGTGGCATAATAAGTGGCTGTTGTGATGGGGCTCTACAATTTGATGGATGGGGGTATTGATTTGCATAATTCGTGGTTGATGGAGGAAAAAGTGGGGGGTATGGAGGGTAAGACGATGGGTAATACGATTGTTGATAGGTTGGTTGATAATTTTGTTGATTTTGTTGATATGTTTGTTGATTTTGCTACCATTGGTTTGGATTTTGCTGTGTTTTCCATGAAGTAGGTGCAGAGTTCCAATTTTGTTGGCCCTGATTATAGTAGGCTTGATTGCTAGGTTGGTATGGTCTAACAAAATTACTCCTCCTTTTATTTACAAAACAGAGTTGTTCTATTGCACCTTCTGTTGTGGGATCTTGAATAACAGCCTTACATGAGGGTAAGAGGGGACATTTATCAGTGGAGTGATCTTCAGTGCAGAGACCAAATATTTCTATGGTCTTTAATGTGCACTGCCCCTTCTCACGTTTCTTTCTACAACGAGGACAGAATATTGTCAATGCTTGGTTAATTTCATCTAGCTTCTTCTTTATTTGGAGTGCATCAAGTTGCATGGCCGAGGATTGTAGGATGTCATTTTTCATGTCATCAAGGAGGTTCCCTAGATCAGATTTTGTAAGTTTTGGTCCTGCAGATGATGATGATCCTATGGATAGATGTGTATCTCTTGTCCCATTTTTTATTTTTCTAGACCTAGAATGGTTTTTGAAGATCTGTAGTATCTGGTCACAATTTTTCTGGAATATGTCTCCATCTCCCAAGAGGTTTAAGATCTCAAAATTCTCTTCTTTGATCCCTCTAAGAAGGACAAGTTTCAGCGATTCAGGGTCTAGTGTGCAATAGTTAGCTCGTTTGTAGCTGAGCTGGAAATGTTGGGCATAGTCTTCTAAGGATTCACGATCTCCCTGTTGTATCCTAAATATTTCATCCCTTGTATCCTTTGCTTTGCAGTAGTCCCTATATTTTTCTAGGAATGCTTGTTTCATTTGGTCCCAGCTGAAAATATTATTTCCTTCTAAACTCACGAACCACCTAAGTGATAAATCTTTTAGTGTGGAGGGAAAAATCATCATCTTTTGTGCATCCGTAGTGTAATCAAAGGATCTGCAAACTACCTCAAACTCAAACAGGAATGTGTCAGAATCTTCTGAAGTCAACCCATGGAAGTTTGGAAGATTGTTAGGGTTGATATTCTTCATCCTGGCATCTCCAAGAGGTATGCTAATGGGAAAGGTGAACAACTCTCTAGGTTCCTCTTCTTCGTCTGCCATGGTGGTGTTTGAACTGGAACTAGCAGAGAAGTTTTCTCTGTTTGGATCATAAGTAGAATCAGTTTTGTTTTCAGAGTTTAAGAATTCAAATTGAGAGTTGTCAAAACTGTTGTTACAGTTGTTACTCATAGGATGCCTAGGCAGAAAGCGTCCAAACCTATCCCTTTGCCAACGAGGCATTCATTGGTAAAATATTTATGTTTTTTTTATATGTTATTTTTTATTTTGTTTTTGTTTTGTTTTTGAAGATGTCTCCTAAAATATTTAGCACCTCCCCGACAACAGCTCCAAAAAGTGGTGAGCTATTAGAATGGATTCCTAATGAGGGCAGCTAGACTAGGAGCTTACTTTAATTATCAAACTGGGGGACGTACAAACTTTAGAGGTGCAGGCACTATATGTGCTCTTATAGGATAGTCTTTGTCGTGGTTGGGTGTTGATATCAATGTTTAAAGGTTTGCCTAAAAAAGAAATTGAATAAGTTGTGAAGGATTGCCTAATATATGGATGAGAAATATCTATGCTGAGAAGTTTTGAATGTTGAAAATAGTAAATATATCTTAAGAATTAAATTGCAAAAAGCAGTAAACCTATACTATGAATTTGAATGCTGAAACTTTAACAGATCTATTCTAAAATACAGAAAGTTGGATCTTTAATTGAAGAAGTAAATACTACAATTCAAATAAATAAATTGGATATCTGATCTAGAATATTCAAATGCCAAAAACTAAGTTCATAATGCAATCATCTAATGTTTCCAATTAATCATCAATTAACCAAAGTACTGAAAGTAATCAATCTTTATGAGCAACTATAATAATGGGAAAGTGCATGAGCTTCAAGATCTGGATCACTGTTTCATAAGTAATGCAAGCACATGGGAAAATAAGTGTCAAAATATGTCTTGGCAGAATGTTTCTACAGGACTACAGAAACAGTGTTACCGAACTACAGAACGCGCTATAAACTACTACAGAATCAGACTAGTTGCTCAACTACAGAAATCAAATCGTGTTATTTAAATGTCATCAAGAATACTTTCACATGCAATATAGATTGATTCAAGACAAAGCACATAATGAAAAATATCTGAACAGTAAAATCTTCTGAATTACGTGTTGGAGGGGCCCTCTCCAACCTGTACTCAGGAGTGGAGAAAACTTATAGATGCCGAATTGAAAGCAACATCAAATCTTTATTCAGAATAGTAACTTCATGGTTTGATAAAATTCTGTAACAGAAATTGTCTTAGTAGTATAAAAACGTAAAACGATGGTTCTAAAAAATGGCAACAAGACCCTCTCGCTAACTGAGAGCCCCGTATATATATGCCTCTAATGCTTAACCTAACTATATGTCTAATTTCCGATTATGTTTGAACAATATTTCTTTCTAGAAAGCAGGAAAAAGGCATTGAGCTTTGTATGATCTTTCAGTCCTTCACTTGATTTGCTTGTTTGTCCCTTAGTGTACCTGGACCTGCTCAATCATACTTGATTTTCATATAATTAGTTTATTGAACACGCATTCAAACATACAAGAATAATCTTTAAAACAACTTCATTAAATAATCAAGGTAAATCATTTCTCCCACAAAACAAGTGTATTTCTTCACCCTTTCTTGTACTTTACTGTGGTGAAAAAGGCTATCAGATACCTGTAACTTGGACTCATCACTAAGTTGGCTTATATTGGAGATTACTAGGATGAATAAACAGTAGGTCAGATCGCAAACCTACTATGTGAATATCAGGACTTGTTTCCTACCAAGTTTTCTTAAATGAAAGGCATTTTAGGTGATTTGGGAGTTATGAAAATACCTCTCAAGCATGATGAGTGAGCCTATCAAGCAAAGACCTTATAGACTGAACCCCGGATATAAATAAAGACTGAACGCAAAAATTGATAAAATTATCGAAGCAAGAATCATCGATCCAATAGAAAAGTCAAAATGGATAAGTCCCATGGTTATTCAAGACAAGAAAACTAAAGGAGAAATCAGAATTTGTGTGGATCTCAAAAAATTGAATGATGCATTTGTACATGACCTATTTCCTACGCCATTCACAGATGAAGTACTAGATAATGTATGTGGATAGGAAGCATACTCTTTTACTGATGGATTTTCGAGCTACCATCATATCATAATTGTTGTGGAAGACAGGCACAAGACTACATTTGCTACTGAATGGGGATCATTTCAGTACACTGTTATGTCTTTTGGATTGAAGAACGCACCTGCTATCTTTTCAAGAGTGGTTGTAGCTGCATTTAAGGATTATATTCATAAATTCTTAAAAGTTTTCTTTGATGACTAGACAGTATTCGGTCTTCTGAAGAACCATCATGTGAATTTAAGGATGATGTTAGCGAAGTGTAGACAAAATCATATTTCCTTGAACTTAAAGAAGTGCGTATTTTTTGTTCCTTATGGTATTTTATTAGGACACATAGTATGTAAAAAAGGATTGATAGTTGATCCAGCGAAGATAGCTATCATAGTAAAGCTCCCACTGCTTAATTCAGTTAAGCAGCTATGCACTACAGTGGGACACACAAGATACTATAGAAAATTCATTAAATGATATGCGCAGATAACTGTGCCCATGGAGAACTATTGAAAAAATAAGTGAAGTACAACTGGACTGAATATTACCAAATAGGATTAGACATAATGAAAGAGAAGATGGTTACAACGCCTATTCTAGTCTTTCCTTACTGGAATTAGCCATTTCGCGTACATGTAGATACTTCATCTATAGCACTTGGAATTGTACTAGCACAACTGGGTGATGGAGGCATCGGGCATCCCATTGCATTTTCAAGTAGAAATCTATCTTCAGCAGAAAATAATTACACCAAAAAAGAGAGGGAAGGCTTAGCTATGGTGGACGCATTGCAGAAATCCAGACACTATTTGATAGGTTCTCACTTTTGCATGTTCACTGACCATTCAACTTTGAAGTACTTGGTCAATAAGCCAGTGTTAGGGGGAAGAATATGCAGATGGATCTTACTTTTTTAGGAATATTATTTCGAGATCATAGTGAATCCAGGAATCTTGAACGTAGGACCTAACCATATTTCAAGAATCGAGTCAGGAGAAGAACCTAATAATTTGGAGGATAATCTACCAAATGCGCAGTTGTTTGCTATTCACATAGAATATGACTACTTCAAAGACATTGTAGAATCTCTAACTACATGGTTAGCACTAGCAGAACTCACTACATAGCAGAAGAAACAATTAGTGGTAAGATCAATTGATTTTACCCTGATTGTAGGACAATTATACAAATTGGGACCAGATGAAGTATTGCGTAGATGTGTACTAGAAAATGAAAGAATTATCATACTTTCTAAAGCACATTCAAGAGTATCTGGATGAAACTATGCAGGGAAAGCTACTGCGCAGAAGATTTTGAGAGCAGAACTATGGTGGCATACTATACATAAAGATTCAAAGGAACATTGCAGGAATTGCGATGTATGCCAGAGAATAGGAAATCCATCTCATAGATATGATATTCCATTAATGCCACAGTTGAATTTGCAATCCTTTGATAAATGGGATATTTAATTTTTTGGACCTATTAACCCACCAGGAAGGAGAACTGGCTCGAGATACATCATTACAACTATAGATTACCTAACCAGATGGGCATAAGCAAAACCAGTGAAGGACTGTAGCGCAGTTATAGCAGTGCAGTTCATCTTTGAGAACGTCTTGAAAAGGTTTGGATGTCTAAATATTCTGATGAGTGATCAGGGAACTCACTTCCTTAACAAAACTATTGAATCCCTGACAAAATAATTTCAGATATACCATTAGAAGAGTACACCATATCATACACAAGCTAATGGGACCATGGATTCCTTTAATAAAGTGTTGGAGATGCATTAACCAAGGTATGCAATACAAACATGGATGATTGGGATCTCATAATACTAGCAATATTGTGGGCATATAGGAATACTTGTAACAATTTGACAGGCCATACACCTTTCAGGTTAGCATATGGATAGGAAGTTGTCATGCCCATGGAATACATAGTACCAATCTTGAGAATTGCAACATTTACAGATATGGCTGATGATGAGACAATGGATGAAAGACTGTTAAATTAATTGGATTGGAGGAAGACCACTTCATTGCAGGATTTCACCAACAAGTGTAGAAAGAGAGAGAAAAGGTATGGCATCATATGCACATCAAGCACAAGTTCTTCTAGGTAAGAGACCTTGTTCTCCTTTATTGTGCTGAGAGGCACTCTACAGCCCAGTATGAGGGAGATCTTGTATGTTGAGTGTTTGTCGATTTTATTGTCGGTCATTAATAAAATGTAATAATAAAAAGTAAAAAATAATAATATGAGGGAGATCTTGTAAGTCGAGTGTTTGTCGATATTATTGTTGGTCATTAATAAAATGTAATAATAAAAAGTAAAAACTAATAACATGAGGGAGATCTTTTAAGTCGAGTGTTTATCGATATTATTGTCGGCCATTAATAAAATGTAATAATAAAAAGTAAAAAGTAATAATATGAGGGAGATCTTGTAAGTCGAGTGTTTGTCAATATTATTGTTGACCATTAATAAAATGTAATAATAAAAAGTAAAAAGTAATAATATGAGGCTCTATCAAGCGCTGAAGGGATCAAATCTCCCAAGTTGCAAACCTCTCCTCAAAAAGCTCCTTGAGTACAATACCTGAGAAGAGGTTTGCACCTCGGGAGATTTGATCCCTCTCAACGCTTGATAGAGCCTAGGATTTGGATCTAGGCTGGTGATAGAAAATTTATGAAATTTCCTAGAAAATTCAGAAGTCATTTGTTAGGACCATACATTGTCAAACATGTTACTAATGGTGGCGCAGTGCAGTTAACCACATTACTTGGAAAAAAATTACAAGGAATTGTCAATGGGAGTAGGTTAAAGCCTTACAGGGATGGCCCTACTCCTACATGAAGAAGTTAAACAATGCAATAAATTTTAAGTCTCAAGTGTAGTTGAAATTGGACACTAAAATAGAGAACAAATTCCGCACACAATAGTTTTGTCATAATGTGAAGTCCACAAGATTTGAAGATGTGCTGCGAAGCACACATAGCAAGTCAAGTTGTGAAGTTCAATCAAAAGAAGGGGGTAATGTTGGAAAGTTCCATAAAAAATAAGGGAAATGCGAAGTGAGCCTCGCCACTCACCTAACCGTTAGTGAATCTAGAGAAAACTAGACGTTACAGTTTTGTTCGGAAACTAGCCGTTATACAGTACTTTTGGGAAACTGGATTTTTCCGCTTTAAGGCATATTTGTTCGTTGAAGACACATTTAATGAAAGAAAAGGACCAATATCTAAGCAAGATTTGGACAACAGACATAGCATTTAATTTTAACTTGGTCGTTTTTGGGCGCGTCTTAGTTGGAGCTATGGATATAAATAGCAAGGAGCGCATAGTTACATGTTTTACCGTGACTTTTTATTTTTACTGTGAGTAATTGATGAGTTTTTACCAGTTAAGAACAAATCATTTCGACAGTATAGGTCTGAGCAAGAAATCGTACATGATATATTAAGGAAATTCCAGCAGTTTGTTTTAGAAGCAGTTATGAAGACTCCCGTAAAGAAAGAAACTCAAGAGAAAGGTGGGACCTCTAGAGCCTCACCGCGGCATGCACCAGAACCTAAACAAAAATAAAGAAGCAAAAAGAGAGTAAGACTCTGCTTGATGCGAAGTTGCACAATGATGACTATGACTGCATCGCAGCCAGAATCCATGAACATATCGAAGAGACGCTCGCAGTAAAAGACAAGAAGCAAGAGAAACTTCAAGCAAGCATGGTAGAGAGCATTGCAGAAATGAAAAGTATGGTGGAGAGGATAGCACAAGTACAAAGAGATCTAATGAAGGAATCATACTTTGAAGACAGATCAGAGGAGTCAAGACGAAGAAAAATAAAAGCACCTACACTAACAATGCAACCTCGGTTAGTGCGCATAAAGCCAATGAACGTCATATTCCCATCCGATGAAATAACTGAAGGTGCGAAGTAGCTTGCGCACTTGGACATTAATGTGGGAATATTACCCATTGAAGGACTACATGATCTACATCTGCAGATTGTAGAATAAATTGAAGATAGAGATATGATCTCATACAACCATCATCTGAATCTAGAATAAATTTATAAAGAGTTAAGGAAAGAATGCATATTGAAGACCAATGAGCTAGCAGATGCTCATGAGAAGCAGAAGAAGCTAAAGGAGGCCATAGTGGAATTTTGCATGAAGATTCCAAACTTCGAAGAAGAACCTGAAGTTGAAGCAACAATAGCCAGGATTAGCACCACAGTCAACAATCTGAAATCAAAGATGGAAGACATGAAGATTGGTTACAAAGAAAATTTTGGAGACTTAGAGTCTAGGAAACGACCTGGAACTCCACTAGAAGTAAAGGAAGGAAGAGTTGAAAAACTAAAAACTTCAACTGAAAGCATCTTTGCGGAAGTTGCGAGGTGCCAAGACTTGTTGGAGGAAGTGACTAAGTCATGGGCCATGCTGCAGGAATACCCAGACTTACAGAAGATTCAGGATGAAGTCCAAAAGAAGCAAAAGGACCTCGACACGATGAACACCACAATGAAGGATTTTCCGCCAAGACAAAGAATACAGAAGTTCGTAGAGACAAAGGAGATTTAGAAAGAATTGAAGGCATTAAGGGAAAAGGAAGCTAAAACTTCAGCAAAGTTACAACCTATGCAAGAAGAGGCATTGGCACTCTCTGAAGAGATCGAGGTGAAGCTACAAGAGCCTCTCCCGATAGAGAGCATAGTGAAGGACCAAATGCAAGAACAAATATTTGTGATGCTACTCAATACAGTGAAGGAGTACGAGCAGGAGACTAAGGAGGCTATTGTGAAGCTGAGCACAACATATCAAGATTTCACAGCAAAGATGAACACCCCAAGTGTTGTGAAATCAAAGAAGACCAGTGTAAGTGGCTTTGGGATGAACCACAAGTAAGTGTTAGGGGCCTATTGGGTGCAACTCAAGTAAAGGAATTTATGAACACAAAGTACAGATAGGAGAGGCCTGACATTGACAATTTTGGGGAGAAAAGCGATTCCGCAAACCCCGGGAAGAGGGTATGGAGCGAAGTGCAGTCAAGAAGAAATGGCATGTTTCCTTAGTAAAGAAAAGGTACTAAGGATATCCAGAGGTGGTTGACGCAGTTAAAGGTCGAGCGACGACCTGACTGCTACAGGAGAAGAAAGTAAAGAAGCGGAATGGTGTAAGGGACACGCCACTGCAGAAGTCAGAGTTGAGCTTTCAGAAGAAGCTGCACCAAAGGGACAGTGAAGTTAAAGCTTAGTGTGGTCTACAGGAGAACCACGCAGGTTTTTTGTGTTTTGGGTACTATGGGGGTTGGCCCATAGTTATTGTAATATGTGACCTTTGGGCACATCTATATGTAAGGGTATTTTTGTATGAGGAAGGGTTATGAGATCAGAGGGTTCTGCTGTTATTGGGTATTTGGTTGGTTGGAACCGAGAGAGAACCAAGAGAGAACAGACTCTACAACTGAGTGCGTAGAGATATGATTGTAGAGAAGAGTCTGCAGTTGAGTGCGCAGACTAGAACTATTACCCTTCCAAGTAATATAAGAACAGTTCATGTGGACATAGCTCCCGCCTGGGGGTGAACCACGTAAATCTATGTGTGATGTGTATGAGTTTATGACATGTTTTGTGTCCATGTTATGATGTGTTGTTATAGATATTTATTCCTACGGATAGAGAGAAGTCTTCTTAGGTTAAAGAAGGATAAACTGACTCTAATCTAAGACAAAAATGAAACAAATGCTACCTTGAATCCTAGTTCAAACAAGCATTTCAAGATTTCAATATTGAAGAATATGAAAGAATATCACTGACCTCTCACTTTGATGTTTGTCCTGATTGTAGTTCACATCTCAAATTCCTCATGATGAACCTGTTAAGATCAGGCAAGATACAAGCATATACAATTCTCCAAGTACCTTGAATTACAAGTTAGAAACCATATCTAGCTAGATACAAATCATGTAATTGAAACATAATCAACATACACAAATTGGGAAACAAGACAAATTATCTTTATTTGAAACTTGATAGTGCTTACAATGGTTGCTTGATGTCCAACCCAACTTTCAACTCCAAGATCCTCCTCTAGTTATCTCTGCAAAAGTCTCAAGATCATAGGTTGGATGCCCCAAATGTCCTCCTCTTGGCTCATGGAAGGCCTCTCCTTTATAATGCTTGGAAGGGTTAACCAAAAGTAGAGTAAGGTGGATCTAATGAGTGTTTAGTGGATCAGCCAAACTAAACAGGGAGAGGGGGTTGGGATTGAATCAGGGCTGATAATCCCAAGAAAATATCTCGAAGGATGAGATCCATGATCCATGGAAAAAGGCTAAAAAGGGATTTTGGCGCCCCTAGGTCTGAGCATAGCGCGATAATTTCCCAAATTATCGTGCCCCTAGGGTCTGCGCATAGGCCGACAGTCCTAATTGTCGCTACCCAACATATGTGCAAAGCGCAAAAATATATGCAGATAGGGTCATATTTGGTGACACGTGGCAGATAAGGTGATGTCTTCGACATTTAGTCAATGGATTTTTCTCCTGAGTGTCCATATGATACCAAGGAGGGTACCGGTAATGTATAATGGTCATTAAGGAGAAGCGTCGCTAGGTCACATGGTATAAAGATGAGACACTAGGGCTTAATGTGTAACTTTGAGTTATAAAAAAATCCCCCTAAAGTGTGAGGTCAGAAGAGACTGATGGCCGAAACACTTTACAAATAAATTTCACGGAGATAGCATCGAGGGAAGCAATAAGGAGATGAAATAGAAACAAGATGTCAAAAACACCACCGAGGTGGGCATACCCATGCTTGGAACAGCTGACTCAAAGCATGGCTGCTGACCAATACATTGCATATACATGAGTATTGAGATGATATAGGCTGTAGACAAATCATGGCTACTGTGAACAATCGTAGACCCATTAGACAATAATGACACAACCATGACCAATACATAAATGGATCTGTGTGATAATACAATAATGAGGTTCCCCGTGTAATGACTATGTGCGAACCTGCTCACAATCGCCATCGCAACTTGGACGTAAACAACATCAAAATGTGTCCATGGTCTTCTACCTGATCCCAAAATGTTACGAATCTAGCCATGTGATTACGTGTTGAAGTCAAACATGGTAGAAACCATTTGATTACCAGTCAATGATGTGAACCGTTAACAATACGAGGGAAATCACCAATGATGACAATGATCCCCAAGGTATCCCTACTACATTTCAATGAAATGCGAATAAATGAGTTGACGTCAAGCACTCGTGAGATCATTCGGTTAGAGGTCAATGACGAAAACCTACTGTCGAACACGAGGAAACCTTCCATTGAGGCATGCAGGCACCAAGGTACTGATGGTTGATTCCTAAGCCTAATTCCTGCATAGTGATTTGGCGTTGACAGGAATATACTCATCAAAGGTGGGCCATGATGAATCCCACATCATCGACACGAAATCAGAATGATAGAGGTGTGTAACAATGGAACAAAAGGACATGTACTGACACAATGGAAGATTTGACAAAATGAATGACTTGAAGCAATGCATTCCCTTTGAACATGTAATGGCATGAAACAGAACCACAAGGTCTTCACTCAGTTAAACTATTCCATAGAACCTTCATTCATGGGATATTAAATAACGAATAATGCCCCTTATTTCACTAGATATTGATAAATGCCTACCAAAATAAATTTTGTCATCCCCCCTCTCATTACATGTTTCCAATTAAAAAAACCCTATTTTTACGAGACATTCCCTATTTTTACTAAATACCCCTTTTCATACCCTCCAATACCTATAAACCCCCCATACCCTATTCCCTCACCCCCCCAATACCTATAATATATTGACCCTATTTTTGACAATTTAAAAACCCCCCTTTATGAATGAACGTTATAAGATATTGGTCAACAAGGTGAATCCCCTGTGAATAGAACTTGGCAGCAGGGATTATAGATAGCAAAGAACATCCATAAGACGAGTGGACTCGTGGCCAAAGAGACGACTCGTGACTATGATCATAACTCAGCAAGAAAAGATGAATACCCAAAAGAAGACAAGGTGAGGATGCATGCCATGTTCAAAGGTGATGACTGACAAGCTGCCGACAAGGTAAACTTGACTCACTTCCCATATTTCCCCAACATGATGGACGAGTACCTCTTAGTTTTTTTACGAGCTTGAAGAGGATAATAGATGCTCGGTAAAGCTCATCTGACAGATGAGTCCAATCTCACATGTTTTACGAACCTGAGAAATGAGCAGTTCGTCCCAAAGCGGTCCCTTCGATGTTGAATTTTAACGAGTCCAAGGAAGGAAAACTCGGCAGCTTTTCATATTTAGAGAGTTTGAAAAACTTAAAGAAGGCTCCAAAATGTACGTTTTCATAAATTTAGTCCCTCGGTCCTGAAAAAGTGTAAAACAATTCCTGAGAGAACTCTCCCAGTCAAAAGTTGACTAAGGTATTCATTTCTCGTAAATAGTCTAGACGGGCCGAAAAAGGGGTAACCTATCACCGAATAGACATCCTTTCAAATACTTTTACAAGTGTGAAAGAGACAAGTGCACTTGGAAATCTTTTCACAATGAGGGAGTCTGAAAAGAGCTTAAAGAAAACTCCAATGGTCTTTTTTGTATTTTTTAATCACTTTGGCCCGAAAAAAGAATAAAATAATACCAAAATGATACTTTTCTCATCGTTTTACGAGCACGAGTAAAGTTGACTAAGCTTGACACCGCTTTTCTAGGGTTTAAATAGCACGACTAAGGTGTGAAAAGCGCTTAGAATCTTTTTCATGTTTTAATCTAGAGCACGAAAAAGGAAAAAGTAAGCTCAAAATGAAGGTAAAAAAATGTCTCAACACCAGTGTGAACAACAAGAAATATCCTACCAAAAAATTGGTCAACCACCTTGGAAAACAAGACATTAGTAATGTGGAAGATTTGACTCAAAAAGGGTTTTTTATAATAAAATAATAATAAAAATGACTCTTTTAGATGTATAAAAGAAGGGTAAAAGAGGAAATTATACATTTCACCTTGGCTATTTTACCCAAAGAGGAAAATTACCTTGGAGAGGGAAAATCTTCGAGCAGAGATATCCGTAGATCCAGGGCATCGTTTCGACCACCGTCTGGACCAGGTAATTTCTATTGCTCTTCTCTTTCATTTTATACCAGCATTTATCCATTTTAGGGTGTTTTTTATTTTATGGGCATGAGCCTAGGGCATCATTTTCTCCCTCTAGAATTTTTGTGTGGTCCCCATGTTGGGAAGCGCGATAAATTCAGATTATCGCGTGGCATGGTCAGGCTAGAGCATGATAATTACCAGTTATCGCGCAGTGACAGACCTGTGCAGTGCTAAAATCGGTAGAGAAGAAAACGTTTAACTGTTTTTCAGTTGCTGACGATGAAATCTAGTTTCCATCTTCTAATAAATGATGTGTTTGGCTTTTTTAGGGTTTTGAAACTTGTCTGAGCGAAGATGGTTGATTGGAAAGAGAGAGAACATGAAGAGGATGATCGATTGGATGCAAATGATCAAATGACACTGAATGCACTGCGTGAGTGCGGGTTACTCAAGTTCTTCAAGACCAGGGGTATTCGGAAGCAAGGAAGGCTTCTAAATCACATAATACAATTGTGGGACAATGACATACAAGCTTTCCAAATCGGAGAACAAACCCTCGAGATTGAGCTCGAGGACATTTACTTCCTTACTGGCCTCTTGAAGAGAGGGGAAAGGGTTAACCTATCTGGGAACAGGGCCTCAGAAGAGAGTACCAGTGACTTGATTGTACGTTACTGCAAATAGGGTTCTTCGAAAAAAGTGGGAAAGTTCCCATCAAAGATGTGATAGAGCTTCCGATGAAAACCATATTTTTTGCCATAAAACGAGTAGCGAGTAGTGTGGGTCCTGTTGTGGCCACAAAAGATCCCATGCTTAGCTGAAGTACGGGATCCACCCCATTTAATAAACACAAAGGTATTTGGGTGAGTTTAATTGTAAATATGAGTTTTTGGTTTTCTCTCACCCATACTTATGGTCTGCGTGTTTGCCATTTGTTCTAAATTTTTTCTAAGTGTTTTGCTTTGCAGAAAGCCTTTAATTTTTTAGCATTCGGTCATCTTCTTTCATCAACCCGAAAACCGACATTTGAGAAACCCGCAACTCGCAACCCTACAGTTGCGGGTTGCAGCTTGTTTGTTTGTTTGTCGTGGAGTTTAGGAAACCCGCAACCCGATAGTTGCGGGTTGCGGGATTTTGTTTTGCAACTTTTGATTTTCATCATCCCGAAACACACAACCCGACA
Source organism: Larix kaempferi (assembly GCA_027924585.1). Taxonomy (NCBI): domain Eukaryota; kingdom Viridiplantae; phylum Streptophyta; class Pinopsida; order Pinales; family Pinaceae; genus Larix; species Larix kaempferi. The sequence goes on from BSBM01001814.1 coordinate 564,055, forward strand.
GTTGCGAGTTCTATTTGTAAATAATTTCGAGAATTTTTATCCTGAAACCCGCAGTTGTGGCTTTTGGGTTTCGGGATTTTCTTTTTAGTTTGATTTTGTTGTGTGTTCCTGAAACCCGCAACCCTACACTTTCCGGTTGCGGGCGTCGGGAAAAGTGTTTCGACTGCGATTTTTTTTTCCATTCTCGAAACCCACAACCCGATACTTTTGGGTTTCAGATTTCGGGAATTCTTTGCGTCTTTGTTTTCTTGCAATCCCGAAACTCACTACCCGACACTTTCAGCTTTCGTCTTTCGGGATTCTTAAATAACTTTTCGAAATAAATGATGAACCCCATCCCGCATCTCGCTCCGGTTCATCTCAACCATCCATTTGTTTTGATCCCACGATCATGTTTTAATCTAGTAAATGTAATAAGTAGGGTTTTTTCTATTTTTATTTTCTCATTTTTACTGTTCGAGATTACCCCATTGCTTGGATTTTACTGCAGATTTCTGTTAAGGTGTCGATTTTTACCAGTTTTTCAGTTATTTCGGGTAAGTTTGTTGTCGTATTTCTATTTTTGTTTTCCAATTCTGCTATTTTGGATTGAATTTTGATTTTATTTCTTTATTTATCAGAAATTGCAAGCTTTTCACCATGTTGAAAAACACACGAACCAGAACGGCACACAGAGATCTCTTGATCAAAGACCCTAACTTCGGTATCCTCTCGGATACCAGTGAGAAGGTCATTGAAATGTACCAGGTGGATTGGTCTAAAATTTATGCTATATTTGACAACGATGACCTTTCCCACATTGAGAACGATAAACCTATGTATGAGAGGATTAGGGATTCCCAAATTCACGCCATTGTTGCATGTCCTGCTGTCCTACCTTACACTGATGCAGTGAAATGGATTATTGAAAATGCCAGTATCAAAGACCGCTCTTTCAATGATAGCACCGGTGCTCAATTGACACATTTTCGCCCGGAAGTCTTCGTTCGAGCTTTTTCTCTTAAACCCCATGCACAGACCCTTTCTTCTGAATTTATTCAGTCCTCAAAGACTTGGTATAACTTCACTGAGATGATAACGTCATGGATGGTCAAGCCCAGTACATTTGTGCCCAAGGATGACAACCTCTATCCCATTATCTGGTTCAAGGAACCCTACTCTTTGTTGGCAGCCATGCTTTGCAGGCTTTTCAGTCTCCCCAATTGTTCTCTTTTCAAAGCCGAATGGGCACCTATAGCACACCATGTGTTAACCACAGGTGAATCTTTCCCATGGGCAGCTATCCTGTCGTCAGAATTGAAGAATGCGATACAGGATTACCAAAAGGTTCCCGCTCATAAGAAGACACATTTCTTCTTTTCTGCCTATGTCCTTGATTTTTTCTGTGTAGAGTTCCAATTTCCTAACTTAGGTTGGAGTTGGACCCCTACAGACCCACCTGTACATATCTACCATTCACCATTGTGGGAAGGAATTTTGGTGCCTTTATTAGGAGGAACCTGCATTTTCAGAAGATGCCAAAACTTTCATTAATACCATGGGTGATTGGTATGTGTTCGAGTACTTCTCATACATCAGAATCTGGGGAAGTGATACAATGCACCTGTTACCTAGAATAGTCTCAGACAGGCTATTTCTACAGGAGGCTTCATTCTAGACAGTGACTGATGGCATGTATAAGAAATTCACAGGTCCTAGGAAGAAAGGTTGGACTAAGTTTCCTCTTAACCTTTGCCAGTTGGTTATCCCTACCTCAAATTGGGTTGCAATTCCTGGTGACCAAATAGCTGCATTGAAATTGGGCACTACTAAGAAGAGGAAATATGACCCCAAAGAATTCCTGGATGCACACTTCAAACAGATACATATAAAAATGGATTATGCACATGAGGTTCAACCAGATGACTTTATATACCAAGGGGCAAACACATTTTTCAAGTCCTCGTCAAAGCCAAAGATTCACAATAGCAGCATGATATTTTGAAATACCAGAAAGATCTCAAAATTAGAGTTCTGAGCTACAGGGCCATGCAACTGAATTTAACTGAACATACAAGGAGAGACAGAGAGGAAAAAGAAGCCCAGAAAGCTAAAGCTCCTTTAATGCTCACATATCCTGATGGGGATAAAGGTAAAGCTTCCCTAGAGCAACCTCCACATGAGAAAATTGCTGAAACAGCTAAAGTGTTATTACAGACAGCTTGGAATTTCAAGCAAGAGATGACACAGTTATCATCAATGATTAATACTCAATTGCTAGAACCTCCTAGGCCTTCTATCAATACTCAACTGCCTACTACAAAGACTCAAGAAGATGATGACCTGGTCATGACTGAAGCTAATCCAGCAAAGAGGCAGAAAGTGTTGGTTTCTAAACCACAGGTGTCCACAATCAACATAATCGATTGTGATGAGGAAGTTGTGCCTGATCCTCCAGTACCAGTGATAGAGGAAGTCATTGAAGATCCTAAGGTTGTCACTGACTTGTTGGATAGTATTGAAATGGATCATTCTTTCCCAGACCAATCAATGTTAGAATTTAATGTTGCCCCACGCATTGCTTCTTCAACATGTGTGCTACCATCTGTCCAAAAAACCTTCACTGCACCTTTAGGAGTGCCACTTCCATTCTCCTTGTCCCATTTGTTTAACACTCTCATTGATAGCACCACTCCATTGCCAAAACACCTAGTTCCTTTTTCCATTTCATCATCTATGACTGCAGAAGTCCAGTATTTGACTACCCCTCTGCAGTCACCCATAGTTAACTTATTGTTAACTACCATTGATGAATCTTCCAAAGTTTCTCCTCCATCATCACCCATCAAGGCTGATAAACAATTGCTACTTCCAGAAGCCAATGTTGACAATCGAGTTCCACTTTCTAAATATTTTGTCTCAATACCTTCACCAATCGAAGTCTTATCAGTTACCAAAGCCACCTCCACACCTCATATTATTCCTCAAGTCACTTTGCATATACCTAATTCAGTGGTCATTCAAAAACCCCCTTTGGTTGCAACAGTGAGTGTTACTCCTACTTCTGCAGGGGAAGTGACTGAGTATGCAGATCAGGATGTAGTTCCCCTTGGTGACTACTTCTACAGCCTTGATGATAAGGCAGTGATGACAAAGAACTAGGAAGAGGAGCAGAGGTCAAGGTGGGTTAGAAGAACCTGTCTTGAATCAGGTAATATGGACTCCAAGGACCAACAACCCACGAGATGAAGCTGTAGAAACTACTGCAGCTTTAGGGGCTTTTGCAAGTGCCAATTGGGGTTCAGTCCAAGTTCTGGACAAAGACGTTGATCTGAAAGAGAACGAAATCAGAAGCCTAGAAGCAGAGTTGGATGAGATCAAGACATAGCATGTAACTTATGTGGCTGACCTCAAAAAGACTTGGGAAGATAAGGTCAAAGATCTGGAGCAAAGGAATGATACACTTCTCACTCAACTTCGCCTGTCACAGTCTCAACATTCCACAGATGCAGAGAAGATAGCTTCTTTGGAGAAGCAAGTTGAGGATGCAACTGCAAGTGCATCCTCCTCGAGTTCTCTCAAGTTTTCCTCATATGATTTTAAGAATTTGGCCCTTAAAGTTAATCAAGACCATCACAAATTATTGGAGAAGGTTTACCTCGCTCTTGATGAGATCAGGGAGAACTTCATTAATTTTTCCAAGATGTATACTACTCTAGAAGAACAAAAGGCGAAGAGACTTCAAGCTGAGGAAGAAGTCAGTCAATGGCAGTTGTATATAAATAAAATGCCAGAAAACACCCCGATCCTTAATAGTTTTCAAATGAAGAAGGTGAAAGCCTCCCTAAACAATTGGCTTGATTTCAATGAAACAACTTAGGAGATTATCAACAAATCTAAAGACCTCTGTACCAGACGCTGGTATGCAATTGAAAATATTATGGAGGTTTTGAAACTTTCATTTATGGAGCGCATTCTGGATGCTTTTCCGCCAAAATGCAAACTTGAGGAGCTCGAACATAGGTGTGAAGAGTTTGCACAGAGAATTCAGGATCTTGATCAAGTCAGCATTGATGATGTGGATCGTCTGGTGAGAGAATCGGTCATCTTGGAGGGAAGGATTTGTATTTACCTTCACACTTGGCACAAGTTGGCCAAACATGACATGGAAAATAATACATGCAATGCTCAGTTGGACTTAGAATCTGTCAATTTCCCCAATATAGATGAGTTGTTAGAAATATATGAGAAATGGCAGGATTTCTTGGATCGATAGTTTGATCCAATTTTGTAATCCCTATTTTGGGAAATATCTATCTTTCTTTTCTCTTGTATTTTCTTATTTAAGAAGGAAGACCTCTCGTAGTTAGGGGTTGGGAATTTTGGAGTTGCAAGTCAGCAGGAGATAGGACTAGAGATACTCTGTTTAGCAGAGATTTTTGTAATTTATGTACAAGACCTCTTTTAATACACTAAAGTTATATTTTGATCTATCTCTTGTTATTTCTCAAGTTTACTTGAGAATTATTGATTTTATACTCCAAATTGTCATCTACAGTGCATGATATCTTTTGTGTATGTTTAAGTGTATGGATCTATTATATTGGTTTACCTGTGTGATTGATTTATGTTGCAAAGTGTTTTATTGAGTTTATTCAATTTAAATACCTTCTTTATCGATTTCTGCAAGTGATTCACAGCACAATAATCATTTTTAATATTTCAATTAGCAAAGTGGTTACAAATTTATCTTGAACAAGCTTAAGTACTTGAATTATTGTCTTTTAATTTTCATTAATGGATTGTGATTTAAGTTAATAAGTGAAACAACTAAAAGCATTTCTGTGAAAGGTTGAAATTTACTTATTCATCACACCTCACAGTTAATCTGCACATGAACAAGCTTTCTTTTAGAATAGGACTAACTTACATTAGTTTCCTCTTCTGAAATAGGTTAGGTTAGCTTAATTTTATCATTTTCCACCCCCTTCATTTTCCTTGATTGGAAAACTGACCTAATTGGTCAAATCCACCAACTCTTAGAGTGCCAGCGGAGGCCGAATATCCATGGGGAATTACCATACCAAACATGTTGGGGATAGAACTTCCCTTGTGCAAGGTCTTTCGAAGCCTTTCAACTTGGGTTTTCTTCCTCTGTTGGGAACCTTGGAACCATTCTAGCACCTTTGCATCTAACCTACACAACCAAGGCCTCAACAAATGGCGCTAGAAGGAGGGCATGAACTGGAACATTTCCCACAATAAGAGCTAACTTTTATTTATTATGCTTTCATGGCTCTTTCCCAAATCCTTGCATGGGAGTCTGATACTGCTTTGAGCCTACAAGGGCCTTTACATGAACTCCCTAAAAAGGCAGTTAAGATCTTGCCAAAGTTCGATGGCGAAGGTAATGTTTCTGTTACCGATCATATTAGAAGGTATGAATCTATTTTGCGTTTATTTAATGTCATACATGAAGATGTTGCTTGCATACTGTTCCCATTTACCTTCGAAGGTAAGGATTCTCTTTGGTTTTATTTTTTACCTTTGAATTCAATTTCTAGTTGGTTAGAATTTAAGAAAGTTTTTAGAGATTCTTTTGAAGATTATGATATAGTTGAAGTTCATCAAAATCTGATTCGAATGCAGATACATGATGGAGAATCGATTCGGTATTTTAACACACGTTTTTGACAAATGTATTACAGCTTACACGAATAACATCGACCTTCAGCACAACTCACTTTTTGCTGGTATGTTAGATCTCTTCCTAATACCATAGCTATGTTCATCTTACGTGAAGGAATAACAGATTTCAATGAAGCATGTAAGGAGGCTCAAGTGATTGAAAAAGACTTGAAAAGGTATCCTTTCGATCTTGTTTCTCCTTTTGTTTCATATGATGCAGAATCTGTTAATGATGAATCAGAGGTTTCGCAAATTGTTCAATTAAATTCACAAATTAATGATTGTACAATGAAGGCATGTCTGTTAAAAAGGAAATAAATATTCAAAATGATTTACATGATTTGAAACAAATAGTTCTTGCATCTAAAAATCAATCTTCCATAGATACAAAAAGAAAATTAGTTGCAAATTCTAATCGTCATTCTTCTCTTTCAAATGAATGTGAGTACGATGAGTGTTTCACATCTTCCCTTCATTGTTTAGAATCTCAATCTGAAACTGTTGAAGAAAATCTTAAACCTAACACCTCCAATCTGTGCAATGAACATTTTGTTCGAATAAATTTTGAACATTTTCCTTTCTCTCAATTTCATCATAATGATACAACTATCAATGGAAATGGAGAGGATTTTTTATCTATTTATAATTATTTTAAAAGTCATTCTCTTATAAGTGATATCCATTCTTCTTCATATAATAAAACGATGGATCTTAGAGTAGAAATATTTGAAGATGCTAATTACACTTCATATTTTGAAGGACATGTTGATTCTACTCATTTTGCGAAATCTGAAAATTCTTTTTCTTCATCCTGTGATTCTGAACAGAATGAGAACCATAAGTCCTTAGAGGGTGAGTTAGCTGAAATTGAGATTGAATTTCAAAATATTTGTTCCAAATATACTTTCTCTATAAATCAAATTTCAAATGAAAAGTTATTTCGATCAAATGCTTTGAAATCAAATAAATTTGATAGACTTGACAAAAACGAATATCTAAATCAAGAAGGTAAAGTTGATCACTCACAAGATTCAAATTTTGATATTTCCTTTCAATACAATAACAATGATATATTTCTAAAGGAAATATGCTCCACTCTCAATTTTGATGAAAATATTTTGGATCATAATCTTAATAATTTCCAACACACTTTTTATGATTCAATTTATTTATGGTTGGAACAATCATTTTTCAACAATTTGCCATGTCATTTTCATTTCTTTGTAAATAACAAACTTAGTTTAGTTTGTCCAATTTTTGGATTTCCATTTTTAAAATTTGTAATGCTGATGCATCATTTGTTTTTTCTTGCAGGTTTCAAGTTACATAAATGGTTGCATTGGAAATATGACTTCACTTAGTTTGGTGATATTCAGCAAGTAGGATTTAGGGATAAGTTAGTTAATTTTGATTTAAATTTTTGTTAATAAAGCAGTGGTGATGATATATCAGTTTCAAAACTGAAATCGAGGCTTCATTTAAGGCATTTAGGGAAGTATTTCTATCTTCTTTTACTTTTCATTATTCGTGCTCTTGTTTATCATTGGATTAAAACATTCATGTTCAAGTTATATCTTCATTTTCTAAACTATAATGACTTTATCATGAAATGTTTTGAGACAACAATTTCATAAAAGTGCATAAATTTTCATTCTTTCCTGATATGAAATGGAATAAAAGAGTCTTCTTAATTTCATAACTGCACATTTTAATTTAGTTTAATCTTTAGGCTTCTTTATTTGTTTTCAATAAAGAAATCCCGATTGAATCTAATGTCTCATGACTCATTAAAACAAGGTTTTTTAGTGAATAATTGTTCTTTTAGTAACTGATAGAGTTGTGAGATTTTGATTTACTTTTGGTTTCACTTGTATATATGTTTGATTTTATCATTCCCTCATTTTATTTTCTTGTTGGTTTGTTTTGAGTTTTTCATCATTTTTTATTTTAAAATAAAAGAGCTTATCACTCTTTTGTAGTCTTGAAATCTTATTTATAAAGGAAATCTTTATAAATGTTTTATGCTTGCTGGAAATCAAATGTTCTGATTAGTTAATCCCTGATTGTGAAAAAATCAATAAGAGACTATGTTGATAATTCTATTTGAATCTTTCCATCATTATCCTTAGAACTTTATCTTTAACTTGACATAAAGTTTGAATTTAGTTACTTTTAAGGGAATCAATTTCGGGAAATAAGTTTTAATCTGTAAATATTAGTAAATCCATAGATTTCTTACGCCATCCTTACTCTTAAGGAGTATAGTCGCTTCCCCATCCATTAAGTAATCTCTTATGAGATTAACATTAAACATAGCCCAATCCTTTTCTTTAACATCTTTGGGAGTGAGTTGGGAAACATGACGTCTTATCACAAGCTGACCTGTTCATGGTCATGCCTTCTTATGGAATGAATTTATCAAAATCTGGTCACCAAGTCAGGATACTGGCTTGTAGCCATACAAACGGTTGCAAGACGGGGGGTCTCATCACGAGCCAAACCGCTCATTATCTATAAGTTGGTGTGAATGACACTGTCACAACCTGATTACCAAGTCAGGATAGTGGTTTCCAATTTCTTTCCCAGGATGCAAATCTTTAACAAGGATTGACAAGCTTTGTATATTTAATTAGTGGATGGGATAAAGGCAACTTATTGGGTTAAAAGGCATCCCTGTCGCAGCTATAAACGTCGGTTGGCTATAGGGTTCTGCCTATGGTATTGGAGTCATTTCTTAATACTATGTCTTATATGATTAGCTTGATTTCCCGAGGTTAATTCCCAGTAAAGTTCCTGATTCTTGCATCTTCTGAATAATTTATTTTGAAAAATGAGTTATCTTTTAATCAAAAAAAAAAGGGAGGTTTTTTGGATAATGATGGGAATGAGTTCGATGTTTTAGAAGCTTTGAAGTCTGACCAATACTATATCATTCAGTGATAATACTATTCAGATTATTTGAATTTTTAGCATGAGAAGGCATTTCATCTTTGTCTCTAATTTTTATGGATTTCAATACTGTAAGGCAGAGATAACTGCTTCGTCCCAGCTTGTCGCCATTTGTTGTGGCCACAACAGATCCCATGATTAGTTGAAGCATGAGAGCCCCCCCATTTAATAAACACAAAGGTATATGGGTGAGTTTAATTCAATATGAGTTTTTGGTTTTCTCTCACCCATACTTTTGGTCTGCGTGTTTGCCATTTGTTCTGAATTTTGTCTAAGTGTTTTGGTTTGCAGAAAGCCTTTAATTTTTTAGCATTTGGTCATCTACTTTCATAAACCCGAAACCCGACATTTGAGAAACCCGCAACTCGACAGTTGTGGGTTGCGGGGGGTTTGTTTGTTTGTCGTGGAGTTTAGGAAACCCGAAACCCGCAACCCGACAATTGTGGGTTGCGAGATTTTGTTTTGTAACTTTTGATTTTCGTCATCCCAAAACGCGCAACCCGACAGTTGCAGGTAGCGGGTTCTCTTTCTAAATAATTTCAAGAATTTTTATCCCGAAACCCGCAGTTGTGGCTTTCGGCTTTCGGGATTTTCTTTTTAGTTTGATTTTGTTGTGTGTTCCTGAAACCCGCAACCCGACAATTTTAGGTTGCGGGAGTTGGGAAAAGTGTTTCGATTGCGATTTTTTTTTCCATTCCCGAAACCCACAACCCGACATTTTTGGGTTTCGGATTTCGGGAATTCTTTGCGTCTTTATTTTCTTGCAATCCCGAAACCCACTACCCGACACTTTTGGGTTTTGGCTTTCGGGATTCTTAAATAAAATTTCAGAATAAATGATGAACCTAATCCCGCATCCCGCTCCGGTTCATCTCAGCCATCCATTTGTTTTGATCCCACGGTCATGTTTTAATCTGGTAAATGTAATAAGTAGGGTTTTTCTATTTTTATTTTGTCATTTTTACTGTTCGAGATTACCCCGTTGCTTGGATTTTACTATGGATTCTTGTTAAGGTGTCGATTTTTACCAGTTCTTCAGTTATTTCGGGTAAGTTTGTTGTCATATTTCTATTTTTTATTTCTAATTCTGCTATTTTGGATTGAATTTTGATTTTATTTCTTTATTTATCATAAATTGCAATATTTTCACCATGTCGAAAAACACATGATCCAGAATGACACATAGAGATCTCTTGATCAAAGACCTAACTTTGGTATCCTCTTGGATACCAGTGAGAAGGTCACTGAAGCATACCAGGTCAATTGGTCTAAAACTTATGCTATATTTGAAAACGACAACCTTTCCCACATTGAGAACGATAAACCTATGTATGAGAGGATTAGGGCTTCCCACATTCACGCCATTACTGCACGTCCTACTATCCTACCTTACACTGATGCAGTGAAATGGATTATTGAAAATGCGTCGGTGCTCAATTGACACATTTTCGCCCGGAAGTCTTCGTTCGAGATTTTTCTCTTAAATCCCATGCACAAACCCTTTCTTCTGAATTTATTCAGTCCTCAAAGACTCGGTATAACTTCACTGAGATGATAAAGTCATGGATGGTCAAGCCCAACGCCTTTGTGCCCAAGGCTGGCAACCTCTATCCCATTATCTGGTTCAAGGAACCCTACTCTCTGTTGGCAGCCATGCTTTGCAGGATTTTTGGTCTCCCCAATTGTTCTCTTTTCAAACCTGAATGGACACCTATAGCACACCATGAGTTAACCACAGGTGAATATTTCCCATGGGAAGCTATCCTGTCGTCAGAATTGAAGAATGCAATACAGGATTACAAAAAGGCTCCCGCTCATAAGAAGCCACATTTATTCTTTTCTGCCTATGTCCTTGATGTTTTCTGTGGAGAGTTCCAGTTTCCTAACTTAGGTTGGAGTTGGACCCCTGCAGACCCACCTGTACATATCTACCATTCAACATTGTGGGAAGGCATTTTTGTGCCTTTATTGTATGATATCTATGATAGCTTTATGAGTACCATTTATTTTAAGATATTCAAGCAGGAGGCACCTGCATTTTCAGAAGATGCCAAAAATTTAATTAATACCATGGGTGATTGGTATCTATTCGATTATTTCTCATACATCAGAATCTGGAGAAGTGATACAGTGCACCTTTTACCTAGAATAGTCCCAGACAGGCTAGTTCTACAGGAGGTTTCATTCCATACAGTGACTGATGGCATGTATAATAAATTCACAGGTCCCAGGAAGAAAGGTTGGCCTAAGTTTCCTCTTAACCTTGGCCAGCTGGTTATCCCTACCTCAAATTGGGCTGTAGTTCTTGGTGACCAAATAGCTTCCTTGAAATTGGGTACTACTGAGAAGAGGAACATGGCCCCAAAGAATTCCTTGTTGTACAATTCAAACAGATACATATAAAAATGGATTATGCACATGAGGTTCAACCAGATGATTTTATATACCAACGGGAAAACATATTTTCTCAAGTCCTCTCCAAAGCCAAAGATTCACAAGAAGAGCATGATATTTTGAAATACCACAAAGATCTCAAAATTAGAGTTCTGAGCTACAGGGCCATGCAGCTGAATTTAACTAAACAGACACGGAGAGACAGAGAGGAAAAAGAAGCCCAGAAAGCTAAAGCTCCTTTAATGCTCACATATCCTAATGGCGATAAAGGTAAAGCTTCCCTAGAGCAACCTCCACATGAGAAAATTGTTGAAACAGCTAAAGTGTTATTACAGACAACTCGAAATTTCAAGCAAGAGATGACACAGTTGTCATCAGTGATTAATACTCAATTGCTAGAACCTCCTAGGCCTTCTATCAATACTCAACTGCCTACTGCAGAGACTCAAGAAGATGATGACCTGGTCGTTACTGAAGCTAATCCAGCAAAGAGGCAGAAAGTGTTGGTTTCTAAACCACAGGTGTCCACAATCAACATAATCGATTGTGATGAGGAAGTTGTGCCTGATCCTCCAGTACCAGTGAGAGAGGAAGTCATTGAAGATCCTAAGGCTGTCACTAACTTATTGGATAGTATTGACATGGATCATTCTTTCCCAGACCAATCAATCTTAGAATTTAATGCTTCCCCAGGCATTGCATCTTCAGCATGTGTGCTACCATCTATCTAACAAACCTCCACTGCACCTTTAGGAGTGCCACTTCCATTCTCCCTCTCCCATTTTTTTAACACTCTCACGGATAGCACCACTCCATTACCAGAACACCTAGTTCCTTTTTCCATTTCATCATCTATGACTGCAGAAGTCCAGTCTTTGAATGCCCCTCTACAGTCACCCATAGTTAACTTATTGTCAACTACCACTAATGAATCTTCCAAGAAAAATTCCTCCATCATCACCCATCAAGGCTGACAAACAATTGTTACTTCCAGAAGCCAATGTTGACAATCCAGTTCCACTTTATAAATATTTTGTCTCAATACCTTCACTAATCAAAGTCTTATCAATTACCAAAGCCACCTCCACACCTCAGATTATTCCTCAAGTCACTTTGCATATACCTAATTCAGTGGTCATTCAAACACCCCCTTTGGTTGCAATAGTGAGTGTTACTCTTACTTTTGCAGGGGAAGTGACTGAGTATGCAGATCAGGATGTAGTTCCCCTTGGTGACTACTTCTACAGCCCTGATGATAAGGCAGTGATGAGAAGAACCAGGAAGAGGAGCAGAGGTCAAGGTGGGTTAGAAGAACCTGTCTCGAATCAGGTAATATGGGATCCAAGGACCAACAACCCACGAGATGAAGCTATAGAAACTGCTGCAGCTTTAGGGGCTTTTGCAAGTGCCAATTGGGGTTCATTCCAAGTTCTGGACAAAGAAGTTGATCTTAAAGAGAATGTATCATAATCCTGAAAGTAGAGTTGGCTGAGATCAAGACATAGAATTTAACTTATGTAGCTGACCTCAGAAAGACTTGGGAGATAAGGTCCAAGATCTGGAGCAAAGGAATGATACACTTCTCACTCAACTTCGCCTGTCACAATCTCAACATTCCACAGATGCAGAGAATATAGCTTCTTTGGAGAAACAAGTTGAGGATGCAACTGCAAGTGCAACCTCCTCGAGTTCTCTCAAGTTTTCCTCATATGATTTTAAGAATTTTGGCCCTTAAATTTAATCAAGACCATCACAAATTATTGGAGAAGGTTTACCTCGCTCTTGATGAGATCAGGGAGAACTTCATTAATTTTTCCAAGATGTATACTACTCTAGAAGAACAAAAGGCGAAGACACTTCAAGATTCTAAAGCTGAGGAAGAAGTCAGTCAATGGAAGTTGTATATAAAGAAAACACCAGAAGACACCTCGATCCTTAATATTTTTCAAATGAAGAAGGTGAAAGCCTCCCTAAACACTTGGCTTGATTTCAATGAAACAACTGAGGAGATTATCAACAAATCTAAAGACCTATGTACCAGACGCTGGTATGCAGTTGACAATATTATGGAGGTTTTGAAACTTCCATTTATGGAGCCCATTCTGGATGCTTTGCCGCAAAAATGCAAACTTGAGGAGCTCGAACACAGATGTGAAGAGTTTGCACAAAGAATTCAGGATCTTGATCAAGTCAGCATCGATGATGTGGATCGTCTGGTGAGAGAACCGGTCATCTTGGAGGACATGATTTGTATTTACCTTCGCACTTGGCACAAGTTGGCCAAACATGACATGGAAAATAATACATGCAATGCTCAGTTGGCCTTAGAATCTGTCAATTTCCCCAATATAGATGAGTTGTTAGAAATATATGAGAAATGGCAGGATTTCTTGGATCGATAGTTTGATTTGATTTTGTAATCCCTATTTTGGGAAATCTCTATTTTTTTTTTGCTGTATTTTCCTATTTAAGAAGGAAGACCTCTTGTAGTTAGGGGTTGGGAATTTTGGAGTTACAAGTCAGCAGGATACAGGACTAGAGATACTCTGTTTAGCAGAGCTTTTTGTAATTTATGTACAAGATCTCTTTTAATACACTAAAGTTATATTTTGATCTATCTCTTGTTATTTCTCAAGTTTATTTAAGAATTATTGATTTTATACTCCAAATTGTCATCTACAGTGCATGATATCTTCTGCGTATGTTTAAGTGTATGGATCTATTATATTGGTTTCCCTGTATGATTGATTTATGCTGCAAAGTGTTTTATTGAGTTTACTCAATTTAAATACTTTCTTTATCAATTTCTGCAAGTGATTCACAGCACAATAATCATTGTTAATTTTTCAATTAGCAAAGTGGTTACAGATTTATCTTGAATAGGCTTAAGTACTTGAATTATTGTCTTTTAATTTTCATTAATGGATTGTGATTTAAGTTAATAAGTGAAACAACTAAAAGCATTTCTGTGAAAGGTTGAAATTGACTTATTCATCACACCTCATGGTTAATCTGCACATGAAAAAGCTTTCTTTTAGAATAGGACTAAATTAAATTAGTTTCCTCTTCTGAAATAGGTTAGGTTAGCTTAGTTTTATCATTTCCACCCCCCTCATTTTCCTTGATTGGAAAACTAACCTAATTGGTCAAATCCACCAACTCTTAGAGTGCCAGCGGAGGTCGCATATCCGTGGGGGATTACCATACCAAACAGGTTGAGATAGAACTACCCTTGCGCACGGATTTTCGAAGCCTTTCAACTTGGTTTTTCTTCCTCTGTTGGGAGCCTTGGAACCATTCCAACACCTTTTCATATAACCTAGACAACTGAGGCCTCAACAGGTCCCCACCATGCAACACGAGGGAAAATGACTCTTCTTGTAGAGTCAATGGCGCCGACATTATTCAACTGGTGCGAGGGGGTCCTATCCAACCTCAAAGAACAAGTAACCAAGTGCAGAAATGGGGACACTTGTCAGTTCGGGTACGTGAGTATCATGGTCACCTTATTCCTAGAGAGCGTGCCATTGTTGCATCCTCAGGTATCCATGCCTATCTGCCCTGTGAGCGAACCTTGGATGGGAGATGGAGTGATTATGCAGGACGGATCGGTGGGCCACAAGTCTTAGCCTTTGGCGAATATTTCTTCTCATGGATCAAGGAGCAGATTATCATGATCGAGGACTTCCCCTATGAAGGGGTGGACTTTCATGAGGACATCGAATTAGCATTGCCTGAGGATGAGGATTGGGACATGTTATGAATAAAATAATAATAATAATAAACATCAACATATATATATATATAATAATAATAATGAATAATAATAATAATGATAATTAATAATGTCTTTCCGAAAAGAAATGACTATTAGTGAAAGGGCATTCCTCCAAAGTATAAATAATGGGCCCTCAATTGTAATTCATCATCTTATCTTATCAATTTATATATCATTTTACATCTATGGATTTGTGGGTTATTTCATAAATTATGGGTTCAACCCTAACTTATTGAGAATATCCAACTATGGATATTACATTGGTATCAGAGCTAGGCTTGTAGCCACCAATCTAGGACCTTGTCCAAAACCGCATGTGGCCCAAAGAAGTAAAAAAGAAAAAAAGAGAAAGAAAGAAAAAGGCAAAAGTAAAAGAAAATAAAAAGAAGAAAAGAAAGACAAGTAAAAAAGAAGAAAATAGAATATAGAAATAAAATAAAAAAAAGTGAGAAGAAGAAAAAAGGAAAAAAAAGAAAAGTAAAAGTAAAGTTTAGAAGTGAGTAGAAGTAAAAAGTAAAAGTAAGAAGTGAAACCGCACATGGTTTTAAGGTGCACGTGGTTTTATGAGAAGTGGGTTTTGTTTTATTCCCTAACAATAAACCAAAAGTGAAATTTGAACCTAGGTGGGGAAGGTAACAACCATTCCATCCCAACCACCCAATCTACACCATTTTACATATATTAAGGGAAAAATAATATTAGAAGAAGAATCATATTGAATATTGTTTATTATAAAAAAGGAGATATTGAATAAATTTCAAAGAAAACTCAAGAAGATGGGTTTTAATGTTGAAAAGAAGGGAAGGTTTCTTAACACCTCACTGACGAGTGTCTCAATACTATTTAGAGTTAAAGGGACATTTGCAGGGAAGGATGTCATCATTTCTATTGCCCCTAGTGAAAGAAATAATTATATTAGTGCTGAATTTGCTAACCATGTAGTGATTCATGAATCAAATATAAGTGAAAGGCTCGCCTTTTGAGACAAGAATCAATCTGAAATAAGTGGATTAGAATTGAATGTTGGAGATTATATGGTCATATCTCAATTCACTGTTAGTTCCTTATGGAGTTCTGATGGTGACATAGTTTTGGGGTTACCTTGGATTAAAACATTGGGGACCTTCATTTTAAATGCTGAAAATAAATTTCTTACTTTTTCCTATAAGCAAAAGAGAATCACATTTCAAGATATTACAATAAAGTCAGATTTAGAAGCTCCAACATCTGAATACTTCAAGGATATATCAAAGATGATTTCACAGGGTAATCAGAAGTCAGATCAAAAGATGCAGTCAGAATTCGACAAAATCGTCACAGATAAAGAAGAAGAGATCTCTCGTTTAAGAGATCATAATCAGAAATTGCTTCTTCAAATAAAAATGACGAAGGATAAAGCACAACAGAATCAAAATCTAGAAGAGGAGAATCGAGATCTTCAGAAAAAACTATTAGAAAACATTGACGAAAATGGTCACCTCAAGAAGCACAAACAAGATCTAATGGATCAAATTCAAAAGCTTAAAGATGATAAGAAAGCGCAAGAAGAAATGACCCGAAATCTTAAAAAAGAAAAAGACTCGTTAGACAATCAGTTGGATCAAATTAAGAAGAGGACATCAAAGCCCTTGGACTCAAAAATCTATGTTGAGAAAAAAGAAGCAAATACAAATTCAGTCCTCGTCACAATTCAGAAAGAAGACAATCTTGTAAAAAAACAAACAACAATAACTCCCTATCGACACCCCAACCATATAAACCAGTATCCTAAAAAGTGGGAATTGTCGAAAGATAATAGTACTAATGTGCTCAAAGCACCTGACAACAGATCAATAGAGAATCCCAACAGTCGGCAACAAATCAATTTTGGCTGGATTGATCCATCAACATATCGGAAGTTATGTTCTACACTTAGAAGTTCATACCGACATGTTTCATCAGCTACGAAGTCACAAGGAATGGTGCGAAAACATTATAAGGCTTTGAGGACAAAGTCTTTCTAAGAGAGAGGCAATGTTATGGATAAAATAATAATAATAATAAACATCAACATATATATATATATATAATAATGAATAATAATAATAATGATAATTAATAATGTCTTTCCGAAAAGACATGACTATTAGTGAAAGGGTATTTCGCCAAAGTATAAATAACGGGCCCTCAATTGTAATTCATCATATTATCTTATCAATTTATATATCATTTTACATCTACATATTTGTGGGTTATTTCAGAAATTATGGGTTCAATCCTAACTTATTGAGAATATCCAACTATGGATATTACAGGACAATTCAGGTATATAACCTTCACCATCGTTTTTTTTAATGTTTTTAAATATATATGATTTTTAGTGATTTTTTAATGTGTAGAAAGATCTAACGTATGTACATGTGCATGCCGCAAATCATGGACCAAGAAGACCAGCGGGCTACTCGCCGCTGCACTGAGGAGGAGTCCAGCATCAGGTTGCTAATGAGGACAAGGACGAGGAGGAGGAGGAGGCAGGAGGTATCCACGCTGTTGTGCAGAACCTTCATGGTTTGACTATGGGAGTCCCTACTATGAGGATGGATGACATCCCTCTCCATCTCCAGAGGCATACCGTAGGTGTGCTAAGGCGTATCATCCAACTGCTTCGTCGGGTAGCCGGGGAAGTAGTATGCTACCATGAGCAGCGTGAGGATGATGATTAGTCCTTTTAGATAATATTTACCTTTAGCGGCATGCACACAATATGTAGGCCAGAGAGCCAAATTTAGTATGGGACAAGATCCCAAATTTTGTCTTTGGACATACCTTATTATATGTATTCAGAACAAACATTTTATATGTGATTATATACATGTGGACCTATTTCTATGACTTGTTTATTTACAGTGGCTTGTGTGTTTATTTATGATGTATGTTTATGTATGAGCTAGATGCTAATCCAATATGTAGTTAGCCAATGAGTCAGCTATAATATTGAATTCTCTCGGTACATGTTGATATGAAATGTAATCAAATGATTGTTCCAAGAGGCATACCCTTCTAAATAAACGAAGTAGCGTAGGATCACGAACAGTGTAGACATGTTTCAGATTAGATACTACGAGTTGGGAATCTAAGTAGACCAAAAAGGTGCAGATTCCAAGGGAAGCAACTTCAGTTAAGAGTCCGATGACTGCATGGTACTCTGCAATGTTGTTGGTTGCGGGGCCCAAGAAAGTGCCCCCTGAGGATACCAACTCACCAGCAGGAGAATAGATAACCCATCCTATGGAAGCAAGGTTCCGGGTATGTCGGCTAGCACCATCTGCAAATCCGTAGTAGGCTGACATCTGCGCATAAAAGCACAATTCAAGGTAAATAAGGGTACATGAAATAAAATCCATGCACACACACACAAAAAGAAACAACTGAAAACAAGCGAAGTACATTATGTATAATATGTCTCATGCGGGGTAAACCTACACATAGAACAGTTTTAGGTATATCCCGTTGTGGGGCCATGCCAACAGTGTGCCATCACAGTCGACGAGCTCGTAAGATCCTTTTTCGAATACACGTTTCACGATATAGAGACTGTACCACATCGACTCTAGATTTCCTTTTCCTAACTTGTCATGCATTTAGTCATATGTGAGGGCTAGGTCTCCTTTGTTAAAGATTCTGGGTTGAACGGAAGTATCATATTGTGATTTGATGCGTTTCTTGTGGGATTCATTAGCGAGAGTGGCATCGCGGTGAGTCTCATCTAGTTTGGCTAGATACATAAACCGTTCCTCCTTAGAGGTTGTATTGGGAAGTAGCTCGATGGCTATCTTCAGTGATGGGATTTCACATTCAATTGGTAAAATAGATTCCAGGCCATACACCAGTTGAAATGGTGTGAATCCGGTTGC
Organism: Larix kaempferi; assembly: GCA_027924585.1. Lineage (NCBI taxonomy): Eukaryota > Viridiplantae > Streptophyta > Pinopsida > Pinales > Pinaceae > Larix > Larix kaempferi. The sequence continues at coordinate 582,736 of BSBM01001814.1, forward strand.
ATTTTTTATTGAGGTTCGGTAGGCCCATAGGGAAGAAAAAAGAGCCAAGTGCCAATTTGACTTCTGAGTACCAACAGTGTGTTGGATCATATGTTTCAAGACCTTGTTAATGGCCTCTACTTGACCGTTATCATGTGGGTAGTACGGGGTTGAGTTTTCATGTCAAAAACCCAACTTGGCACTCAATTCTTCAATCATATGATTCCTGAAATGGGAACCATGATCGGTTACAATAGGTTGTGGAACTTCGAACCTAGCTATGATGTGGTTGAATATGAACTGTGTTGCTATTTTGTCATCTTCTGCAAAAGTAGGCATCGCTAAAGCCCATTTTGTGAAGTAATCCACGACTACTATGACATAGCCATGCCCCCCGGCTGAAGTGGGCATACAGTGCATGAAATCAACGCCCCATTTGGAAAAGGGGCCGATGGCAACAATAGGATGAAGTGGAGCAGGGTGCAAGCGCTTCTTACTATGAAAAAATTGGCAGGGTGGAAATTTCTTGACTGTTTCAATGCAATCTTTGAAAATTGAGGGCCAGAAATATCCCCCTCGCAAAATATTTTGGACCGTAGCCATCTCAGAGAGGTGACCGCCACATGCTCCAAAGTGATAGTCATTAAGAACGTGTTCGGCCTCGTCTAAAGTTAGACAATGTCGTAGAACAGTGTCAACACCACGACGATACAGAGTATCGCTAATAATAAGGTAGTACTTAGCATGATGTCTGATACGATGACGTTCATCTTGATTGAGTTCGGGCCGAAAGAATTGGGTTTGTAGATACAGAATGATATCCCCATACCGAGGATCAAACGTGCCAATGAGGGACAACGATTTGTCTGGGAGAGAATAAATGGGCTCCGGTTGCTCAGTGACACGGGGCAAACTACAAATCAGCTCTGCGAAGACCAAAGATTTCTTGGATTTTTCCTTGGCAAATTCCAAGTCAAACTCTTGAAGGACAACAATCCAATAAGAATATTTTCCCCCAAGCACTTGGTGTGTGAGGATGTAGTACATTGGGTTGAAGTCTGCTATGACAGTGGTCTTGCGAAGTAGAATGTAATGGTGGAACATATGGACAACAAAAACTGTGGCCAGAGCCAGCTTTTCAACATGCGAGTAGCGGGTTTTGAATTCAAGAAGACTCTTACTAAGATAATAAACCACATGTTCTATGTCATTGGCGTCCTCTTGGGATAACACCATGCCAATGGTGGAAGTGGAAGCTACGAGATACAAGAGGTAATCCCATGTGTAGTTGGGGGGTTGGATTACGGGATCCTTAATGAGGGATGCCTTCAAATTATCAAAGGATTGTTGGGATTTGTCATCCTAGATGAAAGGGATGTCATTTTTAGAAGCCTTGTGTAGCCCCTTGTAATGTCGGCAAAATTGCAAACAAAACGACGTAGAAAGTTTGCGTGCCCTTGCAGACTTTGAAGTGATGGAATGTCAGTGAGTGAAGGAAAGGATAGAATGGCTTCTACCTTCGCTGGGTCTAGGCATATGCCTTCTTTGGAGATAATGAATCCAAAAAGTCTTCTGACTTCAACACAAAAGATGCATTTGTGTGGATTTAAGCGAATATTGTAGTGGCGACACCTTGAGAAGATGGCGCTCAAATGATCTAGATGATCATCTCGAGTCTGAGAATGGGCGAGAAGGTCATCAAGATATGGTTCCACAATATGCTTAATGTCATGAAATTCATATGACATTGCCCGTTGCAAAGTTTCCCCTGCATTATTAAGGCCAAAGGGGATTTTGTGGTATGCAAAGGTTCCCCATGGACAAATGAAGGTTGTCTTATGCTGGTTAGCAGGGAGTATCTCTATCTGATTATAGCCAGAGAAGCCATCCATGAATGAAAAGATGACACTCCCGTCACAGTTATCGATAATCTTGTCAATATCCTGAGTTGGGTAGTTGTCTTTTGGAAAATCTTTATTCAAATCTCGGTAATCAACACAGACTCTGATCATACCCTATTTCTTTGTTATGGGAATGATGTTAGACACCCATCCTGTCAACGGGGTAGGATAGATAAAACCAACATGCAGAATTTTTTCAACTTCTTCCTTGATAGTCGCTGCTTTGTGGGTATGGACGGGCCGGAGTTTCTGCCGAATAGGTCGGGCACCAGGAAAAGTTTGAATTTCGTGGACCACGATTGATGGGTCTATTCCTAGAATCTATTCATAACTCCAAGCAAACACGTCGCGAAACTCTTTAAATAAGGCAGTATAGAACTCCACCTCGGTGGGATTGCAAGTCTTTCCTATGTGAATGTTTTCCATGACACCAAGTTTCACCGAAATTTCAATAGGAGTGGTTTCCATGATGTTGGCCAAGTTTCCTTCAGAGAATATGTCGTCAAATGAAATGGGAAACTTGGGCTTGACAACTTCAAGTGAACTACTGAATTTGGTATCTTGCTCAATCGCCTGGATAGTTGGGAAAGAAGACCAATGGTGGTAATCTTCTCAAGGTGGTTCATCGATGCACATGACCTCCATAATCGATTCTCCAAAAGAAAAAATATGTGTGAGAGGATCAATAAATGGCAACGATGGACCAGCCTCGGCCAAGAGCTATGCCACTGCATGATGTGTAACAGAATCGACCCAATCTATGGCTGACTGGATCACCTGGTAAGTCGCAAGGTTCCTATTTAATGGCATGGAACTGCCATACGTTTCAATCTCTGTAGGACTCGGTGTCACCCATGAATCAATAGGTTCGTTGAATGGAATGACACTCGATGATATCATGTTTATGGAAAAGACGGGGGTTCTGAGTTCCGTAAATAGCCCTATGAGGGAGGAATCCTTCATAATACCAACGCCAATATACTCAAAACGGTGCTGGTACTGGCCCAGCAGCGGGACATTGTGGGCAGAGTTCGAATGCATGTCCGGAGTACAGAAATCAAACTGATCAATGGTGACAACATTCCCCTGATGAGGAAATTGCACTAGTCTAAAGACGGAGGATGCGACGACGATCATGGCAAAGAACCAGTTCCGGTCGAGTAGAAGATTATAGTCTAGTTGCGCATCTACGACTTTGATGTGTATAGATACTGTCTTGCCCCCTAGTTCAACACCAATTGCAAGAATGATTCCGTATGGCTGAAAACCATGTCCGTCAAATGCTTTAAGAGTAGTAGCAGAAGGTGTAACCTCAAGTGAGCGTATAGCTCTCCAAAAAGTCAAGGACATGATCGACGTGGAAGCACCCTCGTCTAGGACGGTGCGATGAATGTTGTTCCCATGGATCTTCGTCTGGATCTGGAAGGCTAACTGGTGGTAAATCCTAGGTTTAAAATACTCCAAGTTAAACATAATCGTGTTAAAATTATCCAGGTCCACCACTCCTAGTTCTAAAAGTAAGGTCCTACACTGTGTGGGACAGTGTTGTAGACCTCGAGAGTTGACATTGCACATGGTGCTTGAGCTAGGTCCTCAACAATATTGTAATTTTGGGCTGCTCGCGCATTAGGATTAAATGTCACCTTTCGGATGGTGCCTTTGGGTGGGCACAACACTGTGTCAGTGACAGGTCTCTCAATATGAAGATGACCATTGGGGGGAGGGGTGATAGAAGGATCTTAAGGAGGAGACTTGCCATGGGCGGTCTCCATTCTGTTTGAACTTGGAGGGGTATCATATGTCCTTGCTCGAGTGGATATATGGAGCTCCTCATTATTCATCATCAAAACATCGTGGTTTGCGGACATTTCTCCGCGGGGTGGGTTGTTCGGATTTCCCTTTTGTGGGGGATCACGAGTAACCATTTGTTGTTGCTGGTGGGGGATCAGTTAGCACTACTGGGCGGGAAGACCCTTTAACAAATTTATTGACTTCCTCCTTGTAAGGAAAGTCACGTGTATAGTGGTCTTACTGACAAATAAGGCAGGGAAATTTTGCTTTTTGACGTGGTTTTTTATCATTGTTGGTTTGTTGCGGCTTGGGGTTCTCCTGCTGGTTGGGAGGTTTCTTAGATTTTCCTCAATTATTCTTCTTCTTTCCGTCGGATTGTTGAGACGAAGATTGGACAACGTTCACTTTGGAGGAAGCAACATGAGGAGTGGAGGTTTTGGGGTTATACTAGGTGGTAGGTGGGGCGGAATTCTATGGCTTCCCACTCGATTTGTTCGCAGGATGGGCCTTAACTGAACCGATAATACCGTCAATGGGTGGTTCAGTTGCGGGCTTGGTTGGATTAGTAATGGTGTGGGAGGCATGAGGAATAATCTTGTATAAAGTTCTGTATTGGGTATAGACCAAATCCATATACTGAGCGCGAGAAATCGCTTGTCTCTCCGTGACAGGTCCGCCCATGGAAATATCCTTGGCGATGGGAGGCAGAAATGACTTAGTGAACCAATCAACGAGTAATTGGTCTGGGATGGGTGCCTTGATTAACCTTCGGTGTCGACGCCACTCGTGGATATGATCAGATATATGCTTGGAAGTGGTTTGACGCAGCGAAGTCAACATGTCTGTTCAAGTATCGTATCGAATGGGAAGCTGGAAATGTGTCAAAAACTACATAGCCGGGGTATTGAAATCTCAGAAAGAGTACTGTGGCAGCTCGATGTACTATTTTGCTTTTGTACCGGTAAGCATGCACTGGAAGAGCCATAACCGAATGGAGTCATCCATCAATGAATTAGGTGAACACCAAAGATGGAAAGTCATAACGTGGTTCTTGGTGTTTTTCCCGGGCTTGGCATCGAACTTGGGAATGTTTGATGGTAGTTTGGCCGAGATAGGTGGCGAGTGTGGTTCGTGCCATATTGGATCGTTAATAAGTCTAGACAAGTCGATTAGGTCGAGCGTGGCAAAAAATGGAAGATATTGATTAGGCTGCAGGTATGAGTAATAATTGTACGGTGTAAGGATACCCGTGGGACCTTGCACAGCATATTGTTGCGTGTTGTACCCATACATGTTTCCTGCAAGATACTGCTGAAAATTCTAAGGATAGTAGACCATCTGGTTAACCAGTGGTGTATTCGGAATCAAAGGATTTTTTGTCTGATTCAGAATCACAACAGTGACTGGTTGTTGGATATTCTGCTGAGTGGGGATAACGGATATAGTTCCCTGGTATTGTTGTGTCCCAGGAATGTTTCCAGTTCCTTGATTGGGTATGGTTCCCTGGGATTGTTTCGTCCCAGGAATGTTTCCATCTCCTTGATTAGGGGGTGGATTTCCCATGCCTGTGTTAGGGGATGCCTGAAAGAATGGAGTCCATGGAATGTTGGTTCCACCCTGGTGAAGAGGTGGGTTCCATGGAGTATTCGCGGCTGTAGGATAAGGAATGCCAGAATTCTAGTTGGGGGGAAAGAAAGATTGATTGGGTTTCCCCCCAGCTTGATTCTAGTTTCTGAATAGAGAGTACCCCCCACTCTGTGGGATGTGAGATGGTCCCCAAGAAGGAACTGTTCCTGACGAGGGATGTTGGAAATTGGTTTTGGTTGGGATACCAACATGAGGTTGTCCACTGCCAGGTGAATTATATGTTCCCAACTGAGAAGATGATGTTGATGGAGGGGGTTGTTGGATGGTGCCAATCGGGGCGTTAACAAGTGGGATACCTCCAGAAGGTGTGATAAGTCGGCCCTGCTGAGCCGATGGAAAAGATGGAGGTGTTTGTTAAGTAGCCCCAGCTAGAGAGGCACCAAGCGGTTGTCCTCCAACAGGTGTGATCGATGGTCCGACCAGAGGAGGTTGGTTACTGGGACCAATGGGTACAGTAGACAGTTGTCCTCCAGAGATAGTATATATGGTGGCCGAAGGTATGCCTCCGATTACAATAGGTGATCCAACAGTATGGATAGAGGTTCTTCCAATAAAGACACTAAGCGAGTGAGGTAGTGTCGATTGGCCTACTGCACCAAACATGCTGACTTGTGAAGGGGATCTTTCGTGAGTTCTGGATGGTGATGGTGAAAAGATTGGTTATCCCTCATGAGGGGTGTGTCCCCTGAAATTAAGCCAAACATATTGTGCGACAATAAGTGTGGGGAGTATAACCCAGGACTTTCTGGTGTCATATCCATAGGAATTGGAATGGTACGAAGATCATCGAGGGCTTGGCCCGGATTTGTATCCCAGAAAGTGGAGGCTAGGTCGAAAATGGGAGCTGTCCTATCGGGGTCTGGAAGGAGTTCAGGTAGAGTCTCGTCTAAGGGTCCGGATCCATTGGTGTAGGGTTCATGATACTCCGTGCTAAACGGAGGAAGGGGATCTTAGTAACCAGGAGGATGTGTCGTTGGAGAAATGCGTGCAGGGGGGTATTGGGAAGCCGATGTGAGAATTTGAGTTGTATCATGTCTAAATTGTTCCGATGATAAGGGTGAATTAGCTAGGCTAACCATACTGGATTGGATTGATGCCATGATCTCATGTCCTAAAGGATGATTAGGGAAGGAGACGCTGAACAGTACGTTGCTAGAAGAGCACGTTTCATAAGTATGAATACCTGATGGTGTAGTGGTGGCAGGTGGAGGTTCCACCTGTATGGTAGGAAATTAAAAATCAGAATGAAACGGTGCAGGAGGTAGTTTAGTTTCTTCTATGATTTCAATGTATCCGCCAGGGACTCGAATCGAATCTCTCGTGTCGTCATCGAATCCTTTAATAGTCTCAATGTACCCTTCAGGGACATTGTATAATGTGGTCAAGTGTGGTATAACGCTAGTCTCTGGGAGGATGATGACCTCTAGTGTAACATCATGTGAAGGACTAACTTCAACAGCTAAAGTAGTGTCCATTGTGGTAGGAATATCTGGAATGACAATGGATTGTGGGACGACAGGAATCTCAGGTGGACTACTAGGTTCAGTGACTGTAGGAGATTCTGAGATGGTGCCATGGTCTATGGGTATAGAAGAGACTGGATATGTAGTACTAATAGGTGGTAGAACGGTTCCTCGACCAACTCCACGGCTAGCAGGGGCAAGAATATGTGATGTGGGTGAACCAGAAGTCCGTGGTGGTGGTGGATCATGGCTTCATCCATGTTATCTCCATGATCTCCTTTGATCAGCCATGGTGGTGGGATTACAAGTTTCGGGGACATTCTCATAGAAAAGAACTCAAAAACCCTAAAGCAGTCGAGTGTGCAAAAGGGGAGCTAGAAAAAGACAAGGCTCGCAGGCCAAAAAAGAAAGCTCAGAAAACTATACTGGGACCAGTGTTAAAGTAAGCGAGCTGGAACAAAAGTGGCTTGAATGCCAACAAGCAGCACTAAAAATAAAAAAGACGCTCTAAAAAAAGGTGAAATAGCAGGAAAAATTCCCTAACTAAGAGCTGAAGACATCGACAAATCGTATCCTTCGCAAGGTGATGAAATCCAAGTCGAATAATACGAAATGAGAGACCAATAATGGAAGGATATCCCTCTACCGAAAGGGATCCTTGGTAAAAGATCCCTAGAAGAAAAGTCACTAGGCTACCTCATTCATGACACGTCGGAGAAAGTGAATTGGCACTTCTGTCTTTGAGCCCAAGTATCACCTATACGGTAAATACAAGGAAGATAATGGCTAGATATCCTTAGGTGCTAAGTGGAGTGGGGCATTCCACAAAGTCCATCTGGAACCTGTCCTCGCGGTTTACCCCCGTGAAATGGGAGGCCTTCTCCACAAACTGGTCAATGACCCTGTCCCACAAACTAGTCGATGACCCTTCAACAAGTACAAGATAATTTTAGCACCCTAGAGGACAACAACTATGTCTTAAATGAAAAATGACAAGGGGGAATTATTTGTATTCGTATCCTCGGTGTCCTACCTAACTACCAAAGTATTTTTCTCCTCAAGTGAGGTTAACGTGTGTTGAGTTAGGGAGTGTACATTTTAATGGTTGTATTACTCAATCGGGTGATGGGAGTGCAACTTGATGGTGTTAGGACGAATCAACCAATGCAAATGAATATGAATCAAAACAAGCCTTCCTTTTCGATGAATGCTAGCTAAAGAAAAGAGAGAGTTCTTCGATCAAATGTAAGTACGAACGTTTTCAAGGAAATGAAAAAACCACTCCAAAAAAATTGTTTTCTTTTTTGCATAAGCCAAACTAAGGTAACTACTTTTCAAGATGAAACTGATCTACAACTGATGCAAAGTATGTGACAAGTAATGACAAACAATTCACTTCCTAAATGCAAAATTACGAACTTGATCTTTTCAACAAAAAGAGGACATGTTCTAAAAAGTCTTCCAATATTTGATTTTTGATAACAAGAATGGAGAGCTACTTCGGTAAGAATGATGTGATCTCTATTATAATGCAATCAAGGAATTTGACAAGCAACAAATAAACTTGACTGTCTTGAAAGGACCAATCAATTGCAAAATGGTAAGGAGGTGATCAAACTGGGTATGATGCCACAAACTCCAAAATCCAAGCTCGAAAATAAACAAACAAACCAAAAGTCACTTGCAACCTTGCTTAGAGGTGACAAAAGAGATGTGCAGACAAGATCTAAAAGGTAGTGAGTAAGTAGGTATGGCTGTAACAGTGACCTAAAACCCAAAATGTCCAATGTGTCTACCAAATATTTTTTGAGACCAAGCAAAGACTAAAGAACTTCCAATAGGAGTGAAATGCAAGTGGTGTACCACAGTTGGGTAGGTTACAGGTGTCTGATGAAGATCAGAACAACAATCAGAAATAGAGAAAATAAAACTTCATTGAAAGTAACCAAGCAAACTTAAAAAAAATCCTTCTACAGATATTTTCACGTAGCTGCAAGTAGCCCAGGAGCGATAATTAGGAATTATCGCGCTTTAGAAAATGAATGGGTAGCGAAAATATGGTAATTTTCACTCTGTAAGCAGTGTAAGGGGCGTGAAAATGTTCAGAAAGAGGATGAAGGCGATAATTTAAGAAAATATTTTGACTTTCCAGGGTTTTCCAACCCAGAGGACTCATTGTTCACTAACAAAGGTTTGATGCAGAGAGGAGGGGGGTGAATGAGAGTAAAAAAGACCAACTTTCACAAATGGTTTGAAAGAAGAGCAAATTCACAATAAAAAATGGATGAAAGTAAAAGAACTCCAAACAAAGAGGTTCAAACCAATGGAGTCGCCAGTTTTTGTTGTAGAGATTTCTTCCTATGGATAGAGAGAAGTCTTCTTAGGTTAAAGGAGGATAAACTGACTCTAATCTAAGACAAAAATGAAACAAATGCTACCTTGAATCCTAGTTCAAACAAGCATTTCAAGATTTCAGTATTGAAGAATATGAAAGAATATCACTGACCTCTCACTTTGATGTGTGTCCCGCTTGTAGTCCAGATCTTGAAGTCCTCGCAATGAACTTGTTAAGATTAGACAAGATACAAGCATATACAATTCTCCAAGTACCTTGAATTACAAGTTAGAAACCATATCTAGCTAGATACAAATCATGTAATTGAAACATAATCAACACACACAAATTGGGAAACAAGACAGGCTATCTTTATTGGAAACTTGATATTGCTTACAATGGTTGCTTGATGTCCAAGCCAACTTTTAGCTCCAAGTTCCTCCTCTAGCTATCTCTGCAAAAGTCTCAAGATCATAGGTTGGATGCCCCAAAATTCCTCCTCTTGGCACATGGAAGGCCTCTCCTTTATAGTGCTTGGAAGGGTTAACCAAAAGGAGAGTAAGGTGGATCTAATGAGTGTTTAGTGGATCAGCTAAACTAAACAGGGAGAGGGGCTTGGGATCGAATCAGGGATGATAATCCCAAGAAAATCTCTCAAAGGATGAGATCCATGATCCATGGCAAAAGGCTAAAAAGGGATTTTCGTGCCCCTAGGTCTGAGCATAGCACGATAATTTCCCAAATTATCGTGCACCTAGGGTCTGAGCATAGCATGACAACCCTAATTGTCGCTACCCAACAGATGTGCAAAGCGTGAAAATATATGCAGATAGGGTCAGATTTGGTGACATGTGGCAGATAAGGTGATGTCTTTGGCATTCAGTCAATGGATTTTGATCCTAGGTGTCTATATGAGACCAAGGAGGGTACCAGTAATGTATGATGGTCATTAAGGAGAAGTGTCACTAGGTCACATGGTATAAAGATGCGACACTGGGACTTAATGTGTAACTTTGAGGTATAACATGTGTTTATGTATTTTCTTTCATATGTATGTGAATGGTAATCATATGTTAAGTAAATGGAATACAAGTGAATGAATGTTGCGAAGTAACACTAAGTATGATGAATGTGTAGTTAATTGGTAAAGACAACAGTGATTTAGCATAGTTTTGTAGGTTGTTAGTAACTATAAGGTGCAAAGTCATCGGTTTATTCTATCATGTTAGTATATGATAAGTAAGAGATGTGTTACGAGGTCGTTAACCACATCCGCACATCGCCATGGTTGCATAAACCTGATTCTGTAACTCCCCATCTTCGCTTCGGGTGAGACTTCAGCGTGGTTACAGGTTGATGCTGAAAGGGCCAGTGACAGGGGATTTGTTGTTGCTGCAATAACTTCGCCGAACCCGGGTCAGCCCAGGCATGCCAACAAGGTCTATTTTTACCACATTTTCCTTTAAACCTTTTGATCTTATTGAATTTAAACCCTCATTTGTCACTCCTATAGCCTCATGTTTTTGCTTGCCAGGTAAGAAGCCATATTGTTCATTAAAGATATTAGAATATAATAGAACCTTAAAACTCTTTTCAATGATATTAGCAATTATCTTATATATACTATTACATAAATATATTGGTCTATAGTCCTCAAATCCCTTAGGATCATTAGTTTTTGGAATGAGCAATATAAAAGTTGCATTGAAAGCACCATGAATTCTACCCTAAGATCTTGAGTCTTCCACCACTCTAAGAATATCTGCCTCCATAGTCTCTCAAAATCCTAAAATGAATTTTATTGGCATCCCATTCGGACCTGGACTTTTATCTTTTTTAAAACTTTGCATAACCATCTTCAACTCCTCTTTAGAAACTTCTTTAATCATATCCATATTTGCAGAATCAATGACAAAGCTAGGATAGAGTTGGGATAGTCTTACCACTTATGCTACATCTATATTGTCATCTTATTTTTTTTAAAATCCAAAATGAGTCACTCCATCCCGAGCTAGGTCTTCAAACTTGCTTATTCCCCCATCTTATTCATATGAAGCTTCCAAATAGCATTCACAAATTTCTTGTGATTGGCATATTTGTGAAAATATTCGGTGTTTTCATCCCCTCTGGACAACCATATGGGCCTACTTTTAATCCTCCACTCACCTTCCCGATTATCCAAAATATTTCATTTTTGTAGCTCCAATGCAACCACTTCATTTCTTGACTCCATGTCCAGAAAACCATGCCCCTCGGCTTCAATTAAAACCAACAACCTTTCTTCTAATGTTACAATAGATTTTTTCTCCTTCTTACTATATGCCTATTTCTGCATAGCCTTTTTTACCTCTGAAGATTATTAGTGAATTGAATTGTATTTTATTCCCTCAAAGAAGAATCATAGGATATCTAAGAATACTTTATTCAATTTATAGAATCCTCATCTTCAATCCAGATCGATTTAAACTTAAACGGACAAGTAGGATTTGATGTATCTCCTACCAATTCCAAAACCACAGGTTGATGGTTATCCCCCCTGTTCTATCCATTGTATAATACAAACTAATAAATATATCGCATCCTATGAAACCAAGAACCTGTCCAGATGTTCCGCAATGTTGTCATTCCTTATTCTTTTATTTTTCCAAGAAGGCTTAAGCTCAGTTGATTCTACATCAATAAGTCCCTTGTCTTCCAACAATTTTAGAAAGAAAATTGAAAGAGGATTCATATGATTATACGGTCCCCAAATCTCTGACAGACCCAAGACAAAATTCAGAGCCCCTCCTAAGAGAAGCAAACTCTAATTTATTAAATTCTTAAACATTATGTTCTCCTAGAAATAAAACATGTTAATGTACGAACCATAAATATTCAAGAGCAGGGAAAACTTATTCAGATCTTTTGACCTGAGATATACACCCAAACCACAGTCGCAAGCCCAAGAATTTTCACACTTCATACTATAACTTTTCCAACCCATTACCAATCCACCTGACTTTCCTTTGGCATCCAAAAAATCAAATTGCCATCCAATAAGTAAAATTTTCAACTCTCCTATAAGATTTCCCCCCATCCCCATAGTTTTCTATAGCATAATCACATCTGGATTCAATCTATCAACTAGACATATAATGGCTAGCTATTGTTGAGGTACTATCCATCCCCCTATAGTTCAAAGTTATACAGAGCATTAAAAACCCTCTATTGAGGCTTGTGCTGCTCTAAGCACCTCAAAAATAGAACTATGCTTGCTAGAAGCCACATAGCAAACAACCCTTTCTTGAGCTAATTTCAAAAAGGATTTTCTTCCTTTCCCCACCTTGAAGCAAACTTCGTTTGAACCAATCCCTCTTAGGGAATCATACTGACACCCTTCCTCATCCTTATTTAAAGATACCAGAAAATATCGCTCCTCCTCTTCCAATTTTTTCTTCAACTCAATATGATCCTTTTTAGTGGGATTATCATCCAATTTTTCTTTAATGAATGTTCGGAATAAGTTTCATCTTTTAAAACTACAATTAAAAGGGCTTTTCAGAACTACCAGACATTTTAGGGAATCCTTTAAACAATATTATGAGAATTTCCCAATATTCCCATTAAAATATTTAAACCCGGAAATATCATACATCCCCTCGGATAAAGAGAAATCAAGAAAAATATTTCTACAAATAGGCCTATCAATCTGAAGAGGGATCAGGTCTTTTATAAACTTACCCGGTGAATTTCGATCAAAATCCATATTAGCAAATTTAACCTTCTCAGAAGCCTCCAAATATTTAATAGAAACATCATCATGAGAGATATTGTAAATTGACTCTTCAATTCCTTTACAAGAATTAGAGCTATGTAAATAATCTGCAATCTTCGACACTAATTCATGAATTACTGGAGATAAAGAAAGACCATGAACTTTCCCCAAAACCGCTTCATGAGACATTGGTAAAATAGAAAGGACTGGATTCTCTTCCCTTCTCGGATCCATGTTCTTATTCCCTAATTTTAAAGCTTCTTCCTTCCTCATCCATATTTTATTTTCAAACGGTAAAATACAATGCACAACAAAATGTATGTGTTTATGGAATCTAATACATTTGAATGGCACCCTCTAATAATCTAGTAATTGCATATAAAATCTATTTCCATGAGATATATTGATATTTTCCGCCAAACCTTCTCGTATATCCAAGTGAACTAGAAATTTTGCTACACAGAACTCACCAAAAACTAGAAAATACCAATCCACATCTACGTATTTTCCCAGAGAGTTACCAACACCCTGAAAGAAATCTGTAGACCAAAACTCTTAAGGAAAATTAGGCATCTCCAGCCAAACAGATTTTTTATCCAGTCTTTTCTACCTTGAGTTGAAAAGAAGTGTCCATCGTTTCAGAGATAATGCACATGAATTCCAATACCAGTTCTTATGAAGAATATTTTGAACATCCTTCTCTGACCTAATACAAAATGGAATCCATCCCCAAGGAAGCAAGTAAGAATCTGGATTGTAACCCAAAGCTTCTACCCATCCTTTCCCTATTCATTGTCTCAACCTTTTAATATTTTCTCAAACACCCATTATGGCCCCACATGAGTTGTCTCCCCCAATTTCACAACTTCATTCAACTTTACATCTTCACCTACAACCAAGAGTACTGGATTTTTCATATTGATGCATTTATTTCTTTTCTTCTTCCCAAAACTCTGTACATTTCTTCCCCAAAACTGCTTTGGCTCACCATCAATTCCGTGGGTATCAAATTTACACCAAAATCAAGTACAACTTTGTCATTCCATTTTGAACCCTTAACGCTCTTATCACATGGAACCCTACTTACCGTCTTAAAGAAATCTTTGTTGTGACCATGTAAACTTTACTTGATTTATTTTTTCACTCGATCGCCTCAAATTCCTGGGAATCTTGCTCAATAACACCTTTATAAAGACCTCCATCCTTTGCGACTATGTTACTATCCTCTAATAATCCTAAATCAATATCCATCATCCGATTTGTTTGATCTTCTCTAAAACTCAAATTTCCAACCTGTCCCTCCCATACAAATCCTTTAGTAGTACCCTGACGAGACTTCAGGATACCAGGTGAGCAAGATGACCTTGATAATGCCTTAATTTTTCTAAAATACATTCTTCCCATGCTCATAATAACTACATGATCTAATCTCGAGAATCATTGCATAGTTTTGATTTGTGAATTTTATTATAAGTTAACTTTATGGAAACATACAAAGACATAAGAGAACATCTGCAAGTGTAGAAGGAATATTTGAAACAACTTGGTCTACACTTTCTAAGTGCACACAATTATATTTTTGAACAATAAGTGCAACAACTTGGTCTACACTTTTTAAGTACACACAACTAGTTTTTTTGAACCATAAGTACATGTTAGATTTTTTTAACAATAAGATGTTGATTTTAAAAAAAAAACATATAATGTTAAAGGATGACTTAAGTACAATTTTAGGTATAAAATTCATAACAAAAATTATTATTAAAAACAAAATAAATGAAGCTATTTCTATTGAGTTAATTATTAAAAATTTTAATACTAAATTTTAAAAGTTTTAAAATATAAGTTAGTTAATTGTATGGGAGTGTGTTTTGAATTTAATATGATAATGTTAATGCCATAATTATTTATCGATGTTTGGTGTTTATATACTAGTACACATTTATCTTAAATATGGTTAAATTTTGATTTATATATATTTTTAGTGCTGTATAGATTTGGATTTAAGATTGATCAATATTAATTTTAAATTTTTATAAATTTTTCCTAAAATTTAAAATAAGGTGAGCATATACTATCCAAAAATTCTATTTTTAATTTTTATTATTGTCATGTATGTAACTAACAACATATTTACCATACTAAGTTGTAAAACACTTACTTCTCTCTACTCTTCATACAATACTCTTTGTACAATAAAACATTTAAAATAAACACCTAATTTAATCCCAAGTAAATTTAGAGTTAAAACAACTCCTTTATCAATTAAAAAATAATAATTTCAATATTTAGAAAAAAACCTAAACATTTTGTTTTGCATTATCCACCGACCTGTGGGATACAAAATAATTGAAAACAGTAATATGCGTAAGGTTATAAAGTTGAGTATTCTATGAAAGTCAAAATATCTAGGAAGTTAAAAAATTATTGAAATTGGTTTACGCGTAAGGTTATTAAGTTAATCATACCAGTTGTTATTATTATGTATTATGTTTGGTTCCGGTGCATTTTTCTTTTGGTTCTGAAGCCCTAAAATCTCGTATATCGAGCTTCATCATTTTTTCATAAAGAGGCAAAGGAAAAATGATTCCAATTCATTTCCATTCATTAAGTTATTATATTCCCATTATGTTTTAGTTTGTATTGCTTGTATGAGGAGCCTACTACTTGCTGGATGCCTTGCAAAGGAATTCCTCTTTGGGTTGATTGCACAATCGTGATAAATAGTAAAGGTCAATTGGGATCCTTGCTTGTTATCTTGGAAAATAATACAAATTTGACTAGCTAGAAGGGAAGGGTGATCAATTGAAGAAATTTGTTTGACATCCTAATGTAGCACTTTTCTTAAATTTCCTAGTTAGTTGTTGCTTTGTATTTACTTTCCTCCTTAGTTAGTATTTCAAGTTATTCCTTTGGAATTACATATATAATGCATGATACCTCTTAAGTTTGTACGAACTCCTAGGTTAATAATTTATGTAATGAGCCAAGGGATTTAGTGTTTTTGGATGCACTTTTGTGGCCCGTCAATAATCAAATCCTCTTCTTTGTCGTCCTCCTATGCCTCCTTGCAATTGTGAATTGTCAAATACCATGAATCCAAATCGATCCAATCTATTTGCTAAAGCATCGAAGGCCCTACATGTATCCATGTTGTAAGTGGAGGCACCATAGAATTCAAAGCATACAATGTCGAGGATATACGAATACTTCTATAGAATAGGGAAATACCTAGGAGGGTGTTTGCAAGTCTTGAAAATCTCACAATATTCACCATGTTAGGATTTATGTACATTTCTGAAGGCATGGTACTACAGTTTTCCATGGAATGGGGTAGAAGTACCTACTTGCGCAACTCTTGTAGATGGTCTTCCTAAAACTAGTCATATTGGGAGGTTAGGAAGAGGTCCCCCTCTTAAACTCGGGAATTCAAAATAATCATGACCTTATGCCATACACCCTATGTGCCATATTTTTTCATTACCTACCTTAGTTATGGTCAACTCCTTAAGAGTTTCTGTAAGGGTAGTGATCTAGTTCTGAACTTGCGATAAGTCAATTTATTTTGTATATACTTCAACTCTCTTACCTCTTGGGTACTTAGCCACGGCCTTAATTAAGTTCATAGCATGCTCCAAATTATTTTTGGGAGTATCCATTATTTGTTGAGATATGGGAATCCTTGTCAATGGAAGTAACCCTTGGATGAATCACTCCTTGTGATGAGTGTCATGAATAGGGAAAGAGATTTGGCTCATCAAATCTCTATACCATTTTGCATATTCCCATGCAGAATCCCCCTCATACTATCAAATTTCCTTCAACTTTGTTATTCCCCGTTGTTTTTATTTTGGTATCTAGAACTCTATGATAAACAATTTATTAACTTCTTGCAAAGGAATAAGTGCTATGCTGGCAGAACACTCCACAAACTCCATATACCACTACAACACTTGCACTCTCAATGTTGTTTGGAATTACACTTGCTAAGCAGCATCCTAAATCCCTTTTGATCTCCAAATAGACTCACATAAGAACCAATTTTGTTCCACATTTTCTTCACCTCCTTTACCTCATAATTTTAGATAGCGCATGGGGGATCCACCATGAAACCCAAACATTATATTTGTTGAATATCCTACCAAAACAAATCCTCGATAATTGGTTTTGAAACCAAATTCAACAGCACAAATGGAATGGAACTACAACTACTACTTTGATTACCAATCGTGAAAGTAGAACCAAGACCACTACTACTTCCTCTCATTACCACTCCAACTTGGAAACTATGACTACTACTAATATTATTATACCAAGTAAAACTTAATATGGGACTAAAGAAAGAGAATACCGTATGATTTTGAAATTCCCGAGAAGTGGTCGAAACTGGGTTAGTTTCATTACTTTTTGGCCTTTATTCTACAACTATAGGGTGTTCAATATCTTGTTTGTATCCATTTTCAACTGGATGATTTAGTTCTAGTTGTTCTGCAACCTCTATTTGGACTGTCTCTATATCATTGGTCTATATACCAACATACCTCATTATGTAGACACTCCTTCTCCCCAACTTCCTTTAATTGGGTTTTCTTCCACTACTATGCCTCTCTCCTTAAACTTGTTGATGTATATGTAACTTCGGAATGTATTTCACATATATGTATATTGTATTCCTATAGAGATGGTATTATTCCTCTATAAGGAAGTGTCGTCATTTATATTGTAAGTGTCGTAACTTATACTTGATGGGTTATTAGACCACCTTATTTGGGGTCGGCCCTGTATAAGTCATGTGGGTCAAAGGGTTATTAGACCACCCTATTGGGGGTCGGCCCACTCAGCATTATGTTATGTGGCTAAGTTAGAGCCGACATGAGTTAGGTAAAAAGGCAAGTCAAGTCAAGTATAAATAGAGTGCGGGAGGCACTCTATTTGTTCACTCACTTCTCACACATGCTCTCAAGGAGGAGAGGCGCACTTATGGAGGAGGAGGATTGCTGCTAGGTTATTGCTATCTCTATTGGTTGGTTGTATCATTGCTCTATCTATCTCTGAGGAAGTTATTGGGGTTTTTCACCTTTATGGTTTTCCCCAAGTAAATCTTTGTGTCTCTTGTGTGCTTGCATTATTGTCTCCATGATTGATATGCTATAGATATGCTGTACATGTTGTTCTCTCAGTTAAGATCCTAGATCATATTGAAGTAAATTCTGAAAATTTAACATGGTATCAGAGCTAGCCTGAAAGAAGGCATGATATGGCATGTATGACACTTGTTGCACTTACGATGCTAGGGCTTGATATAGGAAAAACCAGTCATCGTAGCACTTTCGCTATAAATCCATTTTGGAGAAGTTTTCGGATCTGCAATTGTTACAGGCCGAAGCTAAGATCTCCAGGTATCTTGTGTCCAAAGGACAACCTCTAATTCGTTGTACTTTGTGATTTATGATCTGTACAATATAGGGTTTCTGCCTCTTCCAGATCTGAGTCAAAATCAGGTGACCTTGGGAAAAAGGTCATATCTTGGGCTAGGAAGCTCCAAATGAAATTTCGTAAAAAGTGACAGGTATTACACATTCTGTACTATCTCAGAAAACTTTTTCAGAGGCCGATGTTGAACCAGTGACACGTGGCACTCCGTACAAGTTCGCTCTCCTGTTTTATCCCATAAACAGGTCACGTTGCGACATTTGGCATAACTCTCTCTCAGAGAATCCAATTGAGGTCAGACCTGTCAGGATGGAAAGATAACAGGTCAGGCTATCTCAGGAAACTTTTTCAGACCCTGTGGATCAAAAATTTCGGAGTTACACCAGAAACAATCAGGTACATATTTCTGTCAAAACAGAATTATTTTTTGGTACCTTCATTCATGGCTTCCGGAATTTAGGGCTTTGAAGAAAGTTGGAATTTTTGTAATCGGAGACCACGGATGGATGCTACTCATCAAAATAGAAATTTAGAGACCAAGATCAGAATTTTTGGTTGGGCAGAAGGCCGGGTTTGATCAGACCCTAGTTCGGGACTTTGATCAGAAAAGTGGAAAATTAGGGCTTCTGTAAAAATGGGAATTTTTGAAATCTGTGACCACGGCTGGAAGCTCCTCAGAAAAATAGAAGCTTAGAGCTTTGGATCAAACATTTTGATTGGGTAGAAGAGTGGGCTTCATCAAACCCCAGTTCAGGGTCATGTTCAGTGAATCTGGAAGTTTCAAAGGCAAAATTGAGGAGTAAAACTTTGCAGTCTTCAAATTCTGAATATACCAGTTTGATCAGTTCATCAAGGCGCATATTCCTATCCTTTCAGAAGTTTGAAATTCAAAGTTTGAATTTTTGGGGTCT
Source organism: Larix kaempferi (assembly GCA_027924585.1). Taxonomy (NCBI): domain Eukaryota; kingdom Viridiplantae; phylum Streptophyta; class Pinopsida; order Pinales; family Pinaceae; genus Larix; species Larix kaempferi. The sequence continues at coordinate 601,950 of BSBM01001814.1, forward strand.
CTCTGACAAACCCATTTCCAGCTCCAGGTCCAGTTCTTGCAAATCAAGTGGATTGGGTTGATCCTAGAAGAAGATGGTTTGGTCACTTGCATAAGTGAAGAAGTTCCTGTTTCAGAGGGAGATGAGGCTAAGGCCTTACATAAAGAGTTTACAAGTAATCTCGACAGGTATGACTCATCAAGGTATGTTTTGAGATTTGTTCATAATTAAGTTTATGGTATGTTTGTCTTCATCTTATTACGGTTAGTACAATCTTGATTTTAGATTTGTCATATCACCTTAACAAAATTATGAATGCATGATAGAAGATATTCATTGGTTAGGGTGTTGACACTTATGATTGTACTAATGCATTATGGTGTTGTATGAGGTTTATGTTGTCTACTAACATGAAAGGTACACCAATAAAGACAAATCATGTTCTGGTCCAAGAACATATGATCATGATAACATGAGGACAAAGATTCATCCATTGTCATGGATCTCATAGAAGATCCATTTACGAGGTATGTATAACTTGGTTTTATAATGGTTAACTTATGAGACATGCAGGTTACTAGCACAAGTCACTAAAGAGAACCAGAAGACATTATGCGGGTATGTTAGACATAAATAGCTAGCATGCTAATCCAGGTATGTTTTTCCTATATCAAGATAGAATCCTACCTTGGGATAGAATCTTATACTATTGTTGATAATGATTATTCATGAAGTCATAGGTTTGAATAATCATGGTTGTATGCATATTATGTTTCTTACCTTAATTGATGATATGACTAACCAGAAGAATCATGAAGGTATAGGTTGAAATAATCACATGATTTTATGCATATTATATCTCTTCTCTTGATTGATGATATGACTAACCCGAAGAGTCATAGCTTTGAGTAATTACAGGTTTAGACATGTTATGTTTCTTATGATTTGACTAACCATAAGAATCCTACATAAACCTTGAATGCTAATGCTTATTATTTCTGTTTGAGATGATCATGACTATACATGCTTGAGATTATTGTGTTTTAATAGTATACTAATGAATGTATGTTTTTATATGAGATCACAAGGATAACACATTCATGATACTAATAAGCATGCATAGGGACCAAGGATGAATATGAGATTCAAGAACAGGTAATCCAGGAAGCAAAGATCAAGAGGGAGTACACTCCAGTGGTTTATGCAAGGATGCAGATATCCAGAGGGAGTTGTCCATCTCTCTACATCCCACAACAGAAAGGTGTAGAAGAAGCTACTTTAGATTAGTACTCCAGCAGCTCCTGCAAGGAAGCGAAGACTCAGAGGGAGTCCACCCAACGAACAAACAAAGATAAGTATTTTAATTATCATTTCTTACATATTTGTTTGTTTAAATAAAATTGTTCAAATGATGTATATGCTCATGGTCTTAGACTTAGGATATGTATTGTGCATATTAGAATAATTACAATAATGAACAATATACTACTAATATGCATGGGTAAGTAGCCTATGGCACTGTACAACATTCCATTGCTACTTATCTAGAATGAAACCTCTTTGCTGACATGTTGGGAGTTGTGCACACTCTTAACAATGTTCTGGTAGAGATTGGAAGGCATCTAGAAAGTTACGGGATATGGATAAATGTTGTATTGAAGCATTGGCTAAGATAATTGCATGACTGTATGACATATTTATTTATGTGTAAGAATTTGTTCTGAAAACTATGAGATGTTTTCTAATCATGCAATTTAACTTGTTGTGTAGGAAAGATCGTATGCCATCTCCTACAAAAGAAGAACTACAACATTTGTTCCAGCAACAAAGATATCTATTGAAGATATTGAAGATATTGAAGTTCCCAGGATCTGGGATGAAGAAATGAAATGCCATGATCCGTCGATCATGAAGAATGATGTTTGGGATGTAATCCCAAGACATGAAGGGAAGTTCGCTATGACTTCCAAATAGAACTATCAGATCAAGCATGTTGCAGATGGCAGCATTGAGAAATACAAAAGTGATGAAATAGAAGATGCACCAGATGGATTTCAAGACAGCATGGTGTAGTCATATATGTGTGCAGAACTTGGTATGGTAGGATAGACATCTTTCTATCCAGTTTGGTCTTTACCAAGAGTTAAGCGGGTTCCAACCTTTTCTACAAGGTTGAGGAAGGCAATCCAGTGATACTACTTTTGTAAGAGGATAACCTGTTTGTTACAGGTGAAGATAGATTGATTGCCGACACGCAGCGGAAGCTTGCTGCCAAGTTCGAGATGAAGAATTGGGGATGATGCACTATTTGTTTTTGGCATGGAGGTGTGGCAGAGTGCAGATGGAATCTTCCTTGGACAAGGGAAGTATGCAGTAGAAATCTTGAAGAGGTTCGGAATGATAGATTGCAAGGCAATGGCCACACCGATGGCATCGAATCTGAAGCTTCTATGTGATGCTTCATCTGAGCCGGTTGATGTCTCTCTGTATCGTCAGATGATTGGGTCCTTGATGTACCTGACGACCAGACATTTGCTTTGCTGTGAACACATTGAGCCAGTTCCTGACGGATCCGAGGAGTGTTCACCTGGTTGCTATAAAGCATGTTCTGAGGTACCTGAAGGGTACAGTGGATTATGGGCTCAGGTATGAGGCGAATCAAAAGTTTAACCTGCAGGGTTATGTTGATTCAGACTGGGCTGGAAGTGCTGCAGACAGGAAGAGCACATCTGGGTGTTACTTCAGTATGGGATCAGGTGTGATCTCTTGGTTTAGCAGGAAGCAGTCCTGCGTAGCACTGAGTACAGCTGAGGCAGAGTATGTTGCAGCCTGTTCAGCTAGTTGTGAGGCAGTATGGCTACGGAAGCTACTGTCTGAGTTATTTGAACTCCCGTTGGAGGCTACTGGTATCTTCTGTGATAACCAGAGTTGTGTGAAGCTGTCCGAGAACCTAGTGTTTCATGACAGGTCGAAACACATAGAGATCAAATATCGCTATATCAGGGATATGGTGCAGAGAGGAGCTGTGAAGCTCCTGTATATTGCGACGGACGAGCAGATTGCAGATGTGCTGACGAAGCCACTAGCCAGGGTGAAGTTCGAGTACTTCAGAGAGAGGCTTGGCGTTATTCAGATCGAGGACACTTCGAGGAAGAAGTGACGGACACATTTGCTGAATCCATTCCAAGCATGTTGGAAAGAGGATCCTTCACATGGCTGTGGATGTAAGCGCTGGATGATGAGCATCAGGATGATGTTCTAGTTTCTGATGGATATGATCAGTTGGATCATTTTATGTATGTATGCACGCATCATGTTGGATGCAGGATATGATCAGTTGGATCATTTTATGTATGTATGTACGCATCATGTTGGATGCAGGATATGATCAGTTGGATCATTTTATGTATGTATGTACGCATCATGTTGGATGCTGGATATGATCAGTTGGATCATGTGTATGTATTGTTTATGCACCATGTTGGATGTTTGGACCATGTATCTGTATATGTATCAGGTGGATACATTGTATGATCAGGTGGATCATGTATGGTGATATGTATCATGTATTTGTATTTGTATCAGGTGGATACATTGATGATCAGGAGGATCATGTATGATGATATGTATCAGGTAGATACTTGGTATGCATCAGGTAGATGCATTGATGATCAGGAGGATCATGTATGATGATATGTATCAGGTAGATACTTGGTATGCATCAGGTAGATGCATTGATGATCAGGAGGATCATGTATGATGATATGTATCATATATTTGTATCAGGTGGATACATTGATGATCAGGAGGATCATGTATGATACTTGGTATGCATCAGGAAGATGCATTGATGATCAGGTAGATCATGCAGCAGGATGTTGCAGTGATGATCAGGATGATCATAGATGACGAGCTTCAGGATGTTGCTCCAGATGACATGCAGCAGGATGTTGCATTGATGATCAGGACGATCATGGATGACGAGCTTCAGGATGTTGCTCCAGATGACATGCAGCAGGATGTTGCATTGATGATCAGGACGATCATGGATGACGAGCTTCAGGATGTTGCTCCAGATGACTTGCAGCAGGACGTTGCAGTGATTATGATCAGGATGATCATGAGTACATCAGGATGATGTATGGTGAGTATCAGGTTGATACTCTGTGGCCGTGGATCAGGTTGTGCAGATGAGCATGTCTGGGAGATCCTATAGGTCGGAGTTGTGTACCCGTAACAGCCTGGGATGCTCTGTCGAGACATTGCTCTGGGAGGACATGTAATTTGTGCCCTGGGAGATTTCAGGTCGGAGTTGTGTACCCGTAACATCCTGAGATGCTCTTGCGAGGTTTTGTCCTATGGCATGTAATTTGGGCCCTGGGAGATTTCAGGTCGGAGTTGTGTACCCGTAACATCCTGAGATGCTCTTTCGAGGTTTTGCCATGACCACATGTAATTTGTGCCCTGGGAGATTTCAGGTCGGAGTTGTGTACCCGTAACATCCTGAGATGCTCTTGCGAGGTTTTGTGGTGGACCACATGTAATTTGTGCCCTGGGAGATTTCAGGTCGGAGTTGTGTACCCGTAACATCCTGAGATGCTCTTTCGAGGTTTTGTGGTGGGGTCACATGTAATAGCGCCCTGGGAGATCCTACAGGTCGGAGTTGTGTACCCGTAACATCCTGGGATGCTCTTTCGAGGTTTTGTGACGCACGTAATAAGTCCTGAGGATTCCACAGTATGGCCAGTGATGACGAAGACCTGCAGGTGGTGGGCCTACATCCAGTATGAAAAAGGACTGGCTCTGTAGAACTTCCTATGACGAGTAGATTCAGAGATTGATTGAGATAGCAGCAGCAGTGACGATGATGATGACTCGATGACGATTATCCAGTGATGATGATCCAGAGAAGATGACTTGTGCTAGAAGAACTGTGCTGAGAAATACCTTCCTAGTTAAGAGGGAGTGTTGATGTATATGTAACTTCGGAATGTATTTCACATATATGTATATTGTATTCCTATAGAGATGGTATTATTCCTCTATAAGGAAGTGTCGTCATTTATATTGTAAGTGTCGTAACTTATACTTGATGGGTTATTAGACCACCTTATTTGGGGTCGGCCCTGTATAAGTCATGTGGGTCAAAGGGTTATTAGACCACCCTATTGGGGGTCGGCCCACTCAGCATTATGTTATGTGGCTAAGTTAGAGCCGACATGAGTTAGGTAAAAAGGCAAGTCAAGTCAAGTATAAATAGAGTGCGGGAGGCACTCTATTTGTTCACTCACTTCTCACACATGCTCTCAAGGAGGAGAGGCGCACTTATGGAGGAGGAGGATTGCTGCTAGGTTATTGCTATCTCTATTGGTTGGTTGTATCATTGCTCTATCTATCTCTGAGGAAGTTATTGGGGTTTTTCACCTTTATGGTTTTCCCCAAGTAAATCTTTGTGTCTCTTGTGTGCTTGCATTATTGTCTCCATGATTGATATGCTGTAGATATGCTGTAGATATGCTGTACATGTTGTTCTCTCAGTTAAGATCCTAGATCATATTGAAGTAAATTCTGAAAATTTAACAAAACTAGGCATTGTAGCTCATTCATCCTTTCTTGAAATCGAATTCTACTCTAAAAAATACCTAGTGTTTTTCCACATCAAACTCCACTATGTGTCCATTGTAATTTTCTCCACCCATAAATATATTTATTGCACAAACTAATGGTCTAATCGATGCAACATAGCTAGATTCGCAGTGATCCACTAAATAGTTATCTTCCACTGATCCTTGTGCTCTGGGGCTTCATAAAGTATATTTATCCAAATATATAAACTCACATGAAACTCACACCAATAAATATCATATTGATCTAATGAGGGTGCATCGTATATCACAATCCCACAGGTTTCCATTCTTGCAACTGAGATTCTTGAAACACGAAGTATTCAAATATTTTCTCCCACCAATCTTGTATTGTATGCTTGTAAATACCCATGTACATTCAACCATTGATTTCCCTTAAAGGTAGGGTCCCAACAATGGAACCATTTTTGGCAATTGGTTGAGACAAGGATCCCATGCAAGGGCCAACAAAACTCCAGTGTAGTCTAGTTGCACTTGCATTCTTTTTCTTCTCAAGTAGAGAAGAAAGTCTCACCCAAAGCATAGCCAAGACCAACTATAGATGGAGGGATAAAAATAGAGAATGAATGCAACATAAACCATGATATTCATTCAGCAAACAACTATTACTATTAAGAAAGAAGTTTGTTGTATAGCATTCCACATATCAAACACAAAACAAATAAACTAAACATATGCATTCACTATATTACGCAACATAATTTAAAGGGGGCTTCAAATTCTTCTCACTTTATTCTAATTCTTGCAACATATCAAAACATACAACTTTTACATTAGAGAGGATAGCTATCCCACAACTCAAATCCCCTATCTCTACAATAGTTCCCAAAGTCCTCGGATCTTTAAATCTCTCTAACCCCAACTCTTAACCCTTCACGACGTTTTATACAAAACACAGTGGTCATTTCTAACCACATTAAGATGGTTACAATCTAGCTTCTCCACTCGAACGCATTAATATCTTCCTTATCTAGTTATGCATCCTCTTACACAACTTTCCATGTGTTAACTGCTCCATCTATCTTCTGTGATCTCATCTTTAAAAATGAAGGGTCCAACAAAAATTACAAAGGAACTTGACGAGTCTATTTTCTTTAAACAAAGTGTGATAAGACGATTCATGCACCCTCAAAGGATTGCACATAAATGATGTGCGCCACTTAGTGAACATCAAGCATAGACATTTATAGACATTGAGGGTAATATGAAAGAGACAACTCTTTTTATTTTGTGATAAGGTAGTTCAAGCATTAACAAGATGCATTTTAACAAAATGAAAGGATATTAATATTGTTGTTTATCTTATGGATTCAACTGTGTAGAAGTTTATAGGTCCCAATGTTTCAAATCGACACTCCACACATGATCAAGGGTCTACTAAAAGCTCAATGTAAGTTGGAAAAAAGTAAGAATCTCCATAGATCAAAGATGAAGTGTTTAATCAAACATGCCTTAATTGATGCCTTTTTGTACGCCATAAGTTATCCCAAAAATGAGTTTGAGTTTGTTGGAACAATTTTTCGTAATTTTGGTTAGCATACCAACTTATGTTTGCACTTAAATTATGCCAACCCTTTCTATTGTGTTGCACTAGGCAAAGAAAGACCCTACACTAGAGAGATCCTTAACTACAATACTTTACTTATGGAAGACATTAAGTTATGCATTTCATATACAAGGTTGTAAGATGTTTTAACTAACATGACCAATTTTATACTATATTTCAAGCATACAAACCAAGAATATCATATCAAATTGCAATTAGTGAGGAATTAGCAAGACTTGCTGAAAATAATTTTAACCTCAATGAAATTATTAAAGATAAATTATAGAAATATACTTAAAGATATATGATTATTATATTTACTAATCATACTTATTCACCTTATAATGTAAATGTTGATGGTGTTTCCCTTTTACATTTTGTATTAATGTGTACGAGAGCTGCCCTGTATTTTATAATTGATGAACTTTTTGTATTTGGAACCTTCATATTAATGAATAACTACATTATCTTTTTTTCCATGAAAAAAAACACATAATATTTTCATTAATTAAAAATATAATAATCTTCAAATGATTAATAGCATGTTCAGCTAATCGTTGCAGATATTACTGCATTTTAGATGTTCTTCATATCTTTTACATCAAAATGAAACCTCCTCAAAGAAACAATTGAAATCAATAACCATATTTCTTACACCCCCTTGGGAACATAGAAAAATAAAAACAAAAGACAGGTCCCACAACCTATTTATCAAAAGAGCAAAAACTTGCATCATATAGATCTTTTAGTCTCAAAACCGAAACAAAAACAGACTCAAACTGTGTCCTCACAAGTTTTCTGATCTTTGACTTGCATTTTATCACCATATAGAGCGATGTTCAAGAGGCCATATCTTGTCCTCACCTGTTAACATAAGCAGAGTAAAGACAACACAATCAAATATAAACAAATGTATATAGCATTTAAAACATATGCCTAGGCCTAGTACATGATTCCTGATCTTAAATTAGATTTTCTATTCAAACACTAGAAGAGATCATAAAAAAAATCCCCACATCCGGTAATTTCATTCACCATAGAAAAAAAGGCTCCATAAAACTCAAGATTCATTATGCTAGATCCTCTGTGTTAGCACTAATTTTGGGTTAAATAGGTGGAAAGGGTTTGATCCCTGCAAATAATGGGTAAGGTCTTAGAGTTCTGAGTCATATGACCCAGAAGGCTGCAAATAAGAGCTCTGAATGTTTCTATCTAGGTTCGGAATGAAAATGATTGAAGATGTTAAATTTTAACATTGAAAAGGTGTGAGGCATTTGCTTCATGCCTCACACCTTCTCAAGGGAGCACACTGCAGGATCAGTGCCATATTCATGCAATTAATGAGACTTATGGCAGCACACACACACATTGTTCTTAGGGATATGTACAAGTTGGCCCTATAGAATGATTAAACTGGTCAGTCCTCACTCTTTCAAAATAAGATCAGCCCATGGAATTCAAGACCATCCATTGATAAAGGTAATGCATGCATCTGTGTTTCCCGCTACTGAAAACAACCTTCATCTTTAACTCTGACCAGTACATCTTTTTGTTTATGAGCCATTAACCATATTTCGTTAAGGCATTCTTCCTAACCAAATCTAACCTGCATATCTCTTTGTTTGCAACCTCGTAAAAGTCTCTGTTGTTAGTGGGGCTGCTAGATACTGAAGAATATGAAGTTATGAACACAGGCAGCAAGATTATCACAAGCGGTCTGCTGTCATATTTAACCCCAAAAACAATGAAACTGGCCTCAATTGACTTCTGTTTTCTGTAACGTCTTCATATTTTCTGTTAGGGGCCTGCTGCTGTCTTTTTACTCCAGAAACACCATCAAGAACACTCTTGTAACACAAACAATTTCTGCAATCATGGTTACCCAGAATTTCAGGACATTTCATTTATTAACTTTGCTGCTGTGTATGTTGTTTTCCTTCTTCTTTGACTTTGGTCATTTTTTATTTTTTGTCATAAATGGTGCAATTTAATGTTCAGTGAGAATATATGAAATACTTACAGAAGTTGCAAGCAGAGCACATACAATGGAGAAATTAAATTAATGTTTCTATATGAAGATCACTTGAATGTTCTCATCTGGAATTGGTGGCAGCAGCAGCATCCTGTTCACTATATGCATCATTCTCTATCGTCTCCTCAACCTCACACTTGCTTTCATCTACAATGCTAGCAGCTTTGGGTATAAGACCTTGTTGAAATTTCTTTTGACTAGGCATTTAAACTTAAAGTAAATCTACAATTTCTCATTCTTCTGAGAAGGTTCCTTGCATCTTAACAACAGAATTTTCAGCCTTTAGGGCTGCTGTAAATTAATGTGCACAACAGCAGCAGAACGATCACAATAATTCACTTCTAGTAGCCCCAAAATTCACAGCCATTCAAGGAGAAAAGATACAAATCATTCCAATGAATTTCAAGCCCTTTGGGGCAATTTCACATGCATAAAACAGATCTGAAAACTCTTCTTATACAGTAGACATAACAGAAAACACAACAGCAATAGATGGCTATACCATTATCTTCAATCTTGGTGTTAAGTCCCTTAACAATTTTTTCTTAACTATGTCAAATCAGCAAGACAATTAAGAGCTAGAAATAACCATCCCATGAAGATAAAATGCTGAAATCAAATCTTTAGTATTTACAATATGTGGAAAGTTGGAAATCTCATATATATATGCTCAATGGATGAATCACATACATACCATAGCCTCCTCTCAAAGCTAGAAGAAAATCCAACCACCCAAGATGCCCTAGCCAGGTTAGTCAACAAACCCTACCTCCTCCAAGTGCAAGAATCCCTTTGATGTTGTCTCCAAGGCAAGACATCATCCTCCTCTTCTTCTTCAAATACATCCAAGAGTTTCCAAACCCTAATCTCTAGCCTCAAAGGGATGAAACCCTAACCCTAGAATCCAAACTACTCCAAGAGACCAAGAAACCCTAGTGCCCAATAGAGAGAGATCAATAGTACAAAGAAGAATCTCAAGAGGGCAATCTTCCACCTCCTCCTCGTATACACCACTAGGCTTTCCCCATAAACCCTAGCACATCACAAAGAGAACACTCCAAAGAAGAGATACAAATGAATGTGTGATGTGATGTGTTATTTGGAAAGACTCTCTCCTTTACAAGCAATCCTACTAAACATAAGTAAGACACACAAGTGAAGCACTCCACTCCTAGAGTCCAAATGTCAAGCTCAATGATGATGTCATGCATAGTAGTGACCCAAGGTGATGTAGTTATGGAAGGCAAGTCCACACTACTCCATCCCAAGCCTCTACAGACTCCATCTATCCTCTAAAGTGAAGTACTCCACTAGGGCATGTACCCACTACAAAAACATTGGCGAAGCCCCAAGCATATCTAAGCCATCTCCAATCCTCCAAATAGGAAACCAAGCTATCGCATACCATATAGGGCTTGTATCCCTCCACAATGCACAATGCTCCTCATATCCTGCAGGGCAAACTCCCACCAAGTGAATCCTCCATGTGGCCATCATGCAAGGCATCCACCATCCAGACAAGAGGTCTCCAACGCCCTAGGGAATAACACTAATCCAGTGATCATATGAGATCTAACATCCTCTAAGCAAGCTATCACAAGTGTGCATATCCATCATGGACCATCTCTCATGCTATAATCCATGTTGGACCATCTAGGGGTTGAACATACACCATGCACCCCAAATCTCTTCAAGCACACCAAACATGGTGTCAACACTTTTGAAGTAACCGAAAGTCTAAAACTCCCTCTTTACAAGGAAAATGTTTACACCAACACCTATTGATTCCTTATGCAACTCCACTAAATCTACTATAAATCAATACTGGCTATGGGCTTGGAATCAACCATCGTCATTTGCAACAAATTTAACATCCATGCCATCACAACATTTCGATCATCTAATGAATAATGACAAACTGTGAATATATAGGAATGTCTCCCTGGAGCAACATTCAACCACCACCCTCCATCATCCCCAAGATCACGAGTCAACATCAATGGGTACCACATCATAATCTGACCAGGACAACTTGCAAAAATAATCATATATCCCTACAAGATCAAATAGATACTGGGATGCAAAAGTCATGGTATAGTCATTGAACTATGCAAGGTCATCATTAACTTGTCATCGTGAGAATCCCTCTCATACACCTCAAATCCTATGGAAACTAAACTATCCTAAACTAGGCTAACTGCCTCATCTCAAGAGAATCCTGAAGTAAGAGTATCATCAAGAGAGAATCCAAAATCCATTCCTCTGTACTTCATAATGCTTCCATTAGTTGCAACTCTAGAATCAATCTAGGAACATCCTTCATCAAGGCATCATACCTCTCCTCCAATGTATAGCTAGAAGTCTTGTTACCCCTTTCTCAACAAGGGGTGATATGTTGATAAGTTGTTCGTAAGATGAGATTTGTGGCTTCTACATAGGTCATTGGTCATAGGTGCTTCCAGCATTTTCAAATGGTCCATGTGCCTTGGATGTGCCTAGCAAAGATAGTGTCAAATGCCCTAGTGTTGTGATATCTCTTACCCTCATTGACACTTTGAATCTTTGTTCATATGATGATATGATTTCAAGGGATGTTACTTTTATGCTTGTGTAATGACTCATAACACTTAAATTAGATACTCAGTACATAGAAGTGTATCATTCCAAAAGATAAGTTGTACCTAGCCTTTTTTCGTTTCACTAGCCAATTCATCCATCCCCTTCATTTGCCCCTTTGTAAATGATGTGTCATCAATATTAACCCAAGGTCTCATAACTATTCCCATGTATGAATGAATGCCTTAGTAAAAGCTAAAAGATTCTAATACTCAAAGGTTGATGCTGCTAAATTAAATTGGAAATATATGGGAGATATTCCCCCTTGCAAAAGTCGGGTTCCCTATTTCCCAGGTTATCAAAACCAAATCTAAATTAAAAGAACTAAACCAATGAAAAGGCCAAAGAAATGCAAATAAATGAAAAAACAAATTATAAGGGATCACAAAAAAGAGGTGCAAGGTTGGGTGACCCATGACAACACTTTCTTCTAAGGCACACATGTGGAAGGAATATCTTAAACCCTGGCTCTTTAAAGGTAAGGGTAGACCTATCACACTTAGTTGCTATGATGGTTACTTTGCAAAGACTCCTTTCTTTTCATAAGTACACATTCACTTCATGTACCCTCACTTCATGTAATAAGGTTTTAAAAGGGTCACACCAATGTTAGATAGGATAAGTAAAAGTTAGATAAGTCATTAAGTTGTTAGGAAAGTGTAATTGTAGTTAATTTCATGTATTATCTTCATATTTGTAAACATTTCCTAAGTTATATGTGGATAACCACTAGCAATAAAGCGCTCTACTATGATATGACTCTTGGTGTGGTATACTTGATGGTTATTGGGGTCTCTAGGATGGGCCACCTCCTTCCTACATGATGAACAGCCTCACTTCCTTAGCATGTGGGAGACATTGCACAATTTTGGACCATGCTCTATCACACTTGAACCTAGCTTTATCACATTGGACTGTTGGAGCTTGATCTAGAGGGTCGTACCCACACATGTGAGCATTTTGAGGATTTTTCATAATGATTTGTTGGAGCGCTCTAGGGTTTGACCCTAGATTAGGTTATAGCTACCACATGGCACTTTTTATGGAGAGTGCTCCCCTTCTTGAGGCATGTACCACTCATTACTTCACATTTTGACCTGAACATCACCTTGGTGAGAGCACTTGGACCACACATGTGGGGCTTCGAGAGGGTATCTCTAGTTTTTTGGAGCTCATTTGTTCACTTGGGTATTTTATGGACCATTTGGAGGAAAGCGCTCTCTTTTGTGGAGCTTCCATGTATTGACCCTTGACTAGATGGTGTGCCCCCTTTATATTGGGCTTATTGTTGTTTTGTTGGACTTGTTTATGATTTTGACCATGTCTAGAGGACTTTTGAGCCTCCCTAGGATAGATCTAGGGTTTTGGTAGATCTATTATTATTTTATTTTGAAGGACGTTGAGCTCCTCTCCTATATAAGAGAGCCTCTTCCTCATTGCATCTGATTGTTGTTGATTGGAGAATAAAGTTATCTTTTGCATCAAAGTCTCTTGGTTTCTTTGGGATCTCTTTTACATGTAAGGCATATCTTGGTGATCTATCTTGAGGTAACATGTATTTTCTTGCATTGTCAAGTTTCCAGATCTAGTCTATAAGAAGGGTAATCTTACTCCATTGGAATCAAGTAGGGAATAATTTCTTTACTTGTTACATGCTCTAGTCGTGTAGCTTGCTTGTGATTGTCATCTTAGGAGGGTTGCAAGTTAAAGTGTGCATAGGCTAGGGTATGTGCTAGGATCTAGTCATCGAAGGTGTATGCTTTAGGGTGACCTTTCCATGGAAGGGTTTGCATGAAACCCTTAAGGCTTGGAGGGAATTTGTCGTGTTTTGTAGGTGTTCCAGACAAGTAATCTCAAATAAGGCCCAAGGAGAACTGTTTCGAGGATTCCATCTACCCAAGGAACAAAGGCACTAGTCTACCACTCCATCTCATCAACCACTAAACTTCAAAAAAACAATTTATTTTTATTTTTTTAGGGTGAAATCTGGTTTCCTTCAAGGCAACAATAATTTTCAGATTTCCTCTTCCATCAAGCCAAGGTAAATTCTCATGCTTTAGCATCATTTTTAGGCTTGATTTATTTAGTTTTATTTTCGTTTTGTCTTCATTTCCTAACAGCAAAAACACAAGTAAAACAACCCTAATAACTCCATAAAATCATATTTTTAAGTTCAGGTTTCATGCTATAATAATCACATTAAATAATAGGTTTCTCATTTATGTTTTAAAGCTGATTTAAGTGGTTATATGGCTCATAATTCATCTCAATTAATTCTGGAACATTATAACAGCATACTAAACTTAATTCTGGAATTTTTCTGGGCATCTAGCATCATGAAATTTTCAATTTTCATGGTTTAAATTTCTGTTCTTTATTACTTACTGAATGCTGGAAATTCCTGAGTTATCTTGCTTTAGTACATAACAACAAACTCACTCTAAATGCAAGATATTTTTAGTGTTCACTTGTTTAATATTGGATTATAATTTCATGTTTAGTTAAACACATCTGTTAGCTAAGTGGTTCACTTTTAAAATCTGGAAATTACTTGTGCAATTTGGTTCCTTCCTCTTGTACAACTCTTGGGATGTTTCTCATGTGTTTGAGTTATTGTCTAAATTTCTAATTGATGCATTGGTATTAAACCATTAATTCAATTCCACATTTGGAGAAGTGATTCTCATCATTTCAAAAAATCTTGAATCTCATCTAATTAATCTAACACCTTGAGTGACACCCTGCTCCAGAAAATCTTTTCAATCAAGGCATCACCTTGGGCCATAATTTCATATAATATAAGGCATTAATTGGGCAATTTATTCCACCTTTAATTTCAGTTTTGGATGTATTTATATTCCAGCAAATGAATGCACTGTGTAACCACATTTGGTATTGATTTATTATGAGTTTATTTTCTACAAAGTATATATTAAATTCCAGAATTGATGATCTTAATGTTCATGGTTTTTATTCAAATGATATCTTTGAGATTTCCAGATAAGTGTTTGATTTATTTGGCATTTCTAATCTTACATGTTCAATGACTATTTTGGGGAAATTAACTTTGGTCTAATCACACACATTTAATTAAGTTATAATCAATCCCCTTAGCTCTCTTCAATAAATCCACACATAATACATGGTTGTACTACTATCTTCAAACTTAGTGTTAAGACCCTTAACAATTTCCTCTTAAGTGTGTCAAATAAGCAAGACAATTAAGAGCTAGAAATAACCATCCCAAGAAGATAAAATGAGAAAATCAAATATGCAATATATATGTGGACAACAGAAAATCTCACATATATATATATATGCTCAATGAATGAAATACATACATAACATAGCCTCCTCTCAAGGCTAGGAAAAAATCCAACCACCCAAGATGCCCTAGCTAGGGTTAGTCAACAAACCTTGGCTCCTCCAAATGCAACAATCCCTCCAACACTATCTCCAAGGCAATACATCCTCCTCTTCTTCCCCAAATATATCCAAAGGTTTCCAAACCCTAATCTCTAACCTCCAAGGAATGAAACCCTAGAATCCAAGATGCTCCAAGAGACCAAGAAACCCTAGTTTCCAGGAGAGAGAGAGAGAGAGAGAGAGAGAGAGAGAGATGAATCTCAAGATAGAGAAATCATCCACCTTTTCATATGCTCCACTAGGGTTTCCTCATGAACCCTAGCACATCACTAAGAGAGCACTCCAAAAAAGAGATACAAATGAATGTGTGATTTGATGTGTTATTTGGAAAGACTCTCTCCTTCCTCTCTTTATATGAGAGGTAAGGGAGGCCAACAATGTAATATAGGTCGGCCTAAGCCTTACAAGCAAGCCTATTAATGAATGGTTGTACTACTATCTTCAAACTTGGTATTAAGACCCTTAACAATTTCCTCTTAAGTGTGTCAAATAAGCAAGACAATTAAGAGCTAGAAATAGCCATCCCAAGAAGATAAAATGAGAAAATCAAATATGCAATATATATGTGGACAACAAAAAATCTCACATATATATATATATGCTCAATGAATGAAATACATACATAACATAGCCTCCTCTCAAGGCTAGGGAAAAAGCCAACCACCCAAGATGCCCTAGCTAGGGTTAGTCAACAAACCCTAGCTTCTCCAAATGCAAGAATCCCTCCAACAATATCTCCAAGCCAAGACATCCTCCTCTTCTTCCCCAAATATATCCAAAGGTTTCCAAACCCTAATCTCTAACCTCCAAGGAATGAAACCCTAGAATCCAAGATGCTCCAAGAGACCAAGAAACCCTAGTTCCCAGGAGAGAGAGAGAGAGAGAGAGAGAGAGAGAGAGAGATCAAATGTACAAAGATGAATCTCAAGATAGAGAAATCATCCACCTTTTCATATGCTCTACTAGGGTTTCCTCATGAACCCTAGCACATCACTAAGAAAGCACTCCAAAAAAGAGATACAAATGAATGTGTGATTTGACGTGTTATTTGGAAAGACTCTCTCCTTCCTCTTTTTATATGAGAGGTAAGGGAGGCCAACAATGTAATATAGGTCGGCCTAAGCCTTACAAGCAAGCCTACTAAACATAAGTATGTCACACACAAGTGAAATGCTTCACTCTTAGAGTACAAGTGTCAAGCTCCAATGATGATGTCATGCACAATAATGACCGAAGGTGATGTAGTTATGCAAGGAAAATCCACACCACTCCATCCCAAGCCTCCACAAACTCTATCCATCCTCCAAATCCCCTTGCAAGAACATTGTCGAAGCCCCAAATGTCCCAGAGCCATCTCCAATCTTTTGAACAGGAAACCAAGCTGCCACATGCCTTCAAGCGCTTGTAGCCCTCCTCCACAATGCACAAAGAACCTCATATCCTATAGGGTTCTCTTCCACCAGATGAATCCGCCATGTGGCCATCATGTAGGGTGTCCACCATCTAGGCAAGAGATCTCCAGGGCCGGCAGGGAAAAACATTGACCCAGTGATCATCTAAGTTCTAGCATCTTCTAAGCAAGCTATCACAAGTGTGCATATCCATCACAGACCATCTCTCATGCTACAATCCATCTCAAACCATTCAAGGGATGAACATACACCACGTACCCCAAATCTCATGAAGCACCCCAAACATGGTGTAAACACTTTTAGAGTAACCTAAAAATCTAACAGACCCAACACCTTCAACATTTGCTGATCGAACTAAAAGTCATTAATAGGAGTGGTCAATAACTTTTCACCGGTAAAAACAAAATTTTCCCCAACTAGAAAGCATAATGCCTACTTTGGAAAAGAGAAGCGAGCCTACCGAGCAAATAATTTAACCATGGCCTTTGGCATCACAATTCATGTTGTTGCTATCCTGCAAACTATTTTCCATATTTCAACTAGCTTTCGATCTTGAAGAGGTGTGCTTTTTTCTTCCAGTAAAGCATTTATAGGAACACTCTTTGGATGCTGAAAAAGTGTTTCCAATGTGCGTAGAAACCCAACACAGTCTTCTAGTTGTTCCCCTAGTCCTATTAATCCTTGTGAGTAGAAAGTGACTCCTACTTCACAAAAATGTTCAAGAGTTTTAAGCCTCTCATCACAAGACCTTGTTGTTATAATGTTGGGGTAAAATTCCATTGATGTTCCTATGTTATGGTTATAAGTTGTAAGGCCAACAATTTTAAGACCCTTTGCTTGTTGGTTCTCCAACATACCCAAGGTGCAGCATACTTCCATCTCCATACCCCTGATTTCTTTCACAAAGTCAAGAATTTGGTTGAAGTTTGTCTTCCTACGCATCATATCCTCCCATGAAACACCCACGTTGACATTTGTGTCACGTGCCTCTTTTGCCTTTTGATTTGACCTTCAAGCCATTTTGCTTATAGGCTCGATCCAAACTAACTCACAACCACAATGTACGAGGAATCCTTCCTCGACTACCATATGCATTAGCATTCTATAATGACACACATAGGGAAAGCATGTTCATTAACAAGACCAGTATCAACCAAAGGGTTGTCCACTTCACCCCCATGCTTAGAGATTTTGAACTTATCACCAATTGGATACCTATCACCCTCCTAAATGTATTATACAATTGGCCAAAGCTATGCTGTTGGGAGTGAGGAGTGGGAGCAGGGAGTGGGGTGTGGGAGTGGAGCGAAAAGCGAAATTTTCAAAGGCTTCCGTTTTGGGAGCATTTGTTTACTAAGTAGCATGGGTACCCATACCCGGGGGTAGGGTACGTGTACTTGTACCGGATACCCGTACCCAAGTACCAGATACTCCGTACCCACAGACCCTGCCGCACTCGAAACTTGGCCGAAGTACCTGAGACTTTTGTCACGAATTCAGGGGACATTTATTGCAGAGAGCAAAAGGTACCCCTATTTTGGGGATGCTTGGGGATGCCCAGGAACCAGTTTTGTATGTCGTACATCTGTTTTGGGGACGCCTAGGGACCATTTTGGTATGAGCCCAGCTTGTTTTGTACAAATGACATTAAAGTCAGTAATATTAAATGGTAATATTAAATTCTTAAAGTAGAAGTGACTTTAATGTCACTTTCACTTAAAATTTTGAAATTACCATTAATTGTTTTAGGATGTTTGAGAGTGGTTCCAACCTCAATGGATTTCATATGCAAAAAGGAGAATTTTAGATCGCATTCAGAATTCGACAGACTTAATTGTTTTCAGGATTTCAAGATTGCAACGTTTCCACTAGATTCTATCATGTATAAGGGTATGAGATCAACATTTAATCAAGCACATCAACCTCTCTATGTATCTTGATGTTGGTGGTATTTATTGTTGAGCTCCTCTATCATGACCTTAACAAAAATGTACCCTTCACTCAAGCAAAATCACTTATTAAGCATGGGAAGCTTTTTCTACCTTATTTTAACACTTGGATTAGGAAGTTTCATCAAAACTGTGGGGTGTTGAATAATGTCCTTGGAGGACCAACCTTGATATTCAAGGTAGAGGCGAGGGCTAGAGCCTAGAGGAGGGGGCATAGGGTGCTATTGATGAATAGGATCCCAATATAAGCAAGGA
This sequence comes from Larix kaempferi, assembly GCA_027924585.1. Classification (NCBI taxonomy): domain Eukaryota; kingdom Viridiplantae; phylum Streptophyta; class Pinopsida; order Pinales; family Pinaceae; genus Larix; species Larix kaempferi. Next base: position 620,810 of record BSBM01001814.1, read on the forward strand.
ATTTGATATGTAGTTGTTGTAGTATGAAGTCTTTTGGACTCTATAGGCCAAATGCCTTTTTGTTTATGTATTTTGGGTCAGATATGGATTGCACTTATGTTTTTTTAGTTGTATGCACCCTTTCTATACAAATGAATATTTGTGTATTATAGTTTGGATTCATATGGATGCACATGAATATATATGTATAGTGGAAATGATTTAAATTTCATATTTATTATAATTTATAAATTTATAATTTTAAAAATTTAAATATATATGTATAGTACCCCCAATGTACCCAAGTCCCTTATTTCAAAAAGTGGTGTCCCTGCACCTGTCCCCATACCCAAGTTTCCAAGAAACTCAGTTTTTTTATATAGTATATATTTTGATGGATTTATATCTAAAAAACATGTAGGATGTTGAATTAGCTATAGAAAACATGGATTAAACCATAAAACATCAATCATCTAGTAGTTATAACTTATAACATTGTCATCAAATGATCAACCATAATAGCTTTTATAGGATCTTGGAAAAGAAGGGAGGTATAATAATATTGTTATCAACTGATCAACCGAGTATAGGAGCTTTTAGTATAGGAGAGGTAGGGTGTGTCTCGGAAGCGCCTTGGGAGTGCGCTCCAAAACGGGGAGAGTTTTGAGAGCAAGCTTCCGAAGGGAGCGAGATTCGAGAGTGGGAGCGAGGGGATGGGGGGTGCTCCCCCGCAACAAAAGGCCAAAGCCATGTCTTTGAGAGTGAAGCACATACTACCTTAAATTATTCGTAGGGAAAAACGACTTCATTAGAGAGTTGTTTATTTTAACCATTATCATCGTCGATTGGGAAGGCATGGAGTGGGCCTAATGCTCATGCCTTCTTTATTTAATAAAATATATTTTGATAGAGCTTACGACAAGGTCAAATGGCCCTTTATCTTGGCCATGAATATGGAGTTGGCCTTCAAGAATTTCTTCCTAGGTGCACTTGAAATTTTGTTTGCAAAAACATCAACTTACCTCCCCATTAATGGATGTGAATCAAAAGAGGTGGGCCTTTTTCAATCTATTCGTCAAGGTTGTCCATAAGTGCTTGTCGTTTATGTGACAACAGTTGAAGCTTTGGGATATTCAATTGACATTAAGTGAGATAAGGGCTCAACAAAGAGATTTCTCTTCTTGTGATGAGAGTTGGGTAATGATTGGACAATTTGTGGATAACTCCTTCCTCATCATCCTTGAGGAGAAAGATTTGACAAATGACACTATAATGTCTCTAGACTTTTTGCACAACATTCAAGTCATGAATTCAATGTGTCAAAATGCAATCCTACAAGAAAAGTCCTCATGATAATCTTAAATTGCTATCCTATCAAGGATAGTCATGTAGTCTGTTACACCTCAAAGTGTCTAAAGCATTCCTTACAAATGTACCGGAGTGAGGGATTTCAGTTTTCTTTTGTAAAGGACAAGGTTTGGGGCTATAGTGTAGAGTGTTGATTTTGGGGCTAAATACCCCTGGTCAGGTTATGGCAGGTCCCCTTGGATTCCACCTCAAGGACGTGTTCGTCTTGTGTCTCTACTAACTACCCTTTGGGTGGGTGTCCGGTGCCCTTGAGGCAAATCATTGGGACACATGGCAACACTCATATTTTTCTTTGTAAGGGTTGTCATATCGATTTTAGCACACCTCATTTTTCCCACTTGGACCTATTGTTTTAATGCAAAACCCCTCCTGGTCTCCAAACCCATAAACGTCATTCCTTAAAGAAGAAGCCTACATTGTTAAAAAAGAAGAGCATTAAGAGAAAAACATATGTTGGGGTTAGTTGGGGCATGATGTACTCCTTTTGGCTCACCTTGCACTTGGTGGAGCCTAATTGCACATTTTTATTCTTATTTTATGTCATTTTGTGGTTTAGTCCCCAGTTTGTGGGTGTAGTAACCTTAAATTTTATAATTTGTCATTAACTTTGTAGGCTTGAATTTGTGAAAGGTTGGGGGTTGTCTCATATAAATAAGACAACCTCACCTCATTTGTAAAAACATGGACAAGGGTTCAAATATGAAACTTTTTCTTTTTCTCTTGGTTTATTGAGCAATTGAGCTATGCGCACCTCTCTCGGGATGATTGTTTTTGCTTGAAGGATGAATGGAATGTCTTCTAGGGTTTGATTTTGCACATGACAAGTTGATGCTAAGACTAGTTGTAATAACTCATGCTCAAGGGTGACCTAAGGTGCAATTCCTTGCTCATTCTTGATTAATGTTGGTAAGTTTATCTCCTAACCCTAGTTTAACATTGCTCTTGAAGTGCTTTAGACTGACATAGGGTTGGTTTGCTAGCATTTTATCAACTTACTTAAGGAGACCATCCTACTAAGGAGCTCTTTGATGTTTTATTGGGCCTTGGACTTCTCTATTTTCCCTAATTAGGGTTTCACTACCTAACACTTGAGGTTGTTAGTTTAGCCCTAGTTGCAAGTATTGAATAGCATCTTAAGAGGAGGTCCATAAGCCTCAATCTCTCATAGCCCTAGGGTTTGAGACAATAATCTAATTGCCCTATCCTAACAAAACTCTCCATCTCTTTTTATCAATTTTTTACATGTTTTGTTTTATGCAAAAATACATAAAAACAATATACTGTTGGAAAAACCCTAAAAATCTAAATAAATTCAAAAATCCCCAAAAAATGTGATTTGGTATTTTTGGTCCACCCTATAAATTCTCCCTAGAATTTTATCCACAAACCCTGGAGGGAGTCCTCTTTTGAGCATGTGCATCGGGATACATGAAATCATTGAAATTAGGTGAAGGAGTTTGGTATTTCTAGCTCACCCTCAAAGTGCACACTAGTGCAGTTATCCTCTGTCCCTTAAGAGTGCACCTTTCTTAGGGCTTTCCTAGAGAAGTGTGATATTGTCTAAGGAAGCCTAAAATTGCCTTGAAAGGTGTGACATTTATTGAGTTTTGTGATATAGTGAATAAATCCATTATTGTGTGACCAGCATAGATCCATCTTAAACCCAGATTTATCATGCACCGAGAGGGATCTAATTTCTTGATGTGTAATTTTTTTTAATTTAAACTCAATAAATTTTCTCTCTTGATTGCTAGATCAGGGTTTAAGTTTTAAGTTTTTATTTTATAGACGAACATCAATTTTTTAATTACTTTTCATAATATTTTATTTTATGAGCCAGCGTGGATTTTTTTTAAATACTTTCCATAATTTTTTATTTTATGAGTCGACATGAATTTTTTTAATTATTTTGTTAGGAACAAACGTTACAACATCTCCCCCATACTGGGCTGTAGAGCACCTCGCTCCTCTCGATGCAATTATTGTGTCTTGTTTAATATTGTTTGACTTCGATTAGGCACTGATCATAGCTATTAAGGTCTTGTGGAAGGTATTTGTGGTTTGTTGGTGGTTGCAAGTATCTTGCATTGATTAGGGTCTCCCGCTGGGTTTGGAGTTACCCAAAGTACTGAGAGGTTAGACTGTGGTGACATTGGGTTTAACTCTCTCCTGATCTTATCGACACTATCCTCGGTCCACACACCCTAGTTGTGTTGGGGCTGCTAGTTTGCGCGGTAACATAGTCAACCAAGGAAAATATTGGCCTCTCGGCATTGCTTTTTCCTTACAAGCATCGCCAATGAAACTATGGAAAATGGTAAATCATGGAATGGAGAAAAATATTGACAAAAAGGTCAACAACTTGGTGGTGATATTCATCCCACCAAGACTCAAATTTCCCCGACACCATGTTCACCCCTCATGGGATGGTATCCTATGCAAGTGGTTTGTTTCTTATGGTTTGAACCATGTGTAGGCCTTTGGTAACTTTGGCAAAATAGATAACCCCCACTTGTGGTTTCTTGGCTATAGGTTAATGGAATCTATATTGCACTTCCAGAATTGGGGTGGAATGGGAATCATCAAAACTCATATGTAAACCTAGTCATGTGCCCTAAATGGGTTATCAAAGTCTTGGAAAGAAGGGAGCGTTGGAAGATGCTCCATTGTAACTATGTCAATCACAGAGTTCCTTTGGGTAAGGAGTCATAGTAGGGCATGAACTATAAACCCTTGTCGTCACCCCGATTGTGATTAAAGCTAAAGGGACCTGTTACCGGGAAAATTAACAGGGCTAATTTCCAGTAAGCATAAATAAGAATATTGACCCAATGTCACCTCGGTCACCGTTCTAACTTCTTTGGAAGTTGAAACCTCCAAGGAGAAGTATCCTTATGGAATCCTGTAGAACACTTAGACAACCACAGAAAATATATTCTCTATGCAATTCGCAGTTAGACCAGTGCCTAAATGGAGTCAATAATATTATGATCAATGCCAGTGGATGCAGAAGGTATGATTAGAATCACTAGCACACTTAAATCATCCAATGAAATATATAAATGCGTATGCTTGTAAAATAATCAATATTGGATCAAAAGACTATATTGCCAATACACTTTAACCAATAACCAAAATGTCTTAAAATAGTAGTTGTCAATGTCATTCAGATGTAGCATGACAATTCAATGGTATGAGAATATATGAGCAAAGATCATTCGTCAAACACAACCAATTCGCATACTGATATCATATATAATTTGTCAATAATAAGCAAGGGTCATTTACTACAGCAGATATTAACATTTAGGTATGATTAATAAGGAGTTTGAATCATCAAAAGCACCCTGGATTTTAGCTTTCTATATGATCAATTCTGAATGAGATAGAAACAATAATGTATATCAAAACTGAATAAAGACGAAGCGAATGTAAATCTGCTTATACCACCAAGGGTATACAAATGATACAAAAAACAACTTCTAGATTTGTAGTAGATTTCAGATCTTTAACTTATATACCAACAGCAATATCACTTTTCTATCATCAACCACAGAAAATGAAACAGATGCCAAAGTAACTTAATTCAAATGTCACTGGCAGAAATGTATGTAAATAAAAGTGTAACAACAGGGATTATTACCCTCAGTATTTCATTAAGTTAGAAGACTTCTGTATATCTGTATTAAGTTTTATTAATAAAATACCAACTTCAATATGTTATCTAATAAAATGGGTTACACAACTACTATACCAGCACTGAGATCTAACATTTGAATTACCACTTTCAGGTCAAAAACCAAGTTAATTTCAAGGTTCTCAATGCACAAAAAACTTCCCAAAATGCATAAAAGAGATGTGTGAATTAGCTCTTGAAAGTTACTAGTCATTAACCATACTAATTTTATATTTGTTTTGAATACTGCAGGTGTTAGGAGAGTAAGGAAAGGATGACACAGGGTTTGCAATAAAATTGCAGACCTGTGTTAGGGCAGTGGATGGAAGGGAATGGCTGGAAGAAAAGGTGAAAGGGAAGGAAGGGAAGAGGGGAGAGACAAGGGAGAAGAGGTGAAGTAGGAAGGAGGGCTCGGATAGGGCAGCAGCAGGTTCAGACTATGGGAGAGCAAGATAGGACTGTGGGAGCTTTTGGGTCTGCAATTAGGGCCAAAAAAACCAAAAAATCATAATTTTATGGCTTTTTCGTTTTAGGGTTTAAAAATAATTATTTACAAGATAACATAAAAATCCAACCTAAAATACAAAAGGAAAATAAGCATCTAAACTAACATTAATAATTACAAAACTTAAAAACTTAGAAATTACAGTTTTTTAGGATTTTTGAGATTTTGAAAATTTTTAGGGCTTACTATAATTTCACCCTAGAGTTTCTAGGGGCAAAAGGGTAGGCCGAATTTATAGGAGAAAGGGCCGAAATTAAAGGGAGGTCAAAAAAAATTAATTTTTTTATTTTTAGATTTTTAGGGCTTTTTTAGGAATTTTTGATATTTTTTAAATTTTAGGGCTTCCTAAAATTTCGCCATAGGGTTTGTAGGGCTAAAGAAAGGCAGAGCGAAATTGTAGGAAAAAGGGCCGAAATTTTAGGAAGGCCGTTAAATCAAAAAAAAATTGCGTTTTAGGGTTTTGTCATAAAATTGCAGACCTAATTCTAACCCTAATTCTACCATGGAAATGCAAAATTTTAACCCTAAATAATAATTGCAAATGTACAAGACTCAGATTTTAGGTTAAAAAGTAGTTGAACAACTAGGACATCAAAAGAAAGCTACCTACCAAACCCTAGGGCATCAATGAGAAAAGATACTCTCCTTGAGATGGTACTTGGCAAGCTTGTCAACTAGGGCTAACCTCAATAATCTCTAGGATTCATCAAGGAAGCCTAGTCTTAGCAAGACTTGAAGACCTAAAGCTCAAGCTTGGATGCTAGGGTGACCAATGACAAAAATGAAATGCAAATCAAGACAAAATGAAGCAATAATGGCTTCCATTCAACCCTAACAAGCATCACTTTCATACATTTGACATTAGAGACATCAAACAAAAAAGTATAGATACCTCCAAGTGCATGTGTTAAGAAAACAACTCTAGCTTCACCTTAGCAATGGTATGAACAAAAGAAAAACTTCCAAGAAATGCTTCAAACTTGCAAAATATCCTTCATCAAGGAAAGCCTTCCTTCAAAGAGCCTTAGTTAGGGAAAATAGCAGACATAATGAAATTATCCCAAAAGTTGATGTCTAAAAATGAAGTGAGTAGATCTTATTTATATGATCTCACACTCACTTTACACAAAATAAGATCAATTTAACATTAAAAATGTGAATTTAAAATTAGAATTAAAATAATATAAAAATAATCTAAAGATGGCCTATTGTAGGCTACCTGGGGTATTTTACCCCCTAGGTGCAAAAATATGCTAAACAAGGCCAAATTCGACAAAACGAAAGGCCAGACTGTATAGGGGGGGGGTCGTCATGCCCCAACTAACCCCAACAGTGAAGAAAACCCTCAATGCCCCCGCCTTTTAGCAAGCAGACAATTGCCAGAAGGATGACGTCATCCTCTCAAGGAGGGCCCAAAGGGAGGGCGCTACTGAACTGGAGGACCAAGAGGGTATTGGATGTGCTCTGTAAGATAAGAGTGAGTCTCAGTGCTGGAACAACTGCCGCTAGAGTGTTGAAACAAGGTGGGGGGGCATGTGACCCAGTGACCCACCCTTGGAATACTCGGACACCAACCTTAGGGTTTCAAACCCTTTCATGAGGTAGTCAACGATGCCATTAAGCCATAGTACTTCCAGAAGAGAAGCCAAAGGGTCTAGCCATGCCCCTACCTCAGAATGAGCTGGCTAAACACTCCTCTTGGTCAGAAAAAAAGACACCCTCTCCCTAGGGCACCTATGCAGGTACATTGGTGCTAGTACCATCGTAACAAAACCTTTGTTGCTCAAAGTATCTGGAAGGCCTGGGAGGTTGTTAAGACTTTTGTAAATTGGAAAGGACCGAGATTCATATTTGGCATGTCTATCAACAATCACTCAATAAGGTTATCACCTATCGTCTTAAATGAAGGCAAGACTGTGTCCAAGTAACCTTGGTTCTCGACCTTGAGTTTCTTTAAAAGAATAATTAACATTGTTCAATACCTCTTCACTTCTCAATTGAGAACCTATATACCTTGGCCAAATACAAAGGAGTACCTTAGACTCACCAACCTTGACAAGTTAGTTTTGGAGTGATAAAAAGGCTTGTTTAGGAATCCTTCCTATTGAAGTTGGGACTTCAATTACCCATTATTTGGTGGAAGAACTTAGAATTGGAATAAGGCCAAGGCCTTAAAGAAATATAGGTCAATCAATTCTTATAGGTGGTTATGTCACAAACTTTTGTTGGATGTTGATTTGAATTAACTTTGCAGACCCTAGCCTAAGCAGTGTACTTGGCTCTTCATAGTTCACAACGTCAAGAAAACTTTAGTGGAGCCCAAAAAATTCCTTCTTTGCTAAGCCACGTATTTCGACCATAGACTAGTCCATCATGGAATCCCTCAACCTTGTGCTTGGTTACAAGCAATGCAAAATCCTCAAGCAACTTTTGGTTATATTGCTTTGCCAAGTCAGACTAGACGTAGGTTTCTAACTTTTTTCATCAAATCATTGCTACCCTCTAATGGAAATTTTCCCTACCAAGGAACAAACTGCCCTCAATCATAGAGTTTCATGTTGCCTTATAACTTATTAGAATTAAGTTTTATTTATAATCAACAAAAAAATAGTGCACAATGTTTCATTAGGCCCAAGAAAATGAAAATTCTTATAGTCCAGAGAATACACTTGTATGTGTTAATATTTCATTGCAAATCACCATACATGTCCAAAAGGTGGAGCTAGTCATGGTCCATCTATGCCAACTCCTAGAGTATTGGAGAGGGGCACCATGCACCACAAGTAGGGAGCCTCCTACTAACTTGGTTGCACCTTCTATTCATTCTTGATAAACTCATCATAGCAAAGTAAGGCCAAGATACAAAGTTGGTAGAGTCGCGTGGGAGAAGAGAGAGCATCACCACAACTCGACGTAGCCTTCCAACATGGCTATTGAATGATAACTTTTTAACCCTTGAACTACTGGACTTGCTATGTCTTAATGGCATCTTTTTTGAGACTGAATATTTTGTTATTTGGCCAAGTGGCTCTATGAGGATATTCGATTAAAATGATTATGGCCAAGAGGAAATATCTTTATAAGTTTATACTAGATGATCTAACTCAATTTTGGTAGCTTTAATGGCTTTTGAAGCCTACTATTTTTTATCATGTGTTGGTCACCCACATGACCCACTTTTTTTGTAAACTTGCCCTATTTGGTTATATTTTGCATATATTCAATCAAAGGAAGCATATTTTTACAAAATTGAAATTTCATGCAAAGTAAAAATTTATTAACTAAAGAAAAATTGAAGATTAGTGATCTTTATTGGTCCAATGATAAAAGGTCATTACAAGAGCTTTCCAATACCAACTGACTTGACTAAAAGACAGTTAAAAACAATGAGGTGTTATGCTCCAAGAGATTCAAAGATCACTCAACAAGCTACATTCAACTCCAACATTCATGTATACTATGTGGGCCAACATCTTAAGCTCTTGTACCTTGTAAGGCATCAAATGGTGGAGGCACCACCTTTACACATACAAATCACTGAGTTGATAATGGGGAGGTGGAGGGACGGTCAGGGGTGATTTTATCTCAAAGAAGCACTCTATCCAACTGAAATTCCATGTACCAATACATCTTGCTCGAATTTAAGAAGGGTTGGTTAAAGCCTATGTACAATTAGCAAAACTAGTCTAGGAAACAACCTTTACCAATGCACTTAAAATTCGCCTTTTGAGCTTTTCAAATTCACAAATGGGAGGAATTCTTGGAGCCAAACAACCAATGGGTTCATCACCATTGATTCAGATTCTACCACATCAAGGTAAAAGAATCTCCTTGTCCTTTGTCCATTCTACCAAGGACACTGCAAAAGCCAAGGTGAAACTATAGAGAATCAACACAAGGCTTCTCTTGGGAATGCCTTTTGAAATCCCAGGGGGATAATACACCTTAATGAGTGATCAAACTTCTCACAAGCATGCAAGATTTCCCAAAAATATATGATTGGACACCTAATCAGAGGGCTCAAGTAGAGTTGTTCTGTGTTAAGGTCTTAAAGAGGTTGCATGCATCAAATAATCTGCTAATGAATAAATTACCTGCCTTTGGTTATGGACTAGTACAGAGAATGGCAGCAACACATCCATGTCTTCCCAATACAATGGCTATAACAGAAAATCAGATTTCCTAAACCTGCACTAAAAGAATGCCTAGAATAGGGAAGAATCATTTACATTTGCAGTTCAATGGAAATGTTGAACCCTTCATATATGTGAAGGAAGACTGCTATAACAACGAATACCTGTACTAAAAATTCTACTGCTGGAACAGAATCATTCTCTCAAAAAAATCAATGCAACAACCTCAACAATACACAGGAATTAAAACAACAGAGCAGTGGTACCATCAGAGAAGGCAGTACGAACAACCTCGAAGATTTGCCTTTTGAGCTTTTCAAATTCACAAATAGGAGGAATTCTTTGTGCCAAACAACCAATGGGTTCATCACCATTGATTCAGGTTCTACCACATCAAGGAAAAATGATCTCCTTGTCCTTTGTCAATTCTACCAAGGACACTGCAAAAGCCAAGGTGAAACTATAGAGAATCAACACAAGGCTTCTCTTGGGCATGCCTTTGAAATACCAGGGGGATAGATAATACACATTAATGAGTGATCAAACTTCTCACGAGCATGCCAGATTTCCCAAAAATATATGATTGGACACCTAATCAGAGGGCTCAAGTAGAGTTGTTTTGTGTTAAGGTCTCTATGAGGTTGCATGAATCAAATAATCTGCTAATTAATAAATTACCTGCCTTTGGTTATGGACCAGTACAGAAAATGGCAGCAACACATCCATGTCTTCCCAATACAATGGCTATAACAGAAAATCAGATTTCCTAAACCTGCACTAAAAGAATGACTAGAATAGGGAAGAACCATTGACACTTACAGTTCAATGGAAATGTTGAACCCTTCATCTATGTGAAGAAAGTCTGCTATAACAAGGAATGCGAGTACCAAAAATTCTACTGCTGGAACAGAATCATTGTCTCAAAAAAATCAATGCAACAACCTCAACAATACATAGGAATTAAAACAACAGAGAAGTGGTACCATCAGTGAAGGCAGTACGAACAACCTCAAAGATTCGCCTTTTGAGCTTTTCAAATTCACAAATGGGAGGAATTCTTTGAGCCAAACAACCAATGGGTTCATCACCATTGATTCAGGTTCTACCACATCAAGGAAAAATGATCTCCTTGTCCTTTGTCAATTCTACCAAGGACACTGCAAACGCCAAGGTGAAACTATAGAGAATCAACACAAGGTTTCTCTTGGACATGCCTTTTGAAATCCCGGGGGGATAATACACATTAATGAGTGATCAAACTTCTCACAAGCATGCCATATTTCCCAAAAATATATGATTGGACACCTAATCAGAGGGCTCAAGTAGAGCTGTTTTGTGTTAAGGTCTTAATGAGGTTGCATGCATCAAATAATCTGCTAATGAATAAATTACCTGCCTTTGGTTATGGACCAGTACAGAGAATGGCAGCAACACATCCATGTCTTCCCAATACAATGGCTATAACAGAAAATCAGATTTCCTAAACCTGCACTAAAAGAATGCCTAGATTAGGGCAGAACCATTGACATTTGCAGTTCAATGGAAATGTTGAACCCTTCATCTATGTGAAGAAAGACTGCTATAACAATGAATGCTGTACCAAAAATTCTACTGCTGGAACAGAATCATTGTCTCAAAAAAATCAATGCAACAACCTCAACAATACACAGGAATTAAAACAACAGAGAAGTGGTACCATCAATGAAGGCAGTATGAACAACCTCACAAGCTCTTTGGTTGATAACAGAAAATCAGATTTCCTAAACCTGCACTTAAAGAATGCCTAGATTAGGGAAGAACCATTGACATTTGCAGTTCAATGGAAATGTTGAACCCTTCATCTATGTGAAGAAAGACTGCTATAACAATGAATGCCTGTACCAAAAATTCTACTGCTGGAACAGAATCATTGTCTCAAAAAAATCAATGCAACCATCTCAACAATACACAGGAATTAAAACAACAGAGAAGTGGTACCATCAATGAAGGCAGTATGAACAACCTCACAGGCTCTTTGGTTGATAACATAAAATCAGATTTCCTAAACCTGCACTAAAAGAATGCCTAGATTAGGGAAGAACCATTGACATTTGCAGTTCAATGGAAATGTTGAACCCTTCATCTATGTGAAGAAAGATTGCTATAACAACGAATGCCTGTACCAAAAATTACTGCTGGAACATAATCATTGTCTCAAAAAAAATAAATGCAACAACCTCAAGAATACACAGGAATTAAAACAACAGAGAAGTGGGTACCATCAGTGAAGGCAGTATGAAAAACCTCACAAGCTCTTTGGTTGATAATGATAGTCTTCTGGAAGAATAGTTGTGTTAGATGCATTACTATGGGGCAATAGTAAGGACTGTTGATTGTTCTGCAGAGCAAGAGTAATGCTATCAATTTCTGGACAGTTTATAAAATAACTTGAAATGGCTTTTGTTTTGTTTTTATGATCTTCTTTTCTCTTGAAAACATATCATGAAAGAGTTTGAACTATAAAACATATGCATTGTTTAAGTTATCAGAGAATGTATAAATTTATTCGAAATTTGTTGCCAACAAAGCCTGAAAGGGAGGGGAATTTATATTTTGCTTGAAAAGGTTCTAGCCAAATGAACTTTATAGTAAATACTAAAATGTTATGCCACAACCTGCAGGGAATGTATATGACGTTCTTAAATTTTCTAGAATAAATACTAGGGATTATTTTACCCCAGATGAAAGGTTGAAAAACAACTTTTGTAGGTTAGTTTAGATTCAGTTTAGTCTAAATGCCATAGATTTGGCACAGGAAATTGTTTCTACATGTATGCAGGAAAAATTCCTAAAGGTTGACAAAATGGGAAATGGGGAAATGTTAAAAAGGAAACAATGGTTTATGAAAGATGCATCCACACGATAACACAATCTAATTCTATGCTTGTGGATATAGGCCATAACCATTTAATCTTCAAAAAATTTCCAAAATTAAGCTTTATTTTTTGTCTGTTAGCATAGCATGTCCTCAGAGAACAAAATATACTAGGCGCATTCTCATTGAAGGGTTTTGTGAGGTGATAACAGAAAGAATGTTACCAATTGAAAACCAAAAGTAAGTAAAATCCATTGTTTTATTACATGTAACGTATTGCACCTTTACAATCTTTAGAGAGCATAGACACAATCAAATCTCTCTACATTGCCTTTACTTAACACTTCTGACATTACGTTAATTGTTTATCAACTACTTTAGGGCATGCCCCAATGAATTGAAAAAGGCAATAGCTAGTTTGGTTTTTACTGCACCAAGGTGTGCAGACTTGCCAGAGCAATAAGAGTTTGATACAAAAATGGAAAAGAGGTTACTGCATCTGCAGTTGAATTGTGTCCTGACTGTGTGGAGTCAACAGGTAGGTAGGCATAAATAATTAGTACAGTTGTTTTAAAAGGTGACCCAAATATGCTATTGAATTCTCTATGTACATAATTGGAACTTTTAATAGCTAGGGATGCTTTATGCAATGCTGATGGAAGTGGGGTCGTCTTTTTCCTTAGATCATTGGACAAAGGTAAGTTGTTCACTAGAGTACCAATCTAAAGGTAAAAATTTGATTGATGAAAGAAATTGCCTATGAACATGATATTGAATGGAATTTTTAGGAAGTCAAGGCTGAGCTGCTAAATCTAGCTGAAGACATGCTGATTAGTGCATTTATTTATTATTTAGTTCATCTATATTTTCCAAGATTGGTGTCTTGGCTCGGGAATGTACTTAATCATTTTTTCCAAGTTCTATAATTGTCTTCAGTATGATTGTCTTGTTATAACTTATAACATTCTCAAGAGTCGATATACAGAATGGATCGAAAAGGCATTTTGAAACAACCTTTCAAACCAGAAGATGATACTACTCAGGGTTCAGTACCAGGAAATGAGAGACAAGCTTTTTGGTGCCATAACAGTCACAAGCACTTGCTACAGTCACATAGCAGACTTCAGGTACCTATGAGCCTTCTCCTCCAACTCCTTCACTTGATGTTAGGAGCATGACTGAATAGCAATTTCAACCTTGTTCCACGCTAGGTCATGAAATTTCATCTGATGTTGTAAAATACGATTGACCACCTCTTCACGATAATCTACACATGGAAGGTTTGAGTCCACGTCCAGCAAGAGATTCTGATCCTGACATATGGGAAGATTATTTATATGCCAGACAACAAGATGGAAGGTAAGATGAATTGCCATGATATGGCCACAAAAACTACTGCTGGGGTATTCATGGGTTTAAAACTTTAAATCAAGAAAATGTGAAATACAGGGATATGACCAATGCAGCGCAATGACCTGAGTCAACTGCAGCAGTAGCTGTATGAGCTGCTGTTGATCTTGCAAAAAGTGAATCTGGGAATACAAACTAAGTTAGAACTAAACATGACTGAAAAGAACTGATGCCTAAAGATGAAGACAAGTTTAAGGGATCGGGGAATATTGGACACCTGTTAATAGATTGGAAAGTGATAGTAACAACAACAGGTCTAGAATGAATGATCAGCCATTTGACATTAAAAGTTCAATAACAGAAATGGAGGAAATGCCATTCCCAACACTAGGTTGGTCCATCCTAGTCATAAAGAAAGTTCCGATTTTGAAATCGATCACAGGATCACAGGATGAATTTCCGATTCTGAAGAAATGTCACGATATTATTATCTACATGAACATATCAGTCCAGAAAAAAAAGAAAACCTAATCGTTCCCTCCATCTCATCACTAACAACAAGCAATCGACTCGACTGACTATTTGGACAAATAAGGGCACACTCTTCTTTTCTCTTGGGTTTGGTCTTGTGCAAAAATCGTTAACCTGCCTCGCATGGATGATGGGCAACGAGAAAGGGTCAAGGAAATGTAATTTTATTAGTTACTTGCCTAATAGGAAAACACTATATGTAATACCCACACACGAGGAAGATTGATACTATTGCAACTAAATCTAATCAATCTAAGAATTCAGATTCATTTATTGCATACCTCTGGTTCATTGGAATTCTCTATCAATGCAGGATTCTCTTCATCAGCTTCTCACGCTTGCACTCTGCTTCTTCTGGCCCTTGTAGTAGGTTTGGCCCTTGGGTTTAGCCTCCATTTACAAAGGGCTGAATGAAAACAAATATTTCTATTTAGAAATATTGTCTGTAGAATAATAATGTATTCATTTCAAAGTTCAAAATCAAACAAGAAAAGAAAATCGAATATGTGAACGAGAACATATGGGATGAAACCGTTGTTTACCTATATTCTAGAGATTTGCAAGGGCGTCATCCGTTTACATATTTCTGAGGTTGAGTTAATCCATAGTTAACACCGACGCCAAGACTACGAGGATAATTTACCAAAAACCTATGGAAACGCAAGATTTAACTAAACATAGTCAGAATGACCAGTTTAATAAACTTATTTAAGCGCCACAAATTTAGAGAAATCAGTGTAGATCTGAGAGATCTGAGAGCATAGGTCCTGTTGTGGAAAAGTCATTCGGCTGTTGCAGAGGGTCAAGTATTCTTCTTCTTCTGAGCTTAAACCCTTTACAAGAAAGCTGCTGCAATTGCAGTTGATTACCACCAATATATATATGCCGATCTCCTCCACTGTTTCACACACAGTGATAACAAACCACACAAACTAATTCAGAACAACCCAACATGGAGTTATAGCATATAACAAAGAGATAAGGAACAAGCGAACAGACAGACAGACATAAATTAATATAGAGTTACATAAACAAATCAATATGAGGAGGGCTCCTCCACACCGCATGACTCCTCTACGCTCGCAGACAGAGATATCAAAGAGCAACTAAACGAAATGATTAATGAGTTTTTCGATGTGCCAACACCCTTGAATTCCATTTTTCGATTTCCTTCATCGTGTGATCCTGTGACTAGAAAAAACCGTGAGTTCATCATCCTGTGATCGTGTGAGTAGAAAGAACCATGAGTTCGGAGACGAAAAAGCAGTGATTTCAGGGGCGGAAAAGCAAACGAAAAAGCAGTGAGTTCCGGGACGGAAAAGCGATGTTTGTTAGTTGAAAGAAAAGGATGATTTCAGGAATGGAAAGAGCGCTTGTTCTGTCCGTTGAAAGAAAAGCAATTTGTCTCATCTGCGCTTGCGATCCTGTGACTATAAAAAACCGTGAGTTCGGGGACGGAAAAGCAAACGAAAAAGCAGTGATTTCAGGGACGGAAAAGCAAACGAAAAAGCAAACGAAAAAGCAGTGAGTTCCGGGACGGAAAAAGCGATGTTTGTTAGTTGAAAAGGATGATTTCAGGAATGGAAAGAGCGCTTGTTCTGTCCGTTGAAAGAAAAGCAGTGGGCTGAAACAAAAGCAATTTGTCTCATCTGCGCTTGTTCTGTCCGTTGAAGGAAGCGGAAGTGGGAGAAGTACCTCTGCTTGAGGCAATCGCTTATATATATCTCAATTTTGTGGGAGAAGTTCCTCTGCTCGAGGGAATCGCCTATATATATCTCAATTTTACATACTTTCAGAACATTTTCCTCCTTGTAGTCCCAATCCTATACATGAGCCTTGAGTCTGTCTGTGCATGAGTCCTGAGTTGATTCTGGAGGAGGGTGGAGTGCACTGCACGGAGGTGAATTGGCTTCAAAAAACATATTCGGTTCTGCTCCGGTCTGCTCTAAAAGGATTTTTGCTGGATGCCGTTGAACTGCCTTCTGCATAATGGATATCCATGGTTGCTCTCTATACAGGGTATGGGTATGTATTGCTGGCTTCTCCTTTTAATTCATGTACTAATTCATTTTTTAAAAACTTGATCTGCTCTGATATACATTAGTCTAGCACTTTCAAATTTCAAATAGAACTTTGCCTTACCTTTCGACTATTGATACTGTCTTACCAATTATCTGGTTCAGGGTAACTAACTGTATCTGGTTCACGGCCTTTTCAACAATACTGTCTCATCAATTATCTGCACCCATCCTCAAAAATCCTCATTAGGTGATATTACGTAGTTACTTATATTAGGTTATATTACATAGTTACTTACACGGCCTTTCGGCGATACTGTCTCATCAATTATCTTGTTCACCGCAAGTAACTGTATCTGGTTCACGGCCTTTCAGCTATACTCTCATCAATTATCTGGTTCACGGCCTATCAACTTTGCCTTGCCTACTTTGTCTTGCCTTTCAGCGATAATGTCTCATCAATTATCTTGTTCAGGCCGGCAACTACCTGTATCTAGTTCACGGGCCTTTGAGCTATACTGTCTCCTCAAAATCCCTCATTCCGTGTTATTACATAGTTACATAGTCGATGGTAAGCACAAATAGGGCCAAGAATCCTTCCGTATTACCCTGAATGAATGGTGTCATAGTCGTATAAAGCATTACCCTGAATGAATCTATCAAGCCATCATAATCGAACCCCACTCACGCGGATTCAAGGTCTTTCTCAACTGTTTTTTAATCGCCCTGCTCGGTTCTCCTCGAAGTTCTTCCTTCAAAGCTCACTTCTCTACTTTAATTCGAATATAGGCTGTCATTGGCAAGCTTTCGATCGCTTTCTGCTGCAATCATGACGGATTCATCATGACTTCTCTTGCCCAACCAGGCATGATGTCCGAGAATACCGAGTCAATGTGCTCCAGGGGTTCGCCATAAGTCAAGCCATGCCACATATCAGCGTCTTGTTGGAGCTTTTGGCCGAAGAATACAGTAATTTGCTCACCAATGGGTCTGTTACTTTATCGTCTTCTCCATGAACAATCAGAGAAGGCAATCTCACCTACAGTATGATATAATTGATAATTAAGAAGGCTGGGAGAACTTATAATTCATTACCACCACCATTGAATTCAATGTTCGAATTCCATACCTCGTGCAGCCGTTTCTCTATGTCCAAACTTGTCATGAGGAGCTCGTAACCCGTCTTTAAACGAGGTCTGCCTTGATAAACATATAGATTTGTCCGAATCTGTTGTATTTAGGTGCAGATATTAGACCAAAGAATGTACAAATGTTAGAAAGAATTAAATAAGATTAATCAATAATACAATTCATTACCTTATCTTTCTTTTCTGAGTCTTTAAAGGCCGTATCTATAATGTCCTGAGTGGGTACAAGCTTCCAGGTTGGGACTATGGCAGTTAGCTTCTTCAATATGCTGATAACCAAGGGATGAGGTTCTACTTCTTCTGCTAACTGTCATATATATGTAAGTACAAGAATGTGTATAAATGCCAAGCTTTGTCCAAAAGAATTAAACACGGAATGCAACTACCTTGTCTACTTCACTATGAACTCGCAGATATTCTTGTCATAAAAGTTGAGTTCCAGTGGATGGATACCAAATATTAAAAAAATTGCAACAGTGAAAAAAAATCCAGTCATTTTAGTTGTTTTCATGCTGTGAATGCAATAGTTATTATGCCGTCCTCTGCGAAAACCCTGTGATACCATTGCCACATGTGACCACCACGTGGTGATGGTATCGCTCCGCTACCTCAACCTCCACATCTCACTCCTTGAGCCTTCGTCTATATCTTTTAGAGTAACAAAAGTAATACTAAATTGTACAGTACATAGTTAATGAATAGTTTACTATTCAATATCATTGCAAGAAGACGACAAAGACGACAAATACAGAAGTTGAAACCTGAGCATACATTAAGACGATTAAACCATTGCCATTATGTATTTTTAAATATAAATATATATATATATATGCTTTTCGTAATTTGGACTTGACATGCCATGTACGCACCGTAATTTGGACTTGACATGCCATATCTATATATGTTTTTTACATTTTACATTAACATAGTTTTAATTGTTTTTTTATTACTTTTTATATTTATATGTCTTTTTTAATTATTTTTACACATTAATTTGAATTAAATAGTAATGTTGTTTGGCAAATATCACGCATCCACTCTTTAATCCTTTGTATCTAAACCTTTTTTCATTCCAATTTTCTTATCGCATGCAATGAGTAATATACTTATATGTTTTATTATTAATTTTTAAAAACATAAATTTTAAAGATATATATTTTTTAAATGTATATATTTTATTATTACTTACTATTTTGATGTTTTTATTATTATTATTATTTTTGTTAATTTATTTTCAAAAATTTATTCATTACAACAAAATATTAATATTTAATTAGTTATAATATTAATATTTAATTAGTATATTATAATTATATTAATTAGTAAATTTAAAAATATAACAAAAGATTAATGATTACTATTTTGGATCTTGTTAAAATGTGGTGGTCTATTAGTTGAAAGGCTTAGTGGTGTTTAAACTTGCATCTATGTTTAGAAGAATATGAATAAATTTATTAAGGTAGTTTCCTTCTTCTTTTTTTGGAG